>JASSRZ010000049.1:17669979-17719270 GCA_032164315.1 Malacoctenus gilli | reverse complement strand
TTAGGACAATCCAGGAATTTGTTACTGTCTGTTCGGAGGATTAGTGACATAAATATGAAGGTGGTTAATAGCAACACTACAAGCAAAAGGGTCATTGCAATGTGCCAGGAAATGCATTCTGTCAACAGGATGAGGTTTTAGGTTTGTGTGTGCGTGTGCATGTGCGTGTGCGTGTGCGTGTGCGTGTGCGTGTGCGTGTGTGTGTGCGTGTGTGTGTGTGTGTGTGTGTGTGTGTGTGTAGAGCATATAGTAAAGTACGGTTTCCAAGGTCATGCACCTTCTATGTTTTTGCCGCTCACAGCCTCTTTGTATTAAATGTTTATCTTGCATTTCTGAGGACCAATGTGAATTTTAAAGCTTCAGTTCGAGGACAATTCAAACTCAGTTTGTTTGAAAGTCAGAACTTTTGCAAGCCGGATCAAGTTTGGGTTCAGGTCAGGGTGAAGGTGAAGCTTTCAGGTTCTTGCATGAGAGCAGGGAAAACGGTGCGGCAGCCAGGATCCACGGACAAACACAGCCACAAAGGTGTGTGTGTGTGTGTGTTTGTTTACGAGTGCGTGTGTGTGTCTTTGTTTTTTATGCAAAGCCTGCAAGCTGTCAGAGATGAATAATATGTGTTGGGATCTGAGCATTAGGTAATGAGCAGCATGCTGCGAGGTGAGACACGAGTCCTCCATCTGCATTGATGCTGCTCACACATCTCTAACTACCACTCTTATGAGGACCCTTGATAAATACTATTGCCTTTAAAGCAGTTATATTTGTGTTAGTAAATAATAAATTACTGTGAAGTAATAGTGAAGGGAACACTTATCAGTTTGAAACTCAAAAGAATAAATACAACCTCTGGAGCTTCTTCTTATTGCGATTGTGCCTCTCTTAAGTCCTTGTTTTACTTTATTGTACTCAAAGAAGTTCTAATCAAGCCACAAAAACAGTGGCATTAATAGGGTTTACTAAAATAATAAGAATGTTCTGGCAAAACGTTGATCTTTAAAACCTGAAACGCACGCACGCACGCACGCACACAAAAGGATGTGCAGATAACATTCACAGGGCTAATAGATTTTGCCTGCAGTGGTATTGACAGGTGAGTCAATAAGCCGGCAGGGTAAAGACAATCCAAACCTTACGATTCACTTAACATTGACTGGAGATGAATTTCCTGGATGAAACGATGAAAAAACAGCAGTGGCTGTCAAAATACCTTCAGAATAAAAATGAAGAAATAAAGCAAAATGCTGCAAACCAAATGTTGATAGAATTCCCTTATTATTTATTATCATTGTAAAAAAACAATTTTATTGGATTTCCTTTTTGGGGGAGGCGATGTTTCTAACATCTGTAAATGATCAGCATCCACAGGTCTAATTAAATTTGTTGTTTTCACCATCAAAATGTTAATTTTAGCATTTATTTTCCACTCATTTTCAAGACAGAAATGTTTTATTGTGTGTTCATCTCATTTTGAACGAATGAAAATGGTTCTGATAAATCAAAGCGGTCTGTTTGAAGCAGGTTTAACTCCAGTTTATCAAAAGAAAATGGTCTCCAGTGACTGAGACATGCATTATTTTATCGTCCCACTTTTCTACAGTTTTGTTTAAACTGTTTCTAGCCAATGTGAAAAAGCTTTACTATCCATCATGTCCGTATTTGTATATTTAAATAAGCACTTTATAAATGAACGGTGGTGTTTCAGAGGGCATCAGGTCAAGCAAACACACGGAGTGAAAGAGTTATCTGAAAAGGCTAGCGACCCAAAACAGCCTAAAACAGATCTTTTTTCTTCCTCTTTTTTCTCCTCTTTTTACAAATGGATGTCAAAACTTCAATTGTTGCTTTCAAGGCCATTCATAAATTCTGTTCAGAAAGTAAATACAGCATTAATCTGCATATAAAAATATGGACAGTCTATTTGGGACCAGAAAAAAAGCCGTTTTTATCTTTCATCACTGTTAAATAATAGCATGTTTTTTGTGGAAAAGAGTGAGGAAAGATACAACATATGCATGAAGCAGAAAGGTGCCTGTTGCTATGGTTACCTGCAGTTTAGTATTGGAGACGTGTCGCACTGAAGCTTTCTGAAGGCATCATCAGAAACCAGTGGTTGGGTCCTAACGCATAACATTTTCACACTGAAAGCACTTTATTTGTCCTGTTTTAGCACTTACAAAAGTGACACAACTGGTCTCTGTCCCATGAAAGCTTGGAGGCATTTTTACAATATAAAAAATAATAATGCGTATTTGCAGATTCAGAGTTCAGAAGCCTTCACAGGACTAAAAAAGACAAGCAAGGTGTCCAGTTTGTTATTCAAGGCTTGTCCTGCAGAGAGGTTGTCAAAATAATTAGGTTTCTGAAAGAATAGCACACTTTCTGCACGCTGAGATCAAGGCCGACCTGGGGACCGTCCCAGGAGTTTTATTTTGAAGTTCCCTGCTTTTGTGATGTTGGTGAGGGTGGGCGTGTTCACCAGCGTTTGGCTTCACTGTAATTCTTTTGTGAAACCGAGTTTAGAGAAGGGGGGCCTCAAGAGCAAAGGTGGACCCTGGGATGAGATGGATGGAGGACAAATTAATGACACTAACTCAATTTTTCCTTCTACGCAAAGAAAGAACGTAAACTGGTCCAAATATTCACCAATCATCTGAATCATCAACTTTTGGGACATATTTTAAAGCTACAATTCTGCATGTGTTTCATAAAGACATGTATCAAAGTAGATTTGATTTAAAAATAATGTGACAGGAATTAGCTTCTGTTCAAATAAAGGAATAAATAGATCTGGACACAAAATTATTTTGACTGATTCTGTTAAAGTTAAACTACAAATCCCTGACACAGCAAGCATTTGACCACAGAAAAGGTTGTGTTCTATGTATATGTTGGCGAATGTGTCGGCCCTGGTGTATATTTTTGCTTCTACATTATTTGATTGTTGTTATCAATCGACTGAGAAGCTCAGAGGACTACCTTTCACTGTTGGAAGGCGTTATTCGAAGAAAGCCAAACAGACTGATTAATGATGTTTACAAGCAGACAGCGGGAAGATTTACAGTGCAGGAGTGTTGTTTTATTTCTTAATCTTACTCCACAAAGGGAGACAAAAGGCATCCTGGGAAATGTAGGAAAATCACCAACCGCAGCCAAAGTGCATGAGTAAGGTTGATAAGTCAATTACAGCGCTTTATTACAGAAATTAAATGTACTGAACATGACAGATTTATAACGTCTGACAGCGAATCTCAAGGCAGACTGTCTTTTTTTCTGTCCCTCCTCTGCTGCGTTTTATTTATGAACTGCCTGAACAGGTTGCACACACACGTATGCGTGCACGCACGCACGCACACCCACACCCACACACACACACACACACACACACACACACACATAATCACATGTACAAACACGTTTTTCTCCTCTTGTTTCCGACCAAAGGTCCAGTCGGTGACCTATTACAGCCAGGCTACACAGGGTGACCCTTGCTGCCCCCTCACACCACCACCCGTCCCTTTTGCCCCCGCTCCCCGCCCCGACTGCTGAGGCATCACTGCTCCCAGTCCTGTAGCACCCCCCTGACCCCGCGCTGTCCCCCATTATAGGGCAGTCAGAAAGCTTTTAGGGGCTCCGGTAACGCTGAAAGATTGATGGCGTAAAATGGGGTGGAGGAGGGGGGAAGAGCAGGTGGTTAAGAAGAGAATGTCCTGCTTAATGGGTTGCCAGGAATGTAATTCAATAATTATGAAAAGTGACTCAGGAGAGCCGGCTGGATGGATGGATGGCTGCATGGCCGCCGAGGCCAGCGGTGGAGGCTGCCGAAGCCGGCTGCAAATGCCCGAGCATCCTCGGCCTCCACGTCCGACAGCGTCAGGTGAGCCCATTTCTCTTTTCCTCCTTCACTTCTCTGCCCTTTTGAGACTTTCAGTGAAAGACATGCTCGAAAAAGGCAACTTTTTGAAAGATGACACAAGATTTTAGGACAATGGAGATCTAAATCTGCCTGAAAGCCTAAATGTAGCTCATCTGTCAGACAAAAATCTGTTAGAAAACAACAAACCAACTCACAATAATCAATCATTTCCCTCAACAGGTCAAAATTCTGACAAGATACTAAAGATTTCCTTTCCTGTATAAAAGACGTGTCCCTTTCTGTTAATCTATATGTCGAAACAAATATGCTCATTTGCCCAAAACAGAGTTCACACATGGGATTCTTAGAAAAATAATCATATCAGCGCTCAACAAAGACAATAGAACAGAGTGGAGACTTTCAGTATATTAGTACCTGTATTCAAAAATAAACATCACACCTGCAGAAATTTGAGTTTGTGAATTTTTCTATGAAAACAAGTACGTTTCTCAGTGATCACATTTCATTCTGGTGGTTTCCCTTTTAAATAGTGAACATGCATTTGTGGGATGAGCAGCAAAGCGCAGTCAGTGGGTTGAGCTCAACAAAAAATTGTCATTCACCCCTTATTGAAATGCATTTTATTGATGAGACGCAGGTGGACACAGTCAGCATAAACATTTAGATGAGGAACACAAAGACAGAGGAAATGAGCCACCAGGAAGTGCTCACAAACATAAACCGAGGATTAGAAACTGCAAATATTATATACAACAAACCAATGAGATTTTAAGAACAGAAAGACTTTCAAAGTACTTGCATAAAAGAATAAACAGTGCAGAACAAACCCACCCTAAAACCAACACAAAGCACAGTGAAGACGACAGACGGGTTTCTCTGAGCTGCTTCCAGCTTTTACTTTAGACACCACACAAGAGAAAAGGCACCAAAACTAAAGCACTTTATAAGAAAGTTCTGAGAAGTTTCTTTGAGTGACTTCAGTGAAGCGACTTGATGAATGTATGTATATTTTTTTCATGATTAAAACATGAAAATCCATGACTGCACTGCTGGTTTAAAGGGAAAAAAGTCTGATTTCAGGATGAATTTCTTCGCCTGTCTGTGTTTACTGTCTGAGTTTTCTGATCCAATTAGAGCTATTGGTTTCCCTTTAACTCTGTGTCATCAATATTTTTGCAGAAGACTGCAGAGCGGCTGCATCACTTTAAACTGTAAGTATCGCTGCCTTTTTTTTCTTCTCATATTTTTAAATTGCTGTCTCAGTCATTTAGAGAGTGATGGAGACCAGACAGCCACGCAGAACTGAAGCTATGCCTGATGCTGCTTCTGCCTGATTTTAAGAACAGGATGCTGATTGTAGGATTGTTGATTTATTTTGGTTTGTTTTTAAGTTTTTCTGGTTATTTGTCTTTATAACTTCAGAAACTTGCAGAAAAAATACACTCACTCATTGTTGTGCCCCTGAAAAATATTGCTCTTGTTTCATATTTCCTGTTTTTTTTTAATATTGCCCTCAGTTGGGGTAGAATAGCTTTCCTTATGTACACTACTTCCGTTCTATATTTCAATACGTTCTCCGTTTACTTACTGGATTTAACAGGGCCACAATAAAGTATCTGCCATGGAGGAGCAGTATTTTGCAGTTTTGATGTGATTTGCAAACTGTAGCTTATACATCTGACCTCAGTATGTCAATAAATCCCTCTTCCAGTTGGTGAAAGTCTTCCCATCAACTCTTCCTCATCTTTCATCTATTACGTCCTCCCCTCTCTCTCTCTCTCTCGCTCTCTCTCTCTCCCTCTCTCTCACTCCCTCTCTCTACCCAGGGTCTACTTTTGCTCCATGTCGTCTTACTTTGGCTCTCCAAGATGTATTGATAATTTCCAGCAAAAATACGATTTCAGTTTATTCGACAGAGCGAAAAATCTAATAGCAGACTCCTCAATTCGATTGTGTTTTACCGGAGTGGAGAACAATAAACAGGGAGGAGGGCTCCGTTTCCAGACGTTCACCATGAGATTATTGTTCAAAAGAGATGTGATGCGATTACAGGAAGCAATAGATGATAATTACATCAGAACATGGCTTTTCCTCAGCAAACAGTTATATTCATCTGGGTTATGCATCGGCCCCAAACTGAAATGTGGCAATGCATGAGCTGGCATGGCCCGACACTCTCCTCCTCTTGAGAGGGTGTGTGGGGGGGGGGGGCTGCACGCAGTCATGGGAGGGTCATGAAACAGCTTATGATGTTTGGGGAACTTCTTTAAAACCATACCACGATATGGCATCGCTGCAAGTATTTCAAACAAGAACACAACGGTTTCTTTGCTGCTCTTGGATTTCTGCTCTCTGTCGCTAAACTTGGATGTTTACATTTGATGTTTGAAATAGATCCTGCTTATTGAAGAGAACAGTGCTGGAAGCAAACAGTCACATGTACGTAAACAATGGACTTAATGGGACTGGGTGTTTAACAAATCATTATTTAAAGTTTCAAGTATTTTGTGTTTTCAAAACATAAAAACTAACAGATTAAAAGACTCACTTGTAAATTTGATTTAACATTGGAATTGCTTATTTCTCAGCATGTTGCTAGAAGTGGGCAGTTGCTTGTTTCAGTGTTCGGTCAGTTTGACAACTGGTTGGTTGGTTTGTTTATCGGTCAATGCATTCTGTCCATTTGTTTTCCCATTTCTCCTTCTGTTTGTTTCATTTGAATGAACGTTTACTCACCTCAGTGGCTGTTTGGAAGTAGCAAGCCCTCGAAATGTGATGCACTTTGACCCCTTGCATATAGAAACCTAGTGGTCCGGGCCTTTTGTACGACTGTAGCATAAAAACAGTCACTCTGGCCAAATATGATATCAGTGTGCACAGTTAGTATATACAGTATAAACTGAAATACAACAATGAAGTGGCCAACATATTCTCTATAAAGTATTTTACACCTTTGTACCTGTAAAAGTGCCTTTCTATCAACTGAATTCATGAAGTTTTTACAGGATACTTTTAAACTCTGTATGGCAGTAATGTATGTGTCATATTGGCGATGCAGTCAAGAATGAGGTGAGCTTGTATATGAATATCTGTTCTCTGTTGTCCATGTCTGACTCTTGCGGAGGCCGCTGCGCCTGTTGTGAGTGTTGAGTCGCTGACCACATGGTCGCCGCGCAAACCTTGTGAGGAAACAGCAAAACAAACAGAAAAACAAACTTGGAGTAATGACACGCTGCGTTTGCCAGACGCGGCTGTTTGGTAAAGAGCGAGCGGCGGTGAGGGCCAGGCGGTGAAAGATGACCGCTTTTACAAGGCGAGACAATGCAAAAGAAAAATAACAAAACTGGCCAACTTTGATGGCCCCCCTGAATATATTGGGCACTCTGCCTTGGCTGCGTGTGTGTTGTGTGTGTGTGTGTGTGTGCGCCTGCAGCAGCGGGTGGGGGGCAGAAGGGTTAAGTAGGATAGAAGGCACCCATACTTCAGATTGGCAGCAAGCTGCCGCAAGGATAATCTAATCAGGGGATGCAATTCAATTAGCCGAGGGTCTCTGGGGCCACCGAGCCAGGCAGCCGGTGGCAGCGCTGCAAGCCGAGGGGGCTGCTGCCTCCACACCCGACACCCCGACGCTCGCCGCCACCGGGGCCCTGGCCGCTCCGCATGAATGCAGATGAAATTTGAAATATGAAAATCTCCAATAATTTATGGAAGTTGTCAGGAACACGGAGCCAAGCTGCCGCCGCCGCTGCTGCTGCTGGGAGGGGTGGGGGTAGGGGGGGGGCAGAGGAGGAGAGGGGTGTGATTTTTTTTCTATGGAGGTAAAAAGTGTCTTATAGCTGCTGCTGCTGCTGCTGCTGCTGCTGCTGCTGTGGTGTGAATACTGATGTTAGAGCAACACATATCGCAGAGCCGTCAGCCAGCCCCTGCAATGATGAAACCTCAATGTTGCCGTTGCAACGATTTTATTGTGTTTTATTGTATTCTGACTCCATCAGGAGACACTGAGAGTTCAGAAAAATAAGACAACACCGAAGCAGGACGGTTTTCTTGAAAATCTGAGATTATTTTGGAAATAATGACGGGCTGACAGCGGAGGGTCAGGGAGCGCCGGGGTCAGGTCTCCAGTGCGTCACAGGGCAAACCAGACACACACAGTCAGATACACACGCGCATTCAAAGTCTTGATCTTTGTAGAAGCAAAAGATCAAAGCAATGACAACTTTTCATGGTCTTTGCCAGAAGGTGTTTCGTTGAGTTTAACGTGGACATGTGAAAAGATGAGTTTGAGATGCTGTGAGCAGACAAGGCCTGAGATGAAGGTGGAGATTTGCAGATGATAATTCAATACTTGACATTAGCTCTGAATGTTTCAGAGAGTCTGGTTCCAGTTTTACCAAAGCTCAAATCTAAACTCAAGACTCTTATTAAACATTACATTTTTCTGACACCTAATTTACAGTCAAACTACTTAGAAAACCCTCCTTTTTCAGTGAAAAGCCTTGTCACTGTGCGATGACACAGTCAGATTTGTCACCATTAACTCGTTGTTTTCAAAATAAACAAAAAGGAAATTTCACATTAATTTATTGTGTTTTGACATATAAATGCCGAGGTAATGTGCTCCAATAGCACAATTACCATGAATGCGCTTGGTAATGATGCATCTATGTGTGGGGTGTTCTTATCTTCCCACTGCACTGTACTGTATCTAATATCCACAGGTTTTTTCTCCTCATTCCACCTTCTCTGTCACATCGCTGTGACATGCACCTTCCTGGGAAAAGAAGGGCAGCTGATGAGAGCTGGAGTGGTGGGAGGAGGGGGGAGAGGAGGGGGGAGACAGGATGAGATAGAAGATGGAGAGAGAAACCACGTAGCAGCAGCAGCAGAGAGAGAGAGAGAGCAAGAGAGAGAGAGCAAGAGAGAGAGAGAGAGAGAGAAGCTCTTAGACAGATTATTGCTCATTAGAGGCTGCCTCGCACCGTACCATTATGTCAGGAGGAATCCTTTTTCATTTGCACAAATTTGCCTGGAATTTTTCTTATTTAGCCCGGCCTCCATTATCAGAGCTGGAAATCGGATTAGCCTATGATTATTCTCTGGCTCGCTTGCCAACATTTCCCCACGCGGCCAACGCCGGTGGCTTGGATTTGTCCTGGCCTTTTGTTAACCTCTGCCCACCAACAATGCACACAACAACAGCGGCAATATGAAATAATTCAGTGCTGGATAATAGTTCCACCTGAGAGCGGGCGAGATTGGATTTGCTGATGCTGTACCTCAACGGTTTGGTTTTTTTCTCTCCACATCAGTGGTGGGAACATCAGGGATTGTGTGAATGTGTGTGTGTGTGTGTGTGTGTGTGTGTGTGTGTGTGTGTGTGTGTGTGTCTGTGTTGTGCGTGTGGCAGCATACACACCAATCCGTCATAACATTATGACTGATGACGGGTGAACTCTCATTACTTATTGCTGATTTCTTTTTTTTATTGTGCCACCTGTGAGTGGTTGTGATATTTATAACCCTTTGTACTCTTTTGGTGCTTGACTAGTATTTTCTTGACTTTATTGCATCTGAATCTTTCTGGTTTTAGAGCATCTCCATCATGCAAAGTGTCTCTCACCGGACATTTTCTATAGGATCCGCTCAGCCGCCCAGTCGCCGTGGTGACCACTCCTCATTCAGTAAAGCAACCCTGACATTTTTCTTTGGGCCACATCAACTGAGCATGCTATTGTCTCTATTCAGGAGGTGGAGAGGCTTTACAATGCAACGAGCAGCCATGTAAGCGTACCTGAAGATCCAATTGTGATGCTACAACTGGGTCCTAGTATCTCCAAAACTGCATTTTTTCTGATCCCCGTCGATGGAAGAGCACCTGGGACGTCACAGTGGCTGAAGCTGCTGCAGAGGCGAGTGCCGGCTCTGATGGAGAGCTAACAGAACACACACGCAGTATCCCGGCTTGTTGCCTAAAGAGCTGCCACAAGGAGTCTTTCTCTGACTTTCACACGATAACTTGGCGATCAAACACTTGCAGACATATAGAGGAGGAACAGGTGGAATGGTTTCCCATTGCTAAATAATTACTCCAATTAGTGCAATTACAATCCGAGGCAGAATCAAGTTATGGGTACCCCGCCAACGAGCCCCCCCCCCACTAACCACAAATCAATAAAGACACATTTGACTGTTTTTCTTTCATTAATCTGTTGCTTTTGAGCTGCTCACACAGATTTTTGTGGCTCTAATTGACTGTAAAGCAATAAGGTGTCACTTGCTTCTAGTTAGGCAGGTTTAGGTTAATCAGTGAATCGTGTGAGTCGTTGAGTTGAATCATAAAACGGCTATGAAAACCTAATGACAAGCTCAGGAAAGGCAGAGGTGAGCATGAACGTTATCTAGCTGCATGCTGCTCCTCCAAGCTAGTGAGTCCATATGGTTTATTTTCCTGAAGCTCAGTTTTTTAGCTAATTTGAGTAAAAATATACTTCTAATTTGGACATAACTATTTTGGACTTGTTATTTTTACCCTTTTTTCAGACATTTCATTTCTTTTTTTCTTGAAGATCTTAGTTTTTATTTCACTTCCCAAAATATTATACCCTGCAAAATTCAAAGAAATCTAAGTTGTCCTGTTGTCCTGAATTTGTCTGTATTCTTCAGCAGAGCTGGAAAACTCAGTGCTTTTATTCTGAAGGTCCATAACTTCTCTCAGTGGTCCAAGAGCCAATCTTGGGGGTCTCCAGATATATGATGCTGGGAACCAGCACTAAAAACAGTGTTTCACTCCTTTCATTGTGTCACCTCAACAAACAATATTATTTTTGATACACCTTTTATGGGAGCAATCATCATGCTGAAACTCATGTTTAAATGCCATCTGAATTGATCCAGATGATCGTGAGTTCTGTCGAAAATTTACTCTTCAGTATCCAAACATACATGAAGTGCAAATAAACAATTATCAGAGAAAGAAATATAACAAAACATTTGTCCAAGCTTTGGTAGATTTATTATTTTTCAACAAAACAGAGATGTGACGTTAAGAAAGCAAAATACAGATGATCATAAAAAATCAAATTGGGTCATCTAAATGTGAAAATCAATCTGCAACATGTGTAACATTCAAATAAACCCAACAATAGTTTACTCTTCATGTGTTTGTGAATCTCCGTCTGGTTGTTTTCACATACTGTGTGAGTTGCTGCCAGATTTGTGGAGCCGCGGCACAAGAGAAGCCACATTGGCCTGTGGTGAACAGACAGTCATCAGGCCATCAGTTCACTCTGTCAGACCTCCGTCCTGCCAACTCCAGCCAGGAGGGTCTGCAGGACACCGTGTAGCCATGCTGGAGTCACTGAAAGCTGGCTTGGTAGGAGCAGATTGCTGCCTAATTGTGCTTTTGAGAGCTGCTGTGAGCTGGGGGGCTGCGACAGGGCTGCATGCAGTCTGGGGCCACAGCGGTGGACGCGGCACCGAAGGAATCCAACCTAGCAGGGTCTCATTGATCTGCCCAAGCAAAGGTCAGCGCAGTTATGCATCCGTAGGCTGAATGATGGCCACCAGAGTCGCAGCAGAGAGGTCACGTCGCAGTTTCAGGCTCTTGTGCTGAACTTTTTCCTTTTTTTTCAGGCTTTAGTGTGTGTGTGTGTGAAAAGCAGCCTGAGGATGTCATTTCCAGCTTGGTTCTTCCACTTCCTTTTTTCTTGAGCTATTATGCATCCTGAGACTGGATGATCCATCTTTCTCTCCCTCTGTCGCTCGCTCTCTCTCCCTCGCTCTCTCGCTCTCTATCTCCCTTTCTCTGTCTGTATCTCCCCCTCCAGCGCTCCACCAGCCAACCCCTGCTATTTTCACCCCACACACATCCGTCGCTGCACTTATCCAGCCTCAGACGGCTGCTGGCTCGATAGCTAAACAGATTATCCAACAACAGAGCACCTCTCCTTCTCCATCTCTTCCTCCCTCCCTTCCTCCCTCTCCCTCTCTCCCTCTCTCTCTCTCCATGCACTCTTCTAGCCGTGGGTCCTTGGAGGCGGAGGGGCCCTATTGAGCGGGGCCCAGGCTCTCCAGTAGCCAGGCTCTTTATTGAGGCGTCTATGGGGCTTTATGCTGCCAGCACCCGGCCTTGCCCTCGCCGTCATCAATCATCCCCGGCTCCAGGGCTGCTATCACTGCCCAGACAGGCGGCCAATCACAGCCTTCCAGGAAGCTCTATAGGAGATGGAGAGGGGAAGAAAATACAGAGTCAGTTTGTTTCTGTTGCCGCCCGTCTGATTTGATTGACATCTCGTGTACCTTCTGGGTGCATGACAACACTGGCAGATTGGCCTGTGTGCTATTTGATTAGCTCCTGAACTGAGAGTCTGAGTCATGAAAGCTCATATAACCATGTTAAAATAATAATTACAGAAGGCAGCAGTACCAGAGCCTTTTATGACAGATCTATATTAATCCTATAAGTCTGAATTTTATAACAGCGGCTCAGTGAAAAAAAAATATTGCAACCCTCCTCCGAAGGGATTAAAGGGATATTTTGACGGATAAGGAAAAAAAAAGAACAGTATCCAATATGTGCTGCAGTCACAGTGGAAGTTTCTGGAACATTAATGTTGCAAAAGCAGGATCATTTGCGCGCTCCAGCCGGCTTTTCTTTTTGGCATCGAGCTTCTGTAGTATGTTGCATTTCCCCCACCAAGCTAACTTTTTTAATAACGATTCTGTGTTTTTCATCTCTTCCTTCTGTCTCTTCTGCTTCTCTCTTCTTTTTCCCTCCCTCCCTCCCTCTCTCTTGCGCCATCTCTTTCCCTCCGCAGCCCTGAGCTCTCATCCTGCTCCAGGAGGAATAGGTGGAATCTGATTACAGACCTATTTTACAGCAGACGCCGGGGCGCAATAAAGGGAGAGAGAGCACGGAAACGGGACTCGGCCCATCAATTAGATCTCTATTAGCAGCCAATGCAGACCTCACCTCAGGAAACGCCGGGACCCTGAAATTAAACAATTCTTCAAGCCCGACAAGCCAGTCACTTCTGCTGTACGTTTGAGAGAGGAGGGGGAGGAGGAGGCGGAGGAGGGTGGGGTTGTTGCTGGGGTGCTCCTCTGTCTTACATTCGGAATCATTCAAAAAATATGAAAACAATCATTTCTATTGGCCACAAAGAAAGAAACATCAAAACAGAACGCTGAACTAAAGTCACCACGCAGCCAAGAAGTCATGAGTTTATATGATGAGGAGAAGCCTCACTGGGCTCCATCCATTGGTTTGTGATCCACTACTGATTAACTAACCTTTATTTTTGGTAATATTGCCAAAAACAAAGCAAAAAGTGCAATCGTAGTGATTTATTTAATAAAACTGACACTTCTCATTGTCATTACAGGTTTGTTTTAGGGGACCAAATGAATGGTCAGCAGTACAGCGTGAACCATTATCTCATTATAAAAACCCTACAACAGCTGGAGTCATCCTTGAGCTTTTAAACGCATCAGCTAGGAATCATCTACTGACCTCATTGCCTTTATATCCATGCCAGTTGAAAAGAAAAGCAACACCTAATGGTATTGACACCGTTATACTCTTTTCCCCCTTTTAATCATTGGAGATTTATAATTAAAAAAAAGAAATGAAACATCAACTGAGATTTAAAATGAAGGCAAATCCTAACACGAAATTACTATTCTTTAAAAATACATGATTTTCTCTATGGCTTAAGGGGTGATGGTACACATTGAAGAAGCTCCCAATAAGGTAAAATCGCTGTTTGGGGACAAAACAAATGGCCTGCTTCTGACATCAGAGCACATTTGTTTCAAGTAAAGAGTTTAATACCAACCCGAAAGGCAACGTGGTGTCAATACAATTTGGACTGCTGCATTACCTTATTTCCTGTTGCCATAAACTCCATCCAGGACCATTAATCTCCAACTGTTGACCCGCTGACCTGAGGCGGGACAAAATGTCAATATTGGATAATTAGCTGAGGCATTAAGGCCGTTTAGAAAGGACACCTTGAGAGGCATTTTGCACGGCCATTGAATCATAATTGCTTTTTAAGAAAATTAAAAGTTTTAGTTCTAAACAAGGAGGCTCTATAGCGCGATGCTGGGATGCGGGATAATTGGGTTCTCTTAGATCGGCGGTGGTATTACCATGTTAATAAGGGGCTTATTGGTCGGGATGACGGGCAGGGATACTGGAAGGGCTTCCTGCGGTTCCAGGCCAAAGACTCCTGTATGTTTATGGGTCGTAATCTGGTTTGGTACACACGGTAACCTGGTAATAAAAGCCTGTATTACTGAGATGATATGGAACCAGTCGCGGATTCTCCTGCCTGCCTGTCAACACGCTTTTGGCTGCAGGAGACCTCATTCAGGGGAATGTTGCACATCTGTTCCCAAAGAGAGATACCGAGGTAGTTTGGTTCTGGAATTTATTCACATCAATATGCATCACTGCGGCATTTTCCTCCACGAAACACTCGCTTCCCTGCCTTGTGGGAAGTGTTGCTTCTCAAGCCCGATGCCAGGAGCTGTTCACTTGTGGCATCATCCAACTCCGAAGGAGCAGGAATCCTCTCCTAACAATCTCGCCCTGTTTCTCACTCCTGTGGCACGTATTTCTCCATTTGCTCAATCAAAGGATGGCCATTTATCATCGAGGGGGACAGCTCCGTATTTTTCTACCTTTGCCCGCTCGGTTCCAGGACCAAATTCAGCATTTTTATGGAAAACTGCAGTCATTTTGATTGATGAAATCCAAAGATGTCCAAAACAATCCGGGAGATCCCCGACTGCGGCGCACCGGCGGGGTGCTCCAGTGTTGTCATTGTTGCGCCCAAAGAAAGGAGCGCGTCCGGAGAACACCAGGGGAAAAATCACGATTTTCAGTTCAAAAGGGGCCAGAAAAGCGGCGTTTCTTTACAGGCAGTGGGAAAGTGGAGGAAAATCTTTTCCACTTGCAGGCGAAAACAATACTCGCTCGGCTCTTTTTCTCCCGCTCTGCTCTTGACGCATTCAGCCAGAGAAGCATGGTCGAATAGAAACAGGCCCGAATAATGAATAGATTATTTTTTTTTACTGTGAGGACTGATGTTATTTGTGTCTGAGCCCCGCTGAATGGCTGGTCCGACACATCCCCCTGCATTCACCCGATTTGCGCATATAGGCTCATTGTGCGTCAAGTTGCTGGAAAAAAAAGCAGAAAAAATAAAATAGCGTTGCCCCTAAAAGCGATTTCACTTCCGGGCTTTTATTTACCCACGCTTGTCTTGTTTGCGGTGATTCATAATGTCGCGAGAAATGTCACCTGTCTGGCCTAATTGGCACCTTCTGTTATTAATACCGCGAGTGCGGCTCCCTTTTGCACCCGCGGAAATAACCCGATATTGCGTACTTAATACAGCGTCACCCAAAGGGGAGATTCAATAAATCTCCCTTTAACGGCGCCCCCCCCCCTTCTCCTCCCCCTCCTCCAAACTCCTTCGGGCGAGTGGAGGCCGTGTCAAGATTGCGATTGTGCGCCAGTGCTTAGGACCAGCTGCTCCCAGGACAGACAAGCCCTTGTCAATTAGGCGGTGACAAGCAGGTCCTCCAACTGCCCGCCGGCGCTCCACCAGCCAGCAGTGTACAGTCCCCGCAATTAGTATCAATTTCTGTCGGGGACCTCCTTGGAGCGCGCAGACACGGGGCGGCTAAATGGCCAAACATTGTCCGAATAACACCGAGAGCCGCGGATGACAACGTGTAATGGGGGCCAGTGTTAACCGCGCGGCGCGCAGCGGGGAGAAAGAAAAACGTTTTGAATTTAGGAGGAGAGGGACATAAAAACCCCGAATAGTTTCTCACACCGACGACAAAGGAGAACTCCGGCTTCTGGCCCGCCGTTCGTGGCTCCGACTGTCGCGTCGCTGGCGCCACGGGCTTTATTATCTTACAGCAATAACGCATTTTATCCGAGGACTAAACATTTAATTGGTAAATAATCGCGTTAACCAATCAGCGCGCCGACTGGCGCCTTCTGATATGAAGGCGTCCCAATGACGACTCCGGGGAGAAAACACCAAATTACCAGTCGGACATTATTGCCCTCCCAGGGATTTAAATGTGCACCAAACAACAAATAGCAGCCAATATGCAATAAAACTATATAGCCTTCCGTTAGCACTGATTCAATGTAACCATATTCAACTCAATTTTTATCTCAAGTTTCAAAATGTTAACATTGTATTATATTGAGAACATTTTATTAAAGTTGTTGTTTTTTAATTTCAGTTTTTGACGGAAGTCATTCGAACAAATGCAAGAAAAGTTTATGAATGTATCTTAACATGTGGACATGTGGAGGGTTTTTTTGGGGGGGAGTGCTCTTGGTATCTTCACCTGCGAGATTAAGCGAGAGGTTGTTGAAAATGTTCCTCATAGAACGTGTTCCTGTCTGGATTTTTCTGTTCCTTTGCTTTGATTTTTGATATTTGAAAGAAAGGGGTAAGCCTCTCAACCTGCCGAATTAATTCCCAGTTAAAACAGGCACATGGGTGGGGTTTTTTAACGCTTAAAACTCGATAAATTTCAGCTTCCACTCGTAAATCAGAGCTGCATTTAACAGAATATAAGGGTCCTCTTGTTTTATAGCAGAGGCAGCTGATAACCTAAACTTGGTGGGTCCACTTTGACCATCCGTTTCCTTTTTCTGGTGGCATGAGAGAGCAAATAAAAGTGACAGCAGCACTGTCACAACACTGACAGCCCACAGAGGGATGGCTCACCGAGCCCCCTCCCTTTTGTAAATGGTGTCACCGCAAGCAGCTGGTGGTGGCATTCCCGGGCCTTGGACGCTGCCCTTTGGCCCCTGGGGGGGTTGGACTCCGGACAGGGCGGTCCAGCCGTCTCCACAGCGCCGTGATCGCTCGGGTCAGTGGGGCCAAGTTTTCCAGCGGGAGAAGCTGGGCCAGAGAGGGGCGAACAAAAAGCCCAGAGCTCACCAGGCCAGTGGGACCATTAGTATGAGCGTTTGTTTAACTAATTAGCAAGCTGGGCAGTCAGAGGGAGGCTTGTAAAGGCCACATGGACCTCATATATGGGCAAAATAAAGGTATGGGCATCCGTCATTCTGCGTCGACTGGGAGTGACTGCAGCATCCTGCGCAGAGATCCTGTCAGGACGGTGTTGACAGTGCGCATTAGAAGCCGGCAATACATGGAAACACGATGCCCCCGCTGCCTGATGCCTCCCTTGTTTCCAAGAAGAGAGAGAAAAAAACTGATTCAGCGAGCTGGCTCCACCAGTCTGTGCACAAGAAGTCGTTACAGTCTGGAAAGGGGTGCAAGGGGTGGGGGTGGGGGGGGGGTGTTCCGCAGGGTTCAAAGTACAGGATGGGGACAGAGCAGCGCACTGAAGTTCAAGAACAGTGCAAACAGCACATGCCAACAAAAGGAGCCACAGCGGAGCACTGAGCGGGCGGCAGAGCTGGAGGAGCCCGGCGGCGGAGGAGGAGGGAGGCCGCGGGGCCCCCCCACCCCCGCGTTAAATATGGGAAAGTTTGGGGAGCGGGGTCGGCGGGTCAAGAAAAGTCAACAAGAGAGCAGTCTTGATGACAGAAGGAATTTAATATCAAAAATACATAAATCTTCAAGTGAGGGCGGCCGCACAATGGGCACAATGGGGGCGAGTGTTCGAGTCAACACAGATTTGTTGTCGGCGATGAAACGGACCGGGCCAAGTTGTTAACATTTAACACAAAACGTTGGCACTGGCATAGAAGAAGGAGCGCGGGATGAAGGAGCAGTGAGGGAGGGGGGGGGGGGGGGGGTCATGGATGTAGAAGGGTGGTCGTGACTTGGAGGAAGACAGCTCCTGTGTGGCGACAGGTCTGCGCGCCACAATGGAGATTTCGCGCAACCGAATGCAGACGCAGCATCAATTTCTTGTTTTTCCTTCCAATTAAATAATGTCAGAATTTAAGGAGTTGTTCTTTACAGCGTGTCATATTTGTTGACTTATCGGCATCTTCTTTCTCTGCGTCGGTGGCGTCGTTGGGGAGTGTTGTTGCCCGAATTTTACGCGTTTCAGCGGCTCGTCACGGCTCAGGCTTGTTGAATCACAGTGTTGCTACACGGATATCGTTCACACAGTACAATGGAGGGATCAATCTTCCCATGATGCAGGAAATAGACCCGGCGTTTGTCTCGGCGGCCCCCTCCGCCTGCCCCGCCGCGCCACAGTGGACGCCGCGCTGAGAACTCTGCCTGACCTTCGCCCCGGCCCCCAGCCAAGACCCGCGAGTTCCCCCCGCCAGTCACAAACAAGCCTGAATTCCATAATTCTTCGCGAAAAAAAGCCACTATTAGGGAAAAAATCCTTCCTTTTTTGACAATTTAATAGCGCAAACTAATCATCGGGTTGACACGGGCCATTCATCTCGGCGCGGGCGGACAAAGACAAGGCCTTTTCCATAGGTTCGTCTGGATCCTGCAGTCAGGCCGGGCCTCTATTTCGAGATCAAGTGCACAATAAAAGCATTGTGACTGCTTAATGGCTATGTTTGTGAAGCCACCCAAAACCCAGTGTATTAAATGCATTTTTCTCCCGCCCCCCCCCCAAAAAAAGAATGAAGAATAGGCAAACGCGCACTAATGGCCGCGCAACTGATAACGAACCTGTTTCAGTGGGAAGCAGGATGATGCAAAAGTTTGGATGCTGAAAGCAATCAAGGCGCGAAAACAAAAGAGAAGATCGAGGCTTTTTGGGGGCGAAATAAAGCAAGAAAAGGAGCGAGTGAGAGGGAGAGACCGAGCGCCGCAAAATTGCTTAAACGCCCCAAGTTATGAATTCGTTTCTGAATCAATTTAGCGGTGCAGGCATTTTCCAAACATCCTCTTGCGGGAGTAACAAGACAGGGAAATTGATCCGGGGAGACCTCACCTCTCGGTGCGCCTCAATAAAAGAGACATCAGCCTCTCCCGACGACTGTATAATTTTTAATATATATGCAATAAATGTTCAATTTGTTTCGAGAAATGACGGGAAATAATAACGTCAGATTTTAAAGCCATCCATTACCGCCAAACAATGCTCGTGCATCGGTGCCGCGACGCCGAGTGCTTTTGATTAATTCACATTTTGATTGCGTGTGATGAAGCAATAACGCGGCCGGGCCCGGCCCGGCTCGGGGCCGTGACTCCTGCTGGAGAAACGGCGGCGGTGCACCGCGAAAGGAGGGGGAATATGCAGGGATGTAAAATATCGACAGAAGTGTTTCAGTGTAGTTTATGAGGATTGAAGATGCCATATAGGAACGTGTCTGCTTGTTGTCCGGCAAGCAGCTGCTGGACTCTCATAAGCTCATTTCTTTTCTCCTCCAGCTATTAAAAAACAATCAGTTGGGGCTGCGTTTGGCTTTCCTCAGTAACAAATATTAGAAAAACAAAACGAAACACAACGAGAAAAAAAACAGCAAATTTGATTTAATACCAACCTCTTTGGTTAGTATTTCTAACTTTTCTTCAATTTAAAATGTTGATGTGAATTAGAAAAACAAAAGCAAGTTTCCAAATGTCTCTTTTCAGTGGAGAGCCTCCATTATGGGGGTGTCAAACATGCGGTCTGCGGGCCAGAATCGGCCACCGCTACATCCAATCCGGCCTGCGGAAGGATTTCGAAAAAGTAGTAAAGTAGATCCTATTGTTTTAGAGAAGAAAATGCAAACAGTTTTCTTGTTGGCTCCTTTTTAAAGAATTAACCACTTTTAATTATCAGATTCAGTCAACTCAGTAAAATAAATATATTCTGTGAGTGTAATTGAACTAAAAAAAAGTGTTGCAGTAATCGACAGGTTATTTGCTGTCATCTTACCGGCTTTGTATGTGGCGCCTGAGTTCAAGTGAGTTGGACATTCCTTCTGGAAACATGAACAACCTGATATTTCCAGCCTACCGAATGCAAACAACAAAGCTGTATTGAAAAAATAAAGGATGGTCCTGAGCACAAATAGCAGAGTTTCACACTGAAACTCTCAGTAGTAATGGAAAGACCAGAATTACTGATTCAGATATGAAAAAAAGAGTTGAATTGAAGACCTGACTGGTCAGTCTTCGAGCCACACCGAATGTCCTTTCTGGCTGTGCTTTCAGTCACGTTTGCAGTGGACGCACAGACCCTCCTCGGCTGAGCGCGGTGCAGGTAGAGGGGAGGCACGGAGGAGGGTCCTGGCTCGGGCGGTCCAGGCCTCGACACAAAGTGCATTAAGTTGGCCGATCTCTCTCAAACCATATGATTAATTCGCCCCCATTCAAAGCCCAGCGAGCAAGGAGTGGAGGGACGTGACCAATGACATAATAGGCTCTGTCAAACAGCCTTGCAAAACGCCCAGACCATTTGTGGCGACAATCCTGATGCCATCAGTTCCATTATGGGCCCCCATTCAGGCCACAAACAAACATAGCTTTGCTCCCAAAAAGGGAAAAGTCAGCTTTCTGGTGGATTTCTTTGCCTTCTATGTCAATAGTCTTTGGCTGGGAGGGGCCGCTGCAGACATCACCTTCCCTCTGACTGATCACACAACAACTGGCTTTCATCCACCGAAACAAAACAAAGATTGTTCCAAATGTAGCTTATATTTGTGACTTATGTGAAGGTCAAAGAAATGTGATAACTCTGATCAAGCTGCTTTGTATTGGAAGATTACATCGCTGTGAATCTATGAACCTGGAAAAACCTTCCATCAAAGATACTTTACTGTGTTTAGCCACGAACCTCCTTTCACGGAGAAAGGTTTGTCTGAACTCACCTGTACTGAAATATACTTAAAGGTTCAGCTTCCACACATCCAAAGAAAAGGGAGAATGTGATAAAAAGGAAGGAAATGAAAAAAGGTAAATACTCATGGATCTCATGAAGTGACTCCTGATTGTAAATATCTACAGTTGCACACAGTGTTGATTTTGATGGAAAATTGATCTTTGTAGAATTTTTCTTGGAAGCCTTTTGTCATCTTCTCACCTCTCAAACGGTCAGAAAATTACAGTCGCTGTGTTTCATTTCAATGTGTGGAGACTTATGTCCGTTATTTATTAACAAGTCAGTCATATGGTAAATAAAACAGAGGAAAAAATCAGGGAATTTCCACTATCTGAAAACAATCTCTATACCACTTAAAAAATACGTTGATTTTTTTGTCTGTCCTACAAATTTTTGATTACATTTACCAACATGTTTCGTGTCTAAGAAAACACATTTTCAAACGAACAACGTTGTGTTGGAATAAAATAAATTCAATTTTTAAAACAAAATACAAAAAGGGACTCGATACTGCAGCATATTGATGCAGTCATGAAAAATGGTAGAAAATATTTGATAACATGTAACTTTATTTATTTTTACACGTGCAGTTTCAGAGTTTAAAATGTTCAGAGAAATGTGGATTTTCCTAAATTATAACGACTTAAAAATATTCATGATAAAGTGTATTTTAGGCTATTTTTGTTGAGCATGAAAATATTTTTTCAATTGGAGTTAATGCGAGATTTGTGACGTTTAAATGATTTTATACTTTTTGACGCCTCTAAAATAAAAAGAAATAATTTGCAGAATAAGATCAGTTATTTTTGCAATAAATGATGCATCATTTTGCTGTTATTTCGAAGTACATGTCGATCAAAAAATATCCGAAGGAAGAAAATAACCTCTCAGCTGACATCGTTTTTTACGTTCCCTCCATCAATCTTTGCAGTCAACATGAAACAGCCCTGAAACGCCTTTTCTGGGGTCCTCTAACAAAGCCTGTCGATAACTCGTCTCGGTGTTTCTTGAACCAGTCTGAGGGAAATCCACCGTGTCCCTCTCCGCGCCGCTATCAAACGGCCTCCATTCTTGCCGTCGTCTTCCTCGCTTGTCCCGATTTTCATCCTCCTCCACGCCCTGTTTGTTTTGGCCCAAAGGCTCCAGAGAGCCAGCTCTGGAGCCGCTATACAGGCGCTTTTCTTCTCCACTATGCACGACGATTTCGATCTTTGAGAGGCCTTTTCACTTTGGTCTGTCACTCTCTCTTTCTTTTTCTTGTTTTCTCTTTTAAAAAAAACTCTTGATGGAGGATCTTTGAAGTAAAAGATTAAAGGCTGGCTGCAAAAGAGCTGCTGGAACAGGTCCTTTTATGCAGATGTGGTGGGTGAGAGCAAAAATATGTTGTTTTACCGGGACCAATAATCGAGGTAGTTTATTCCTCTATTTAAGAGAGTAACTTGTAATACATTTCTTTTTTTTAAAAAAACCCCTCAAAATAAATAAAATGAAATACTCGATTAAAGCTTAATCCCCGTGATTTGTTTTAGTCTTAACACTTAAAGCATATTAAGAGTAATGATTCAAGGTGATGGTGAAAAGCTAAAATATTAATCGAAGTAGTGTCAAAAATATTCTGGGATATAGGTATTAGATTTAAGATGTGATCAACTACAATGCAATTATTTAAAGGCAGAAGAAATTAAGAAAGATGCTTGAAAAAAGAAGGCATTTATGAAGGCACAGACACTATTCTGAAATTTCATCCATGATAAAGCTTTGTTTTTTTAAAGGAAAAATACTCTCATAGAATATAAACGCCTGAATGATGCAAGTATAGTCAGCCCTTTTTTGATTTGACTCACATCAACAAATACTTCTTTTTTTTGCTTCAAGGGGACAATTCCCCCCACCCCAAAAATGCATATTCACCTCGTTTACTGTCGTCGTTTTGACTTAAACGCGCATTTCCCCCCTTAAAATGTGTTGAGGGGCACAGATACTGTACATCCTCGAGCGGCCGGCCAAATTAAAAGTCGGTCAGAAAATGTTGTCTCATTTAAATTCTCACCTTGAGCTCTCTCGTGACTGGTAATGGTCCGAGAGGAGCTGACGCTTTCAAAAAAAAATCATCAGGCTCTATTCCTCGCTGCGCGCCTAATATGAAGAGCGACTAAACACGGAGAGAGAAAAGAAAGGGGGGAAAAACATGGCAAAGACAGAAAGAAATGGCAGTAGAAGAAGGAGGTTTTGTAGCAACAGACGGTAAGAAAAATGACTGAAGCGATGAAAAGACATGCAAAGTCGGGACGCTGCAGCTCTTACTTACTCGCTCTGCTGTGCTGAGTCTCCGCGGTTTTAATTACAAAGCCTAATTTCCAAACGCAGATAGTGTCAAAAAATCTGCGACTATTTCTCAGAGATTCCCTTTAACAAGTGGAAACTTAGTGTCCTCCTGCACCATTTTATACATGATGAGCCGTCAGTAATGGGATTATTAAACAAAAACGTTTCAGGCGCTGGCGTTAACCTTTTTTAATGCCTAATTAGGTTTTGCAAAGAAATAATTAGATTCTACAGTGCTTACACTGCCTATATTTTCAAATGGCGACTGCAAGCAAACACATCAGCCTGCGACACCCGTGTCAATAATCTGCGGATATATGTGGCGCAGTTGCAGTCGGATGTAAGATTTTAAAACATGTTGGTACCAAATAAGGTGCACTTAAAGCTAAAATAATTATGCGGCACCGAGCTGCTGTCCAACTCACTGAGGGGAGATAGTCTGGTGAATCGCGCCCTCTGGTGACGGCGACGTCTAAAATCACATCTGCTGCAGAAGGCGGGTTCGCACAGACTGCGAAATAATGTTCATTTCTGTAAACTGAATGTTTGTGATTTCAGAATAAAATTGGATACAAGTTATCTTTTCACGACTAATGAAGATGTTGTTCAAGAAAAAGCTTGCTCAGTGTATTCCATCAGACTGTGGTTCTAGTTCCCAGCGCATGCGCGTCAGTGTTTCTCAAGCGAAGAGTGCTGCATTTTCAATGGACGGCGACACTGCAGCCATAACTGCAGATGTGCTTCAGGGAAAAAGAGGCTGCAAAACAGCTGTTCGCTTCATAAAAAAAAGTCAAGTAAAAACACAAAAAGGCATGAAGAAATTCCCTTTGTTACTCAGATTTTTTCTAAAGAGTGTTTTTTTAAATTCTTTTAAACTATAGTAAAATCCCTGCTTCTTTATTCAAAGTGAAAAACACATTTTGAAGGACTTATACTGACCAGTGTACTACTGCCAATGATTTGTCACGAAAGCACTGTGGTGTTATAACACTGTTTTTAATGCCATGGTAGTGATGTGTGATGACAGAAGGCTTGAAGATCTTGGGGGCAAAATAAAACCTCACGTTGGTCCAATTGATCAAAACGTTTAATAAACATAACCCTTGAACTGAAAGCATCTTTAGATACGGCTCAAGTATCTTCTCCTTGCAATGTAGTTTAGCTACAAAAAAAATATTTGTATGTATATTTCTATACTTTTGTTATATAGCCAGTTAGAGCTGAATGTAATCAATATTGACTATGTTTAGTAGTTTAAGCGCATACGGTACAAAGAAATCAATAAGAAACTAACAAACAATTCGGTGAATGACCGCTGCACTGCCCTCATCACAGTTAATTAGCAAATATCATGCTTTGTCCACACGAGGGCAATATTACTACGGACGTGTCATAGGAGTATGACGAGTCTGCGTGTCGTTTTGAAGTCTCGCGAGAGGTTGTGTCACTTCTCATTCCCGAAGGTCAGCTGATCATTTACTACAGCGGTGCTACAGCGGCTGACTGTCACTTAGCACGCACCGGAAAACTGACGTAGCACTGGTAAGACGCGTGCTGTGTTTATAGCATATATAGCGTCGACTAGGTGGACTTATCGGGTAGTAAAACCCTTTGCAGCAAACAGAGTCGTTATTAGTCGACACCGTAACATCAATATAAGAAACGAATGAGTTAATAAAGGTTTTAGTCGCTAGCGTTAGCTCGCATGCTAGTAACGATGGTAACAGAATATTCTAGACTCACCTGCTGCTAATGCTAGCTGCTTTAGCATGAATTAAAAAACGGCATCTATTCATGTTTATCTCAATTTAGCAACAGTGGTAAGGTAACTCATCTGTTGGCTTCATTCTGTTATTTGATCATCGTCCACTCACAATGGTTTCTAAACGTTTGCAGATCAGATAAGCTAGCCCCAGGGGAACAATCGCTTGTGGCATTAAAAAAAACTTTAAGTGTTATAGCAAGATAACCTTTTCAAACACTTTAGACGTGACCAGAACTTACATTATGTATTTGCATAGTTGTAAGTCATCATCTATGGTTTAATAACTCATTAAAATGTTTGCAATTTAACCATCTTCCAGCTTCACTGGACTAGTAAATTAGTACCTGAAGGCGTGAAGTGATGTCAATACCGTTATAAATGCATATTCCACATTCTACAGTCGTCTCGATGTACTTCAAAAACAAAAACGGAAGCTTAACTATGAGAGTAAATGTTGATTTTTGATCAACTAGTCAATGTAAATTTGAACCTACCTAAGCTGGTATTATGGATACCTGATCATACAAAATGACTTATAATTCCCCACATGACTGCGAACAGTTCTGCAAAGGCTTATTCTGCATGCCTTTAGGAGGCAGTGCAGGTTCTTCAGTTTCACCACAGTGTAATCTGTTCAGTATTAGAAACGTTCTCCACATGAATGTTGACACTTTCATGGGTTATTTATGTTGGCTCTTGGAAATGATATTGTCAGTGCTGTTTTTTTATGTTGTGACGGATTTCCCAGCAGAACAAGACACGCTCCCAAAGATGGCAGACACAAACCAACAAACCCCTCCACCCAACGTTGGGCCCGTGGTAAGTTTCGAACCCTAAAGTTGTGTCTTGAAGGTGTTTACCTTTTTATTGCACCACATTTGACTGTTGAAATAGATTGAAACAAGGCTTAAACCAACCAACAGGCAAAGCGGACTTCAAAAAATCTGAATGTTGTTTCTCCACTTTTCTTCTCCACTTTTGTTTCTTTAACTCGTGGAGAGTGCGAGTGGTGTCAGTTCCACAGAGTTTTAGTTGACTTGTTTGATGACACCATGTTAAAGTTAATAATTGAATTTAATCAAGTTTGTGCCATGCCTCTGTTCTGCTGAGTCAATGTTGCTGATGCAACACTTTACTCCACAGGTTGAATGTGAGTTGTATTATGAATATAGATCTTGCTTTTTCCTTGGCCATTGTGTTTGAGCAAGTTATAATGACCTTTAAAATGATGCTGATCGTACTTTACCGAACTTGTTTATTTATATTAAGATTTACTGCATTTTGAATGAACACTTAGGTCTCAGCTGCAGCAATGCTGTTTTTCTTCTGTCTTTGATGTTAGGGAATGAGTTATTTTGGGTTGTCCTGACATCAGATAAAAGACTTAAACAGGATTCATTTTTGTATGAATTCACTAACACTCCTTTTTTCTCCACAGCAATTTTTAATGAGCAATAAGCTGGAAACTGCAATGTGGCTTTCGCGACTCTTCACTGTCTACTGCTCCGTTATGTTTATTCTACCAATCTTGGGGTGAGTTCGTCACTGACTATGTGAAGAGGCCTCATTTTTGAAACAGTAACAAGTGGCTGTTTTAGCTGCCAGCGCGCCAACTTGAGCGTATATGGCGCTTGTGTGTTTCAGACCTTACGCTGCAGCTAACTTTTATCAGCGAGCGTTGTTGGCGAACGCCCTCACCAGTGCCCTTCGCTTACACCAGAGGCTTCCACGCTTTCAGCTGAGCAGAGCTTTCCTGGCTCAGGCCCTGCAGGAGGACAGCTGCCACTACCTGCTCTACTCACTGATCCTGGTCAACTCCTACCCCATCACCAGTATCCTTCCACCCAAAATACAGACAAGAATAGCGTTTGCTTTCAGCATCTGAGGAATAATTTTAACAAAAGGATGCCCAGGTTCCAACATGTATCTTCTAATTCGCTCTATTTAATTCGGCGGGCATGTGTGAGATAATTCCATTTATTTCCATATACTGACTTCACTAAGTCGCTGTTGAATGCTTGATTGGTTCGTGTCTTGCTTTCTCCTTAACGCTTCTCTCCAGTGAGCATTTTCCCAGTTTTCCTCTTCTCTTTGCTCCATGCAACCACTTACACAAAGAAGGTTTTGGATGTAAGTCTGAGTCAGCACGCACCTGCTGCGTTTAGTTGTGTTCCGTCATAAAGATGGATGTCTTGAAGCAAGTTGCCGAGTCACATATTTCACCCAAGTTGTCCGTTCCTGTTTATAGCTTTCTCTTTTGTATTTTTCTTAAAGCAAATGGGCCCCAGCAGCTTGATGTTCATCAGAAACCTCCTGGACAAACTCACAACAAATCAGCAGAACATCCTGAAGTTCATTGCCTGCAATGAGATCTTCTTGATGCCAGCCACTGTGTTTATGCTCTTCAGGTAAGTTAAAAAAAAAAAAAAAAAAGTTATCAGGTGAGATTGTAAAGACTCCGTCTCATAATGTTTTTACAGGTTGTATCTGTAACACAGGAAGTTTACACTGTCCTTCAGATGGAATAACCTTGTAGCTTTTAAGACGATAGATGGTCATATTGATCCCAGTACATAATAACGATGCTTCAGTTTGCTTATCTGAAAAGAGAGGGCACAGTTTATTGCTCATGTAAAAGCTTTGGAGATTCTACTTTGTTGGGATATTATTGGTTTATATTCATGGATTTTGTTTTTCCAACCTCGTCCTCAGTGGCCAGGGAAGCCTGTTACTACCTTTCATTTACTATCGATTCCTCACTCTGCGCTACACATCCAGAAGAAACCCGTACTGCCGGTATGTATTTGATTGTACTGGAAAATATGCATTTACTTTGCTGATTTATCCGACCTGAGTGTTAAAATGTGCCTGTGCCCCCCCCCTCCCCCCTCCCATCCCAGCACCTTGTTCACAGAGCTGCGAATTCTTCTGGAGCACTTCATCATGAAGCCTGCCTGTCCAGCCTTCTTCAGGCGAATGTGCCTGAGCAGTATCGCCTTCATCAGTCGCCTCGCCCCCACGGGGGTTTGATTATAAACCATTAGGAGATTTGTTTTTTTTCCCATGTATTTTGTTTTTTGTTTTGTTTTGTTTTTTTCCAAACATTTAAGATGTGACTTAAACTTTGATGGGAACTGATATTGCCATCGGAAGAAGGAACTGTTTTTTGAATGTCAACTTTGAGGTCGGCGCTCCAACTTTTCTTTCTGTATATTTGAGTACAGTTGAAGACCAGCCAGTAACGCACTGAAGTCTCAAGATGATGTTTCTTTCCCCATCTACCTAATGTGACCTCACTGAAGCAGTGGGCCTCCTCCCGCTCAGTTACTCTCACTGAGCGCAGCAGAGCAGACTTGAAAAACTGCGTTCCATGGGTTGTGGCCGATATTGTTCTTTCCTTTTACATCATTATTTATTCATATAAAATGCTTATTATTTGATGAAACATTAACATGAGATTAGTAACTTAAATAAATTACTCTTTTACATGATTGTCATTTTGTCATGTTATACTTATGTTTGGCGATTCTACCTTTTGTGCGAAACCTCCCATGTTCTCTGTCTAGATGCCTAACATTTCTTGTGTATGAATGCCATGAGCTCGATTCTTAACGATTTGTGGGGTCGTTCTGCTGTCAAAATAGATGTTGAACTGAGAAACAAATTCAATTTCTGCTGTATTTTATTGAATTCTTATAGGATATCCGCCATTGTTTTGCTGTAGGAGTCAAAATGGAATTGAGTTGCACAGTGCATGTCATGCTTTTGAATGCATCACAGGCTTGTTTCTCAGTTTGAAACTGTTTTGCATTTCATTGTTTCATTCATTCACTTTAGGGACCTTGCTTGATGCATGCTATGGTTTGTTTCTGTTCTGCAATTTTAAATGTTTTCATTTGCCTATAGACAAACCACATTTTTATGACAAGAATAAACTCATCTAATTAAACCACTAACCTGTTGAATAATGCTTCTTGGCAATTTTTCATGATTACTGTTTGAAGTCTTCGCCCTAATGTTTGACGTATATTTTAATGCTTTTGAATTAACGTCTTCAATTGCTGTGTGATGGATGACCTATAGACTGGAGTTCATACCTGATAGTTTTTGACAACAGAGAAATATTTTTATGGCATGTAAAAAATTCAAAAGCATTTATTTGAACTCTCAAAATTTCCCCAACATGTTTGGCTGTATTCAGTTCTGAAGATCTTTGTAGAAAGAGTTCCCTACCTATTTTATACAGTCTATGATTCCTTCCAGTTCAATTTTGAGTTTAGAGTTTTCTTTAAAATCCTAGTACGACAACATGGCTAAAATCCCGTCCCACTACTTGATCATTGGTCTGAGCTCGATCTGATGAGTGGTGATTGGTAGGATTTGCAGAGACAGGCTTCAGGGTAAACCAATCCCACACAGAGAGAGGTTACGAATTGCCGTCGCCATAGTAGAACTCATAAATCTTGAAGTGTTTGCGATGCAAGCAGGCAAGCCAATGGCAGCGCTGCTTTGATTTTCGTGATAAACTGTCGACCAATGAAATCTCTGGTTATTCGAAGCAGAAGCGTTACCAATGACAACAGAAAAAAGCCTTCCTCTCGCTGCCATGGGTTGCGGTCATATTTTTCCGGCTGAAATAAAGGGTCCAGCCGTTTTTGCAGCTTTCAGGGGGTGGTTTGCTTTGGCTGCTTGATGCCACTCAACAGATTCTGCTTGAATGTTTTTTTTTCTTCTCGTTGTGCCCGCAATGCGTGTTAGCCAATTAGCGTGCTAACTAATGTTAGCACGTCGAGCTAATCTCCTTGCTTTTAGATAATCCTAGTCTCACTGCTTCCACCAGTATCCCATCGTCTTGTTCCTGGCACCGCCTTTAGCACCAAACATCAACTCTCCCCAGCGAAGGAGGAAATAATGTCTTTTTGTTTTGCTGCTGAATGACTGATTTAAAAAAAACAACAAAAACAACAACCTGCGGAATTTGCATCCCACTTTTGCCTGAACTTTTAGCCACAGAAGATCTCGAAGATGGAGCTTCATCTCAACCGAGTCGATTATATGCAGGTAGTAGGTTAATGTAATGTGTTGTGTGGTTCACGATGGTAGATGACTCGACATGCAGGATATTCAGCGTCAACAAATGCCTCTAAAATAAATGAGTCAAAATCACCTCGGAATGCTGCAAGTATTTCAACTCGAAGTACAGTTTATATTGTTATATTGTTGTCCGTCTGCTCAGGTTGGCGTGACATCGCAGAAAACCATGAGGCTGCTTCCAACTCTGGGGAAAAAAGCAACTCAGAAGGTACACTTGTGTTCCAGTGTTTTTCTCGATTGGAAACATACTGTACATGGATTAAAGTCAAGCGTCGTGTTCAGCCATTAGCCTTAGGAAATGATAGTGCAGTGATCACTTCCGGTAGCTTTTCTTTACCTCAAGATTTCAAGAGAAAGTAACTGTGACTTGTTGGATACATATTTAGCTTTTAGTTTCTTAGGTAAAGTTAGAAAAAGATTCACAGATTGGGCCTTTCCGTATCAATAACTCATCAGCGGCACATCGTATCTACAAAAGCAACACGTCATTGCAATCACAGCAAGGTCGACTGACAGCTACAATCACTGTTTCTCCAAACGACCCGTAATTGACGCTAGAGGAATTGCGTTGGGTCCAATGCAGAGCCTGCATGTGTGCGAAGGCGCAGGGACCGTCTGCAAATAGCAACACCAGAAAAAAGGTGAACCACAAGTGGGAAAAAATGAACCCTAAATTTAATAGCTTCTCCAAGGACAAGTGTTGTGTAATCAAAAAATCATTTTATAGATTATATTTTTTAAGGAGGGGAAGTTAATACTTGTAAATGATTTTGAGGATTTATAAAACCTAAAATAGCTGAACTGTGAACGATGCCATACCGCTTGTCCCTCCAAAATAAAAGCACACATAAACCATCTGCTTCATCCTAAAACTCTTATTTTTGTAAAAAAAAAAAATTTAAAAAATCGAAAATCGAAAATGTAACTTTGGGGCCATTTTGAAAGAGTAAATAACTACACAGAAAAGCAGTAACTTTGATTTTGACCACTGTAGTGCCCCTAAACTCACAGGACACATAACCCAGCAACTCCAGCAGAGACCCGGACGGTTGCGGGTGGAAAGCTGAGGGCATGGTACATTGAGAGCGGACTAACGCAGGGCAACCATAGCCCTGGAGTTCAAGTATCAATCAGAGTTAACAGCGGGCGCTTGTCTCCCCACGACCCGGCCAGAGTGCGTTAAGAGGGGATGCATGCTGACGGAGAGCAACCATAGAGCTGAAGTGACAACCAGAGTTGAGAACCACGGTGGAAGGTAATAGAGGCAGATCTCAGAGCTCCAGAAAGTCACGGTCATGTCGGACTGAGAGCATCAGAGCGGAGCGGTCCCCGGTCATTTCATACTTCTTTCTACTTCTTTCTAATTTGAGTTGCATGTGAGTACCAGTCTGCATGGAGTGCATGGAGGTACGTCACACTTAGAAAAAACAGAACTTTATGCCTTTACTCCATCCTGCAGCGTGGTTGCCATGACAGCAGGAAGCAAGTGCCTGCAAGTGCCGCCAGAAACCAACTTTTTGAAAACGTAGGCCTCCAGAGCTGAGGCAGGGAAGCGATGCAGGCTGGTTGTCCGACCCACTGGCACTGCAGATCAGCCTCGAGAGCGGCCCCAACAGCCTCCGAGCTCCAGCAGCGGGCTCCCGCTGCACTTGTTCGGCTTTAAATTCTTGCAGTGCTTCGCCATGTGGAACATCTGCTACTGAAATTGGTTTATTTGCAAAAAAGGTCTTTCAGTTTCATAAGAATGTAAGAATAAGAACCCCCTTTTTTTTCTTTTCTTTTTTTCATTTACCCCCCCCCCCTTTTTTTTTTTCATTTACACAACATCTGTCCTTGGTGAAGCTATTTAACTTATGGTTCACCTTTTTTCTGGTGCAGCAATTAGCAGACGGTTCCTGCACAATGCAGTTCCTCCAGCGTGAATTCAGGCTCTTTTGGAGAAAAATATGACAGATTTGGAAATAAATACGTTTGTAGTTTTTAGTCCACCTTACTGTGATTGCAGTGAAATGTCAGTTTTGTAGAGCCGATGTCCTGGTGATAAGTTATTGACACGGATAGGCCGAATCTGTGAATATCTTTCGAACTTAACCTAAGTGGCCTTTTGTGCCTGACTGTTTTGTGGGTGTGTTCCAGGTCGCTATAGCTGATCATGATGGCATTCTGACGTGTTTTGGGATGAAGAAAGGAGAAGCTGTGGCAAGTAGTGATTTTGAACCTCTCCTTGTCTTGCACTGTCAAAAAAAAATCAAAGGTTTGTACTTATGAAAAAAAGCTATGATCCACTTCCTCAGCCCGTGTTCAAAACACTCCCGGGGCCAAAGATTTCCAGAATGGACCTTGGAGGGGCTGCGGGAACCCCACAGGAGAAGATCTTTGTTTGCTCTGGCTCTCAGGTCCGAGGCTTCACCAAGAAGGGCAAACAGTTCCTCACCTTCGACGCCAATCTCACAGAGAGCATTAACGCCATGTAGGAGCTTCTCCCCACTCTGCTCCCACCCTGCTTGAGTGACTTTGTTTCTTTTCCACGTTCCCACGCGTGTCTTTCGTCTCTCTCCCAGGCACATCTCTGGTGCTGACCTTTTTGTGTGTGCCAGTTACATCTACAACCACTACTGCGACTGCAAGGATCAGGACTACTTCCTGTCAGGAGACAAAATCAATGACATCACGTGTTTGTCCTCGGAGAACCTCACTCGCCTTGTGCCGGTCCTGGCATGCCAAGATCGTGTTCTCCGAGTGCTGCAGGTCGACGTTGTTCTATCTAATTTCATACCTTTCCCTGCAGTGATTTGATGACTTTCATGTTATTATTTCAACTGCAGGGATCAGAGCTCGCCTACGACATCGAGGTCCCCGGCCCTCCATCCGTCTTGGAACGGTACAGTCGAGATGGAGGTGAGTTGATGTTATTCTTTTCTTGTAGTAACTGAACGTGAGTCAGCGCTGCCCACGCCAGCTCCGATGTGCTTGCATGCGACTTCCCCTCAGGAGAGGAAGTGCTGTATGGAACCATAGATGGAAAAATAGGATTGGTCCAAATTGGTGAGGACTCAGCAGCGACCAAATGGGAGATCGACAATGACAAGAAGAAAGGAGGTACGTTGTTGGAACCTTTATATCGCAAGTTCTTACCAAGACCGGTACCAAGCGGCTGACCGTTCTCGAGTTTATGGCCTGTTCTTTTCAATCTATCGCATCTACCATCTTTGATATTGATTCTGTTCCTTGAATTGTCTTTCTGTTAAAAACTGTTGCTCAGACACCTTCACCATCACTCTTTGCTCAAACTGTGAATCGCATTTGTCGTCACTTAATTCCTTTTCCCAGGAATTCTTTGTCTCGATACCTACGACATCATCGGAGATGGCGTGAACGACGTCCTGGTGGGCAGGGACGATGGGACGGTGGAGATCTACGGGTTTGACAGCGCCAGTGAGCCCTCGCTGCGTTTCGAGCACGTGAGTTTCCTCTTTGCCTCTTTTGGCGTGATTCATGGTACGCTTCTAATAAAAATACTTTCAACTTTTTCAACTGAAGCCAATGCTTTGTATTTTTTTGCATGAAGTGACTCACCACTTCATCAAAATGCTTCCTATTTACAGGTTTTGTCAGAGAGTGTGACGTCCATTCAGGGAGGCTGCGTGGGAAAGGAGTCTTATGATGAAGTCTTGACCGCAACCTACACAGGTTGGTTACAGTTTTCGTCTTCTTCACTGTGTACTCAGGTTTATCCCTCAACACTGAATTCGTCCTGCTTTTCGACCATTTGTATTCTTTTTCTCTCACTTCACTTGCTATTTAAAAGTGGAGGAGCAGCTTTGAATGGCTTGTAATACAAGAATCTTGGCTCTTCTCTAGGATGGCTGACCGGATTGACCACTGAGCCCCAGAAAGCGGAGGCAGGCCCCGGCGACGAGGTCAGGATGAGTAAGGAGACTCAGTCAAAAGTGGAAGCACTCAGGTTTGTCTGTTTTTCTCTCTCTGCGTCGATTAAAAGTTTGACCTCGGGAGCAATTTGGGAGTTGTTGGCGTTTTTTTGACAACAACTCTCCTTGTTGACCCTCTCAGGGCAGAGCTGGAGCAGCTGCAGGTCAAAGTCCTGCAGGGCCGCGAGCAGTACCAGCAGACCTCCCAGTCCAGCACGGCCGTGTCCGCCGTGCCCGTCTTCAGCGTCAACGACAAGTTCACGCTCTGCCAGGACGATGCCAGCTACAGCCTCACCCTGGAGGTGCAGACTGCCATCGACAATCTGCTGCTGCAGGTCAGCCCGTTTGCAGTGCAACGTTTCTGTTCTTGATATCGCGATAACCCGAATAACCGGTGATGTTTACGTTTACATGCTTCGAATAGAATGTGTGAATGTTCCATGTGTGATGTTTTCTGCAGAGCGACGTCCCCATTGACCTGCTGGATGTGGATAAGAACTCGGCTGTAGTCAGTTTCAGTGAATGCGACTCAGAGGTGAGTTTATGAACTATCACCTGGTCAGTCGGATTTGTCATTATAAAATCACGGCCTGCTCCATCTGCCCACACAGCTGACTCTCTCTTTTATTCGGTCTCAGCAGCCCAATGGGAATTTCCTCTTAGCCACATACAGATGCCAGGCGAACACCACCAGGCTTGAGCTGAAGGTAAACAGTCAGTGGAAACCAGGCTTTTGCAGGTGTGCCGTGGAGCCCTCTGGTGGCAGAGACTCCCCTTTTTCGGAGGGCTCTAAGTTCAGTGCTTTGTCTGCACTGAGGTTGTGGATGGAAAAAGTGGCAGGGACCATCACATTGGCAAGGCAAGTCTGTGGGATGAGATTGTTGAATTTATGCCTCATCAACTTGTTTTTCTAGGTAAGATCCATTGAGGGACAGTATGGCATCCTGCAGGCCTACATCACCCCCAGACTGCAACCCAAGACCTGCCAGGTCCGGCAGTACCAGATCAAACCTCTGTCCCTCCACCAGAGGACTCACAGCATAGACCAAGACAGGTGAGGAGGTCAAATGAAATAATTCAGTTACCTGATAACTCAGCTCTCGCACTGTGGAATCGGAGTGGCACTGACTTTCAAACGAACCTTATTTAAGGACTTGTTTTGCTCTGTTTCAGGCCCATGAACAGGCTGAGTCTGGTGGGACAGTTCAGCTTTGCAGAGATTCACTCCTGGGTGGTCTTCTGTTTGCCAGAGGTGCCTGAAAAGACACCAGCAGGAGAGAGCATCACTTTCTATTTCCACAACACCTTCCTCGGCACTCAGCTGGAAGCCTCCTACTGGTAAAAATGTTCATGCTTTAAGAGTCAGTTCATTAAGTTTAAACATATTAAACATTGCAGTGACCTGTGATGAAAATGATCCCAACACATCTGATTTTGTCATTTGTAGCAAAGGAGAGGGTCACTTCAGGTCAGACAACATCTCCACCATCTCCATACTGAGTGATGTTCTTTCCAAGGAAGCCACCAAAAAGAAAATTAATCTCAACATCTCATACGGTTCGTGCAGGATTTATTCAGTCTCGCTATTTACTCACAGGTTCATTTGACTCAAATGTCATTGAGAGAAAAACAACTGGGCCTTTGTTTGTGCTGCAGATATCGACGATGACTCAGTGAGCCACACGCTGAAAATGATTCACCCGAAGCTGGAGTACCAGCTGTTGTTGGCTCGAAAGGTTCAGCTCATTGATGCTCTGAAAGTGAGTGTTGATTCATGGATTCAGGGGAAGATGCTTCAGATGTCTGCAAATCTGCATTTTTGCAAGCATCATGCAGGATCCGACGCTGTAAACTTTGCAGACGGCTCATTTAGGATTTTACTGGTCTGTGACTCGAAGTGTGTCAATTGACCCAACAGCGCATGTGCAATTCAAGAAGCCAGTATCTCGTGACTGTCCTCAGATATAGAAACTTTAAAAAGGAGTTCAGGACTAACAAATGACAAAACATAGAGCAAGTCTATTGATCGACGTAAAACCTGCTCACTTCAACCTCTCTTGCTGACAGGAGCTTCAGGTCCATGAGGGGAACGCTGACTTCCTCATCCCAGAGTATCGCACAATCCTGGATGAGTCGGCAAACCTCCTGGAGGAGTACAAGAAGCAGCCCGCGCACCTCGAGAGGCTTTACGGTGGGACTTGGTCACTCACACGAAGCTTGCAGCAACCTCATCACCAACGCTTCGAGGTTTGAGATTGTTGTGTGCTTCTTTCATCATTTTTGTCTCCCTTTTCTATCCTGCAGGTATGATCACAGACCTCTTCATCGATAAGTTCAAGTTTAAGGGGCAGAATGTGAAAACAAAGGTGTCGTCATTGTTGGAAATACTTGACAATTATGACCTAAATTCCTTGTTGGAATTTTTCAGTGAGGCATGATTTTTCTGACAGATTTCAGGGTCCTCGAAGGGTTTCATTTGTGTATGTTTGTGTCGCATAGAAAACTTTGTTGCCTGGTAGTTTTCTACATCTGTAATGTCATGTAGTCAACTCTTCATTTGTATAATTTTTGTCCCCACTGAAAGTGTAAAAAAAATTTATATTGTCTTTTTATAGCAGGTGAAAATCAATCACTATATTTTTTGCCAGAATTGTACAAGTTGTAAGTTGTTGGAGTAGTTTTATTTGAAAATGCTTTGACCAAACATGAGGATATTAAAAGTGCAATGAATGTTTTTTTGATATAAGTTTCATAGAACTGTGAGTTTCCTGCCATGAAATAAAAAATATATGGCAAACTTATGGGAGTTTTCCTTCAGAGGACAAAAAAATGTAATGTCCTCAGAAAAAACAGCCTGCATACAAAGAATTACAATGTTGGATAACCCCAGAGTGGAAAAAATGAGATTGTGCCCATTTTCATGGGGCTCCATCCCAATTCATATGAGGAGATCAAAATAAAGTGCCCCATTGTGGGATAAAAAGCTGAGAATGGTTTCATAACTAAAGACTATTTGGCTCTTGAAGTCACCAGAAAAAAACACTTGTGGAAACAAACCCGACAAGAAAAGCATGAAGCAATTACTGATGAATGTAGGTCACAAAATAACCATATACAGTAGAAATTACAGCTACTCTGAGGAAACACGCAATTCTTCCAGTCAAGTTAAAAAAGGTCACAGACACAATAGACGATGTGTAATAAAAGCTGAAAAAAATGAGTGTTGTTTGTTTGTACGTTGAAACTTTTTTAATACAGTCGACGGTTCAAACGTGTGTTAAAAACACAGCAAACCGGTTCTGAATTTGTAATTACAAGCGTGTTGTTCGCTTTCGGCTTCCGTACATTATTGCGTCACAGTCACACTATTCTGTGATTGGTTCGTTTCAATCCTCGCGGGCTACTTGAACTGAGAGAAAGCGTCCTGATAATGTGAGCGTGTTTCTGTGTAAATGGGTCGAGGCTGAAGGGGGCCGAATCGTCGGACTGCTGCAGGTTTGTGCTCTCTTTGAAAACGCGCCACTATGAGCACGTAGTTTACTCAACATTGCAGCTTGATTCTCGGTCGACCCCGACTTCTCGTGTTTTTGTTTTAGTTGAGCATTTCGGGGCGTCGTTGCCATCCCAACAGTTTAGTTTTGACCATTTCCTGATGCTTTCTTTGAAATAACCGCTCAGACGTGGTATTTTTGCCCCCAAACGGATCCATTTTTTTCAACTGCAAGCTCCTCGCCGCAGTCTTTTTGTTTTTTTTAAACGAGCGGCGAACAGGCTGCAGTTGAGCGAAAGGGGGAAACATGTCGGCAGCTAACGTAGCACCGGGAAGCGCGGTCGCAGACCTTCACAACCAGGAGAACATGCCGTCCAGGCTCCGAGGCTCCCTCAAACCCCGAGCAAACGAGAACCAAGAGAACCTCCCGCCCAAGCAGACCGCCACCTCTAACAGGACCGTCCTGGGAGCCCTGCAGAACAACCAGCGGGGCAAAGCCCAGGTCCAGCGCGGCGCTAAGCAGGTAACGATGCTAAGTTAACCCGGCTAGCTGCAGCTAATATGGCTCCGATGGAGAGGGAAACTGCTGCAGGTTTTTGGAGGCACCAAGCCTCACTATCACTAGTTGTTGAACACGACTTTATTATGATGTAAATTGAGACTTTAAACTCTAAATTTGTCCCAGTTTTTTTTTTAAATGAATATTGGAGTCTTTTTTAAACGGAGTGTTATTTTACAAATTACTCCCGCCACTTGGGACATAATTTGCGTGACATTAATTGCAGGCCTTATATCTTTCCATCGTATGTAGCACTTGTCTAGGTGTAGTATTTATTACCCAACATAAAAACATTAAATGCTCGTTTGTCTTGTGACTCCAACTCCTGTTCTTGGAGTTTGTATTGGATCAAGTTCCTGTTACTTCACAGCAGTAGTAACTTTTATGAAACCTTTTTTTTAAACCCACAGGACTCCACGCAACTGCTCTCCTGTAAAAATGAAGATTTCGACAAACCTGCTGCAAAGCCTCCTGCGTTCACCATCCATGTGGATGAGCCCGATGGCGCCTGCGCCAAGAAGCCCCAGCCAGTGGTGGAACCAGTCAAAGAGAAGCCGGCAATGGAGGACTCCCCTCTGGTCGTCAGTGCGGCCGTGGCACGGCTCAGACGGCCTCTGGCCCCCATCGACGTCCCGTCGGCGATGGACGTCAGCTTCGGTGGGTTGGAAAGGCTTCTCCAACATGAGAATCCTTCACTCGTGAAATTCATGTGAAACATTGCTCAGAATGGAGTTTGCACTCAACGAAACTTTCTTCGACAGATTCTCCCATGGACATGTCTGTGGTTGAAGGAGAAGAAAAGGTGGTGAACGTTAATGAGGTTTCAGAATATGCCGAGGAAATCCACGCCTACCTGAGGGAGATGGAGGTAAAAAAAACTCCAGCTAGAATTCTCAAATGTTCCACCTGGTGGTGGTCCCATCTTGCCAGGTTGCATCTAAACCTGCCCAAATGTGGTTCTGCGCAGGTGAAAACGAGGCCGAAAGGGGGCTACATGAAGAAGCAGCCAGACATCACCAACAGCATGAGAGCCATCCTGGTGGATTGGCTGGTTGAAGTTGGGGAGGAATACAAACTACAGAATGAGACACTTTACCTGGCCGTCAACTACATCGACCGCTTCCTGTCTTCGATGTCCGTCCTCCGGGGAAAGCTACAGCTGGTCGGGACTGCCGCTATGCTGCTGGCTTCGTACGTATCTGCAGGGAGGTTGCGTCTACTGATGTCGACTAATCGATGTTCTAATCCAGCGTCGTTTCCTATGCAGGAAATTTGAAGAGATCTACCCCCCTGAGGTAGCTGAGTTTGTTTACATCACAGATGACACCTACACAAAGAAGCAAGTGCTGCGAATGGAACACCTGGTGCTGAAGGTGCTCTCCTTCGATCTGGCAGTGCCCACAATAAACCAGTTCCTCACTCAGTACTTCCTTCAGCATCCATTCGGTAAACGGGTGGAGAGCCTTGCAATGGTAAGTTTTTGCCAAGTGCTGTATTTGGAAGCCAGTGATGTCACTGGAGTTGGTAATTCACTTGACATGATTGGTGTGATTAACTTCTCCCCATTTTTACCCCCGCAGTATCTTGGTGAGCTCAGTCTGGTCGATTCAGATCCCTTCTTGAAATATCTGCCGTCACAAACGGCAGCTGCAGCTCTCGTTCTGGCCAACCACACGATAAGCAGCGGCTCATGGGTGAGTTCATGACTCGACTGAAAAGTGGCCATGTTCAGACTTGACAGATTTGTCTTGAACTCGAATGTGACCAACCGATGCTCGTCTTAAAAAGAATTTAATGAACCCCCCCTCATCCAGCCCAAATCTTTGGTCGAAATGACCAACTACTCGCTGGAAGATTTGATGCCCTGCATCGAGGATCTCCACCGAACACAGATCAACGCCCCGCAGCATGCACAGCAGTCGGTCCGGGAAAAGTACAAGAGCACCAAGTGAGTGCAGCTAAAAGTGGCCCTTTGCACTGGCTCTGTGCCCTAAAAACTCATTTTAATCACTCATCCATTTATTTCTGCAGGTACCACGAAGTTTCAACCATTGACTCATTGGCAAAATTGCTCCTGAACTGATTCCTGTCCCCTGTCCATGTAGTTGTGTACCCCCTGTCAGTCTCCACTTTTTGATTTGTGCCATTCTTTTTTTAATAAGGTGCTCTGCTCTTCTAGGAGTAGTGCCAAGTGTTTAGAGGTTTTAATATTTTTATACTTGAGCCCACTATTCATGCCTAAAACTAGTTTGTGGCTAATCAAGCAGTTTATATCGTTCTTGAGCCCACCAAAACGTAAAGGTATTGCCACCACTCCTGGATATTCTACAGTGTTTCCAACTCCATTGGTTCTCCCAGCAAGAATTGTGATGTTTGAGGTCAAACTTTGGCTTCTTTGTGCAGCCCAAAGCACACTTAACTGCCACAAAGGGACCTGTCAGATTACACCGGTTTCCTGAAACTACATCTCTTTTGAGACATCATTCTGCACTGTAAAATATGGCTTCTGTAAATAAAATCCTTTTAAGACTATTCGGCTTGATGCTTTATTCCTGAGCTGGGCTCATGGGGGCAGCAGAGGACAAGTGACTGCCAATGCTCATAACCCAAAAGGAAAGTCATTCAGGGTTTCATTGTCTCAAGAATCAATTTGCAAGCTACATTAAACTATTCTACATACTCGAGCAGTGTCGGGCTAAAGACTAAGGAAGTGACTGTGGGGAGGGGCTGTATACAGGCCTGTGTTTCCAAATCAAATGCTCTCGTGGCATGGGGGGGGGGGGGTTAACGCAATCAGTTAGATGCATGCCTAGAACTGAACTAATGCAACTAAAATGGGAAAAAATCCAGGGTGACAGACAGAACTGGAAAATGTTTAAAACCTGAGTGCAGGTTAATTAACTGATACCCTGCACTTGCACTGCAGGAGTCTGAGTAAACGGGAAGAAATCTGTGGGTTTAAAATTTGTATTGCTGCCAATTAATTCAAACAGACCACTTCAATGTGCTTTGTCTTGTGGTTTTAAGCACTTTAAAATGTTTCCTGTGATAGAAATCAAGGTAAGACAACAGTACCATATGTCTCAACACCTGACAATAAATAAACTACCAAACATCTCCTCTGATTAAGTCCCTCCGCCCCTGAGTTAAAAGGAGCATTGGGGGCTGTGGGGCTCTTTTCAGCACTGACTTGATTTTGTGTCAAAGTGAGGTGTGGGGAGCCAATAGCGTTGAAGGCACCTCGCTCTCTCCCCCCTTCCCTCATAAATTGGGAGGCTGGCTTTGTGTGGGGAGTCTGACGGCAGAGGAGAAGCCGGAGCCTCAGCTGCAAACAGGATTTTCATCTCGGAAGAGCGGACAGCTCCAGCATGAGCTCGCCCTCAACAGGTCCGCTCCGCCGCTGACGGCACCTGCTTGTGACTAATTGGAGTATTAAACCATGGAGACCGACGGGAATTGTATAACGTAGAACCGCTGGAGGTTTGGCTTCCGACGGCTCCCACAGCAACAGCAGCATCTGCATAACCCCAGAGAGGATCCAAGTGTTTTCCGAGAGCAATTTCTGGAGGTGGAGAGAGGGCGGGTTGCTGGCCAAGCCCATGCCTGCCCCCAGAAAATTTCTGGTGGCGTCCACCTCGCTGCCCCTGGCACTGGGCTGGGGCTGGAACCTGAGCCTGTACATTGGGATGCTTCTGGGGCTCCTCACGCTGATGATCCTTCTCCTCTGGATGCTCCTCAAACAGCTCAGGAACTCGCTGGCCAAGTCGATCCTGCAGCCCGTCCGCTCTTTCAGGCAGCCCTGCTTCGAGCAGAGGTTGCAGCAGGTGTTGTGAGAGATGTGGACAACTCTGTGCCAAACACTGACCGGGACTGAGGCTGGAATGTGCCTCTTCTGATCCATGTAAGAGAAAGACTTCTTAAAAGACTCCGGTTTGCTTTCAGACTCGCGTGCTCATGTTGCCTCTTGAAGAAATAAAAAGCTCATGTGATTTATAGAGGAGTGAAGGAAATCGTCTGTTCTGTTGAATCCGTTTGTGTTGCCTCAGCATCAACGTCTTTCGAAGAAAACAACACAAACATGACACAGGGAAATTGATCTGTTTGGAGCAATTAAACGTGGCGTTAATCTCACGTAAGGACCATTTCTTTTCATCTCAGGCGGATTGACACAGCCGAGCTCAACCATCTAAATTGGCGAGCAAAAGCACAAGCCAAGATTAAATCTGCATCCTGATTCATGCTGATTGAAGCAATGCATTCAGGAGGGCAATTTGCACTCCTCTCATCTCATTGGTGAAGTGGCGGGAGGGATGCGGAGGACATCCGCCTGTGAGCTATATGAAAGGAGCTGTGTCACTTTGTTTCTCAAGTCCTTGTGCCTTTGTTATGATCACAAAGGGAACGAGAGCCTTTGGGGCGAAAGGCTAATATCAAGCTGCGCGAGCTCACTGAAATCATGCTGCCTGATACTTCTTCAGGTATGCGCAGGTTTGCGCCGCGCACACGACGGGGCATCTGTCCGTTGAACCCGAGGGGACGCATGCCCCGACTCAGCGAGACTGGGATGATGTGCTTAGGTCATTTTCCTCCTCGGTCATTAGTCAGGAGAGGCCAGGCAGTCTGTGATTGAATGGTCTGAGACGAATCAATAGCCTCTTAACCCCGAGGGGAGCGTGTGTTCCTTGACAGCTGGCTTCCTTAGACAACACCCCCGGTTTGGATGGAGCACTTGTTTGTTGTGCCTCAGCACACATTTAAAGCACTGTGTTAAATGGCATCAACACACTTTTTGGCCACTCTGACTTCATTCAGCCCAGTACAACCGGTTAATTTACAGGCTTTATTCACCGACACTCTGGTTTAAAGAGTTTCTTTGGCGTCTAGTTGTGTGAAAAGGCAACAAAAACCAAAATGCCACCTCGACTAGAGCAGCAAAATAAGCTGGAGATTAAAGGTGAGACTTTTCGGTGAATGTGTCACCTTGGAACAGGATCAACTTAACCTTTGCTGCACTTTGCCAGCCTCTGTGCTCAGTGAAGATAACGCGCCGTTGTGGCGAACACCTTCACTCTGACCCGGCGGGTGCAGCAATCTTCCCCCGAACAAACAAGCACAGTCCACGAAATGTCAAAGCAAACATCCCAACATTTCCATCCGGAAACTTTTCATCCGTTTTCTCTGCAAGCAACCCGCCGTCTCTTTGCTATTTTCACACCAGCTGAATCTTCAGGGACTTCCTTTTCAGCAGAATCCCACACAGGTTATTTCCAACTAATAACAGTCCGCCTGTCTGCTCCCTCCAGCAAGGAGACCTGTAGATTAAAAAGGTCTGACAGCCTGTATTGATCCCGTGACATGTTTCCCGCCTGTGTTGGCGAGCTGAAATGTTTTCTCTTGGTGCTGTCAGGTCGTCTACGACCGCCCGCTTTACTTCTAATAAAGAATCTCATTGACGTAACGCTGCAGCAGTGCAAAGAAAAAACAAAACGACCAAAGAAACGCTGCTATAAATAAGCAAAAACAGTTTGGGACTAGCCACAATGTTTGTCACACCGTTGGATTTGTGATAAGTTTGCTCCTGGATTTGATTGTGATCACGAAAGCGGCCCCACCCTCGATCTGGTCGTGTCTCTTTGGTCTGACCATTGGTGTGTCCTCTGCTGTTGATCTGGCTGTGTGGGACCGCTATTGGGTGTCTTTGATGTCCACCCGTACAGACCCTTTGAAGTAGCTATGGTGAATTTACCTGCTCCGTGTGTTTTTGTTGTGGACAATTTTACCACCAGACAAAAACAAACCCTGGATTTAGGGGCATAACTTTTTTTTTTTTTTTTTTTTTTTTACCCAAAGCCTCAACAAAAAACTCAACAAAAGTCTGGGCAAAACAAAACAAATCGTTCGGCTCCATGGAGGAGCAACAAAACCAACACTGACTCGAAAGAAATATCAGGAGTGCCAAAAGAAGGACAAAATCCAAACTTACAGTCCACTACAAAATACTCTGTGGACTACTTGCACCATACTGGCACACAACAGTGAAACTTAAACTCCTTAGAAAACATAAAAATAACTGTAGAATCACACAAAATATTGGACTGAATGATACCTTCAGACCTCGATCACCTCAAAACACAGTCCTGTCCAAATTCGACAACAAAAGCTGGACGCGACATCCAGTCTGCGTCTGATATGACTTGGCGGTGGATGCTCTCCAAAGGGTCACGAGGCCGGCTAATATCGGTTGGAACAGCGCCTGCCTCCAGCACAGAGGGAGATAGCAAACAGAGGCGGGGTGGGCCGGCCGGGAAGGTCCCTTTTGATGGATGATAGAGCTTATTGTCTGTCAGTCAGCGGCGGGCGAATTGAGCCGTCGTCACGCGGCTTTTGTCACACAGGTGTCGTGAGTCGGGCCACTCACGGATGAAAATTTCACCAGGATTCGGTCTGGAGGCCGACAACTCGGGGATCACAGCGAGAAGCGAAACCACAAGTCAGCAGTTTCGAGGCTCAGTGGCTCGAATTACGAATGACTTGGGGCGAGTCTTGAAAAACTCAATCATGATCTCAGGAGCTGTCAAAAACAATAGAAGCTGACAAAGCAATACAGGCATTGGATGTATTTTCAGTATATCAAGTTTGGCCCTTCATACAATTGTAGATTTGGTCTTTTTATTTCTTCTAAAAATGTTTTTATTTTTCAATCTCATCACGTTAGCTCCTCTAACGTTCTCACTGGTGCTTTTTTACGCCGTGGTCTGCGTTATCATAAAACCTTCTGTAGGTTTCTAGCGAAGAGAAGCTGCATCATTGTTGGAATGAATTAGAAAAACAACCCCCTTCCTAATAATCAGATGTTTTTATTATTGGCAGCTCGCACGCTTGTTTATTTGTGATTAAAGGAAATTGGCTCCGTGTCAGTCGGAGGAGGCCGTGAAATGAAACGGCGATCCTTTCGTAACCGGAGCACCTCGGAGATGGTGTTCACACTCTCATCTCCCCACAAGTGCTCGCTTTAATTAAGGTTCGCGGGGACGGAGACGGCAGTAATGATATGTGAGCCGCGCGTTGGCGCCTCATGCCGCTGATCCCCCCCCTTCTCCTATCGGCCGCCGAGCATCTCCGGCTTGTGTGCTTGCCGCGATAACACGTGTTTACCTGCGATCAACCGTGCCTGAAAACATCTTCGTGAGCACTGCGAGACGTTGAGAGCGGGCGAGAGGTCGCGCAGGATGAACTTTAATTTCAAAGCGAGGCCTTTATTTAAATAACAACACCCTCTCTCAGGCTCGTTTTTCGAGTAATTAGCCATGCCTATTCTTATCCACCTTCAGACAAACTGCTGACAAAATGCAATCAGGCACACTGGTGGAAATGACCATGTATGTTTTGGGAGCCGTTGCATTCCTTTCCCTTTTATTACGACAGCACGTTCATTTACAAAGGCGTGATGAGCTGTGACGGCTGATGCATTCCTAATGAAGTTATCCACTGATTGGGTATCAGATACATAAAAAAGACCCCCCCCCCCCTCCCCGAGAACCTTTCAGTCACCCCCGCGGGACCTGTTGTTCAATACTCCTCAATAAGACGCATCATAATGAAGCAATCCAGAGCTGAGAAACATCGACTTCAGCATTTAAAGTGTGTTGCAACACGAATACTCAACCCAATAAGCCCATCTCTAAAATACTATTAAAAAACACATTGGTTGCACTCACTGGAGTCTGTTTATAGCCTGACTTCATAGTACTACAACTTTTAAATTGGAGCCACGACTGCAGATTGCAAATGAACTTTCTTTTTGCACAAGGTTAACTACGGGGCTTTTGTCTCCATGGCGATGCAAGTAAGTGATCAAAAATACATCAACAAATAAAACAAACATAAAATCCAGAAATAGACTGGTACTAACACGATCAGATAAGAAGGTCAGTGAATACTTGCGACCTTACCGAAAGTGAAGAATTATAAACTTAGTTGTACTTGAACATAGTTGTACTTTTATGTGCTTCCACAGAGAGAACATTTTGAAATAATCATTAGCTGAAAATAATTATGGGATAATGAAATTGGTCCAGTCTACTTGACAAAGAATTTGGCATCATTTTCGTCCATCTATCACAACTATGTGTCAGACTTTACCAGGTAAGATCCTACACGATCAAAAATCAGATAAAGCTCCAACGCTTTGAACTCTTTTTGGACCAAAGTGTACCTGTGGACACCTTTTGTAGGTCACACGCTGGCAGCCGGACAAAGGAGGTCATGATCTCCCGTTAGCCGGGCGGCCGGTGAAACGAAACACCTCGGGCGGATAAGGAGGCTCATCATGTCAGCTTTCTCTTGCGAGGAGGAGTTTTAAGGGGACCGACGATAGAGGGGCTCTTACCTGAGCTGTAGATACACCTGTGGGGAGAACAAAGACGCCGCGCGCCCGTCGGTAAGAAGAGAAATGAGTCGCCGTCCAGGCTTGTGTTTTGACACTCACAACGGATCCATTTATTCACAGCTGTCTTCATCAATTTGACTTTTCTTTTTCTTCCCAGTTCTCGGCAGCTATTTTTCCCTCAGCCATAAAAGATGGTAAGTGTTACCTTTTATTTTCTTATCATGTCACGTTTCAAATCTATTATCAGTGTGAGTGACATGCAAAACGGCAAGCGAGAGAATTTTACACCAAACAGCTGAAATTCGGAGCAGCGTGCGTGACCACAGCAGCAGAACTAACCTTTATGTTTGTGTCATCAAGTGTGTCTCGATTCTTGAAAGGTCACTGCTCTTTCACACCACCGTGAGCCTCGCTCTGCATGATCAGCCTCAGACAGCGCGCACACAGCCCCCCCTCCCATGCTTGATTTGCATACATCCAGAAAGTTTCCCCTCTTCAAAAATACTTTCTAAATTCCCCCCTTTATATTTCCACTTCATCATCCGCTGCCAAGTCTCGGCGCGCGCAGACGCCCCGACTTTTATGGCTCCCTCATTTCGCAGAGAGGACTTCCTGCAAAGATGCGCTCATTAGTAAAACATTAGCGCGCACGTTGGCAGGGAAAGAGAGAAGAAGCAGCTTCATTTGATATCCTTGATTTGATTTTGCTCCCCCCATCGGCTCGTCGAGACACATCAGACTGCCTGACGGGGTCGAGTAGATGGCAGGAACTCCGTTTCAGCCGATGGGACCGGTGGTCTCGTTTGTACTAGATTGTGTTACCATGTGCATGGAAACTGCAGGTCCTCCTTTCTATTGTTTCCCTGCTGGGTTACAATTTCATCAAAGGACAGTTGGGAGGCGGCGGTGCCTAGATGATGCTGCGGCTCTCAAAGAAAAGCACCGTTCCCACTGTCTAAGTGGTCAAAGAGGGAAGATATGTCAATAAAAACAACCACTGCTACAATAAGACCACTGTTGACTGAAATACAGGCATGTGTGTTAACTGCTCATTGGATGGTCCAAAGGGCTGACGATGAGTTTGTGTTATGTAGGGTGTTCCAGGTTTAAAGATGCATCGTGTGTTCATCAGAAGAAGCCAAAAGGCGAAAATAAAGAGCTTAAAAATATCATGGTTTAAGAAACGAGGGAAGTCCTTTCGAACACTTTTTTAAATCAATATCCTTTCAAAATAAAATCAAAGATTTTTCTTTTTCTACATTTGTTTGGGGCTAAAGTGCTTCGTAATCTGTTCAAACTTCAGATTGGATGATTGGATCGTCGTTATTATGGTAATATAACCCTCATCTGATTACATCGACCTTCTCTGAATGAATTAACGATCAAATGAGAGAAGGTTTTGTCACCTGGTCTATGGTTCAGGAATGACGAGTCTTGAAAAAAAAAATGCTTCAATTGACTTTCAATCATTAAATTGGAAAATGTAAAGAAATACTGGTCATTTCAAGTGAAACATAAAGTCAGATTTCTCTCTTGTTATTACTTTGAAAGGCTGACAAGGTTCAGGTTGTTTTTATTCGATAACCATTTATACTGTAGTGACTGAAGTGATGAATGGAAAAAGAAAACCAGAATATGAAATGAAGGTTGAACACAAACAAATGAGGTTTTGAAGGTAAGAAGAGTCGCACTGACTGCATGCTGAGGTGTTGGCTGTAACCTGATGATGTGGCCTCATCGACGCAAAGAGGTTCTGGTCCTCGCGTTGCAGCAGGAAGTTGTTCTCTAAAGCTCACTCCAATAAAAGCAAGCGGTTTCTGTGTGCTGGAACAAAGTACCCTGGGACAGAGGCGTTGGCTAAAGCATGGGGAGGGTGGGGGGCATACACAGCATGCCGCTGCCCAGAAACGCCCTCCTGTGCGAAAATTAAAGGTGATTCTGGGCCGAATGACCCGGAAAAGCCCCAAAAACTGTTGGAAAAAAACGACACCAAAATGGTCAAAAAAATTTTGTCTTGTTTTTTTTGCCCCAAAATGCCATAAATGGCTGCGCCCTGCCCAGAAACGCCCTCCTGGGCAAAAATTAGGGTGATTCGGGGCCGAATGACCCGGGAAAGCCCAAAAAACTGTTGGAAAAAAACAAAACCAAAACGGTCAAAAAAATGAAAAACATTTTTCGGATTTTTTTGCCCCAAAACGGTATAGACGGATGACCCCTGCACAGAAATGCCCTCCTGTGCAAAAATTAAGGTGATTCGTGGCCGAACGAGGCGGAAAAGCCCCAAAAAACACCATTTTGGAGTTAGTAGTTGAAAACAAAACCTCAACAAAGTCACAGGAGGAATAGCTCGGTGATACAGTGTTCGTCTGGAGTTCAAGATGTCCCCGGTTCTATTCCACTGAGAGCTCTGGCAACCCGGTCCCCAGTATAGATTTTTTTCAATGCTTTACCCGCAAGCCTAAGCTAAAATGAACAAAACCCTATATCAGACTCAGAAATCGATTAGCTCAGTGGTAGAGTGTTTGATTGGGGATCAGGATGCCCTTAGTTCGATTCCAGCATGACCTCTGTCTGCCAGCTCCCCGATGTATGTCTGTTTTCAATGCTTAAATCGCAAACCTATGCTAAATGTAACAAACACACTCTGGAAAGTCACAGGACAAATAGCTTGGTGGTAGGGTGTTCGTCCGGAGCTCAAGATGTCCCCAGTTCGATTCCAGTGTGAGCTCTGGCCACCTGGTACTCAATGTAGATCTTTTTCACTGCTTTACTCGCAAACCTATGCTAAATTTAACAAGACCCCGCAGCAAAGTCACAGGACGAATAGCTCGGTGGTGCAGTGTTCGTCTGGGTTCAAGATGTCCCCGATTTGATTCCAGTGAGAGCTCTGACAACCCGGTCCCCAATGTAGAATTTTTTCAATGCTTAACGCGCAAGCCTAAGCTAAACGGGTGCCTGCGGCCCAGAAACGCCCTCCTGTGCGAAAATTAAGTTGATTCGGGGCAAAATGACCCGGGAACGCCCAAAAAACTGTTGGGAAAAAAACAAAACCAAAATGGCCAAAAA
>JASSRZ010000049.1:17656144-17669879 GCA_032164315.1 Malacoctenus gilli | reverse complement strand
CACACACACACACACACACACACACACACACACACACACACACACACACACACACACACACACACACACGCAGAGGCAGTGGCAGTGTGCCAAATCTACTTAGGGTCAGTGGTGCTGGAGTCTCTCTCCGCCTCACTTTCAGTTCGACCAAGACCCACAAACCTCTCGGCCAATCAGGGGCTGCCGGCAGTCGGACCACCTGTGGGTCCACGTCATCCAGGGTCCACTCGGGGAGGATGCTTGGCTCGACTTTAAAAAACTGCTCTCCACGGTGCAGCTTGGTTGAAAATTTCTGTGGAGAAGCAGCAAAGAGGTGAAAGAGCTTTTTGTGTCTTTTGTCTCAAGTCTGACCTTCGACGCTGGTTTGGTATTGTGAAAAATAATTAGATTTTATGAAATGGAGAATATTTTTCTCGGCAGGAAGAAAGAATCACTCAGCGAGTGAGAGTGCAAGTGGCAACACACTGTTATAACGAGCTCCAGAAACCACATCTAAAATTCATCACTTCCCTTCTAGGTCCATCTCTCACCGTCCTGGACGTCTCATCCCCAAAGCTGACCAGGACTGTTTGAGTTGTTCTGCTAAGACACAAACAAACAAACAAACAGTGAACAAAAAGTTACAGTCGAGAGGTTGTTGGGTGGTGAACTGTTAATCCACTCAAATACAGACTCCTCTGTTTGGCATCTGTTTAACTCGTAAACAGTTAAAGTTGGAGTCACTGTTGTTTCTCTGAGCGAGTTACTCATTTCATTTATGAGGCCATATACATGGAAACAACGATCCTGTGCCGACTAATGTCTCAGTTAGTGACACAACTCTGCAACGCTGCCAACAATTTACTGTGACGCTTCGAGGAGACTCAGGGTCGAAGTCGCTTTGTTTTCAACGCTGTCGCCACTCCTGATGTTATTCAATCACTTCTATCTCAGCTGAACAGGTGTTCTGCTGGTATTCTAGCGATGGGAACTATTTTTATTGAGCGTGCGCGCACCCAAGGCGTTTCACTTCACGTTTCACAAGCAGCATTAAAAGCTTTACTCTGACCAACTGGTGTTTTAAAAGCTTCCTCAAAAGAGAACTCCTCCACTTTATTCACCGTGTTCCCGCAGTGACTCTGAAACTGGCCCTTTAATTTACTGTTTTCTCTCTGCGGCGGCTACTTTTGCTCCATCTTGCAGAGACAGATTTCCTACAAAGCCCAGAATGCACCCTGCTGGGAGGGTGAAGTTGATGGATTTCCAGTGTTTGGTAATGCATTATGTTACAGCAGGAGACAACGCCTGAATCGTCGAGGGGGGAAAAAAAAGGAGAGTCATTCCCCTTCTGTAGAATCACAGCTTGGCCGCAGGCTGGGCTGTTCTGCTCTGTCGGCGCTGCTCTCGTTGAGGAGCGTTGACTCTGTCTTTGAGAAAGCTCCACGTGGCTGGTTTGTAGTTGAAGTTTGAGGTAAGAAAGCAGCTCCTGTAATGGTCCTTTTCTTTGGAGGGACAGTAAAAAGCACTGTTGTTTCACAGACGGTTTGTATTTCACAGTCTGAAGGCGAACAGGTTCGTTGATTAGTTGGGGTGCCATATTTCTCTGCATCCTTTTGGTACTCAACCATGAGGGGGCATCTGGGCTGCCTGAGGAGCAATCTGGTGTTCAAAGGGCCACTTTTGCCCACCTCACTTTCAACCCATTCTCCAGGGACACTGTCCCAGTGAGAGCCTGCAATTGTGCGTCTCTCTGGGTTGGTTCCTGATAAACTCGCAGCCCTCCTGGTCTATGACTGGAAAACACAATTTGCTCAGTTCAGCAATTTCCAAGAAGGACCGAATCGCTCCTCACATTCGCAAAAGTTCACGGCGAGATGCGTGTGCATTGTTTCGTGCTCCATCCCTTTTAAAATCCATCCGTCACAACACAAAAAGCAGTTTTTTTCATCAGTCAGAGCCACAAGCTTCTATTCTCTGGAGACAATTTTCCTCCCAGACTTGAATTGAACTGCAAATGCAGTTAAATATGCAGACAAACTGCATTGCTTTTAAAGAAAGTGCACGGAAACATTTCTTGAACACATTTGTTGCCAGTTTTTGTGACATCTGTTCGGACCCTCGAACTTCTTGGATTATGCGAGCTGAACGGCTCTTATCGTGGCGCGCTGAGCATGTGGAGTCACCGGCTGCTCCGTGCCAGAGTGTGCAGGCTCAGGCTTCCAGAAATCACGCTCCCCTCTGGTTAAACGACTGTGTCAATACTCGACATGCTCAAACGTCTAATCTCCCCAGCGAATGTCTTCAGCGGCTCCACGCATGTTTGGAAAGAGACATGAAATGGGCTTTGACATAAATTACATTGTTTCCCAAGGACAGACTGAGTACTTTCGTATAAATAGGCCTTTGGAATCCAGAGGAGGTAATTGCAGCACGACTGTGATGGGGAAAAAAAAGGCTTTTCAGTGAAAGTGCATAAAGTGACGGGCTTGAGATAATTAAAAACGACAAAGGGGGACAGCCAGTGTTTGCTTTTACTGTGTTTGTATTTATAAAGGGGACCAGTAGCCTTTATTTGTGTTGTAGTAATCCTTTATTTCTTTAGAGAATAAGGAAAAAAAAGCGAAACAATTTATCACTCGAGTACATTTTCACAGGATAGACGAACCAGAGACCATTGAAAATAGATAGAAAAGAGTGAAACCATGGAAACGGTGTTCATTCGACGCAAAATCATCCCGAGCAGGTTTTAACTCCAGTTTTTTTTGTTTGTTTTTGTTAAAAAATAAAAGGTTTGGTTGAGAACGTCTTGAAAGGATTGCAGAGCCAGCTGGACTGGTCTGTTTTCTCTCCCTGCCTCAGCAGTCAGAATCCTGCACCATGGTGAAGAAGAAGGTGCAGAAACTCGACCAGGACTCCACGCAGAACTCCTCGGCGCGCTTCTTGTTTTCACTCTGGCAGGATTTGCCGGGCGTGAGCGCAGGGGGCGCAGCGGGAGGTGCAGGGAGCTCCTTCCTCTCCGCCTGCCGGAGTCTGAAATGAGCGTCCCGGGCGGCTCTCCTGCACATGCCCGCCCTGACCAGGGCCTCGCCGTCCCGGCACAGCTTCTTCTGCTTCTTCAGGGCTCTGGCGATCTGCTTCCAGTAAAGTCTGGCGTTGGAGACGTACTCGGGGCAAACGGACGGTCTGGCCACGTACTCGCAGCCGAAGCTGCTGTCGCCCTTCTTGCAGGTGACGCCCAGCACAAAGAGGTCGCCGCCCGTCGCGGCCCAGGTGCACTCCTCCTTGCTTTTGGTTACCAGCTTGCCCTTGATGGGCTGCACGGAGACAGACTTGGGGTGGCGGCCCCCCTTCACCCCCGACCTGTCTCGCTGCTGGCCCCTGTCCACGCCGCGTCCCCTCCGCCCGCCGTGGCTTTTCTGACAGCCGGCCAGCATCAGATGATGGGAGACGCACGCCAGGACCAGGAGGACGGTGAGGTTGGTGAGGAAAGCCATGGAACCAGCAGAACACACCCTGCCAGGGGGATTAAAGTCAGATTCAGCCGCTCAGCCTCAAGTCCCTTTAATTCCCTTTTGTTGAAAGAATCAATTCAATCCTAATTTAACGGAGGTTTATTCATGTCAGTCAAGAACAAAAGACCTATCGCCTGACACAGTAAGATGAAACTTCATAGGCTGTTCATTGCATTGGTTTTGAGAGAAAATTCGAAAGAAACAATCACAAAGATCAAAAAGTGAATTGAACAAGACATGCAAACTGAATTTTAGTGCAAACACTCGCAACAAAGTTTAAAAACGTATATGCACTTCATATAGACACATTTCAACTTCGTTTACAGGAATTCCTGAGATTCTTTACACAGTAAAGCACTGGACAGAAAACATATGGAGACAAGTCCAGTAAAAGTACTGACAGATGCATTCCCTTCTCACTCTCTCAAGCAGCAATTCCTCACTACTAAGTCATGCTCCAGCACACAATAACACATGCTAACATTGCGGTGACATAACTTACCTGAAGCTTCCAGAGGAACTTTGTTTTTGCAGCAGTGAAGCATGAGTGAGAGCCCGGAGTCGCCTGCACTTGCAGCTCACAGTGTGCCGCTGCACAATCAGTCCTCCCCCACACACGCACGTGCACACACAGAACCGACACTCACGGGCTGTTTTCACGCCCTCCAGGCAGCAACGCTCGTTTCACTCAGACGGGACCGCTGCCTGTTGAACACAGACTCAACCTCAAACTCGGCTTGGTCCAACCTTTGAACATACTGTATGTTCACCTAAAAGTGGAACAATTCACTGAACATTATCCAGAGCCAACACAAGAGGTAGATGGGACTGCAAGGGTGTTGTGATATGTCATAATGTAATGAGTCTGACGTGGAAGAATTTGACATTAACATGAGTCACAAGTTTTTGGTCTTCTGGATTGTTTAAGGCTTAAGGTGACACACACAAAAATCCATGCTCTTATTTTTGTGTTTCAGGTTTAAAAGATTTCCATTTAATCATATTATTGATTCTTTTTTGCTTGCTTGTGATTGAATGCTTTTTTTTTTTTAAACTTTTTATTTTTAATTTCCATTCAGGTACTTTAAATTTTTCAGTCAATATTAGGAAAGAATCCATTTTTTGCATTCGAAATAACATAATTAATGCAAAAGTGATCTGAAAAAAACTTTTATTCTTGCAGTAAAAACATTCTTACATTCAATACAAGTTTATATTTTTTATCAAAAGGAACAAAAAAACAACCGTTCTCCCAGACCAAAATAGAAGGTTCTATGCCCCCCTTTTACAAAATGTTATTCGAGAAGATATAAAATGTTGCAAGCAGATTATATACAAGTAAACAATTATAAATACATACATAAGTCGAAGCTGTACCATTCAAAGTGAGGTTCCTCTAAACTCGGTCTCGCTAAGGTAAAGAGTCACTGTAGTAGCGCCTTAAGTCCTCAAGAGGGCGCTGCCGTCTTTCTGCCACTGCTTTAAAAAATGTTGGTCTGGATTTTCATGTCAGCGCTGCTTCATTCAGACATCAGAGGCTAATAAATCACAAGTGGAGATCTGTGAATGTAGAGAAGAGAGAGTGAGCAAAGAAAAGATGAAATTTTCCACCAACCGGAGCAAAAAGTTTCTGTGTGTTTTTGTTCAACACTTTTACAAGTATAATGTTTGAGAAAAAAGGGGTCAAACGCTGCCGCTCACCTTTCTGGTCACTTCCGGAACCAGCCGATGACGACGGAGCAGAGGCCTTGCATCGACCTCCAGCAGTGCTGCCGTGCAATCCTCTTTGCGTTGCTTTCGAAGGGCGGCGGCGACGTGGGCTGCGAACTGGCCTTCTGAGTGGTGCGCACCCTCTGTGGCACTCGCACCGTTTTGGTGGCCGCCTGCCGCACCGAGTCCGGCCTGCTGTAGACCGCCGGGGACCTTGCCGGCGGTCCGCCCGGTCTCGGCCCCGTCCTAGACGGGGTCTCCGTGGCCTGCCTGGAGAAGGAGGCCGTGGTGAAGACCATCTGAGACTCGTCGGTCGCCTTCCTGCACATGTGGGCCTTGAGCTGCCTGGGCCCCAGGCAGGCGTTGGGGAGCTTCCTCAGGGTCCACATCAGCTGAACGAAGAAGTGTCGCGGGTTCTTGTTGTAGGCGGCACAGGTGGCAGGCTTGCCCATGTACTCGCACCAGTAAGCGCGCTTGCTGCTCTTGCACGCCAGCCTCAGCCTGGTGTATTCCCGTTGACCGGTGATCGTCATGGTGCAGGCGTCCTTGGCCTTGGTGTTGAACTTGATGGGGTTGTCCCAGATGCTCTGAGCCTCAGCTGACCAGAGGCAGCAGGCCAGCAGGAGTGCAGCAGCAGCAGCAGCGGCGGAGGAAGGAGCAGCCTGGGTCCACATGGTGTCAGAGGGGATGCTGAGCTGAAGGGAAGGAGAGTCGGACTGCTCGGACCGAGGGTCCCTCCCGCTATTTATTGGCGAAGCGGACAAAGAGGTGATTCAGGTTGTGAAAAAAACAGAAAGCGAGAAAGAAAAATGCAGCAGTGGGACTAAAAGAAACCAGGAGGAGGAGGAGGAGGAGGAGGAAGGCCACATCAGTTACCGCTGTCTGGAGCAGGAGCCACAAGTCAGAGCAGCTGAGACGTTCATGCTGAGCCTCCCATTTACTGAAAAAAAAAGCCCACAATGTCACACGCAGGGAAAGTCCTCAGAAAGATCCTCATAAAAAAAAAAAAAAAAAACTGTTTGGCTCATCGTTGTTGCCGGGGGGCTCGATACAATCATGCAAATAACATAATTGTTGGCAATTTTCATGTTACTGAACACATTTCACTCAGAGCGAAATTGAGCACGTCTGAGAAAAAGCACTTAGGCGAGCCGCTGCTATCGAGCCCCCAAGTTTGTTCTTGCTTTAAAAGGTAGTTTCGAGCGCACAAACGAGCAGTGCAGCCTGTCACCCCCCCCCCCCCGGCACCACCCCCCTCCTCCAAACATAAACACAGTCAGACGACACAGACGCAGGGCAGCGGAGGCAAGTCGCACTCGGCGGGGCCGAGGTCAGAACGGGGAGGTGGGGGGCAGCGAGTAATCACCGGGCCAATTAGGAGGGAACAATAAAGGTCTATTTTAAAGCTATGGAGGAAGTCAGCAAGATTGTCCCTGACCGGAGGAAGGGGCTCATTAGGAGCAGGTCGACACGCTGCACCTTTAGACTTAGGGTGAAATTTGGAAGTTGTGTCCTTTGAATGGTGGCTTTTGAACGCTCTTCCTGGGAGGAAATCGCCCCCCCCCCCGTGACAACAGACAGCGACATGCCGGTTGGTGTATGATGCGTTCGTAAGCAAAGCGGAGGGAAAAAGAAACCCCAACAAAAACACAATTACTCTGAATGACTGCTTCTGTTTTTGAGCAGCTCTGCTCTCAGCTGTCTTTTTACAAACCTATTTGGAAGCAGCAGAGAGCCCGCGTGTGGTTTCCCCGGTGGTGTTCGCTCACATACGAAAAAAACACCCTCGGCACTCAGTCCCTGGAAGAACATAATCATATACCATTAAAAATAGCCGACCAGGAACACAACCCACCGGGGTCACCACATAGGCATGTGAAAGGTTTTGTTAAGAGACTATAAATGCTCACTTTCAGCCACCATTTATTATGTAATTTATACAAGCTTTAAATGTGATTTTTTTTCTTTTTTTGACAAGAAAAAAAAACACGCACATGTGAGTCACATGATTTGGTTCACTTTTTCTCGACAAGGAAATGAAAAATTCGACAATTTGCATCACAAGCCGCACACACGTCCAAAAAAAGCCGACCAGTTCAGTCCTCTTATATTTTCAAGAAGAATGACTCTGAGCGAATGGGCTGAGATTTTAAAGTTTATTCACAATTTATACAATCTCTCCTTTCAACACCACGTTAAAAAGTCCCGCCTCCGCGGCTCCATCAGTGCCCAACTCTTTGGAGCGTCACATTTCAAACCAGCTACCAGCGTATCGGGTCCCTCCAGGGTTCGGATACGCGGTACCTCGTTTAAGCACTTAGTAAAGTCATACGTGTGTTTTTTTTTTTTTTCCTCGTCCCCCCTTCAAGTTGGGTCACGTCCAGACTCGAGCAGACAAGAACACCAGTGATAGTCCTGTTGAAGTGAGCAACACACTGACTGGGAAGGACAATGTCCATCCTCAGAACTGTACTGAAACAAGAGGAAAGGTTAGCTGGATATAAACTCGGAGGTTTGTAACAAGACAAATTTAGAATTAGCTTTGAGTTTCAGCAGCTCTTTACATTACAAAAACAATCCTGCTGTCACAATAATATGGGATTTGTAAATTCAGGGTTTTGCTTGGTCGTAAAATGTATAAATTTGCCAAAACATCAGGTAGGAAACCAGTTTTGTGTGATAAAATGCTAGCGTGCTAACTAGTTAGCAATTAACTCATTTGTCATCCTTAAATGCTTTAAGCCGTTATAAAATTTACCCAATTAAACAGCTCACCCACAGCTTTTGGTCACTTCTGTGGAGTGAATACATGTTTTTAATAATAACACTTAAATTAGTCACTAACCTAATATCTACTGTTGATCTGAAATGTAAGTGAACTGCTGAATAAGTTGCTTCAGCATAAACTAACATTGTTTCTGTTGACAAGTATTTAGTTTGGCCTTCACATTGAATTCATTTATGCTATTTGAGCAGAGCAGCACCCTGAGGGGAGACATTTGACTCAGTATCACAGTATCAGAGATGGACATCATCTTTCAGCAGTGTGCCTCCACATCACCAGCTGTGTAAACCATAACGCGTGTGTTTCTTCTACTGTGGTTTGATTAACAGCACTTTTCTCCTTCTCGAATAATGGATTGTCTAAGTGTTCCACCATCGTTGCTCTGCTACTGCAGCCGCATGTCTAACCTGTAAACATGAAGGCGAGGTGAGTGTTGGGGCTGGGGGGTGGATTGGCTTGCCCGCCGCATTACAGAGAAAATTCAGCATGTATCACAGTCAACTTCTACATCAAGCTTTGCAAAATTAGAAAACAAACGAGTCCTATCTCTGGAATACTTTTACTTTTTTCAGTAGTTTTAAAATGTATCCGTCGCTACTATCGTTCTTTAAGAGCAAAAAAAACAAAACAAAAAAAAAACACAGTCACACAGACGATAGATCACTAATCGACCTGAGACCTACAGCAAGAACATAAAAAAAGCAGAATTTGGCTTGAGAATCATTTCTCCACATTAAGTATCACCACTATGAGAGCAAGAAAGACTTCAGATGTTAGTGGAACCCCCACGAGAGCAACTATTCACAGAGGGAGGCTAAAAGTTTGACTTGTTTCAAGAGTGAAGATTGATTTTTCTGTTTAAAAACTTATTTAGAGGGAAAATCCACCTCAAATACTCACACTGCTGACTTTGCGGTAAGATTGTGAGTCACTGTTGGAAAACTTGCTGGTTTGAAATTGAAGTTCCTTGTGCATGAATGGCTTGGAAAGAGCCTCTACTATTAAGCAGAAGTTTAGGGAACTAATCGTTAGAAATGTATCAGAGGTTTGACAGGAACAGTTGATGGAGTACTGTCATGTGATGTCCAGTCATGTGATCATTGACAAACTACCATCATACCAGTTCCCAAAGTTGTACGCGTGTGAGACACATGTTGTGTAGCCGAGGTGCAAAACAACACAACAAGCAGCGTTGCTTCCTGTTTGCGGTTTAGGACAGAAATCCTAAGAGTGTTGTGCTTTGGACTGTACGTTAATAATCGACCAATACGTTCGATCTGCTGACGATCAAGTGGTCGCGTGACGTAAACAACAACCCTCCAACAGAGAGAAGCTGTGTTGTATTCCCAAGTCCTCTGTAATGTTATGCTACGATGCAGACTGATGATTCCCAGCAGTGTGACAGCATCCCAACGTGGATTTTCCCTCCCTGAAAGAAGCACGTCCATCAAATGGCCGAGAAATATACTTCTCGAAGGCAACCCGTCATTCACAATGCTCCCCAAGACCTTTCCTGTCATTTTGTAAACATGTGGAAGTCGTGCTAAAAAAAAAAATCCTGACATCACCGAGCTCTGTCCCCGTGTCTTCCACCTCACTGGCCTCAGTCGCCAAGGTAGCAGCCGTCCACCAGCTTACCGCTGCAGTTCAAAAGGACGTGCCGTCAACTTATAGGACATCTGCGAGAGTTGAAATCGTCGCATCCGTTTCGAGCGCAGAAAAAAACAAACAAACAAACAAAAAAACCCCACAAAGAGTCTTCCATCAGCTTGCGGCGACCTTTTGGTCTCAGTTCTCTGAAGCACAAGTAGGTACATTAAATTGCAGAAGCATCACAGTTAATGTGTCACTGAACGTTTTCTCTTTTTTTTCTGCTTGCTTTCATATCAAATGTAAACGCAGTCACAGCAGTCCCTTTTTTTTTGTTGAGAAGATGCAAAACAAGCCTGGCTCAGATTGATGCTGAGGGAGGGGGGTGTGGGGGTTGATGTCCTGCAGGCGGTGACTGTACCCAAGGCAGTGATGGGCCTGACTGAGGTTGATCATGGAGATAAGAATTGGAAAAAAAACAAAAAAGAAAACTCTTCTTCTGCTGTTGCTGCTGCTGCTGCTTTGTCTGGTCCAAGTTGCGAAATGAACATCTGAGAAAAACAGAGGACATGCCATCAGGAGTCGATCCATCGAGAGTATCAAGTGGATCCTGCTGCTGAATATTTGGACCACATCATATGAAGTTGGTCTGAAGAAAAGAGGTTTGGAACTGGCTCGGCGGTTCGTGTTTGCACACTTTGCCCGGTGTGAAGTGGGAGGAGCTCCAGCAGCCCGTGGCCCTCAGTTGGACCGAGAAGTATCGCATTATCTCTGTTGTCTTGAAAATAAATCAACTCAGCCAGAGAGATAAAATGATCTCGATAGTGATGAATAAATTCTCAGGAGGAATTCCTCTCCGTGACGAGGAACCTCGTTAAAACGCCGAATTGCCTCGTTTGGCAAACATTTTCAGCTTGTTTTAGGGGATGTTGGATTATTCACACTGGAAACGAGAGCGGATGGCTCGTTCGACGGGCACATTAACCACGTCTCCGAACCACCGCATCCCCGACTATTGATCCAAGAATCGAAACTCATTCTGCTGCTGAGCCGCTTCAGCTCCGACTTCAGTCCCAAATGTAGAGACGGGAGGAAGGCAAACTCACCGTGGAGAGTTTTAGTTCCAGTTTTCGAGGGCACTGTGAAGACAAACATGAGGCGAAGATGGATTTACTGTTATATTCACGAGCCACGCTAAGTAAATCATTCAAACAAGGACAGTGATTCTTTAAGTCTTTCTTTTTTTTTTTTTAGGGGCCTGGGAGATTAATGCAGCTCTGGCAGCGACGTGGAATAAATGACATTAGAGAGGAAGAGGAAGCAGCCGGCGACGCTTTCGGGAAGCTCCGGGGAAGATTTTCAGGGACTGCACTGAAAAAACCTTCAAGCTCGCAAACCAGGCCTGCTGCTGCTAAGCCCCGCGTCCCACTGGGAATACGGCAAGACTCTCCTTATATTCACAGATAGATGTCAGAAAGTTGCCTGTATGCTGGAAAGTAATGTGATTTCTGGATACTCACTATTTTACAATGTTACAAAAGAGTTTGTTTTTTTTTTTCCACAATAGACGATAAGACTGAACCAAACCACTGCTATCAGGAACAATATCCTTCATTAAAGTGGTATAAACCCACTTTTGAATAAAATTTCTTCTTTTGCAGAAGATTCAGAACTGCTTTCAGGTCATTTCATATCGGCCAAACCTGCAAATAAACATTTGTGTCGCACTTTGCCAGCATTCATCTGTCATTTCGCTTCGAAACTACTTTCATTGAGCTTTTAGAATCTTCTTCACAGAAGCGACTGAAATCAATTCTGGGGAGCAGTGTGACTGGTTTTGACTCGCTCAGATTGGAAAAGGACAAGTGTCGTTAATGTCAATAACTGAATCAGTTTCATTCGAGCTTGTAAGCCTCGACAATTTCACAGGGAGCCTGCTGGAATAACACCCAGAGCTCAAAAAGGGAACAGACTGGATATATTTTGTCCAATTTTTTACACCTCTGCCTTTCCTGTTAGGCCTGAAATGTCATTTGTGGGAAAAAAAACATGCAGCCTGAACCTGACTCTGGATATTTAAACTGGAAACATGTTCTGCTCCTTCTTTTGAAGACATTTAAAATGATTTCTATGATCTAAACTACGATTAAAACTAATATAGGGTGAGAAAAATGGCAAAACACAACGAATATGTTGTTTTTAACTCAGACATGAACTCAGTCAGAAGGGATAGGGCCATTTGTAGAGCTAAATGACATTAAAACAAAACAAAATGTAGACAGAAGGGGTGCACAAGCACATTCAGCTTTCCTCTCGAGCACACTGACTCAGCAATCACACACACACACACACACACAAGCGCACATTAACATCGTGGAGACATTTATGGCTCGTTAGTGATTCCAAAATTAGTCGTTCTCACCATGATGGTTTTCCTGTGAGCAGAAAAGCACTAAAACAAGCTGTGAAGAAGTGTTAAAGTAAAAGGTCAGAGAGGCAGAAAACAAAACGAAGCAAAAAGCAGAGCAGAGAAACTGAACCGGCACGGCGACAAACAGCAGGACAGGATGGCAGCTGCGAGAGAGAAACGCGTGAAAAGGAACGAAGGGATGAAATGAAGGGGTGTGACTGGAAGAGGCGTCGGATCCGAGGTTTCGCTGCTTGTACCTTTCAGGAGCCTGAGCGACTCCGTCACCAGTCGATGTGCCTCGGAGGAGCCGAGGCCCGCGGGAACCTGTTCATGGTATCATAGGTGGGGATGCTACGCACAACACACGCACAAGCACGCACGCACGCACACACACACACACACACACACACACGGGCATCAACATTACCGGCCGAAGAAAGAACAATCAACACGTTTGCCACCGGTTTGTTAAAACCACCGATTTCTCCTCTCTGATCCGTTGAAGAGGAGAAAGACGAGCGGCTCACCAGGCAGAGAGCAAATTTAGCTTCATCTCCACCTTTAGAGGATGCTGAAGTGACATCATGCGAGTTTCTCAAGTCCAAAACAACAACTCAGGTTCATTTGTGCTGTTATTACTGTTGCTAATTGATATTAAAAAAAGATGAGTGATAATTCCAATATGAAACTTTTTAATGGGGACTTTTTTGCCCCAAATATTGAGTGTGTTTCTTTTAATCAGCATTATCAGAGTAAATAGGACTCAAACTTTGATTTTGTATTAAAACAGGATGAGTTTTTGATTGGTTGTTCATTTATCTGTTGACTCTATTGGTGCACAGTGTTTTGTGTGTTTCCTCTCAATGATCGTTTGCAGCCTTACAAGAAGAAGTCATCACAAACACAATACATATCGATTGGAAAGTCACACAAAATATTTCACCAAACAATGTGAGGATCCTCACATGAGGAGCATCACACAAAGGAGGAGTGTGTGCCCCCCACCCCCCGTGCTCCAGCTGTTTTGCTCTCTGCCTGTAGCTTCTGTTACAGTAGTTCCGTTGAAATGTAACGCAAAGAGACACAAACGTCATGCAGTTAGACATGCGTTAGACGTTCCGTTAGATCGAGGAGGAACTTAGAAGTGAGGGGAGGGGGCAGCATTTCCAGAGTCACACCAAAGCTCGACATGCTTGCCTCTCTCTGAACAAAATGATCAGGTGCACATTCATTGGACTTTGGTCGACTCTAAACGGGAGGAAGACAGGAAGATGGATTTCACTCCACAGAAGCAAAGCTGGCATGCGGTTAGCGGTCGGCAACGTCACCCAAGAAACCCACACGGCGCTGCAGTGGGCCGCATGACAGAGAGGAATAATGGCAGCTCCACTTTTAAGAAAGCGCATAAATAATCTGTGACTTTGGTTTTTCCTACAGTACGACTTGTGTTCCCCCAGTGTTTAATCAGTAAACCTGAGCACACGAGCAAAGGAAATCTGAACCTTCTAACGCCACAAAACTTTACTTCTCTTTTTATAGTGCTCCATTTGTAAGGAGCAGGCATTTGTGGGATGAGCGGCAGAATTTGTTGATTTGATGATAACTTGGGAGCCTTCTCTTTTGATGCCAAACAGTTTTTTTTTCCTGCAATTTTTGGAATGAACTCAGAGCTTAAGTCAAGACATGGTTCTCTTATCTCCACACAGGCTCTCTGCTTCAGCCTTCCTAATGATCTCACTGTAACTGTAG
>JASSRZ010000049.1:17615526-17643095 GCA_032164315.1 Malacoctenus gilli | reverse complement strand
ACACACACACACACACACACACACACACACACACACACACACACACACACACACACATACACACACACACACACACATACACGAACAAGGCTCATCCTCTTTGTGCCTCTAAACTTTGCTCTCATTTATCCTTCCACTCACGCTGATCTGTTTTGTGTTGCTGCATTTCTCCAACATTTCTCTCACTCACACTCTACTCACTGTTTCCTTCCCTCGGCCACTTACTTTACTGTCATTTTATACACTTTTTTCATTTTCTTCCGCTATTTTGTCCTTTGCTGAAAGTTCACTCGCTCTCTCTCTCTCTCTTTGCCCACCTCCTTCTCTCTCTCACACACCCTCTCTCCCTTTCTTTCTCTCTTTCTTTCACTCTGCTGGTGTTCAGCAAGTTTGGAGGAATCTGACTCAAACAAAGCATCATTGAGGGTAAAAAAAAAAAAAAAACCCAAACGGGCGTTTTGTGGCGAGCTGTGCAGCACATGACTGCACACCTTCCCCGCTCCCCCCCCCCCCCGCCTTTCATCACAATCGTCTGACTCTGTTTGTCTTGTTCAGTCACTGCTCAGATTTGTTGTTTTGTAATGATACTAAATGAGATAAGAAAAAAACTGACAGTGGAGAGAGGGAGAGGGAAAAAAAGCGCACATCAAATTGTGCTCGAATGCGAAATGATCAAACCAACAACAAACCTGAGATGACACTCGAAGGCATGCTGGAGAACAACAGCAAATAGATGAGCGCTGCTGCAGAGGGGCTTGCTGTGGGGAAAAGAGCCAATTTCTCACCGACAGCCACTGGATCCAGGCAACAGGAAGCACGCCCGCCTGTGTCAGTGACGGCACACTCCTATCGACGAGTCGCCGCCGTCGCCGTCTCACCCGAAAAAATGTGACTTTAATGCGATGTCATAGAGGAAATGATCCCGTGAATAATCCAAATGTGATGACAACAAAGAGAAGGACAATGAAAAGGTTTCTGAATGATAATCAAACAAAACTTTATCACATTTTTTTGAGGTAGATCCAATGACATCATCCCCAGCTCATTATTGTGAGGTTACTTGTTTATCAGTTACACTTATCAGTGACGGGGTTATCAAAACTATTCTGATTTGCCTGTAAAACTACAATCTGACAAACTTGAATCAAACTATTCTGTCGAATCATTTCTTCCGTCAGTTCCTTCAAAATGACAAATTCATTGATCTCACTGAGACTCTGAGACACTTTGCAGCTGGTCTGTTGTGCAGCATCAGCAAATTTCTCCATTTTCTGCAATTTCTGAACAAACTCCCCAGTCTTTTTGTTCATGGGGGGGGGGGGGGGGCCTCTTTCCCTGACCACACGCTACAATTTAATCGCAGCGGGGGGAAAGCAAGCTTTACCTCTCATAACGTTGGGGAAAAGGCTCTAATTCCTGCTTGAGCAAAAGCCAAATGACACATGAAACTGTCCCCCAGGCTTGGAAGCACCCACAACAGCAGATGAAGAAGAAGAAGAAGAAGAGCATCAAACTAGCACAGTGCCCCAGAATCTAGGCCACTACTGGGGGCTGGGTGGTGAGTGTTACATGGTCTGGTGGCTCCATAGCTTTTACAAACTCCCAACAATGGTCCGCATTCAGCACAATCGTAGTTGCGAGGCTGGGACGGACACTTTTCTGCCCCTCCCTGCTTGCTGGCTGCTGGTACGGGCCCTCTGTTTTTTTCCTGTGTCTCATTGAGGAAAATTACAACAGAACAGTTTTTAAATGAAAGGCTTTCAATTATTAACATCAGTGTCCTCTGAAAACTGATTTGGACTCATTTCTCAGTGTCATCTGTTTGTCTACAGTCCTGTAAAATGTTGTCAGGATGATAAATAACTGAAAATGAATCATTGGACATCTAGGTTTTAGATTGTGATGTTTGTTGCACCAGTCTGACCTAACTGACCTCGATCACAATAAAGCAGCTGACTATCAAGTCCTAAGCCATGCATCTTGACACACACTGCCCCGTCTGACACCTCTGGTGTACTTTGATATAAGTAATCACCACAATAGAAAAACATTAGGTCACAGCAGCAGCCTGCAGCTACACTTCCCTCCCATTTATCCACTGTTTAATTTCGTATTTCTGCTTTCTGTTTCTTTCTCTTCCCTATTGCACAGTCACAATGGCTTTACTTAATTTAGTCCCTGTTGTGTTCCATTCAGCCACTGTGTTCTCAGTGGCGGCGGCTTGTTTTCGCTAAAGGGTGAAGCTCGATTTCAGCTTACAACATAAGATATGTTTATTTATCTGTATGTAAATTCTGACAACTCAGCACAGTCTGAACAAATGAACAAACGAAGAAAACTCTATTAAACGCAAGAATAAGGCTGAACTGAAAAACAGAAGGCCATAAGTGTGATTTATTCACAGTTTGTGAGCAGCACAATAGGAATTTGCAATATCGCCAAGCGAAGACCAAGAAATGAGCTCGAAACTTGCTCTTGCAGCTTCTCCAGCAAGCTCAGTCTCTGTCACTGAGGACCAGAGAGTCCGAGCCTCAACAGGTCTGATGTACGCTGGACGAGTAGGAAAGTCCGACAGCAACAAGCAGCTCATACTGAGTGACCAGGTCTTTCAGCACATCCTGTTTCCATTTTTTCGGGGTCTTTCACAGGAAGCTGAGCTCCTCTGGCCGTCTCAAGAGCGTCGGCCCACCGCACGTAATTCGATTTATCTCCCAGGTTCGCCTGTTTTCGTTCCATTTTACGGGCCTTTTCCCCACTCAAGTAGCCATTGTTATGTCCCTTTTATGTCCTGTTTTAGTTCTCTCCTCAGAGCTTTTGCCAGGTCACAGTTGGAGCCCAACGTCCCAGCGCAGCATTGTGTCCTTTCAAGAATTTGACCACACAATGAACACTTGGGTTATCTGACTCCACTGCCTTTGCTCAGGGCACAATGTACCAGTAAAAGACATTTTGCTCTATTTCTAGGTCCCCCCACCCCGCCCTCCATAAGGGAGTCGCTGCCCGTCCAATCGAAGAACTGGCTGCGGTGGTTTGACGGGGGATAACAGGCCATTAAACCCACAGTAAACACTCCAGGAACGATATGAATACCAAACTGTCCGAGCCAAACAGCCTGGAGGGCAGACGACTCTGCAAAGAGCCTGAGAAGGTCACCCGAATGCAGGAGTGTTCTAAAACACTGGCACAGCAGCCAAAAACACAAACACACACAAACACATCCAAAGTACCTGCGGTTTAGACTTTAACCCTTCTGGTCCAACGGTGCTCCAAACTTCCCTGAAATCTGAGGAGCTAACGATTAGTTATTTGACAAGAACGCTTTTTTTTCTAACTGTGCAGACAGTCAATTCCTAACAAATTCTTCCAATCTATGAAACCAGAACAATCGACACTTCAATTTTCTACACTTTCACATTCAAATTCGTCTCTGAAGATTAAACTGACCCCTCCCTTTTCCTTGCAGCTGCGTGTGGCTGTTGAATTGAGGTCTCGGTCTCAGAGGTTGGGTGCTTCAGGTGGACCGATCAAGGACCAAACACTGTTTTCCATAAAAATCTTAACATGCAAAAAACGCAAAAACAACCAGCAGTACGAGCGATTCCATCCCTTATTTTCCCTTCTTCGTTATCTGCTATTCTGTCCATAGCTTATTAAGTTTTCCTTCCTCTGCAACCGCCACATGTTTGCCTTTGTTTGTCTCATGTAGAGTAAAGATAAAGACAAGAGAAGCTCTTCAGTCGTTTCATCACATCCATCTGTCGTTATTCTTCTTAACAGCTTCTGTTTGTACAGGTCAACAATGTAATCTCGGCTGTAATCATGTAATTATCGGGTGTTATTAGTCCACCTTAACTACAGCCGCTGGCAATTAACTGGAGGTGTGACTGCATAATGTGATATTGATCGGACAAAGTTTCCTCGCTAAATTATTAATGACTGTTGGTTTTAGCTGGCTACTGAATGGAGGTCTGTTTTAAAGGTCTCAGCTGATTGTCAGAATGCAATTCTCTTTTTTCAGAGTCCCGTGAAATAGGTTTGTCATGTTGTGCATGCGGGCGGTTTGTGCCAGCCATGCTGTTTGCCGCCGTTCTCGCCCTGCTGGAGTTTCGCATTATGGACTTCAGGATTTATGTTTATGTGTGTTCATCCAAGCTCTCAGCGGATCGGTCCTCGCTGCCCAGATTCACCGAGATTGGATTCGAATGGCGAAATCTTGACTGTATAACCGCTCGCTGCCGTTTGATCAATTCCATCTCCCAGGAGTTAGTGACTGAACTCGCTTATCCCCCCCCCCTCCCCCCGACTGCGGGGGCACTGATCTAACACTGGCACCGAGTGTCGGTCGATGTTCGCGAGGCAGCCTCGGATCCCCGAGGACGGCTGGATGCGGCGGAGGAACGGCGACTGACTGAGGATCAGTCGCAAAGACCCAAGAGACTACGAATGCAGAAGTCAGAGCCACTGGGTAATAGGGATGCGAATCTTCCGGCAACGCATGAGTCGATTCGCTTCCAATTCTTGGGGTGGCGATTGCATTTGCAATCGATTCTCGATTCACAATTAATATTTTGAATAAAAAAAGGTGGCAAATAATCCGAATGCTCAAAATGACAAAGTTCTTTTAGAAATCAAACATTCACTCTAATATTCTTTGTGTTTGAACTGAATCTTATATAAAAACATTTTTGCCTTTTCACAAAACAGAATCTCTAAAAACTAAAGATACTGAATAACAACTAAAAATCGGCTTCACTTCCTGGTTTTGAGGGTTACGATTAGATTTCGTACCTGTTGAAATTGACTTTTTTAAAGACCTGCTTGTCTGCTTTTCCAAGTCTGCTAAGTTGCACTGGAAACGCGTCCTGAGCAGACCGCAGGCCACCGATAGGCCAGCGAGTGACATCAACGAAACAATGACCAAATGTCTTGAAATCAAACCCGTTTGTCAAAGGGTAATAACAACTCACGAAGTAAAACGGCAAGATGTTTACGCGGCAGAATCAATTTTTCTTCACCTGAAAGACTCCTGGACTATAAAAGAGGAAAACAGAGATTTAAAGTGACATTTATACCTCGACACTAAACACGGAAAACAAATAAAAGGATTGAATATCGAATTCACAAACAAAATATAAGATGATCTTATGGCTCCGTGTTCATCCCACATCCTGCTGAATGCAGAGTTTAAGCACAACACAGCGGAGGAAGGAAGGTGACGACTGTCTGCTTTCACAATAAAGCTATTTCGGGGCCGTAAATCCTCCCAGCCAACGGTCCCAGAGACAGGCGGCGCCTCGCAGCTGTAAAGCCACGCCGGCGAGCCCCGCCGCCTCGCGGCTCCGCTCGCTCTCCGGGCGCGACAGCGCGCCGCGTCCTCGCAAACCCGAGACACAAGTGTCTCCGATAAATCTGCGAGAAAAGCCAGGCTGAGCCGCGAACATCAATTAGCTTCACTCCGTGCGGCTCTTGTATTCGAGACGTCGATCGGTGTAGCCCGCGCCCGACGACAATCCGGCGGACGATAAAAGACCTCCAGAAGAGGGACGAAGAAAAAAAAACAAAACACAATTAGTAAAAAAAAAAAAAAATTAAGTGGATTTCAGCCATAAACTCGAAACGAGGGAGAATTGCGATGATGAGCGAGAGCGAAGTCTCTCCAGGAGCCGCGATAAATCACTGGATGCACTGCGAACAACCTTTCCACGTAATTAGCTTGGCAGCGGTTCGTGGGAAACTGCTGCAGTGTGCCGAAGACGTCGTGCAACTAAAGGCCTCCGTTTATTTTGTTAATGAGGGAGAAAGCTTCTATCAAAGGGGGCAGCGCAGACATAAACAAGGAGCAAACAAAAACAACTTCCTTCATTCACTCCAACAGAGTAACGAGCAGCAACATTATAAATGGAGTCGGGCGTCACAGTTTGTTTGATATTTTGTTTTTGTTGTCGAGTGTTTTTGTTGTGTTTCGTGAATACTGTGTGCCATGTATGCTTTTGTGTAACTACTACGAATACTTCTACCGCTGTAAAACTCGTTTGCGATCATAAACTGTGAGGGACGGCACAATGAGCTGTTGCATCATAAATGGACGACGGCGACGTTTTCTCTTCACTTTGACACTTAGGGACGAGACGCTTCCTTCATGCGGCGCCCGCCGTGTCTTGTGTACTTGGCAGCGGGCCGTGCTGGGCGCCACTACAGCCCGTAGCGCCCTGAGCAGCGCGCTCACGCACTCTGGAAGCCTCAGCGTGGCCTCGGCTCGCGGCGTCAGCTCTGCTCTCGTGTTTCTCGCGTCGGTCGTCCGCGACGATCTGCAGCACTTTCACCAGAGGGCGACACCCAAGAACAAACCACAGTAGGGCTGCAACGTGCAACGCTGGACCGTTAGCCGAACGATGAGGTTGTAACGTCTTACGGTGTCCAAAAATGCCAAAGCGTTTCCCTGGCTGCTTCTAACTTCTCGTATTCACTTGGTGTCAAAAGACAAATACGTCTGAGTCACTTAGGCCGAATATTTTAACTTACTTCTCGTTCAAACTAAGTTTTAATATTAAATTCCACCCGCTGCTTCAAAACTCGTCTCCGTCACTGGCAGCGAATTCCCCAGGAGGAGCTCCCGCTCGTCTGACATTTACTCAGCGAGTTGTATCTCCTTTGTCATTGTGCCTTTTTTTTTTTTCCCATGACAGTGAAGTCAACGCTCATCACACTAATAATGAATTCCACTAAAAATAACCCCCCGCATGTGACGACTCCCCAGGGAGGCTTTTAGCTGAGTGATGTGTGGCTTATATGGGGGGGGGGAGGGCGAGCGAGGGTGCCGGGAGGATCACGTGCTTCTGCGTGCGAGTCTGGGAGAACGCGAGGACACGCCGATGTATCAATTCACACGAACGACGGCTTCCAACTCCGGAACGAAAACACGTTCACGCCTTTCGTTTGGAACGCAGTATTTTCCCCTCCTTCATTGTGCATTCATGAGGGTTTTTTTTTTTTTTCCACTCGTTCTGCCAAAATGTGGGAGCCTGGAGGGCACGTGAACCCCAAAGTCAAACCGCTACCCCGGCGGCTCGCTTGTCTGCATTCATTTATCTGTAATGTGGTGAAGTGTTTGTCTGCAGGCTGCAGAGCTCCTGCAGCCGTCCCCCCTCCAGAGCGCCGCGCTCCAATAAAAAAAAAAGTGGACCAGGGATGAAAAACCGGACCCTGCATACTAAACCGGCCACCTCATTAATAATTCAAGCGAATTTACTGTTAATATTTCACACATATCATGTGAAGAAGAGTAAAACTTGTGCGTTTCTTGGACTGTATGAGACTGCATTTCTTCAGAAAAAAGTCCACACTGGGCATGTGGAGAAAACGGCGCTGACACATCCAATCAGCAGCAAGTTGTTATTTGCTTTTAGGGTCGAAGCGTTGGCGACCGAAGAGGTTACTGCCACGCACAAACGAAACCACGGGGCCAAAAAACATGGACTTTTCTTGCTTTGTTTCTGCTGTTGCTGCAGCAGAATGTGATGCACTTCCTGCACTTCGTCGTGTTTACATGGAGTGAATAAAACATCGCTCCATCCAGAGTTTCCCGCAGAACTTCAACAGCTTGGAGCTAAAAGTGTGTGACCTGTGGTTCCTGCTCTCCCAACTTTGAGTATTTTGTCGACTGTTGTTTGTCGCAGTTCCCACAAGTTTCTATAACTACACAACAAGTGAAATAAATGGCTGTAATCATGGAGTCTGACTCCACCAAAGGTTTGCTTCTTCTGAGGGAGAGTTGGGAGATTCTTGGGTTGCCTATGCTGGAGTTGTATTAGAGGTACCAGAAGATGCATAAGGAGACACAGAGTAACGTAAGATAACAAGCATTCACGAGTTGCAAAGCATTTTGCTTGAATTCCTTGCACATGCAGTTTGGGGGTTCAGTGTCTTGCTGCAGGACGGTTCGACAGAAGGACGGGGTGAGACGGGGGACTGGACCGCCGATCTTCGGACTAGAAGACCACCCGGCCGAGCAGCTGCTGTGCATTAATAAAGGAGAATCCCTACTTTTTTCCAACAAGGGTGACTCGCAGTTGTCCTGTCCAGGGTGATCTCTACCTTTCACCCATTGCCAGCTGGGGTTGGAGCCAGCCCCCTTTGACCCCTTGGTTGGATCATGCGGCTGTAGAAGATGAATAGATGGATTTAAAGTTGCGGCGGGGCTTCTTATTTCCCCCTCGTGCGACGAAGACTCTGCGAAAGGCAGACTTTTCAACTCTGTGTCTGAGATTTAAAGTGCAGCGTGCTCAGCGCTCAGTTCACTGTCGCCTGCATTATCATTAATTAGACCCCCCCCTCCCACCCCCGTGATTAACATGGATTACAGCGCCCATAATGTTAGGACCTTTTGTGTTAATGGTGTCGGACACTCGGCGACTGAAATAGGCTGCTAACGCGCATGCTGGGTAATAGCACGAGGCAGCAGTCTTCCACTTGGCCTGAACAGAGGGGAGGATCTTCTATCTGTCATATTACTTCTATAAATCCATGTGTGTGTGTGGGGGGGGGGTGTTGTGGAATCAGAGCTGATTAGAAGCGACTGAAATAGCTCCCCGCTGTTCTTCTAATGATGTACGGTGAGGCCTTACACTAGCTGGCAGACACCGTGTCGCACGCTTTGTGAGTCCAGGGACGTGAACTCACATGCAAAATATCAATCAGTGCACCCACGAGGTCTGACGAGAAGAAGCGAAAACAAATCAGGACCACTAAGAGACAAACGCCAAAATGGATCCTCCCTCCGTTTATAAGGATGTCCAGAAGCCCATCAATCTCTGGATGTGTGACGGATACTTTTAATTGTGTCGCGTTACGAGACGAGCTAATTGGGTAAAAGATGTCTGGACCAATCAACGCATGTAATCCTGCATCAGCAAGCAGGATACGCGGATGCGGAGGGGACTAAAAGACAGAGAGCAGCCTCGTAACGTTTGGGCAACGCGGGTCCTTTTGGGTCAGCAAAGCTGCCTTCGCCTGATAGGACGCAACTATAACAGGGACTAATCATGTACATGCATTATTACCGCATCATTATAAGAGCTCAGTCCTTTGTAAACTCTAATTGGCTGTTGACGGGGCACACTTCACTGGGATGCTCCCACTCGTGCTCACATGTTTATTTTGTCTCCCTCCCCTGAAAAGACCCCAAAATAAATCAGCCTAATGTGTTTACACGCTTCAGTTAATTGACAATTTACTGGCTTTTTAATCAGTTTATGCCTATTCAGATTATAATCTTCATTTACCTAATTCAACCCGGTGAAAGTGTCAAAAAGTGTCGTGGTGCTTTAATTATCAGCAGGTTTTTTTGCGTGAACGCGCTTATTGATTCAGCAAACAAAAGAATGCTGGCAGACACATTTTTCTGCCTCTGAGACACAAAATCCGAGGCGAAGCGACAGCGCGCCCAATGAACTCTGCTCTGAACTTCACATCTGCTGTGTGTTTGCTTGATCTGATCACACACTGACAACGAGGCCGGCTGTGCGCTACGCCGGCGCTTCCCATCCAGAGCGGGAGCGAGCGCGTTTTCAGCATGACTGGCATCCGTGTGAATTAAACCCCTAAATCCCCACAGCTCTACTCTAACCCAGTGAACATTACTCATTCACGTTTACAACCGCCGCTTCTTTCTTGGCAGCTCCCCCCGGGATTTGACCCCGCCACCCTCACTGCGGAGGGTGACGTAACGCTGGAATGGGTCTCATCCACGTCCCCGGTGCGGAACCCGGCTTGCCTGCTTCTACCTGAAGCACGGACACTGTTTCAATCGTGTTGTTGCAGCTCATGCCGTCACGCTTTAACTCGGTCAGACAGATCTATGAGAAAGGATTGCAGCTTTGTTAGTTTACAGCTTAACTGAGTGCTTTTGCCTGTGTTGCCTTTGTTTACGACCGCAATATCCACCAGTCAGCAAGAACCAACCATGAAAATCGTAAAGCACAGCCTTTTTTTTCCACTCTTTATAAACATTTGGCCTTGTTTGAAATGTGACAACTGGATGACTGGGTCAGAGCATCACCGAAACTACAGCTGTGGTCTGAGGAGGAGGAGTGATGGACCGATGGTCAGTGAAAGCTGTGCCGATGCGGTTTGATCCTCCACATAAGCTACTGTCGCTAAATTGACCCCAGAAGTTAATCGGGGGGGGGGGGGTGTTCCAGGTTTTTGGCTGGGTCAGAGGGAGAACGGATGAAGCTCAAAGTTGGAGCCAAGGACGTGACACTCGAGTGGTTGGTTCAGTCTGATGGAAAATGGCCAGTCCTTGTTTCTGAGAAGTCAATGAATCCCGAACAAATGTAAATGGAGACATTGGACAGAAGGACGGCTCGGAGGAAGCCATTTTCAGGACAAGCCAAAGTTCTCAAGGGCACGCCGTTTTTTTTGCGACTGGAAATCTGCTCGATCATCTTTCCAAGCTTCTCTGAACTCTTGCAGGTTGGTTCCTCTGTTGAATATATCTTTGACATTTTTCTGAGAAGCAAATGAAACTCTGCCCCTTCTTATCTGCCAAAAAAGACGGATGGAAGATCTGCGGCTTTGCTCACAAGTTACGAACCCTGACATCACTTTGACGAAGCAACTGTTTCCACCAGAATAAATACGTTGTAATTAGCTGCCAGGTTTTTCTAATTGCTGTCATGCATTTGGGAAATTAGACAACAGGCCTTCAAGCAAAGGCAGATACGGTATGAAGGATGACAGGTGATGTATTTCTGAGGGACTTTATTCAAATTTAAGGCATCTGCTAAATCCGTTCTGACAAGTGTAATACAATCTGTTCAATTATTGACGTAGAAGGGAACAGACTCAGTGTTTCCTCGCAGCAGTTCTCGACTTAAGCTGCATTTTCATTCAAAACGAGATCCTTTCTAAAGGCGAGTGTGTCTGTTTGCCACTCTTGGGACTGCGATAGGACTATGGATTTACTGATTTAATATCTGTAGGACAGTCGATGTGTTGCGCTTTGAGCTCCGAGAAACTTTGCTGTCTTCAGGCAACTGTCTCAGACTTGTCTGACATTTCTGCCGGAGCGCGATAAGCTCATAATCTCTCGTGGCAGGTTGGAACTTGACAGCGTAATTCATGGGCTGCTCGCACACGTCCAAAGTAATATCAGGCAATTGACAACCTAGGAAAAAGCCTGGCAGGGCACCTGACCCGGGGTCCACTTTGCACCAGCCGCGGATCAGAACTGATGGCACAAATCTTCATGTCTTCAGAGGGAGAAGCTGCGCTGACACGAAAAACTAACTTATGAAAGAACTAAAATATACAAAAGATGTCCAAGTGAGTCAAAGTTTACTGTCAGCGCTGAGGGATCAGGATTGTCCTGCTTGGTTTTACTTTATCTTGTGGTTCTTTTCTGCTGTCCTAGTTGAGATCTGCCTCACGAAAGAAAGAATCACCTCAAAGGGGCTTTTTTTGGTGAAGCGAAGGCGAAACAGAAACTGAGGATCTTGACATCAACTATTCATCCACTCACTCATCTCCTGTTTCACTCTCGCCGCTGGGACGGAGCCCAGAGGTCACTGGGTGAAGGTGGCGCGCATGCTGGACGCGTCGCCAGCCCGTCAGGCCAGCATGAGTAAACTAACACCATGTTTCGATGTGCTGCCAATCCTGCATGTCTGGGATCACTGATAGCTTCTTTGTTATTTTGGGGGGGGCTTTCATTTTCTAGCTTGTCCTCGTCCATTCAAATGTTCTCACCTTTACCTGAGTGCCCTTTATTACCACTAATCCAATTTTAACACTTCTTAAAGAATAAATGTCAGCCGTGCCCCCCCCCCTCAACCCCCCACCTCTCGTCCCCGACTGTCAGCTTTCTCGTGGCGCTAAAAGCCAAGCCAAGGCTGCGCGCGGCACCTCTTCCCTTCCCACCCTGTAATTGCTTCATTAGAGCCTCCGCCGCATCTCTGGCCGGTAGCTGGGGAGATTTAATAAGAGCAGCGAGGACGCGAGGACGCTCTCAGGCTCTTGTTCCCGCGGCTGCTGGGATTTTGCGGGGTAATTTTCTTATACCCCCCCCCCCCCCCCGGCTTCGCTCCCGAGGAGACAGAAAGTCAAAGAAGATCAAACTAAGTACACTCCTGGACCCCCTCAGCCTCGCACAAGAGGCCGGCGCCGCTCTCACCACTCGTTTTTTTTTTGTTCCGAGGCACCAGCGGCTCCGTCCACTTCTACTGCCGAGATTGAAGCCCAGAAGGAGGGGGTGGGGGGGTGTGATTGGGTGTCCTGTGGTCTGTTTTTGTCAGGGAGCGCGAGAGCAGCGCAGGTGATCCGGCAGAGGCTCGTACCGAAGAAATACAGCGAGCGGCTGGAGCTTCTCAAAGCGTTTCCAGCTTCTCCTGTCATCATGTGCAATTTCAGCCGAAATCTCATCGCTGCAGGATGGACGCGGCTTGAAGAAAAGAGACATTCAAGCCAGTGGTCCACCTTCAAATAAGTACTGAGAGAGCATTTTTCCACTAGATGTCCATCCATTTTCTAAACAATTTTAGGTCATGGACGGTGGCTGAACCAGGGGGGAAGAAAAAGTACAGTGGACCAGCTCATTATACAGCAAAAAACACACACCGACAGGCAATTCTAGGCGGTTTAGAGACACCAACCTTAGACACATGGTGACAGCGAAGCAGTAGCATGACCCTGGCACACCCCCAATCACAGGTGGCCAGGGGGCATCGTAATCAGATGGCAACTCAACGCGCACCTCCTGCAGAGGAGGAGGAGCGACTCCACTTTGAACTCCATTACCCAAAGTTCGCGACCGCGGGCGAGGACGGGGGGGGAACGGGGAGCACAGCTCAGGTCCCTCCTCATCACGACACCGACGCCACTCTCCTGATCCCTCGTCTATGTAATGTGCATGTGAATAAGAGCAAAAGGTGCTGAAACTCTGCTCGGGGATGCAGTTTGTCTGCGAACGCCTGGAGGCCAGGATGTCTTTATCTTCCAATCGGAAACTTCAGGCCGTGTTAAGTCTTTTTCGAGATGCAAAGAAAGTGTTGAATTATAGTTTCTAATCTGATTTTAACAACTTTTTTTTATTTGGAAGGCACGTGCGGGTGACTGTCTGCCTCTCTGTAACAAATTGGTGACCTCTCCACCTCCTCTCACCCTGTTTTGACAAGTGTTGCTAACGAGTCTCTTCGACCGTAAAGCAATTACAGAAGAAGGAAAAGTGAATAAAATGACGGATGGACATTGAATCACCAAAATTACCACTGAAGTGACCGCTGTCCCTTAAAAGCTCGATCGCCGTTTTACTTCATGCTCCGGGGTAAAAAAAAAAAAATCACTTAAGTTTATAACTCTTGAATTCCGAGATCGCCATAATTAATTAGAGTGTCTTTAGTGGGGGGGGGGGCATTCGTAATCTAGGATTTAATTCAACTTCCACGATCACAGCAGTCCCAATGGAGAAAGTCATCAGCTCAATACTTAAAATGTGCATAGAAAATGAAGAAAGACAGCTGGAGCAGTAATATAAAAAACCCTGAGGGGAAGACGCGGTCGGCAATAAAAATTAATATTAGAGCTGCCGAGAAGAACAGTGGGGCGACGGTGGAGTGAGAGAGCCAAGACGTGAGAGAGGAGGAGAAGCTTCTCAGTCGTCAGCGCTGGTTTGTCCTTCATTGTTTGACTGACCCGACGAAGAAACCGCGAGTGGACGAGCGGTTTCAATAGGAGCGCCCTCCAGCCTGCCGTGACCGGTGCACAGAACCTCAACACAAGCATGGAGTGTGCTGCCACATAGTATCTACAGTAGGACTTTACTATATATAGCAACCAGCGAGGGGGGGTGGGGTGGGGGGTGGGGAAGGCTGATGACTGTGAGCGTGTGTTTGTCCAGAGGAGGAATAGGCCTGGAGTCTGTATGCGTGCACACGCATGCACGGATGCAAACAGCCCCAGACGCGGGTCGGAGCCGGCGTCCGAACGGACGAGCGTGTGAGCGCTCGCGCGTTTGCACGGCAAAGCGCTTACGAGCCGAGTCCCGCATGTTTCGCGTCATCCCCGCGCCATGCGTCACACTCACGTCATGACCAGCGAGGTGGAGAAGAGCAGCGTTCCCAGCAGGCCGCGGCGGCAGTCGGCGTTCTTCCTCTGGCGCTGGTGCATCTCGCCGCCGCAGTTGTCGCAGCAGCGGCACAGGCAGAAGAAGAGGCCGACGAGCGGGAGGAGGACGGCGAACAGCAGGCCCACCGCCGCGCAGACCAGGAAGCCGATCTCGTAGTAGATGGCCTGAGGTCGGCGAGGGAGGGAGACAAGAAGAGAGAAGAAAATGAGGCGACGGCGAGAAATTATTTAGGAAAAACGGAGAAAAGGAGGTGGGAAAAAAAAGGAGACGTAAAGACGAGGGGCGAACCTGAGGAGGGAGGAAAAGGAGAACACAACTACGGGAGGAGTGTTGGATCAGGAGGGAGATGAGTTAGATCGTGAGGGAGAGAAGAAAGGATGGATTATTAAAAAGGCGAAAAAGAGGGACGGCGCGCACACAAGGAGGCCGAGGATAAAACGAGCAACAGATCTAAAAATACCTGGTAGAATCCCACCGCTGGAGAGTTTTTTTTCTTCTTCTTTTTTCTTTCATTCTATTGTCCAAAAGGGATTTGCGGATAAACAATGAACATCTTGCATAACACGGCTCGCTGCTGGAGAGCTCCCCCTTTTCTCTCGGCATCCTAAATACCAAGGCCCATTCTCGGGTAATCAACCTTTTAGCTACCGTACATTATTAGACGGAACAAATGCCAAAAGAAGGAAAATATCAGGAGGTTGAGATGATTGTTCCCACACACTGGAACTGCGAGTGGGAAATCTGTTGGGACCTAATTGGAAAGCGACGCTTAAAGCTTTTTTTTTTTTTTTCTTGTGCATGATCCCCCCCCCCCCCAAAAAAAATACAAAACGCACCGACAATTTAGAAACACATGGAAGAGGATGAAGCAAATCGAGCCCTCCGTGTCGCCCCCTCCGCTCTAATGACGGGAAAAGACAGCATTCCTAATGATAAATCCTGCTTCAAGAGGAACGAGCCGCGCGCCGCCGAGCTCCTCCATCAGGAGGCGCCGAAAAACTCGTGCTGAATTTCTCAGATTTCTCTTCCGACAAGAACAAATCAGCCCCCCCGAGTCAGATAATTAGACCTGTTCAGCTGGAGCTCCAGCAGCAAAAACCAAACCGAGGTAAATCACTCCGTGCGTTTGGATTTATTAGCGGTTGTGAAGCTGAAGGAACCATAAAACAGGTTGAATTATCTCCCGGCGGAGGGAAATTTATGCCGCCAGGATTGTAGTAAATTATCATGTGGTGAAACCAGACTTATGAAAGTCGGAAATGGGCGAACGGGTCATTTATGGGAAAACTATTGCCGTTTATATAGGAGCCTTTTACTCAAGTTTTATGAAGCCAATAATCATTTGTCCATTTACGACAGCCAGAGAGCGAACAGATTAATAAAACGCAATTCTGCTTTTCACTCAATTTTGTTACAAAGTCGTGATGAGGCGCACGTGCCGACGTGACCATAAAGTCGCCCTTTGCACGTTTTAAAAACAGTTCAAAATAAAACAGATCGTTACGGAGGCACGACTTACTGCAGGACAGTTAGCCGCTTTTTAACTCTCCCGCAGGAACTTTGCCTTCTCGCAGGCTCGTCCTCGATGGCCAGTGAAAGTCTGCTGACCTGAAGGTGGCTTCAAGGTGCCTTGGACTCGCGGAACGACGGGACCACGCCTCCAACTTTTATCCAACTTACTGAAATCCGTTCAAATTGTATCGTACGAATCTGTGAGAATGTGAAACTATCACTAAATTTTCCTGCTGTTTGTCGGTGGGACTTGAAGAGCCAACACACAAGATCCGCCCTGAGCAATCTCTCGAAGCCGAAGCGTTCCGATTGTTCCGTCCTTTTAAAACACACTTAAAAAAGCTTCACCTCTGACCACAGCTTCTCTTCTACAAGCTAAGAGAGAAAAAAAGCTAAAAAAAAACAAAAAACAGGCCATTCAGTTGGTGTTACAACGTCCAAATCCAGTGCGGATTGTGCGAACAGATTTTGACCAGGAGTCTTTAAGGTTAAGCCATTCGTGTTAAACTGTTAATAGAGGGGCCGTGGGGTCAAAGAGTAGTAAATCATGTTGTGGGGTAAGTCGGATTAAATGCATCGACGCTGCTTGTAAACACAGGAGGAGGAGGAGGGGGGGGGGGGTGACGACTCTTCCTTCCTTCTGATTTCCTTCCATTCCCACCTTTTCCCCCGCGTCCCTCGTCACAAAGCTGCAATAATCTCCGACTTAAAAGTGAAATTCAAGGTGCCTCGACGCGGTTTCTTTTCACACGTGGAACGAGGTAAATTGCTGTAGTTGGCAGGTTCTCGGTAGTCCCCCCCACCCCCACCCCCACCCCCCCACCCTCCACTCGTCACATACCACAGCACTCCCACCTAATCGGCCCCTATCTAAACGGCACTCAGCGTGGGCTTTGGAAATTGGCGAAATTGAATAGGGGGATTGGTAATTCCCACAGCGTATGTAACTTGTCACGGCGACGCTCAATGGCTCCCCGTTATGAAAGGATCAAAGCGGCGGCGCTATCGCCGCTCCCGCACGGACGGCACCCTCTCCCGGCTCATCTTAATCGCCCCCATAAGTCGATGACCCTGCTTCCCTCCAGGAAAGGGGGGGGGGCTGTGGCTTTAGTTCTTTAAAGACGGTGAGATTGTTGAAGGCAAGGTGTGGACGTGTCGGAGAGGAGCACTGGAGGAATCGCTGCACAAACGGGACAAATCTCAGACAGTGACAGGGAGTCAACATTACAAGCTCCGGTGTTTTCAGAGAGACTTAGTGGGACTCACGGCTGCAGCCAGAGCATAATTAACACAATGTGGAGCCATCACTTGCTTGTTGACAGCAGTGGGCGACGAAAAAAAAAAATCGACGGTTTCCGGCGAAAATGAAGGCAAATTAAAATCAGGACGTTGCAAAGAATTTGAGGCGGATGCGCATGAAAAGATACTTTATGTTTGTTGGTGTGTGTGCGTGTGTGGCATGTAAATGCAAGCGATGCCAGCTCGGTGTAGTTGACACTGTGCAAAATCTGAACGCTTGCATTGTCATTTTGCTCCTGGGCTCTGCTTGTTATTGGGCGAATCTTCACAAAAAAAAAAAGGTCAAAAATGTTTCTTCTTTTCCTCCTTTTTTTCCTTCCACCACCACTCTTCAAGGCCCCCGCGGCTCTGGCTATTTTTGGACGGGAGCTTTTTTGTCTTGGCAAGTACCCAAAAGAAAAAGGTGACCTTCCAATAAGAACAAACGGGATGATGGGGTGGCAGCATGTCTGGAGACGGGCATTTCTTTAACTTTAATCAGTTTTAATGCCAGTCGCGGCCACAAGGCCCGCCGAGGCCGCCCCCCCGGGGGCTGCAGGCCCCCGTGCCAAACTCATTGGAGATGCTACGATGAGCACAGTGAAGCGTCGCGTTCCGCAGCCTTTCTCTCCTCGCTTCCTTGTTTGGGTTCATTATTGTGATTCAGATCGCCGTGCCTGATATCCCCTTAGTTTTGAAGTTCAAACTTGGTGGTGTAATACGGGAGGAACGTGATACAGTGGCGTGCTCGTGGTATGAGCGCGCTAACCACAGAGGACTTTTTTTTAGCCTTTAAGTCAAAGCTTGACCTAAACTTTGCTGCTATTCACGTGAACCAGCCACAGTTACAGATTTAATCCGTTTAAAACCATCATTTAGATCTAATTTGTTGATAATGTGAATATAAAGGTTAGTTAAATAATCGACACTGTACGTATATAAAGGCTGTACGTGCGTGTGTTCTTGGATTTGGTACAAAGTGAGGACCAACTGCATGAGTTTTAACCAGCAGAATGATCATACTGAAAAGTCATGACTTAAAGTAAAATTGCCTGTAAAGGCACCTGAGTTATTCACAGTTGGAAGTCGTTATATATAAATGAGGTTGTTTTTCCACATTTAGCTCCCAAATATACGACTTCTTCGTACCTTTGTTACCTGTAGTCGCTGGGAAACACAAAACTAAACGATTAATTCTCCACCGTTGACGTGAAGCCAGATGGTTCCTTTTTCCTCTTTCTACCACTTCAGATGTACTTTTCAGTCCTTTTCTCTCAGCCCCCTTTACTTTTCGTTACCGATTTCGTGCTGCTGCTGCGCAGCTGAAACGCTCTATGTGAGGATATGCTTCACAGACACAGAGGAGCGACAGGGAAGGTAAAGGTGGTGGCACAGTAGATGTTACAGCATGGGGAGTCAGAGGGCGGCACAACTACTCGCTTAAGACATTGTTAACAGTCTAATTGAAGCACAAAGGCAACCAGTTGCTTCTGTGACTCAATTAGACACAAAATGGCCCGATTGACTGTGAATGAGAGCTTCAGTATTTACCAGCAGCGTTCCACGATCACTAGCTTGCAGGGGTTTTTTTTAACTTAGGTGTAGTTGTGCAGCCTGAGTGCCTCACACAGTGTAGCATGATGAGATGGGGCAAAGGGGGGTGGGGTGGGGGGGTCGGAATTGGTGAAGTGTAAATCCATTGTGCGGACTTTACCTGAAGGGTCAGCACTATGTTCTCTGGCTGAGGGGGGCCAGATCAGATGAAGAGGGCATGCAGAAGACAGAGGCGATGCAGCGTCAAAGAAAGAGCGAAAAGCCACAACAACCCAAAAAACATGAGATGAAGTACAGAGAGAGAGAGAAAGAGAGAACAAAACAGAGAGAAATCAATGACTTCCAAACTGGCATGCATATCCACATAGCTGCACACTGCGCCGTCCACCCATCGCTCTCTCTCTCTATCTCTCTTTCTTGCTCTCGTTTTGTTCCTTTTGGATCTCGGGCAAAGTCAAAAAGCTCATAAAAGTCTCTGGATGTTATTTGATGCGCTTTTTCTCCAACGTCTCAGGTGGTGCCAGAAGCAATTACCATTTTTTTTCTTTCTTTTTTTCTTTTTTTTTTGCTGGAGCGCCAGTAAAAGAAAAAAAAGAAGAGAAATGGCATTGCGGCGTCTTACAGGAGCCATGGCCTCCCTGAAATACAGAAGGCAGCGGCTGTATGTCAGAGGCATCGCTCTCCTGTGGAGCATGTTACCTTAGATCGGCTCACAAATAAAAGAAAATCATGCAGCACGAGAGATGGCAGGTAGCGGGACGCTGACGTTATCATACACTCGCACACGCACGCGCACTCACCTTCTGGTACTCTGTGTGAATGGCTCCAAACTTGTCCTTTGCCAGTTTAACAATGAGATCTGCGGAGGAAACAGACACAGGAGCGGATCGTTACGGTTCCTTCTGTCGCGAACAGCCTCGTTCTGCATGTCGTTTCACACCTTGGAAAGTATGATTGAAATTCATGTCGTCGCAGGCCAACAAGCCTTTAATAAGGTCTCCTTTGTTGCTATAGTTTACCACTCTCAATACACACAGACACAACAGATGTGCCTCGTAACACAAAGGCATTGTATATCACAAAAGTGTAGTAGTGTTGTGCAAAAAATGAATTAAAATTTACCACATGAAACAATCTAATGCAACTTCAGAGGTGTGTCTGCGCAGTTTTTTAGCATCATGCCGTTTGTTACGATGCAGAATATCGACCGACGGCTCGTGTTTAATCAGCATATCATGAAAACTTTACTCATGGTGCAGCAGAAAAAGGAAATATCGAATATATATATATTCATGGAAATTTGCCACAGCGGAGCGGCCGACTGACATTCTTGACAGGAGAGGTGTCATGAAAGCCTGAGTCAGGCGGTGACTCTGCAGCGCGCCCCGAGCCCACCAACTCCTCCCACCGGATTCAGCCCGCTGAAGGTTTGACAGGAGGAGGAACTGCTGTTTTCAGTTTATACACTCGGTATTGTCACATGTACATCATTTTGGTATTGTTGCAAGGCTGATTTTGTCAAAAGAAGGAGGGACTGAATCCAGCTGGCTCACATGGATTGTTTAGGGGTTGTTTTTTTTTTCCTCTTTGTAATGAGCCACAAAATGAATATGCAGGAATTCAAAGTTAATTGGGATTGATTTGCTGCAGGGCCGAAACAATCTATATACCAATAGTATGGGAGGGTTTGAAACAACAGAGATTGGAGCAGGTTGCAGCAGCCTTTCTGAAAGAGAATCTAAAAAGAGCTTCAAGAATAAAAAAAAACCCTTCATAAATTCAAGCGGAACTGTCAGACACTCGGCTCCCGCCTCACTCTGGAGCTGCTCGTCCAATCAATACTTGGAATCCAGCCGACTGAGAGTCACCGAGAGAATCTAGAGAGCCAGAGGAGGCTTCGCTTTTTTTTTTTTCTTTCTCTCTTTCAAGGTTTTCCAGTATTGTACAAAAACACAGGTGGAGGCCGTCCTGATTCACACGAGTAACTCCGATAATTAGGTGTTCTCCTGTAAACGGGGCTACAGTGAGGCAGGAGCACAATTTCAGATAAATCAAAAACTCTGCATGCGTGTGTGCATATGTTCCTTTTCTACCAATACTGTGTCTCCGTCATTGACGCTTAGAGGAATAAAAAAAAGAATAAGGGAAGAAAACTTGTTTTTTGCTAGACAGGGAGTTCTTATTTTCCCAGCAGAAACCTGGCGTGACAGCACAAATACATCAATTAAGAGACTGAGTAAATCACTCGGATCATATCCAGCTAACAGAAAATAAAAAACACTTTCTATCACACCTAAAAAAGACAAAAAAACCCACCAGCAGTTAAAAGCCTAAATAAACACCTCACATTAGAAAACCATGCAAAGAACCATTAGGCTCTTTGTTTTGAATCCAGGCTTTTTTTTGCAGGCAAAATCTGTTTTCGCTGCAATTTGAGAAGCAAAACAAGGTGCGAAACAAACATTTCCTTTTATTGGGTGTTTCCAAAACAGCAGCTCTCTGCTGATTTGTCGAGTGTTTCTTCGCCTGGAGTCTTGCTGCTATCCGGGCAAACACACGCACACAAAAAAGTGGAAAATAAGGCCTAATAAATATTATTTTGCAGGAGTTGAGTGAAACTGATAAATATTTCATTTGGATAAAACCAGTTATTTTTTACAGAGGCTTTTTTTTTTATTTGCTGGGGACACCTGGAGCCGCTCCGACTGTGACTCATCACGTCACGGTGACACAGATGGCAAAAAAAAAAAAGAAAAGAAATTTGGAATGCGAAAAAAGAAATGTTTCTCCTTCTGTGTGTTGGCAGGGATTGATTTACCACAGATGAAACTCTGATTCCTGCCTGAGATTCACATGAAGAAGGCAAGAATAAAAAGCAACCCCTTCGGGCTCATCTTTCATCCCGTTGAGTCGCTGACGGGAGCTCGTCTTTCAAATGATCTGTGTCAAACAGACTTCAATTAAACATCCAGTAACTCTTTTTTCCCCGATTGTGTCATCCACACCGCAAACCCACATCGCTCCCTGCCAGTTGGAAAAAAAGCTGGCCGTATTCTGATAGGAGTTACTGCAATGGTGCAGGTGCGTTTACGTGACACACATCTGGCTGGAATTTTCCCACCCGAGTCCTATTTATAGGTCAGTTCGTCACAATTAGCTCCCAGGTTCTAGGTCGGTTCCTCCGCCTCAAAACAGCCGCGGCGGGCCATTGTGCGTATCGAGGTGGGGTGTAAGAAGACCCCGCTTTGTGACGGGAAGAATCAGTCCGACCAACCAAGCCCGGCTATTATCTTCTTTCATTGGAGCGCTCCCTGTGCGCGCGTGTGTGCGCGTGTGTGTGTGTGTGTGTGTGTGCGTGTGTGTGTGTGTGTGTGTGTGTTTCAAAGAAGTGGTGCCTGACCTTATGGTGACGCCGTGTTCAAATCCCCCCTCCCCGCCCCCGCTCCCTCCAGCCCCCTCAGGATGAAAACAGTTATGTTGGCATGCCAGTAAACAAAACATCTCCGCAACGTGCTCTCAGGCCAAAACACTGCGGTAATATGTCACACTGTGGGAAGCGGGGGGGGGGGGGTGCTTCCGTTCTGACTGCGGGCCTCATTGGAAACACTGGGGAGCGGTTAAAGAGAGGTGTCGGCTTCAAAGTAGGACACGGAAAACAAACAGATATGCGGGTTCGCGCCGCCCTCGCCGAATCCAACCGAAACGATCCAACGCGACGGCTTCCGGTCATTCAAAGAAGTCGGACCCGAGCCTTCACCGAGCGACGGCGTCGCCGAGACCCGAGTCGCACCAGTCGAAGCGAATCAGCCGCGCGCTAAACGAACGTTGTTGACACAGTCGTTTACAAGCTGTGATTCATATCAGAGGGAGAGGGTGTCGAGAGCTGCTGCGGGAGCCCGCGACGGTGCACGCGCTGGATGAACGATCAATGAACGAATGAATCGCGGGCGTCGCGCCGACACTGCCGGAGAAAAAGGAAACGTCGACAGGCCTCGAACGGAGTTCCTCTTAAACGAACCGAAGAGAGGATCAAGACGGAAAAGAGAATAAAGAGGGATTAAAGAAGGAGAGATGAGGGAGAAGGAAACACAGGAGGTGGAGAACAGAGCTGAGCCACAATAAGAGCCGGGCGGATTGAGCGCAGCCTTCGGTTTCCAGTGAGAGGCGTCTAATCTCTCTCCAAGAACCCAGAGCTCGCTTGATGCTCGCTCTTCCGCCCACGTCAGCTCCGCTCTCCACCACCTCTGTGGGGGACTCGTCAATTGAGAGGCCGCATCAGTCAGGGGGTCTTGACCTTTAACCCCTCGATCACCAAACACTCGTTTCTCACGAGTCGCATTCAACCGCAACTTTCACGAACAGGCAGAAAACACATAAAGCCATCGAACGTGGACTCAGAGGGGTCTGTCAGAGCTTCAGACGACCCCCCCCAACCCTCCAACCCCCACTCACCCACCCACTCACACACGTGTTCTTGACCTTGTCCTGCACAAAAAAAGCTACTTTACCAGACTCGACATCCTCATTTTTCAGCCCCGCCTCTTTCCCTAGCCATCCAACCAATTAATCCTCCTCGTCTTTGCATATTCGGCCAATCAGACGAATCTTGCCTGCCCTGGAGACCCGCCCTCGGGGTAAAAGATTTGCTGTGGGTGTTGTGATGACGGATGGGGTTCGGAATCCAAAATAAAAGATGCCGTTTTAAACAAGGGGTTCAGAGGTACGTTGGGATGATTAAACACCTTCACTTTGATGAGCGTCTTAGGAAAATATCTTTCAGTCATTGTGCCTCTTAGAGTCATGCACTCTTTGTACTTTGTAAGGACAGGCGTTACTCCTTTTAACGTTTATTTCTACTCACAAAATTAAAAACGGTGAAGCTGTAGTCGTGCGTGTATGAGGAGTATTAATGTAAATGTGAATTCATGGCAGGATCCAGCTTCAGCAGCTTTCCAGCCCCTTTTTTCTTCTTCTCCGGCAGATTTAATAAAGCTTCACAGGGCGCTCGAGATAAAGCACAACCTGGCGAGATGAATTTTTCATCAGTTTCACACGAAGGTAGAAAGTCGCCCGCCCAGGAGGAATCCAGCTGCTCTCTACCGGGGGCTCGCCCGGTTTTACAAGAACAGATGAGGAAGATGTTTGAACGGTGGGGTGATCAGCGGGGGGGGGGGGGGGTTGTACCTGCCGCTGCACGTGCTGCTGGACCCAAAACGACTCTAATTGTGGCGCCGTGCCCCTCTGTGGCGTCGTTTCAAAACGAGGTTGTGTTTGTGTTGCCTGGCTGTGGAGCAACGATTTTTAAACAGAACATGAGCCCGTCTTGCTCTGCTTATTGACGGGCCGGCGCTGACAGCAGGGGGTCACAACAAATCATGTAACCCTGCCATCTGCGGCCCCTCATGTGGTCCAAGTGTCGCCCAATAGGAGGAAGCCAGACCACAAATAGATTTTTAAAAAATGATTTGTTTTGTTGCTGCCCACCAAACATGGGAAAACTACTCATTAGGTATATTTTTTTGCTCCTAGTTCGTTGGGAATATGCACTTTGAAAGGTCTGACAGCTGCATCAGTTTCAGGTTGACCTGTAAAATCCATTCAGAGGGAAAAGAGTCTCAGACACATTTGTCTGGTTAATCGCTGCAGCTTTTAATCGAGGTTTTATTTGGATATGTGGATGATCTGCGGCCTCTGATAAATAATACTTAAAATTTGAGCGAATGTCTCAAACTGAATGATATATTTAGTTGCGATTTTTTAATTATCTTATGTGAATTTGTAAACTGAGCAAGTAATAAACACTTTAAAAAACTTAAAGTATAACTGATAAAAATAGCTGCAGCAATCCAACAGAAAGCAATCTGTAGATCTGAGATCAGGCTCCTCATCTGAACTGATTCAAGTCAAGATTCCAACTTGAACTTGAATTTCATCCAATTAAAGTAACACAAAAAGAAAAACACAAACAACGAGCAGAGTGGACGTGCGAACGACAATCCTCCCTGCCGCCCCGCTGGGTGTCCAAAGAATAAGAGGTGATTAGTGCCGCGGATTAAATAATCCCACACAAGTGCTGAATCTTTACGGATTGACCACAACGGGCATCAAGTTCAGTTGTACATCGATTGTCTCTGAAGTCCTGAAGCGAGTGTGTGTGTGTGGGGGGCAAGAAGACAGCACATCAAAGTGAAGCCAAGACCTGGCAGAGTCTCATACTCTCATCACTAAATAACAGCCGGAGCCTTCAAAATAAAAGCAATGGGCGGTTTTGTAAGTCTGCTTGAGAACTGCGAGAGTGTCTTGTTTGAGGGGTTGTGGGGGGGGGGGGGAGTGCCCCTCAAACCTGTGGTTTGGTGCCACTGACTCAGAGATTAAGAGGTTTTCAACTTCACAGGCTGCAGAGCGTCATCGGCGTATAAATGAGGAGCGGCGCTGCGGTGTTTCAGCCTGAGACGGCAGGCAGAGGTGGAAAAGATTACCCGGAGATCCAATCCAACACCTTCCCGTTCATACCAATCACCCTCACCGCCGCGCGTATGTCTTCTTCTGCAGGGAAGGGACTGCTTCACCTTCACCCGCGCCCTCCCCACAGAGACCAGGTTATTGCCTTTTTTCATGGCCTGTATGTTATATGATATTGGTGAATGGCCGCTGCTGTTCCAGCCTCAGAGCAGTGTTTAGCTAAAGGTCGCGCTTTTCAACGGCTCGTCTTCGATAACAGCCACGGGATGTTTTGTCGGTTTCACCGTCGGCCTCGTAGCAGGGAGACTCCTGTTCCCACCGCGCGCCGTGGAAGCTCCTAATGAGGGAAGTAAACGCTTCTGACAAATCTCAAATCGCTCATCTGAGCCTAAAAGGACAAACAACAACAACCCTATTTTTTGGGAAGGATGGAGTGCAGTATCTGGTCTTCTACAGCAGTGGTCCCCAACCTGGGCTCACCAAAAATAAAATGACATTTATTTATTAGTGTGGATGAGCGCTCGCTCAGTTTTGCTTTCCAGTAAGTGCACTATTTCGTTTATCCACTAGGGGCATTGTTAAAACCAATTGTATAGCTTTATAGACTCGCTGCCAGCCCGCTGCTGCTAATAAGTCTGGTGTCCAAATTCAAGCTTTTCTTCTTCTTTCTTTTTTTTTTTTTTCCTCCAGCGTCTCACAAGTAATTCTGGAAGAAAACCAGAACGGGTAAACGAGTAAGACAGACGAGGCAGCCGAAGGCAAAAGGAAATAAATAAAAGAAGGAAAGAGAGAGAAAGAGAGGGGGAGATCTGGAATAAACTGAGACAGATGGGCAAAGAATAAAAAAGCAGCCGAGTGAAAGAGCTGGAGGGAGAATAGAGAGAGAGGCGGAGTGTATTCGGGGAGAAGTGGAAGTGAAGGCGGACGGCTACGTCGCGGGAAGATGGTGTGGAGTGTTGGACAGGTATCAGCGGAGCTCCACGGGAGGAGGAGGAGATGGAGAGCGCCGAAGTTTGTTTGGAGCCTGAAGTCTTCACGGCCTGCTGGCTGCCTGCATATACACACCGCGTATAGCTTCAGTGGTGCAGAGGCTCTTTATTATTGTCTGCATGGGTGGAGGAACCTATGTGAGCCGTCGGAGTCCAAAAAAAGGGCTGAAAATTCCAATCAGCCACCAGCCGAATCAACAAAACGCTCGCATTCCCCCTTCGCTAAGCCTCGGCAGTCATGTGTGACAACACTCGTCGCTAACAGGCTTATTAGGGAAATAAATTAATAAATAAGCGCCCGGCCACGAAGATACAACGTCCACGCCACGGAACGCCATTCAGCGCCCCGCTCCGCTCGTAAGGAGAGCGGGGCGCCTAACAAAGCGCGCAGCCGGCCGGGGATTTTTTTTCAGCCCCGAACAGAGGCAACGCTGTTGCCAACGATGTGGATTCTACCCCCACAAAGCTATCTGAGGACACACACACATGCACTTACACACACACACACACACGCAGGCACATACACAGGAGGCAGATTTGTGTTAAGAATAAGATTCAGCAGGAGTCAGATCACGAATGCAGACGGGGAACTCTGCATGCCCCCTGTTTTGTGTTTCACCCGACGTGGTAACTCAGCAGATTTACATACAAATGGATTGTATTTATAGGTTTCATATCAACCAAAAAGGCAGATAATATTTTTTAAAAAAGTATGCAAAGGAGGTCAAGAGCGGGGAGCTGCTTTAACAGAAGTGTACGAAACATTTTGGTGTTTTCAAGCCTTCTCTTTTGGTTTGTACATTTTTCTTTTGCGTTTCTAAATAATACACAAATCGTCGAGATGCGAAATCTTGCGAAACCTGTCAGTGTATCTTCTACGCCCACTTTGTTTAGCTCAAGGTCACGACTTGGAGTCGACCTCGGTCGATGTCAGACGAAAAAAACGGGCCGGAACACCCCGGAGATGCTGCCACACACACACAATTACACACAAACGGCTACAAGCTGCTTAGAGCCTCCGAGTATCCTAACAAGCATCTGCAGTGTGAGGGGAAAGCCAGAGTATCCACGGATTAACCAGCCCATGGTTTTTTTGGAAGCAAAGGTAACTATATAATCAGCGCAGCAGCAAAGAGCTCAGGGTGAAAGTAAATAGCACCGCATTAAACGGGTTAATTGATTTGATAAACAACGAGTGTCAAAAAAATCAATTGAGCACTTGGAGCTCAATTGAGTTAAAAAAAAAAATCCAGGTGGAAAAGTTGGAATTTGCGGATTCCCACTTTAAAAATAGCGCGTGTGTTTCGACAGTGTGTTATGGCACCGCAGCGTGCAGGGAGCCCTGACACCTCCTGACACCCTCCAGTAGGTGTCTGAGCTCGACACCCCGATCAGACGCAAGGATTCGCTCAGAGTGCCACCGCCAGCGTGGCGCAACAGAGAGCAGCTATGGAAAATACCAGCACATCTCATCCTCCTGCAACCTGTTGCTATGCAACAAAAAGTGTATTTCTGGATAATGGCTTTGACATTTTTGTGTTTACTCAAGAGTCCAAAGTGAAAGTAAGAAGACGAGAAGACGAGAGAGAGAGAGAGAGAGAGAGAGAGAGAGAGAGAGAGAGAGAGAGAGAGAGAGAGAGAGAGAGAGAGAG
>JASSRZ010000049.1:17588859-17609643 GCA_032164315.1 Malacoctenus gilli | reverse complement strand
TGCAGAGAAATAATGACTCATGCCCCCCCCACCCCACCCCCCACCCCACCCACCCGCCTCGATCCCCTCCCCCCCTCCGCCACCCCTCCGACTAAAAGAATCGCAGTCTCCCTCCTCTGCGCAGACATTGATTTGGCAGGGTCAGCCACAGCCCGCCTGGCGCCCGCACACTCGGCCCTCTTGCTCAAGGACACTTCAGCAGAGCAGATGCTGGCTGTCAGGGGGCTCGAGCCGCGACCTTCCCGTTGAAGGACGCTCCCTTTAATCACTTTAGCGCGGCGCGGGCCGTGTGACGGCGCCCGCAGGAGCACCCGGTCATCATCGTGTGCCGCCGCCGCCGCCGACCCGCGGCACACGCGATTCATTATCTAACGTCAAGGGTTTTTTTTTTGGGTTCGGTCAAATTAAACCCTGGAGAGTAAAAAGAGCTGCAGCTGTACTCAAGGTCAAAACACGGGAAGGCAGATGAAACAGAAAATCCTGAAAAACGGCGCAACCGCTGCACCGAACCGCCTCCCGAAGGACTCGGATGCCCAAAACGAAGCCATCGATCACATCGGCCATCGCCCGATAGATTCAATGATGGGTCTGCGCCACCTGATTACAAGTCCAGCTGCCGCGAGTGAAGCCGGATCAGCTGGAGACTTCATAGACATGCAGCTGAACACTCAGACGCGTGCCATTTCTTGACATTTCCGCGTCAGCCGTAAACTGCTCAAAGGCAGCGCGTGTGTGCGCTCCACTAATCCACCGTCACTGAATCACGATGCCTGCAAATCGAGCCTTGTTCAGTCCAACAAACTGGGATGCAACGACAATCAAACCCTAGCGCGTGTAAAAATGATATTACTGACGTTGATCATTCAATATTCTCACGAGATGACGGACGCGTTTCCTCAGTTCGTGTCCATCCTCTTCCTGTAAAAATGCATCAGCCAACAGATGCGTTGCATCGAGTTTTGGGGGCGCAAATGCAGCTGTGTTGGGTGTCGCCCCTCGCTTCAACAAAAACGCCACCTTCACGTATCATTTCTAATCTGCGTATCTCATATATTGCACCACTGGCTTGGATTTAACCTCCTCCTTCAGTCTTTATCTCCTTGCGCTCACTGTTTCAGGCACCAGCAAATCGCCCACTAATTACTATAATTTGCTGTGAGTATATGTTGTTATTCGACATAGTGCAACCGTGAAGCTGTACTTTCTGCGTTATTGCTGCGAGTAAACATATCAGACAATCTGAAGCATGACACGGGGGGATTACAGCAATTATATTGGTGTATAATGTGCTGTTCTGGGTGGTATGGAGCTCCTATATAAGGGTAAGTCACTGAGTTTGACGAAGTAAAATCAAACAGTATGAAACTACAAGATGATGTACGGAGAAGAAAGAAAACAGCGACACCTGAACCTCATGTAGGCATGGCAACATGCTGTGAGACGATAGTTCAGACGGATCAAGAATGGACGCATTGTTCTTGTTGTTGTCATGCGTATGAAAAAAAGCTCCGACGACGTGGACGACGACTTATCTTTCACTTCCAAAGAAGGTGGTGGATTGGCCAGCACTCGCAGCCGTTATGTAAATACGTGGCGCCCGATGGCTTTCCTATGTGGCGTCTCTGTGGGTGCGTGTCCTTTATCACGTTATCCCTGTCTGTTTGCTGACTAGCATGTAGGAACTGTGTCCGCCTGTGTTTGTCCTCAGCACCACTCAGAGCCAGTCCAGGATGGAAGGATGGATGGATGGATGGGGAGCAGTTGATCATAGCTGCTTTGGCTCCTCTCAGAGCGCTGGATTAGTACGCTGGCTTTCCAGCCTTTTAAAAATCAGCATTCGCATCAACCGCAGATTCATTAACAAATTTTGCGCTAATTATCCCTACATCAGTTCTCACAGTCATCAGTGTGTTACGGGGTCTGTTGGAACATTCCGTCCAAAAGCAAAGCATCCATAAAGACAGAAAAACATCACACACCTACATATATATGACTTATTTTGTGGCTGAAAAAGCAAATTTAATAGCAGTGAAACACTGATGCAGAAACACTAAAGGGAGCAGATGCAGATTTTGCAAATAGACTCACTCTAATGTTACTCACTGGAGTGTTACAAACTACACACTGGACCTTTAATCAGACTGGGCATTGATGATGTCGCTCCTCAGAACATGAAAGACGGAAAGAACGCAAAGTTGTCTGCTTCTCGTCCATTCCCAGCGGATCTCTGATGCACCTCACGAAGCCCTTTCGATCTCGTCTTTGTCCTTGGTTGGAAATCTTTTCAACTCTCCCTTTTCACTCTCTCTCTCTCTCTCTCTTTCTCTCTCCCCTGCCGGCGTGTCCTTCGCTTCACACTGGAGTGGCTTCACGTCCCCGCGCTTTGGGTGCTAAATAAAAAAAAACATGAAATGAGACCATAATAACCCGCGCCGGATGAGCCGACGTGTCGAATCGCACTGCAGCATTCTCATGTCAGACACGTGTGGGACGGCGAGATGAGCAGCGGCGGCGCTGCTGACGACCCCCCCCCCCCCACGACCACCACCACCCCTCCACCTGTTACCCTGCTTTCGACATCAGCACCGGCTCGCTGTCGCCTGACTTCCAGCTGAACGCGGGTTTTTCTCGAGGAGGGAGAGCGCAGACGCTAATGAGGAAACTCTTTTCCAACAGGGATCTGTTGCGCGACGGCGGCTGGCTTCGACTCCCCAGCCGCGCTCACCCACAGGCAGGAAATGATACAGCTAAAACTGCAGAAGGGGCCTCACGCGTCCCTCTTCTCAAGTGAAGGCTGACTAACATCCAGATTAATTAGAAAAGCATGAGGAAAATTCTCACTTTGAAAGGTGCAAGAACATACAAATATGTCAAATCTGCAGTTTTGGTGCTTATTTTGGTCAACGCAATGAAGGAAAAAAGTCGGTTTAACAGAGAGAAAGACGCAAGTTATTGAGGAGGATCTGAAAAATTGGACAATAAAATCTTGTCATGAAACTCAATTTACAATTCGTGGAAAAATGTGACGTTTTACCTTCAAGTAACCTGCATTAGTTTTAGTCCTGTCCAGTTCGTGTGCATGAAGATGTGTTATCGTGTTGTGCTGTGACACCTTAGCTTAGCTTTCAGTGAGCATTCCGCTTCAGCTGGAGGAAGATCCTCTAAAATGTGGACGGCTGCCAATCATGAAGGAAACTGATTGGTAGCAGAGCAGCAGAGACAAACAACAGACATCTTTCCTTGGGCGCTCAGGAGAACGGAGAGAGTTCTGGATCAATGGGGCGCTGAAGCGAGCAAGAGTTTTGTGAAATAGCGACAGACGGGAGAAGAAGGGGGGGCAAAAGAAGCAACCACGACGACATTCGTGTGTCCTGAGTTGAGACTCTGCGTAGAATTGTAGCGTAAACAGTGGGCAGGCACGTGTGTGTAGGTGTGAAAGGGGAGGGGGGGGGGGGCGTCACCATTTCACACCACAGTGAAAAGCTGTGAAAAGACATTATGTCAGTGTGGGTTTGAATGCAGTGGGCGTCGATGATGGACATTTGTGGCGTCCGTGCTGATGACGCCTCCCGTGCACTCGCAGTCTGAGGAGCACCTCAGCGGCACCAAACATTTGCGAGAGGATAAAGACGACGAGCCGGTTTTCACAGGCCGCTTTGTCGGACAACATTGGGATAAAACCAATTCTGTATTCTCGTCAACGGTTCCTCATCGTGTGAAATGCAAAAAACCACTTCCTCCCAAACAGGAAGCGGGGAGAAATCCACCAAGATCTCTGAGCAGAAAATGGAAGATCCTCCTGCGTCCACTCGGCCTGAACGACACCCCCACCCCCCCGCCCTCTGACACGGGGGGCCTCCTCCGGTCCCAAAGACAGTGGAGTGGAAACCCCACGCAGCTCTTCCTCCCCACTCTGACTTGCAGCTTCTAATGTGACTCTAACGATCTGCAACAGGCCCGCTGAGACAGAAACGACGTGGGCTGCGTCCCGGAGGGTCTCCGGCGAACCGGCGTCATTAGCGACACGCCCGACACACGCCGGCGTGCACGTGGACGGCGTTTGCCCGGAACGTGTGGATTCAGACGAGCGCCCAAAATAATTCCTTTTATTTAAAAAAAAAAAAAACCCGACCTTTTCCTGCAGGCGGTCCGACTCAGACAAATGACGAGTGTTTGTCTGCTGAAGTTGTTTCCGACCGGACGGTTTGCACATGACTTCCTCCCTCCGCCTTGCATCATCCGGTGGATGCACCCATGAATGAACCAACAACTCAGGCCGGAGCCGGAGCCGGAGCGGTGGTCCGTCTGCCTGCTCCTCCTCTGTGGGATTAGGGACATGAGCCCCCAAGTGCTGGTGACAAACTGGAATCTAAAAGGCCAACAACATATGGTGCAGGGGCTTATGGGATTACTCAATTAACAAGGTGAGTCAGAGAGCTCCTAATCTGCAAAATGTTCCGCTGGAGTAGGGGCGCGCATGGTGACGCGGACAGGGGGGGAGGGGGGGGGCATCTTCTCAGCAACCCCCGACCCAATTAAACACACACACTCTCTGCAAGTATGTGTGTGTTTAAGCAGTCACATCTAATTGTATTAAACGTGCAGCTGAGTGTCAAACATTCACTTGTTCACACGGGTCAGGGAAAAGAGCGCGCGCACACGCGCGATGCTGCCAACGACTTGGGGGTCGTTAAGTGTAATTATCCTGACGTGAAGCGGCCCCCGCGGGCACAAGCGGCACCTTTCCAGCGCGGCCGTGACGCACGCACGGCTTGCGAATCCGCAAGTCGACACTTTACGCAAGGAAGCCTCCCCAAAACACGCGCTCCGGCTGCGTCAAAATCACCGAGAAAATCAAAAGGAACGCGACGATACACAGAAAAATAAAAAACATTGCCACGGAGTTTTTCGTTGATTTGTGACGTCAAAACTAAAGTTTGTGAAGATTTGAGCGGAAAACACCTGCTGTGATCGTGATTTCCTCGTCCGCCCAAATCCCGGTGGGAAACCGAACCAAACCAGTTCTCCTGAACGTTTTGGAGACCAGTCTAATCAAAACAAACAAATAAATTACATTTGGTTCACATGCGCGAGCAACCATCGCGGCCGGAGTCCCCGGTGAACTCGGCGCTCCGTGGCCGGGGAGGACGCTTACCGTGCGGGAAGGAGTTGGGCTGCACCGCGCACAGGAAGGCGTGCACCAGGTGGAAGAGGATCCCGATCGGTCCCGGCTCGTAGTGGGCCAGGGTCTCGTAAACTCCCGCAGGCACGTAGCCGAAATCCAACTTTCCCGGAGGTGGGAGTCTCCGCGGCTCCGTCTCCTGCTGGAGTTCGCCGGACGCCGAAAGCACCGACAGCAGCAGCAGCAGCAGCGGCGACAGGAGCGGCGGCGGAGGCGGGAGGGTGCAGGTGCTCCACATCGTCGCCGAATAAACCCTCAAACTCTGGGCGTAAAGTGGACGCTGCCGACCGGCCAGAGGTCTCGCTTCTTCGCGGAGAGCAGGGGGAGAGAGGGGGGGGGGGGGGCAGAGAGGGGAAGGGGGAAGGCGAGAGTGGACCCAAAAGTGTTCCGGTGGACGGAGCGCAGCTTGTCTAAGTGCTGCCGCCCGCGGAGGGAGCCGCTCCGAGCATCGTTCCCCGCGCTGTGAGGCTCCTCGACGGACCGGGTGGTCTGCTGCGTCTCCTCCCCCCGTCAGTCTCTCGCGTTCAGTCCCGCGGAGACGAGCGCGCCCGTCGCTTCCACTCCAGCATCCGAGCGAGTGCGCACCAGGGTGCGTTGCGTCACGGGAGCGAGCAGGGGGGTGGGGGGGTGGGGGTGGAAGGGGTTGCGCGCAGCCGTGAAGGCAGAGTCCAGAGGGAAGGACTCCTCCTGCTGGGGAGAGCAGAGTGGATGCAGGAGAACAGGCAGGCAGCAGAGATGGTGTGAGGATGTGTTGAACCGCTGCAATAAATTATAATCGCAGAAGATGCTGTTTTTTGGGTATGCGAGAGAGAGAGAGAGAGAGAGAGAGAGAGAGAGAGAGAGAGAGAGAGAGAGAGAGAGAGAGAGTTCAACATCCTTTTGAAGAATTCTCATCATGTACATCCTGTTTAAATCAGCTTCAGTTCCTCATCAGGAATTTCATTCTCAAAATCAACCCCCCCAGCAACCCATTATTCAACTGAATCACTGCCTCAATGTCTGTAAACTTGACAAACTAACAAATTCATTATGGAGAGGTTTTAGTAGGTAAGGATACAGACTCTCTTTCATCAGATATGAGCTGTAAACAGACTAACTGGATTGGATGAGAGGCTTTCGAAGGGCGCTCATATGGAGCAAAACAGCCGTGAGACCCTGCACAGCTGGATGACAGACACGTGATGCCAACTCCGACTCTCTGGCCCCAACATTCAGGGATGAACTGATTTTTCTTTCTTTTTACATGAGGTAGAAATGCTTTTCAAAAGTGGCGATGCTAAAACTATAAAACTACGATGTTTTTTTTTGCAGTGAGCGGTTCCATTTCCTCAGTGCTTTCATTCTTTCCCGGTTGAATCCGGCTCCACCCACCAAATCCGCCCTCCTTCCTGCCCTAACAGCAGCGCTCTGTTCTCCCGACCTCTGACCTCTCTCCACTCAGAGGACGGACAGACGATACCTGAGGTGCCCAGGCCGAAGGGACGCCGCGATTGGCCGAGCGGGCAACCAGGTGGGCTTCGCTTCTGTCCCTTCGCACAACGACGTCCTTGTCCCCTCATCAGGAGGGGAGGGGAGGGGGGGGGTCTTCTGGCTCTCCTGGAGACAGGGGCAACTTCTGTTGGTGAAGCTTTGATCGCTGAGTGGAAGCACCTTTACTCGCCGATAACATGCACTCATTAGATCTGCTCGGGGGCAGATGGGAGGGGGGGGGGCTATGCAGTGGAAGTTTACTGCGCAGACTCCAGATTGCTTTAGTTTGGTAAAATTTGGGTGGAAAAAAGAAAAAAAAATCATATTAGGATTATTTGCTGTGACACACATCAAACAAATGAACCATCAACTGTCTTCGACTAAGTTTCAGATAAACTTTTTTCTATCTTCCTGAAAAGAGATGTCGTCCTGCGCTGACTGCTGAGTTGGACTCCGTCCAAGTCGTACAATTACTACTACGGCTGCCTTTGTGCTCGGAAACGGCCTCCAGGTAGCTGTGACGGAGCTGAAGCCGCTCCCAGTCCTCGGCACCTGTAAGGAGCTTAGCTCTCTAAGAACGTCTGCCGCAGATTTACTCTGACTGACCCGAGCGGGTGCGGAGCAGGGCGGTGTCACGACAGGTGAGGTCGTCGTCCGCGCTGGACGTCAGCGTGCCAGGAGGCGTCGAAGGAGAGAAATAAACAAAGATATGGAAATCGGGGGAGGATTTCTCCAGACTGGAAGGGTCGAATAGCCGCGTCGTGTGTGTGTGTGTGTGTGTGTGTGTGTGTGTGTGTGTGTGTGTGTGTATGTTTGGGAGTGAGGGCAAGGAGAAAAGGTGATTTCTAGGGTGGGCAGGGTCTTCTACATGATAGATAACTACCCTTCTCTTTTGCTTGCTGCCGGCATAGGTTGGAATACATAAAAAAGACTGATTGACCATTGATTTTGGAATTCTCACTCTGAACTTGAACCTCTTGAAGCGTTTTATTTTTTGTCTTATGATCCAAGCTTTTAAGGAATCAAAACAGACAAGTTGACACAGTTTTGGTCCGATATTGCGTGTACAATTTGTTGTCCAGGAAAACTTTTTAAGTGTTAAAGTGCACCTCAAGCAACTGGCACAAACTACTTTGGTTTTACTTTGTTCAGGTGACATCTAATCGTTAGTTATGAGACTGAAAGTCGGCCGTGGAGCCTGCCGAGGCGTCAGACGAGTGAACGTCTGACATGGTTCCAGAGGAAGCGAAACGCTTGAACTCCAGCTGAGTCAAATGTTCGACGCGGTTTCACTTCTGTAGGAACTTTAACTTCTTCCTTATCAGAAAGCTGAAGAGCGTCTTGGGGAGGAAACGCACCTGTCTGGGTATGAACTCACTGAAGACGAGCCTGCTGTACATACTTCAATCAAAACACGACAGTTTTTAAAAAAACCCAAACAAAACAGCTTTAATTATTCCAAAGAGGCAATTTCATACAATACCAAGAATTAAATATGGAGCCACACTGATGAGTGGAAGCGGGGCAGTGTACTGTACCGTAGTAGCTTGCATAAGAACACTTGAGCCTCGCCTCTGCCGGCCGAGCTCGGCTGCGGTCCGTCTGCTGACCTGGGAGCAGCGTGCAGCGCTGCAGACGGCGAGCCAGAACGACCACAGCCGGGCCGACCGGCGCAGACGCGACGCTTGACCAAAAAAAAAAAAATAAAAACAACAACACATGAAAGACTGAGGAGAGCCAGACCTCACGCTCATAAATATCATCAGCATCACATGGCGCAGCTCCAAAAATAGAACTCTCTTCCTTATCACAATGGCGATGGACATCATCAAGGAATATCCTCTTTAAAATAGAATCAATAGATGTTGATATGTGTAAACACGAAAATACTTCTTTCCTCAGCTTCAAATAAAATGTCTCTGTTAAAGCAACATTAAATATATTATTTATCTTATTATTTCACAAGTAAAATAAAAAAAGTACCTCTGTATGATCCCAAAGTAAACACAGTAGTTTCCGTTTGGAATCGGTTGAAAAAGAAGGGACCCATTATGGTTATGAAGGCATCGAGATGGAGATCTAACCGTGAATAACTCGGGATGAGTTTAAACACTGTAAAGACTTGTAGTGGAGTCCACGTCAATTCTTCTCAGATTTAACGGTGAATTTCAAAAAAAAGGATTCAAATATTTGAAACATATCACTTGAGAATATTGAAACACTTTCCCCATCCCCCCAACTTTCTAAAGAGCCAAATTGTAAGTGAGAATAAAGTAGAGGCCGATATTTCAAGTCCATTCTTCTTTGTCCTGCTACTTGGATCGTGCATTCACAAGCGACACCAAGTTCCAATGAAGATAAAATGACTTTCCTAACTTACGAAATGAATCGCGTTTGTTTTTTTCAAAACACGAGCCAATCTGGTTTATGTTGTTGGTATCGAAATGATGCTGAGAAGCAGCCATGTTTCTTAAGTCTTGAGCGCCACCGAAGCAGGCAGCGGGATTACGAGGCGGGTGTCAAATTACGCGCCCTCCGCATGATAGATGGAGGCAGGTTTATCGCTGTTGAAAGAGAGACTTTCAGGGAACGGAGGGTCTTCGAGGAAGCCCGATGAAACCACTGGTACGAGCCTCTGACGGGCTACCGGTGTTGTTCCTTTGTATTTCACTGTGGATCACAAAAAGCTGCTTTTATACCGTTTGAGTCTCAAAGAAACAACCTTATAATAACCACAATAGGTTCCTTTTATTGAACCCTGCAATCCTCCGATGCTGTCAGTAAAAAGAAATGTAGACATCCAGAAGTGAACACATTAATTACTGCAGTTAAATAGGTTCCAATAGTTTCAGACAAAGTTAATAAACCGGTTAAATAAACTTTGGCATGGCTTTAAATGGTTAAACTGTTATCTGCATTATGTGTACATACCTGTGTGTCACACAGAAACCCAGTGATGTCATTATCGAAGTTTGAACGTGCAGATTTTTCTTTGCAGCGATAATAATAATAATAAAAAAAAACTAGGAAGAAAAACTTTCTCGCAAATAACTCCAACACAATGTGTCATAAAAACACCCACACACACACACAAACATGCAGAAAAGGCCTTTTGCAGTGGAGATATTGCTTTCTATCGTCCTACATGTGTAAACATCGGAGCGTTACTTGGGAGTCCAATGAGAACCGCGACTCCATCAGTGCAAACATTCGAAAGATCAAACAGCGTTCCTCAAACAAAACGACCCGAGTGACTCTGTGAATCCTGGAGACGACCTCCCTTTATGCAACCATCGGATCTGCGCGTCAGAGGTCAGCAAAGATTCGGAGGATTTATTCGAATTAACGTGACGCAATAAGTGTGCCGTGAAGGCCATGGAGATTAGGGCTGACGTCGATCATCAACAGAATTGCAAATCTTCTTCTGAACAGCTTTGAATGGACGCCTGCGGCGCGTCGGGCCGCGAGGGTCGGACCGTCCGGCGCTGGTTCCGGCCGGCCGCTTTAATCAACGGCCTTGTTAGCTGCTGAACGGCGCTGCAAACGTCTTTTTATCTCACAGCTGTGTAAACTGAAAAAAACAAAAAAACAAAAACAAAGGTGGACTTAAGGCTCGCAGCTAAAAGTCACCGTTCTTCGTCATGTCCGTAAAACGCCAGCGAGCGGGAGGCGTCGCTTCGAAACACATACTGAGGTAACGACGGATGACCAAGAACCGAAACCGAGCGGCTGGTGGAGCGCGCGGTGCTGCACGCGCTCAAATCATACGCACGCCCGACCGTGCAGAGCAGCCCGGCCTGCCTGCCTGCCTGCACCGCGTGACCCATTAACACATTGAGATTAAAAGCGTTCATCTCATCGTCACCTTCAATGTTTTTTTTTTGTTGTTGTTTTATCACATTCAGCTTCAGCACCAAAAACAGTCAAAGAAAAAAAAGAAAGAAAAGAACAACAGGAAATAACCAAACACATCCTAAACTTATGTTCTCGCTTCCTTTAAACACTGCTTGATCCTCCTGATCGCCGGTTTGGGAACACTCGGCTCTTCAGTCGGCCCGTTTAGAGCGAGCAGCTCGGCTCTGAAAACAAGTACGTTTGTGTAGGAAGTCGTGTTTGGCTCACAGCTGACAGTTAAAAATAAACTGCGACTCTGTGATGTCGGATTGTTTCGTAGTTTCTGTTGCTTCCTTGTGAGCGTCAGGAACGCGCAACGATTCAGGTGATTTTTAGCGACGCGGCTGCTGAGCAAACTGAGACCCCCCCCTACCCTCACCCCCCCCCGACTGGTCCCAGTGCTGCTCAGACACCAAGTGCATGTGTGCTCTCGCTCTCACGCTCACGCCACACTCGCACCCCAAACGCTAAAACATCCTAACGCACTCTCACACACACACATACACACATACAGTGACAGACACCAGTTTTAGCTCGGCGCTGGGCTGCCACTCACACTTTCTGTCTCCTGCTGCTCATCCCCCAGCTGAAGTTTTCTCTGTCGAACCCTCGACTACTTCTTCTTCTTCTTCTTCAGCAGCAGCAGCAGCAGCAGCAGGCCCACGTGAGTCCACGCTCACAATAACTTACTGTATCGCCACCGACTCGAATAAATACTCTACTTTCTGCTGCTGTTGGCTCGGAGAGCCGGGCCGGCGGGGGCCTCCAGCTCTCCGTCCTTCCTGAGTGCTTCGTCGCCGCGCCGGCGCTCAGTCGATGCGGTTCCCGCAGATCGTGAAGCGGTCAATCTCCAGGAGGTCTTTCTTTGGAGTCCTGTGCTTCGTTTCCGGCTCGCCCTTCGCCTCGCCCTCCTCCTCCTGCGAGAGCGAGGGGGCGGCCTGCTCGGGTTCCGGCGGCGGGGTCGAGGGGCGGCCGGCCGGCGCTGCGGCGGTGGCGGCGTCGGCGTTGGGGGCTTCGGCGAGCGTGAGGGGAAACAGGTCGGTCCTGGGGGCCGGCTGAGTGGTGACGTAGGGGGAGGAGGAGGAGGAAGTCGGGGGGCCGCAGGCTGCGGTTGGGATCTGGTCGGATTTGGATTCGCCTGGGAAAAGAAGTCAGCGGGCAGAAACGATGACGTGCAATGATAGAAACATGAATTTATGGGCAATAAAGTTTTTTAAACAAGCACTAAAAATGCACCTTTACTCTCATTTTGATTTTCAGTCAATTTCAATCAATATTTCAGCAGCAGATGTGAACTGTCATTTTTTATATGGAGAGCAAACGAGAGGCTGTTAAGGTTGTTTTATTCTAATGTTGTACAGAAGGAACTTTTGTACTTTGTGGGTCTTAGATGGGAACCACATTCCTCGTCAGCAGCTTTGTGTCCTTCCCTGTGCTGACCAACAATATGCTGTTGTAAAAGAGGAGACGACCTGGTTGCCCAAAGGTACCCCCCCCCTTGTGCCTGTTTCTTCCTAAGGGCCACAGTTCATCTTACCTACACACACATCGACAAACCTAATTACACCCCCCCACATTCACAACAGCCACTCTTATCCCTTGAAGACACACACACTCTTCCCCCACACTTAAGGCTGACCGAGACAGATCGCTGGCATTTGGACGAGACTCGTCTGGTGAGCACTTGCAAGACCCAGCGATCTGATGCCCCTCGTACGAGTAAAGTGCAACCGGTTGCCTCTGGCGTCTCTTCTGGGTTGTGAGCGATCGTTTCCTGAATTCAGTAAGAACGAACAGTGGATAGTTTCAACAAGGCGTCCGGGGAGGGCGCTGCATCGGCTTAGGGAGCGAACGCAGGCCACCGGCAGAGACGCCCGACTGACGCGGCCCCGCCGCACACGGCGCGTCCTCAACGCGATCCACCGCTTTACGTCGAAGACAAAACACGGCGAAGGCGTCTCCCTCGTAAGAGCACAGTCACATTCGCAGGATCGAGCAAACAGAATAATTCATGTCGGGGAGAGGCGGGCGAGGCGACGCTCGGATATTAAGGCGTTTGTCCACAGAGACGGCTGCGGCGCCCGCGGCTCTCCGACTACAACAAACTCGCAGCCTTCGCTGTAGACAGAGCTGAACAGACGCTTCGCGGCGGCGCAGAGTCGCCGCAGCCCGCCGAGCATACAAAGAAGTACAACGCGCGTGTTTGAATAAGACGTTTCCAATGTGAAAGAGTTGGTGAGAACAGGCAATGTCAGCCGGCAGAAGACTGAAAAAACTCAAGGTAGAGTCGGATCTGAATTATTCAGTGCTGAGTGAGCGCTGCGTGTGAAACGACGCGCACCTCTGGATGGTGGACACCTTAAAGGAAACACCTAAACTTGTGGGTAGATGTGATGGAGGCGACACGCCGACGAGGCGCTCGTCGAGCCGAGCCGTTTCTCCTCACGGTGACGTTCATCAGTACAGATGGTGCTGCGGGCCGCCGCTCTGCTCCACTGACACGGCTAACGGCATCTCACATCCCTGCACGTTCACAGCCGAGAGAGAGCCGCTACTCGAAAAAACAACCCTCGACCTTCTGAAGAAAACGGAAACGTCAATATTTGATCTGTGATAATTGAATCTTGCTGCTTTACAGTGAAGACTGATCCCGCCCTCTTAACGCCGCTTTGTTGCGCTGCTGCTGCCCTGTTGTTAAACGATCCGACTGTGATTCTTTTTTAGAGAACAGAAACGATTTTCTGTTTGGACAGCACCAAATCAGGAAGAAGCAGTGAACATGAAACCACTGAAAACGCTGCAGCATGTAGAAGCAGCCAATGAGGACGCAGGTTCGAGGAGAGGCGGGGCCAAGAGGGAGCTGCTGTTCCATTGGTTTTGTGGAGATTTTTTGGGGCCTCTCTCTCTACAAATCCATTGAAAAACCCGCAAAACCCAATCATATGTATATCACCTTGACAACCGTTGTCCAAATCCAATAACCGGTGAATAAAAGTGCCATATTTTCTCATGAATAAAAGGTGTTATGGCTGTATTCCTCCCAGAATTGCAGTCGACTGAGCTGGAGTCAGCATCCAAGCAGGTTGTGATGAATTCCTCATCGCCCGCTTGTTCTCGCCCTTCAGGGTTTACATTAGCAAAGATTTAGAGGAACTATTATTTGAGTCGCATGCCATGTAACTGCAGCGCCCTCCACCTCTTCTCTGGAGATACGTGAGCTTTAATAAAAGTTAACTACCATATGGCTGATGTGAAGCTGCTCATTACCCATTTCTGCCCTCCGGACAGCAACAAGCCGTACAGGCAGATGGCAGATCTCGGGGTTTTTACGAGCCCGGGCCATTGTGAAGGCAGAGACATGCGGATGGACACGATGGCGCGGTGAAGCCAGCGCAGCATCAGCTGAAAAAAAAAAGGCTGGGACGCACACCGGAGAGGTCACCGAGGTGAGCGGTTCGAATCCCGGCAGCAGCGCGTGGGCAGGGAGAGCGACAATTATGACGAGCAACACGGTGGCATGTGAGGCCGGCGGCCGCGCAGCCACGGAAAGCAGATTCATTCGAAAGAGACGAGCCGGTGGGAGCTTTGATGTTCGATGGCACGCGGCGGCGGCGGGATCTTTGTCGCTCCGACGCCGCCGGCTCAGACGCTCGCGGAGATCTGCGGGGATTTGGCCGCGGATGACAGGGAGATACTTGCCGCCTCGAAATCTGTGACCGATTACTGTAGGTGCAGGCGCCCATGTGACACTTTGTCAAGATATAAACACGAATGTTAATGAAGGAATTCATGTGTAAATGTCTGACCGCGGGGGAAGAGGGCTCCGCTTTCCCATCTTCCTTTTCTGGAACTCGTCCATCAAACCTTGTAGGAGATTTTCTATGACCCAGACTGTGTCTATGCGTCGGAATACGAGGCTCCAGTGTCAAAACAGGCCCGGAATTCAAATCAAAGTATTTGAGGAGCCTGATGAAGAGCTGAGAGGTCACAGGGTCGATTTCGGCATCAGAATCATTTGTTGTTTGACAACGAATGAACAGAAATGCACTCGATTTTGGAGGCTCAGCTCGCAGCTTTCACGCAGCGCGTAAACTACTCGTGTCCATTCAGATCCGACCAGCAGTGCGGCACTTTGTTCTTCCGATGTTACCCACTGTGTCAGAGTGCACCGAGACACGATCCAGCAGCATGAGGCAGTCGGAGGCAGGCGGGAGGGGGGTGGGGGGGGGGAGCAACAGGCAAGATTATTCATCAGCGAGATTAAATCCCAGGGCGTCTCATTTACCACATATCTATTCCTGTCGACCAGAAGGAGTCTCTCTCTCCCTCTCCCTCTCTCTCTCACAAGTCCTGACACTTTTCCTATCTCCAAAACGAGATACAACTTCAAATATTCAAACGTGGTGTTGTTCAAAGCCATCTTGAGGTTCCATGTGAAAATATCTGCAATATTCTCTGTAATTGCGAGGCAACAAAGTGTGAGATTTCCCTTTTATTTGGCACGTTTGCTGCTTTTAAATCCGAAATCTAATGCGTTCCCGCTGGCTGGTGACAGCTGCTCGGTGTTCGTACAAACTCGGAGGAATGTTCACGAGAAAGGAAGCAATCCTCAAAGTTCAGGTTTGGTAGTGAGATGTGTTATCGGCTGGGATTACTGTAAAAAAAACCCCACAAAGTGCTAAATATCAATGTGAAAAACTATCACGCAAAACTCCATCAAATATTAGAAAAGAAGAAATCTTGGGTTGCAGAGTTTTGATCGGAAGCAGCATGTTGGACATGAAAAGATTTCATATTGGTCAAATCCAAAAACATTCTTTGCTTCTCATTGGTTCTGGGTTTGTGTTTACCTGACGGAGTTGGACTCCGGGTGGGCTCGGCCCTGCTGGGGCTCTTGTTGGAGGAGGAGGAGGAGGAGGAGGGAGTGGAGGGCTTCTCAAACAGTTTGTCCTCCATGTTGGCTCTTTTGACATAAACGCAGGACTTCCCCAGCAGCACGATGCTGTTCAGCACCTTCAGCGTGACCAGGCTGCAGGAGAGACGTGCTCCCGTTAGAGATGAGCATATCCTGAAGGACCAGTTCTGAGAACAAGTACAAAGTCCAAGAGTGCAAATGTATGGAAAACTTTCCCTGAATAAATAAGGAGCAGTAAAAAAGAAAAGAACAGCACAGATCTAAGTATACAAGAAATATTCTGAGCTTATTTCTATTTATAAATTTGCTTTAAATGTTTTATTTCCTGCAGACAAATGACTGAAACTAGTTGTTTCTGAGCCGATGCTTCTGCAGTTCACTGAGGTGTTCCAACCAGCACACTGCCATCTTGAGCTGGACCGCTGCTATAATGAACCCTATCTACCATCTGGTCACCATTGGCGGCCACCCCCCTCCCCCTGACACCAGGATGTCGACAAGCGCCGTCCTTCCGTGTGTCCGGGCGCTTTGCTTTCAGGCTCCGACTTGCGAGTGACGAGTGAGAGACGGACACATTTGGGTCTGTGGAGCAGCGCTCGCCGTGTGACACGGCGCTTCGGACGGCGCGCGTGTCATCGCGGCTGAATCCTCGCCAAGGCGCAGCGGCCTGCTGGAGCCAGAGCTATTTTTAAAGCAGGGGGGGGGGCAGGGAAGGCCAGAGATGGCACTGGAGATGACAACATTGTATTCTTCACCCCTGAGGGGAGCTCTTCAATGGTACGAGCCCGATGGGATCCGGCAAATGAGAGTGAGCGAGGCTATCAGCGGCTCAGCACGGGGAGATTGTGAGGGCGCAGTGCTAATGCTTATGTAACCGCTTTCTGTGTCCCTGCCACTGAATGCATGTTGATCACGCTGCCTCCATGTGCTACTGGGCATTCATGAGGCTCTGCGAGCATCTCCATTTTGCAAGCAGCCATGTACGTGTGCGAGTCCTACACCACGAAGAAACAAACAAACAAACATAACATGTTGTTTTATGTTCGAGATGAAACAGACTTGAACACGTGCTGTGTCAAATTTGGACGATAATTCACTTGTCAGTCAGATGAGATCAGAGTATTTAAGCCTGTCGATCCCGCTTAGTGTTTATATGTTCATCTACTGTATTTATTCCTGTCATTGTGGGTGGGTATCCATCCATCCATCCATCCATCCATCCATCCATCCATCCATCCATCCATCCAGCCTCTCTCTCTCTCTCGCTCGCTGCTTTTCCCAGTCAAATTAAAATACATGTAAAACATGTGAGAATAATAATTTATGAATGCATCGACGATGGTTCATGAAGCTCTAAATTTCATTCGATTTGGAAGTCAAGGTGGCTTTCTACGACCCTTCACAGTGATGACAAGAAGATGACGACTTACCCCAGATAAAAGAGGAAGACACATGTGTATGACAGTGCTCCTTGCACCTTCACTGAGCTCAACAACACACGGATGAGCTGGGAAACATTCAAAAAGAGGCGAATCACAATCAAGCAGCGTGAGAAAAGCTTCTGGTTTCAGAATTTCACGCTCGCGTCTCCCGCTTGTGTAACGGAGACCATGTAGAGTGTTTCGTTCCTGAACAGCAGCTGCCTGTGGTCCGTCTTACCAGCACGGCCAGCGGCAGTGGGATGAAGCCCATCCTCCGAGCCACTGAGTCACTGTAGTCGGTGTAGGCCTACACAGTGGCACACACACAACACAAATTACAGCACTCCACGAACCTGCATTGATTAGCTGCGTGGGTTTTGAGCTGTTTATGCAAGTACAATGACCAGCGTGTGAAAATAGAGACCGTTTCTCACATTCTTCTGTCGACTGCTGACGAGATCGAAGGCCAGGCTGGCTCTGTATTCGCTGTACACCTGAAAGGCAGCCGAGATAATGTAGCCGCGGAGAGGAGGAAAAAACAAAAAAGCAGTAAATTACCGGAATCTGTCGGGAAGCTTGTAATTCATAGCTGGGAAACGATCAAACGGACGTCGGGCTCCATTCTTACGTCTGCCGGGATGTCGTTGAACTTTGTGATGAAAGCGTGTTTGATGGTATCGACGGCGATTTCTGAGATGATGACGATAAAGACGTCAGGGAACAGCACCAACAGGTGGTCTGAGAGAAAAACACAAACACGTGTTACATGAATGTATCTCTTTTAAAGACACCAATATCCAAGTAACAATAATTTGTGACTCTGTCCCTGTCGTGCATGGACTGAAATTGATCATTTCCTACATTCACTGTTGAGTACGTTTGTACCTACAAGTTGACTGGATTGTGTAATGGGAGATTTTCATTGTCAGAACGTGTTAGACCCATAATTCTTTAAACATGCGCTCCTATCAAAGACCAAAAAGCTTTATGAGAGGATGAAATGCAACGTGTTTGCTGGGTGACTAACTCAGAGCAGGTGCAGTGTGGAGCCGCTACCACTGCGGAGTGAACTCCTGATTTGCTCCCCACCAACAGAAGGCTGTGGCTGCGTTCGTACGAAGGCATCGGTGTTGTGATTTTGGCCGACAGGCCGCGTCTGTCATCCCCTGTGCGGCTGGCTTGGAGACTGACAGAAGGAGCTGACTGTTTTCATGGGGCTGACACACACACACGCACACACACACACACACACACACAAACGTCCAGCCCCTCGCCCCTCACGCTGCCGTCTGCCTCCAGTTTGGATGACACCTCAGAATGTGTTGCAGAGGGTCCGCTGAAGCAGCAGGAAAAAAGCTGCTCAGCATACTTTGGGGGGGATTTTTTTCCTGAGCAAGCATGACCTTTGGACTGACACGGAAACCAGTTTTTATACATATTTTAACCTTTGACCCTTTAAATCTCTCCTCCCCAAAACCTGAATTATTTTACTTATTTAGTATTTTTCTTATAAGGTTTTCTACCTAACTTTGGTCTGGTATTATTAATTTAAAAAAGTAAAACACACAGATTTTTAAAAAAATGTATTTATTTATTCATCTTGTTTAATATTTAGCACATTATCACTGCTGCTCATAAAATGAATTATAATTTGAAATATTTATTATAAAATATAATTTATATAATTTTATTTTCACTTGTTGCGTGAATGAAAGAAATGGAAAAACAGAAATACATTTAACTATTTTTTGAATAAAGGAAAAAAACGTATTCAAACACAGAAAAACATCTGATTGGCATGTTTGGTTGAAGTGTTTTACTCAAACCTATGTGATGAAAAACATACTGCTGGTTCTAGTTTCCTGTCATCTAGAAAGGCGTAATAACCATCCGTTCGAGGAGGAAGACGGTGCCTACCTGTGTTCCAGGAGAATTGCTCCATGTTCCTGAGGCAGACGATGAGCAGCAGCACATAGCTGGTGAACCGCTCTTTGATATCTGTCGGATAAAATCGACAATCGGCTCATTCTGTCTCATTTCGGGCGCGCAGCCGTGAAGGAGCCTGTCTGAGGAAACCTGATAAGCGAATCGTCTTCATTTCGGGCTCAGAGGAAAGCGAGCCGCTTCTGTTGTATTGTAGGTGAAGCAGGTGGCGCGAGCGGTGTCACAACTGTCACTTCTATTTTCACCGAGAGCTGCTCAGAATTAACCGCGAGCTGTAAGATATCAGACTGAACATACGTTACGGCAGCGCATCATGACGAGGGAGGCTTTTTTTTACTGCCGTTATCATCCTCTAAACATCAGTCTACGGTAATTTAAGGGATGCGGCTGGTTTGGCATTAACTGGGGACTCCGCATAATGGCTTGAGAGGAACGGCGACGCACGGCTCTGTAAACAGGCGGCGTTCGGATGAGCGGGGAGCGAAATGACAGCTGATTAGGCTTCATTGTCTCCTCCTCTCATTGGATCACAATAAAAGCACCTGAGATAAACACTCGCTGCCCCGCGGGGGGCTATCAAAGGAGATCCACAATGTATCTCACATTTCACACTCTGGGTGTTTCTTTGGAAGCCACATAAACGCTTCCTGAAAGCGAAGCTTTTTCAAGCATGAAACCGAAGCAATACGAATGTTTTCCTAACTAAAATGTGGCCCTGAAGTGTGATCTTGTCGTACTAGGTTTCTACTTCCTGTGACTGTGTCAAGCTTACCACTGTTGGACATTTGAAACAAGTTGTTCTTCCCGAATTTCTTGAACACGTTTCCTTTAATCTCCACAAACTGTTGGCGACAGAAAAACAAAGACGTGCACTGAGCATTCTGATGAGGACAATCAAAGGAGCACGCCGTTGCAGCTGCAGCGGCGACATTTCATCACCGGCGTGCCAACTTCCTTTTTTTTTTCTGAAATGCATCTGCTGCATGCCAACGCATTAGGTTATGATTCCGCGTGCCCACGTGTGCATACATTTGGTTTGCACAATCAGCGTAGGCAGCTTCTGTACTGATGACTCTGTGTGTGCGTGCGTGGGGGGGCGTACTGACGTTGTTGGACATCATGATGGTGAGCAGCGACTTGTTGTGGGAGTTGAAGGCGACGTTCAGCGTGGAGGCTTGGACCATGATGAGGATGGAATGGAGAACTGAATCGCCGCTCCTCAGACAAATAACTGATCAAAGAGGTTTGCGCACCGAACTCCATCAAAATAAAACATTTGTTCTGAACTGAACGGACCAGAAGTCAACGTTTGCACACTCCATCCAGAGACAGAGTGAAATAAATTCATCTTTGTCTTCTCGACCCAACAGACAAGACAAAAATAACCGTTGCTCCAATCACAGGGATGATCTTCTGTAACCGCAGGATTTCAGCCGAAAGGATACACACATAGAAGACCGCCATGAGGAAGTGAGGGAGGACCCCTATGTTGTCTCTTTTCCGCTCTTTGGGCTCCGTGGCCGTCCAGTACAGAGCATCCAGGATGTCTTGGCCGAAGGAGGAAAAAAGGCGGTCCGCGACCTGACGGGGTGCGAACAGCAGACCTTTACTTCACAGCGAGAAGAAAAGTCCAGAAATACAAAATAGGGTCCGATTTGTGCACCCAAAGTACCAACCGATTAGGGATTGGAGAGGTTGTTGGTGCTGCGTGCGTTACCTCTAACATGTTGTAGATGAGATAGAGTTTGATGACAGACTGTCCTCGGATCAGGTGGTAAACCATGGAGTAGTCCACGTAGTGCATCATGGACAGGCACAGCACCAGGATCATGCCCTTCAGCATGTCGCATACCTGCGCCGGCTGCAGCAGCCGGGACCCGCTGATCCCACACACACACACACACACACACACACACACACACACACACACACACACACACACACACACACACACACAC
>JASSRZ010000049.1:17577092-17588759 GCA_032164315.1 Malacoctenus gilli | reverse complement strand
CACACACACACACACACACACACACACACACACACACACACACACACACACACACACACACACACACACACGGAGTTAGAATCAAGCTCGAGCACACGGATGAAACATGAATGCATGCTCACCAAACAGGCTGCTGCCACGAACACGTCAACACTTCACATGCATGTGAGTGAGCAGGTAAACATGTTTACACCAAGATGTGATGAATGCTGACGGAAATGCACATTTACACCGTCAACCTCGATGTGTGTGAGGACTTGGAACACAGTTTCATTATAAAACTAGGCTCCATCATTAACTTGCATCGGTGGCAGAGAGCTCAGTAAAAGAAGCCAAGGGAGGAGGCACGAGGCCGCTTCTTTAATGCGCCAGGCTGCCAGCCCGCTATCAGTCTGGGTTGATCTGTGCTTTTCATTCCAGGTGAGGAAGCAGTCTGACAACACACATGTGGGTAAACAATTCATTTCTGTTGGAAATGAGATAAAAAAAAAAAAAAAAGAAAAACATGGAGGGGAAGACAGTCGGGTGGCGATAACACAAAAAGTACAATATGAAATATTACGCTCGATACCGCGCTCGCGCTGAAGTTATCTGATTCATAAGATGTATCTCTTTTTAATATGGTGGCTTCTTTGTTCAGTGAGGCCTCGAGATTAAATCGGTGTGTTGTTTCTCTTCCCACCGAACAGACCCCAGAGCAAAAACAGAACTTCTTCTAAGCGTCAACCCTCCTCCTAAAATGTATCAATTAAATCACATAAAAGACAACATTTCAGTTGTCACCAACTGCAGGAAGAGCAGCGCTGTGCTTCTTTGAGGGTATTAACATGTGTGTCAGACACGTGCGGCTTTGAGAATTATTCGCGGCGTTTTGCAGCGGCAGCTCTGGAGCATGTTAAGAGGACGGCTGACAAATCCATAGGACCCGTTATTTAGTATTTACTATGAGAGGGATGACCGCTGAGTCCCGCCGAGAGCTTAACTCCAACGCTGCCTGGCTTCTTTCAGACGGGTCTGCCAGTGTGAAACCATGGCTGCCTCTATCCCCACCCCCTCACTCTTCACTGACCACAGATCCAAGCTTCAGGGCTCATTAGTGTGAGTTTTTTTTCTTACAGGGAATGAGAGCATCTGAGGAGGAAAGCTGCTGATGAGGCTAAAATCTTCCAGCAAACAGCTGTTCCAAACAAGTCAAACATCAATTTACAGACAAAGCTCACGAGTTCTTCCTCTAAATCACCACAAAACACACTGTCTAACACTTAGCCAACCGAGGGCGCGGAGAACAAGGTGATTAACTACTCTGACAACGATCATTACCTTCATTGTTTTTGTCGTGGTTGACTGACACAAGAGATGGACAAAATCCTGTTTTGGAGAGAGAAAGAAAACGAGATCGGGACTGTTTAAGAGAGAAGGAAGCAGCGCCTGAGTTGAGGAGGATGCGTGAATCAGCGCAATCAAGTGTCTCCTGAATGGCTGCGCAGCTGAGCGCAAAGCTGTGCAGTGAAGGCCTGCGATGAACATCTGGCCCTTTTTTCTTCTTCAGAGCATAAACGACAATGATTGCTTCCAAAAGGCGCAACTGTTGTGCTTCTATGTTGTGAACGTAGAGGCGTGTCTGGGGGGGGGGGACCTGATAACAGTTGTTAACGATCATTGTTCTTCATTGTTCTCACTCACATTCACACGCATATTGAACAATGGGCAGGGAAAACTGTCTGTAAGTCATGTATAGCTTTATTTTGCTTGTGTGTGTGTGTGTGGGGGGGGGGTGCTTTGAGCTGCTTCAGTGATTCTCTTTCTTGAGGCACTAGCTCCCCCCTGTGGTCATATTTCAATCACGTGCCACAAACTATTCAAACATGACAACGTAAAGGTGATTCAGTGCTTTTAGCTTCACCCACTTTTAAACACCAGAATGGCAGCTCCCTCTACGTGTTCTTGTGTGTGAGGTTTTGTGTAAATTGCTGCACATACAGTTAACGTGTGCTATTGAATGCCAGTGTGTGTCTCGGGTTGTTGTGCTCTGAACAGGCCAGGGTGAGAGGTGCATTCTGGGCATTATCCGTGTATTATTTTGTGTGAGGCACTTTAGTTTTCTTTCTGTTCGCTCAGTTTCACGTTATTTTGTTACCGCCTGAAACCGATCATTACCCTAAACGCCTCTGACAAACATAAACGTGGAAATATCAATAAAAACAAGTAAAGCTGCAGAGGAGGGGAAAAAAAACACTTTCAAAGAAAATCCAATTCATTTGCAGGTTTCTGAGGCCCAAAGTGTCTACAAAAAAACAATATAGAGACATAAAACTTACAACGCTATCAAACTGAGAAAAACCAACAAATCCATCATATTTAGAGAGCTCTGCCACTTCTTATTCAGTAGTTTCAACCAAACACACGACCTCTAATACACTGTAGAAAAAGCATGTTGGTGAATATTTGCTTTGTTAAGGCGCTCGGTTAAGAAAAAAAAAAAAACAACCTCAGCGCTCAGCATCTTATTCCGAGCACACTCCCGCCTCTCTGAATGCAAAGCCGCTGCAGCCGGCTGCTGAAGCACCCCGCACAAAGCAGCTCGCGCTATCTCCGCGCTACAAGCATTATCGCCATAACACATGTGAAAAAATGTGTCGGAGTGCAACGAAGCCACGCGCTGCATTCCAAGCAGCCCTCGCCGCGTGTGCGGCTCACGCCGTATCGGCCCGAAACACCAAATGTTATAGGCGAGGCCGGAAAGAAAAAGGGGGGGGGGGGGGTAAAAAAAAGGTGCATTTCTGATATAAAGCTATGTTAGAGAAGCTGAGTGTAGGGAGGGAGGGAGGGGAGGGGGGCAATTTATGCTTGTGTGCAGCAAGTTGGGGGATATCTGAGAGGGAAGCTGGATAATCGGGGTTGTTTTCTCTCACAACGACTGCCGAGGGGCGCTCGTGAAGGAGGCGACTGAGCCCCAGACTGCTCCAAAGAGCCACAGAGCAGGCAGAGGCTCCAGTCTGAGTGTGCAGCTGTATCACTGGCAAACAACTTGGTGAGAGGAGTGACCGTGCATGCTTGGTGAATCCTCCCCAACTCAAAAAACCCCCCCCACGACATATGAGGAACTGATGCGGCAGCTTTGCCTGAACAGACAAGATGGGGATGAAGGCAGACTGGAGAATGGTGGGTGGGGAGGGAGGGCGGGGGGCAGAGCAGGGCACTGAGAGTGGTTCGAAAGCCCCGGCGGGCTGGTGGGAGCGTACCTGCTTCTTCTGCAGTAGGGGCATGTGCGTGCCCTGCAGGGGGGAGGAAGGCAAGGCAAGAATCAGACAGAGTGTGGCGGGGGGGGGGGGGGGGGGAGGGTGCGAGAGGAGAAGCAGAGCCCATCGGCAGGGCCGAGGTACGTAATCGGCGTGGAGGTGCGTTTACTGCAGGAGCGTCACATAGACGACATGTGAGGCAACAGTTTGCTATGAAGGAGACAGAGTACGGTGAGGATCGCGGCGTCCCTTCAGAACAAAACATGGAGGTAAAAAAATAGGTTTCCTGGCATCAGCGGAGCTCCACAGTTTCTGTACGTCCAACAGGAGAGACGCAGACGCCTTGAACAGAATGTTTGACAAACAGCTTTGCTTTAAATTGTGGGGGGAAAAAAGAACACTTACGGTGTCCAGCAAGCAACCGACACCAACGGGGATTTTCAGCATCATAACAGTCATAAATGTTCCAAATGGAAAGGAGAAGAAGAGACCTTATTCAAGCACAGATCAGATGAGTATAATACAATAAAGGAAGGAACACCAATAATAAAGGTTGGGATCTGGAATATTACGCAACAATTAAACACCTTGGAATTAAAAAGATATTTGAAGATGATCCCGGATGTATTAAATAAAGGTCCTTGATTTTCTGATCTCTGCAGCACAATCTGAAGGTGTGAACCAGAAGGAGCGAAGTCCGCGAGCATCGACGAGGTGTCATATCCAAAATTACTCTTCACTTTGTTCCTTATAGTCAAAACTATGTCAAATTTTTGCTTCATTTGCTTCACTTTGCATCATTGCCTTTCGTAATATTAAAACCCCTTTTTATCAACCCTTTTCTTATGTGTGCTTGAGGGCTGGACTCCGTTCAAAATGTCCAATACGAGACCGACACCTTTACTTTGGTACCATTCCCGAAGGACACTTTTTCAGTAACTTTCAGAAGGTCCATTTAACAAAAAGAAATTAAACATCTCTGCACAACTTTCGTATTCCAATTTCAATTTCAATTTTTTCTTTTTTACTAAAATCAGTTTTCTAACATTTGAAATAATTAACAAATACTCTACAGTGCAAAAGCATCGGACTGGTGTCGGAGTCTGTCCATAACAGTGATTATTCTCACTGTCATTATCAACCGCAGGTGTGGGATGTGGTGTCAGTGTAAGTCATCATTACCAACTATTAAAAATAAAGTTATTGTTTTAAGAAGGGGAAGATCAGAGATGTTGTTTTCATAAACTATTGATATGAATCCACGAGGGTGACCACAAAGAACCAAAGTTCGGACCCTCGTCTACTTTATTGTTGCAAAACTGCACATTTTCCCCAATGGAGCTAATAAAATGTATCTTATCTTGTATTACACAACAGGACACTGATGTTAAAAGTCACAAGAAAATCAAACGGTGCAAACAAGAAGACAGCAAGTAGAAACCTATGAGGACCTTTTTTAAACACAGTCATTAGGTCGGACAGAAAGACAGTCAGAATATAACAAATAATCACTTGATTATTATTACTGACAGCATGAGAGTTCCTCAAATGGGCGCAAGGACAAGGATGGCAAGTGTTATACTGTTTTCTGACAAACCATGCTGACATTTCCAACACAATACAAAACATATCTGTGATGCACTGAAACATTTCATTGTGTTTGTGCATCTAAATTGATTATTATCATATTTCTACGTGCTGCAAACAGAACTCTAGAAGGTTGAAGATATACTATGAAAGTTATGATGATTTGTACGCTCAAGAAAAATACGAGGGTCTAGTTTTGGAGGAACTAATGCATAAAAAAAGATCAGAGGGAAGCTGACTGGTGGTCTCTGTTGTGGCCATCTACTGGCTACACACTGTGACGTTTCTGTGCCAAAGCAGTTTCAAGTTGTTTTTTTTCTCCGCAATTGGAAAGAGATCAACAGCACAAGTGTGTGTGTAAGTGTGCGTGTGTGTGTGTGTGTGAGCTCTCACCTGAAGCCGCAGCATGGCAGCGTGAGGAGGCGGAGCAGGGCCAGCAGCACCCTGAGGGGCAGCAGGGTGAAGACGTACAGGAAGGCATCCACACACAGGAAGAAGCCGAAGAGCATCAGCTGGAAAAGAGGCGCAGCGACACCACTGAGTCAGCGCAGGGCAAGACCAACATTAGCTGGCAAACATGAAGCACACAATCAGGTGATTTATTCCATTCTGAAAGGTCAACAATATCCAAACTGAAAAGAACTTCTTAACATTCAGAGGACATTTTTTGGTTATTTTTGTTCACACCAGGACTTCCTGTTTCTTCGGTCAACAAGCACATGTCATCTCAACAGGAAAGAAAGCCAATCAGTTCTAAAGGTTGAGTATATATTCAAGTAAATCACCCATCAGACACATACCCTCGCTGTCCCCATCATTTGTGGCCCATAGGCGAGACAACTCCAAAGCAAACTCCTATCCTAGAGGCGTTTAAACTCTCTCCACATTCTCCTCGTCCTCCACCAAACATAAAAAACACTTGAAGGCAACAAGCAGCCCCGACAATCTGGTGGGAGGGTTTGTCTCTCATTGGTGGATTCGGTGTAACTTCTCCCCGGGCCTCCTCAGGTACTTTCAGGCTGACCCATTTATCACGCAGCCGTCACCGAGGCCTCACGTGTTTACACACATTCCTCTGGGCCCAAATAAAGTAACAGTAAGACATCAGTTAACACATGCTTCGAAAGAGGCTCCGTCCAACCCCGCTAAATAATAAATAAAGCTGCGCTCACTAAAAAAACTAACGGACAGCTAAAAAACAATTAAATTTATGTACTGAATGGAATTGAGTATTGCATTTATAAAAAAAATATTTAAAAGCAGGAACTTTTAAAATGTGAAGGATTGCAAATGAAGTCAGGAAGAGTCCCCGAAACCAAAATTCCTGGAAAGACAGGAAATAACCAACATTAGGTCATATTCTATGTTGCAGCAGCATCGCCCTCTTGAGGGGAATGTGGTGAACTACAAAAATAATGACAAAAAAACCACTTGTTTGAAAGCACCACGCAGTTGGAAAACAAACAAACAAACAAAACACCAAACAAACAAACAAGCAAACAAACTGTATGGTTTTGTGTGTACAACAAATATTTATTGTTTGCGATTAACTTATGTTGATTATTATTGGTGGGGGGTTTTCTATTTGAACTTCCGAGCACGTCTCAAAAACGGTACATAATGAAAAGTCTGTTGTCAGTTTTTAGTACATTTGCCTGAGCAAGTGTTGTTGTGAAAACTGCATCTGTCAAATACAAGAGATTACAGACACCAGAGGCCACCAAGACAAGACCAGGACCAAATATATTTCAGACAAATCTCAAGAAAAACAAACTGAAAAAAGGCTCAACATACTGCAACTTCACAAAAACACACAAAAATTAAACAACACAGCTGTTTAACTCTCATAGTATTCCTCTGTGTGTTTATTTGTGTTTGAATTTAGACATTTATTGTTTGTGTTCAGGTTCTTTTATTATTCACTATTCATTATTGATTCAACTTATTAACCTGATAAATTCCTTAGAAAGAGAAATTTAAAGACTGCAAACTTATTAACACTGAAGTGTGAAAACTACAAGTGGGATTATTTAATATCCATCAAAAAGTGAAAAGAATACTGTGTAAATATGTATTTATGAAGATGATAATACACAAAATTTGTAGTTTCCCAAAAACAGTCACACTGAAACTATTCTAGATTTGGAGCAAATGAAATTCCAGGTCTGTGAGGCTTAAAAATGACTGTCACATGCTGGCTGTCTATAAGGTGATAACACGAGTCGGCTGCTGTGTGCTGCTGGGAACGACAACAGACAGATGGAGATAACATGTGAGTGTGTGTGTGTGTGGGGGGGGGGGGGGTACAGACGCGTGCGGGGCCGTTATCGTGCGCTACCTTCTCCAGCTCCTTGGGAATACGCATGCATGTGTAAACCCTCTCCCGGCGCTCCGTGTATTTTGCCTCATTGTGTTCCAGGAAATAACCTCTGGTGAGCTCGGCGCAAATGAAGCGTGTCAGCGACGGATCTGGAAACACACCAGAGCAACAGTGTTAGCACAAAGCCATTGTCTGCAACAATTACAGCTGTCGACACAATGAAACGCCAACCTTCAAAAGGGCGGGGGGGGACCAAAAGGCAGGTTGGAGGAAACTTCTCTGAGTGAATGAGTTGGGGAGAGGGCAGGTTTCATCACCTTCTAAAGCCGCCAGATTAACAGACGATGAGTGCATCCTCCTGCCTGCCTACGTGCTAAAATAAGGTTTCTGTGATGAGCAGTGCGTTTGTCAGCATTTCTTTGCATTTATGTTCACTACAAGTGAAACAATTGACTGAAAAACCTTAAAAAAACTGAAAAAACACCTCAGTGTAAGTTGATATTGAGGACTAATTCTGCATCTTTTAACTTTCTTTCATCTCATGACTGTTTTTTTCATATTCATATTCATAATTCAGGAGTTCATACAAAGCTTTTGAACCTTTACCCTTTCCTCACATTGCTCATTTTATGTGACAACTCCTGGAAAACTCTTGCTACAATCGAATGCTTTTTCGTAACTATGTTCAACAGAGCAAGTCTTCTCACTCTGAACGCTGCTCATATGACCTCGATTGCAAATTGTGTCCATTTGACTCCAGCCTGTGAGAATGTGTCAAGCTTGATGAGCTGGAAGCTAACAGCAGCTCCCTGTGTCCCTGCATGTCTCCTCTCCTGCAGCAACAATGTGGGCCCAACGCTGCAACAGTGAAGCTGTCGAAGAGTTCAATGAAGTCGAAGGCACAAAGAAGAAACACAGATATTCTGCATCATCGCTGCAAAGATACAAAGATTCAGCGTTGTACTTTTTTTTTTTCACTTTAGATTCAAATTGCTCCTCTTTTACAACTGCCTTTGCTGGATTAACTCGTTTTGCTTGACACTGTTCAGTGTTTATTCAGCAGTGTTCACATGCTCTCAGAAGTGCCTTCTACTCAGAGCAGATCCGATCAATTCAGAGTGCAACGTGAACTCGGGATGAGAGCGAGCCTGTGAGTCTGGTCACAAACGGTGCTGCGCTGACACCGAAAGCTCTTCTCACAAATGATGCTTCACAAGTTAAATACCACTAAACTCGTGATTCATTCTTATTTATTTTGAGATGAAAGTACCAGTATCATTAAACATATAATGGCAATGCCGTGCTGTTCCTACGTCTGGCCTTCTCCATCAAAAGTTGTTTATCTACTCCACTGTATCAAACCAATATATATTTAGCGATGATCTCACCTGGCAAGGACACGCTGATCCTGGAACTGTCTTAGTGAAATATTAGGAGGAGGCTTAATTAACAGTCCTCTTTCATCCATTTACGTCAATATTTGCACTATGCATCCATCTATCTTCAATATCTAGATGATGAAGTAAAAAAGTATGAGGAGTAATGTCTGTTTCAGAGACATATGCTTGCGTAACAATCACCCTTTTACACAGTAATACGTGAGGCCGGTTTTAGAGACTCGAATAATCCTCTTGTCTGTCTCAGGGGAGACTTTATTTGGACAAGAGGCCTATCCAATTAAAATCATCCTGTCCAGTTAAAAGCAGAAGTAAAGTATTATTGTCGTGTTTCGTTGCGTTGCGACGCACGAGGGCAGGATTCGGCAGGTGACGGAACTCGCTGTCACACCTGGACAGTCCGACTGACCACCTGGGCAACGCATAACAAGTGTCAGAGGGGTTTGGAGGACACGTAACTTTACGCTCAGAACCACAGCAGCTAAATACTGACAGACAGAATCCAAAACTAGTCCCGAAGCGTGACACAAACCGGCCAGTCACTTGTTGTTTTTTTTGGATACTAATCAGCAGAGTTTATAATTAGCTAGTTAACGGGGCGACCGCCTACTGTAAACAAGCACTAACATTGTTTCTCATGGGGTGTTTAACAACTATATATCTCCATTATAGCGTCCACCGCTGCCAATGATACGTAGCTAGAGTGAAGACGTTACGCTCAAGTGTTAATATCTCCTAAGGTGTCTAACGTTTATGAGCTGTTGATCGGCGGGGGGAGAGAGAGACCCCGTCCGTCCCGTCGGTTACCTGCTGGCAGCTCCCGCTGTTCCCTCCTGACAGCGCTGATGTCGTAAAATCCCAACGTCTCCGGCAGCTCGGCGGTCAGGCCGATTTTGCCCGACCTGCGCAGTTCCTCCCACGGTCTCTTTTGCCGCTTCCTGAGCTCAATTTCGGCCTCTTTCTCCTCTGACAGCTCGGTCCCGGACGCGTCCGCCATTTTTACTTCAGCCGCCGTGTGTCGCTTTGTGCTACGTCTTCACTACGTTTGACGTCACAGGGAGAAACCTTTTATTTTGAAATAATAAACAAATGTGGGCTTTTTTTTCCTAAAACAAATTAAGACGATACAGATAATGAAACAAAAACTATTTTCAAACAAAGACAAGAAATAAAAGAATAAAAATCCTTGCATATTTACTCCTCCGTTGTCTAAAAAAAATCTTAAACTTCATAGAGATATTTCTAAAAAAATTTAAAAAAAAAATTAACACACCATTTTAAAATAACGGAATCGTCGTACATCTGCTCTGAGTTTGCATGTTTCCCCTGTGTGCTGCTCCTGTTTCTCCCCAAAGTTCAAAAGAAAGGGACATAAATAAATAAATAAATAAATAAATAAATAAATAAATAAATAAATAAATAAATAAATAAAGTTGAAATGTCAACAACTCCAAAGTGACTCTGTAACAACCCACCGACACTGAGGCACATGGAAAGAGCGCATGTTATTGCTGTACTTGAATTCTCCACTTGGTGTCGCCAAAGTTCCACGAAATCCTCCAACATATAAAGTCTACCCAACAACAGTGCTGCCACATTTTCCCACCGAGTTATCTCGGTAAGTTTCATTGTCCGTTCATTTTCTCGACGTGCATCAGATTCATTTTTCACATTACGAAGGTAATTTCTGATTTGCATGGCGAACGTGTCCATGTTTCCGCACGGAACCAACACAAATAGGGCAGCTCCTATATAACCCACTGCAATTTATCCCGACTGGCTGATGATGAAACCGTGGGTGAATACCAAAAGCAAGCCACACATAATCAAAAAGGTTTATTCTGGCATTTGTTTCGTTCCCTCAAATAAGGAAATTTATTCCAGCTTGTATATGTTTCAGCATGTACTGTAAGTACATTTTTTATGATTTTTGGACAATATTCATATCATGCTGCGATGCATTCTGGTTGTCTGCTGGTTCCTCTGATATAACACTTTGTGGCTTGTCTGTTTCGTTTTTTCTCCTTCTTCTTTCTTTGCTTCTTGCAGGATCATCAAATCTTTTCGGGAATAAAAAGAGCTTGGGGACAAAAAGGGTATTAATCAAAGATGACCAAGTCATTTTCAGCTATTAGGTCTCATTATGTGTGCAGGGAATAACATTTAGAGACTTTTTTCACAAGTTGTCAACAAAAGATTGAAAAAAAAGGGCAGAGGGAAGTGCTACAGACATAATTTAGAGCTCTTTTCAGATACTAATATGACCTCAAATTTAAAGCTGCCAATTAATCTGCTCTGTAATATGAATGAAAAATCTCTTGCAAGATCTTGTTGTTTTGTTTCGAATTGGGTTGAAAGATCCTGGAAGACGACTGGAAAATTCGAGAACCGAATTTTTGACAATGATGCAATATGATAGAAAGCTCCGGGACAGCTCCAGAACAACCCTCAGCAGAGGCATGTCTGCACTCTCACTTCATTCTTTTTCAGGTGGATATTCTCAGAAAAAGTAACAGGCAAGAAAAAAAAAACACCCAGTCAAGTGCGCAGACAATCCATGCAACCCAACCCAACCAAAGCAGGCTCCTTTTTGTAAGCACGGTTTTATTGGCACACATAATGGTAAAGCATACATACCAGACATCAGATATGACACTGAACACCTCTGCTATATAATGTACAAACGGTGTCTAATAATACTAGGCTCAAACATATTTAGAAATGTGTTAGCTTCCTTACAAATGCACAAATAAATAACCATAAGATCCAATTGTAAAAAGACATCCGTCATTGTCTTCTTGCCCATTTTGGAAAGAAAAGTCCAACAAAAAGAGACCAGGGATATATATACTGCTGAATCGATTCAGTCGAAAGAATAAAGAACAATCGTGAACACAAACAGGGAGCGTTTTCTGCAGGGTGGATGGGACTTTTTTTTTTCTCTTTTTTTGTGTTTGTTTATTTTAGGTTTTTTTTTACAAATGCGAAATTGGCTTCGTCCGACAGTATGTCACAGAATACACAACAAATACGATCACGAGACCGTGTGGCTGTTAATTAACTTTGTGGCTTTGGTTCTGCACTAGCGAGAGAAGACGGGGGGGGGGGGGGGGGGGGGGGGGAC
>JASSRZ010000049.1:17557750-17573788 GCA_032164315.1 Malacoctenus gilli | reverse complement strand
CACACACACACACACACACACACACACACACACACACACACACACACACACACACACACACACACACACACTCTAACATATACACAAGCACGCACACTTTTGATGGATCGCACCAGTGAGAAGAAGCAGTTTATTTATCCAAGCCGTCCCCAAACCCCCCCTAGCGACCACTTCTACACCCCACTATGCCTTAATCAGGCTAATTAATTTAGGTGAGCTTTTCAACTAAATGACAATATCCACACTGATTTGTCAATTTGCATCGCTAATTAAGTCATTAGCTAAAAACGCGCTGATTGCCAACAAGCCTGGGATCCACCATCTGTTCCTGTGAGGAGGCCTGTCAACCCACCTCTGGCCAATTTTGGGCGCCGCCCCCCCCTGAAAAAAACCCATCCCTCTGACAATAACAGCTGGTGGCTAGTCTGAGACCGGGGAGTGCTAATTGTGAGCTAATTAATACCGTCTACTTGTCTACTCATCTCGTTAGCAGCTAGCCTTCGCGGCTAGCGGCTGGGGAACGAGCGCCGCCGTGCTCCCTCCATCCGCCGAGCAAGCGGCGCCATTAGCATATCTTTTTTCCACCGAGATTAGCGGCGAGGGGGAGCAAGGAGGACGTATTTTGCTCCTCAGGCTTGCGGGACAACAAGTGGGAATTTGGCAAGATCGCGATCACAAGGAGGAGACGCGGGAGGTTTAATTGGTCTTCAAAGCAGCACAGAAAGAAAATAGATAATTGAACGATAATGTTAAGTATCCCTCCACTGCTCGAGTCTGCAAATTTATCAAACGTAGACAGGTGCTTAAGTCCTGTTACTACTCCTTGTTTAACTCGCTATTTTATCCACAATTATGACAATAAAACCGTTGTAAAAAAGGAAAGAACTTCAAGGAAAGACCAAAAACAAATGAGTTTCTTTTCGTTTTTCTCTGGCTGTCAGGCTCAAGTTCATTCATCCCCAGTAAAAACATAAATAATTAATCTACAAATACCCTGCTTCATTTAATAAATAAGCAGCTTACCTGCTTGGCATGGCAAGCTTTGGCCAAAGTTACCGAAAAGCACAAGTGAACAGTGCAAGTTTCATTGTTTGCAGAGCAGGAAGAATACGTATGAAATGAAAGGAGCTCGATGTGGTTTTGAATACACTTTGAATTTCAGCTTGTTTGGGCCTTTTAAAACCCGTGGCAGGATCGATCATTATACATATTTGTCCTTTAAGCCCCAATGTGACATTCGTCTTTATTTTCTTGCGCTACCATCGTTTTCTGTTGACCCGGGTGATACGATTTTGCCCTACTCCCGTGTTTACTTCTGCAGAATATGATTCATGATCCCCGACACGTCTGGAACATGCTGACGTCACATGTGGCTCCTGCTTGACATCGCGCACCGCTTCTTCCGTAGAGCCCCCCCTGCGTTTTGCGTTTCAGAAGAGCCGAAACGGTAAACAAAACAGTGACATTTGAAATTGTCAGACTGCTATGAAACATACATTAGACGCGTGTTTGTGTCTATAAATAGTGCAATAGGAGCACGTCAGGCAGGCAGGCTCGCTCTTCCGCCGAGACAAGAGCTCAAGTGTTGTTTGCTCCACTCTAAATCCCCGGTTTGAAGCCGGAGCCTTGTAAATGTGATTCTCCAATGACCTCCAGCGTCAGGTCTGCTGTTTGTGCGCGGCGGACGGACGGACAGTCGGCTAAGGGTCCGCTCTGCAGCGTGTCTCCTCCTCGCTTACTGTCTCACCCTCCAACAAATAACTGTGAATTGCTGAGAGAGAGCGAGAGAGAGAGAGAGGGGCCTGCTGGGTAAACAGCCAACACACGCTCCACATCGGAGTCGCAGCCACTGGAGGTCAGTGTTGCTCACGCCATGAACTCCCTCCTCTCCTCCCCCCCAACCCTCCTTTACCACCTCAGCCATCACCACCTCCCTCCCCACCCCCACCCCCACCCCCACCACCACCACCACCCCCGCGCCTCCTCTCCTCCAGCCGCTGGTACACCCCCCCCACACACACACACACACACAGACCCCCACCCCCCCCTTCCCCTTGCGAGGGTCCACTACTTATTGTTATTGGGCTCACGTAGGCTTGTGTTCAGCCACAAACGAACAACTTCTCAGACAAAGACAGCAGGCGCGCAACATATGTAACCAGCATGTTACCAGCCACGCTGCCAGTCTTTAAGAGGCGTGTGAATGCAAGACATGAGTGGGGCTGCCGTGGTGTGTGCACGTGCCTGTGTGTGTATGTGTGTGTGCGTGCGTGTGTGTATGTGTGGGAAGGTGGCAGAGGAGGTGGGGTGAGGGAGGTGGGGGGGGGGGGGGGGCTTGTGGTGATGGAGTAGAGCGTGTGCATGTAAAGGAGGAAGGGGGCTGTGGGTGGAGGGTGTATACAGATATCGGTGATAATGAGAGCTGGCACAGAGCCACGCTGCCTTCCAGAGAGAAAACAATTTGCGCGTGCGGGCGCGTGCGTGTGCGTACGCACGTGTACGTGTGTGTGTGTGTGCGTGAGGGCGAGAGAGAGACGTACATTATGTATGTGTGAGACGGAGGGAAGGAGGTAAAAGAAAAGAGCGAGGGCAACAAATCTGAAAAGATGACGAGACAGCGCACCACGTCGGCGGGGAGAGAGCGAGGCGGTGGTGTGGGGGTCCGTGTGTGTATGTGTGTGTGTGAGAGTTGGTGACCGGTGTGTTTTCCCTATTCAAAAGTGTAGAGCAGAAAGTAAGTACATGAGAAAAGTAACACATGAACCACGTGTGACCACAGAGAGCAAGTTCCACGACCAGACGTGAGGTAAAGTTTTACTAACTTTAACTGCTGTAAATGCCTGTTTCCACTTCTTCACTAACAAGTAACATCTCTGGTGTCAATTTGGTGTCAATACATACGCGGACATGATGGATCCTCATTGGAAAAATTCATGTGTAGCAACATAATATAATAGAATTAATTAAAATCATTTTTTTTAAAGATTTTTTTCAGTTTTCAATTTAATTGGTGAATGTATATTGTCCTAAACACTGACACAAATAAATTAAATGTACATCATTCCATGTGTTCATTATTCTTGTTCATAATCATTTGAACTGAAGCTTCCGCCTTTCGCAGTAACCAAAGTTGTGCCCTCCAGCATCCTGCTGTTTATGCCTCCACCACACAGTGTGCAGTTCTTACAAGTGCTCAAGATATTTCCCAAAGATCATAATGGAGTCTTATGTTTCATCGATGAATTAAGAGCATCGTTTCTGGGAGTCCACATTGCTATGCTGCACATACTCTATAGAATGCATTAGAACTCCTGAATTTCCCATTAAGCAGAATTAGTGCGGTGTTCAAGACGAGCGCACATCAGAGACGTCGCCGGTCGTCGTTTGGCTTTTACGTTCTGTATCAGCGAGGTTTTTTTTTTTAGCTGCGCCCAAATGATCAGTGTTGAAAAATAAAGGCCCGAGCGAGGCGCTGCCAAGGCTGCACGACGGTAAATTGGAGGCTGTGGTGGGAATGCGGCACAGTGTGCTGTGTATAATGAGCGGCATATGGAATAAAAGTACAGCCTCCGCAGACATCACGTTCCACAGCGGCGTCGAATCCTCCAGGGGAGTTTCAGGCATGTGGTGTAATACTCAGCTGTTTAAGAGGCTGTTTAACCCCGAACTGTGTCAAGTGGCCTTTTACGAAAACCCCCCCCACCCAACAACCTGTAACCAAATCAAGCGTTTACACCGCACAACGCAGCACGCAGCGTCGCGAAGCCCAATATTTTCAAACCTGCGTTGCTGTTGTGTTACTTCTCTGCACGGCAGAAATACTGCCCACCATGTTTGATTATCAGTTTGATAAATCACAGATGCTGCTGCTTTTTTTGTTGTTGTTTTTTTTTCATGCTGGCTGCTGGTGATGTACGGCGGCTTATTTTTCATGAATGTAAATCCGGGGAAGCGTTTAAAATTCAAAGATGTGCCCATTCAAACGAGGCCGCGCATGAGTCACAGCCCGCGTTTCCGTGCATCTTTTCAGGACTTTGTTTACTGTAAATTGTAGGAGATTATTATCATAAACACGGTTTGAAACTACCGTTGCGTTTTTTGTGTCCGTTCCTTTTTGGTCTGTCACTGACTCGTTTGCGGGGGTGCGAGAGCCGAGTCCACCCGTCGTTGAGCGGATGCTCTGTGCATTATGGACCGGCTGCCAGACCATCACAGGAACACACGCACGGAAACACACACGCACTCTTTCAGAATAAAGTTGTCAAAATTCCTTCCAAAGTGGCCGCTCCAGTCCAATACTTCTAGAGCTAAAACGTAATGTTGGTTAAAGTCATGAAAGGTAATCACGCAAAGTATTTTTGCTCTGAAAATACAAATAAATGTTAGTTTTTAAATGTCTCGTATCGGCTGCTCTTAACTATACGAACAATCATCATCATCATCTTCATCTCTAAATGACCGGTTTTCTCTCACTGGAGATGAACACGTCCATAAAGTGTGGAGTTTATACTTGGACTGCACCCGGCTTCACGTTTCTGTGTGGGTACAGTTAACAAGGCGGTCCTGTGGACAACTGCAAGTTCACTGCCTTGCTCAAGGGCATTCTAACTGCGGTGGCTAAGAGAGGGCACTGTGTCACTTTTCCCGCCCACATGTTCCCATGTGGTCCCGGGTTTCAAGCTGTGTATTTTCCTCCTCTTTTTCTTCCTTCCTTTCTTTCTTTCTTTTTTTTTTCAACATGAACCTGCAGGCTACGGCCACTTGGCTGAGCAGCGAGGTCAAGTGGGTCTTTTTAAGCAACCATATTCTGAGAAGTGTGAAGTTTACTCTGGGAGAAAATTAGGAAGAGGATCATACGACGCGACCCGCAGCGCGGCGGCGGAGGAACACTTAGGTCCACTTTCCTCACTTGGTATTTATAAATTTAGCCGTTCTTGTACTATTTTCTGCTTTGGTGATTTTTAATGTCGTTTGTGTCACTTCTCATGATACTTGATGCGTTTTTTTCCCCCTCTTTCCTTTCCTTGTGGCTCGAGATGTTTTCATACAAGTCCCTCGAGGGTCTTTTTTTTCCGTTTTGTCTCACTACACAGGTTTGAGTTTCTCCCCCTGCGCGCTCCCCACTGCTGCGTCTTTTTTCTCATTTGTGCAAATAAATTAGACGTAATGGCTGCGATACCGTGAGGGATTCGCTCTCGCCTGCGTCGTAACCCTTCACACATACATGCTGTAGCCATAGAAGAATAAGAAGAAGAAAAGAATCAAGAAACAATGAAAGAGAAGCAAACCGAGTGGGGCTGATGCTTACAGGTACCTGACTGGAGAGGCTGAAGTTGGTGGCGGGGCTGCGCTTCTTGCCGGCGGTGGTGCCCACGCTGCTGTTGGCGCTGCTGGCGGAGTTCTTCCGTTTCCTCCTCTTCGTGGTTGTCTGTCGGGCAGGCTCAGCTTTGGCGCGACCAGCAAAGACAAACAGAGGCAATGCCAAGAACATAAAGCATACAGGCGAGGGGGGGGACAAGGTGTGTGTGTGTGCGTCTGTGTGTGTGCGCTCTGAAGCAAAGACACAGAAGCGGACGGAGGAAACTGTGCAAAGTGTTTGACTGCGCGCATGCATGCAGAGAGGAAACATACACAAAGACGCGCTTCGACAACAATCCCGGCTTTGTTTCCCTCAGAGGTGAAACCAAACCAGCGTTAACATCTCCCAAGACATGCACTAGCGAGAAAGCCCCCACCCAGCCTCCCCGCTTCATTTGCATAAACGCTCAACAATGGACCCTGATGCTCAACGTAATGTAAATTTGTTAATGATTTCCGTGCAGTTCCTCAATAGCTCCAACCAGATTGAAACTGCTCTGCCGGAGCAGAAAGCACATCTGTGTTTGCTTTACTAAATGTGTTGTTGGTTGTTGGTTGTTTTTTTTAACTGTATCCATTTGAGTAAATTTGTTGTTTTTTTTATTACTGCAGGTTGAAGCGCTTGAGCATGGAGGGAGGGGGGGGGGGGCTGTTTTAAACACTTTGCATTAAGTCAGGTCTCTGCATGCATCAAACATGTCATATCTAACCTGTGTTTGTTATTCATTGCAGGGATAAGGACGGGCTCGAAAAACATGCAGGAGCACACAAAGATGTATTCCAATGCATTCCAGACAGCAGCGCAGATGGGGTGTGTGTTGTTTTTTTTTTCCTTCTTTCGTGCAAGGCTGCAGACAATTGACATCGTAAGAGAGAAGATACCTTTTTTGTGATTTGTGGGGAATATTTCCGTTTTGAAGTTCTGTGGGTGTCCAGCTGAAACCGGAGCCAGAATCGGTTATTTCACTTTTTTACTCAAACACTTCAAAACGAGAAAAAACAGGTACCGAAAAAAAGAGGGGGGGGGGCGGGCAAGGAATTCCGACCCGCAACACAGATGTCACCAAACAATGAGGCGACTTGAAAGATAATCTCATTGAGCTTTACATGATTCAGGGAGGTGCAATTGAATCGCAGGCAAAACCACCGTTATTGAAAAGACATAGAGTGTTGACACAGGTTAAATAGAGATCTTAGCGTTCCTCGAATTCAACCCCAAAAATAATTTATGTTGGTGCATAATTAATCGTTCCAACAGTTTTGCAAACCCTGCCAACATTTGTTCGGAAACATTATTCCTTTTAATCTCGAGAGAGACAAGACAACACGGCTGTGATCTTCAAACAGATGCCTGAAATTGAAATACGTTTTACCAAGTTCTTGCTAATCACACCCAGCGAGAGACGCTTTCATATTCAGTTAGAACAACCGGCGACTCATGATACAAACAAAAAAAAAAAAGAAACAGCTATAAATCAGAAGCGAAACAATAAGTGGATTTCTTTATCGGCGTCTCTTCTCTTTTGATTCCTGACTTTGACAGACGCGTGTGTGGAAAAAAAAGAGGCAGAAGAAGAAGAAGAAGGAAGGGAGAAAAAAAAAAGCAGGCCCATTGTCAGAGACAATCATTTCTGTTATCCGACTGGTTTCCTCCGATGCTGAACCGGTGACGCACTAAAATCACTTCCATTTCCACCAAAAGGACTTATCGGAGCATAAATGTGCCCTTGCTTTCCTTCCTGACTCCGTCCCCGCCAGTTTCCAAACTGGAGAAGAATTGCAGGAAAAAAGGGGAGCGACGCGGCACCGCGGAGGAAAGCCCGCGAGAGCGGCTCGAGCCGCAAACATCGGGCCGACGTTGCGTTGGAACACAGACGGATGACACTAAGTGACCCCCCCGGTTTCAAAGAGCGGAAGAACGCACTGATAAGGCTCGGTGAACTTGAAAAGTTACCGCAACTGCGCTCACACGGTGTACTCGAGTACGTTGCGCAGGATTCATGGCAAAAACGTCTCGCCCTCCTATAGGATTTCATATCACGCTGTGAGCGCAATTAACCACCAAATACAAGAGTCATTTTTCCTAAAGACTTTATATTCATAAAATGCACTCGATGTTTTTTTTTTCTTCCTTCCTTTCTTTCTCTCTCTCTCCCTCTCTTTTTTTCCCACCCTCTCCTTTGAAGATCGTCGTCGACGCCGGGGAGCCGCTGGCCGGGGAGCTGGATCTACTAGTTTGATTACACTCGGCACTCTTAATTAAAGTTACACAGGTCTGAGTCAAAGGCTTTTTGACTGGTGTTGGTTTTTAAAGACATCTCGTCACGCCTCGCTAAGCATTGCTGTAATTTGCAGCCACTCTGATTCACCCCCCCCAACCCCCCCAAAAAGAAACTCGACTTGCTCTCCTCTCTCTCTCGTTCTCTCTCTCTCCAGCTTACCATCGCTCAGCCAATTTAAGCCTGCTACTTTTTCTGAAACCACCCAACAAACATCAATCAGAGGAAGCTGAGAGGCCCCCGTTCAGATTGGCAAGGTTGAGATTCGAGAGGCAACCCTGAATTCTGATTAATTTCACATACCTGACAGGCAAAACATATTTAAGGGATTAAGACTTATAATGGCAAATTTGGGAACATAAATGATGCAATGAAAATAGATTCGGAGAGTTGGGCTGCGCGGGGGGGGGGTGATAAAAATCCTGTTCCTACACAGAGAGTGATGAGGAAAAATTAAAAGCTGGTCTTAAAGGAGAGGAGGAAACTTAAAAGCTCAGCGGAGGAAGCGATTAACTCTTCCTCGTCGATCCAAACTGCATTTGATGCCGTCTGAAGCCTCAAATGTTCATTTCGGATTCATTGTTACTGTCCGAGCTGCACGAGGAAGCGGATTCGGCCCCGTACTTTCGGCCACTGGTGAGAGTCAGAGGAGAAAAAAAAAGCAAAGAGTTTCAGATAGTTACCTGGCGGAGCGACCATTCGCTGCCATTTCTGGAACAGGCAGGTCTTGAGACAGTCCCGCGGGCTGAGGTTGTAGGTCTTGTGCCTTGACATGAGCTCCTGCATGGGCTCCAGGATGACGCACAACTGCAGAGACGACGGGACAAAGCGAGCGTCCGGTTAGAGCAGGTCGACGTACGAGGGCACCTGGCTGCTTCTGCTGCTGACCAAAGCTTGTGAAAAAATGCTGAATTTGTTGCTCAGCTAATCACACACGGACCGACTGTGAGTGAGTGATAGAGCAGTGACACCGTTTTGGTAGACACTATTAATAAAGTACCTTTAGAAACAAGTTTATTGTCGCAGTACTTCAGAGAAAAGCAGAAGATGTGCAGAAATAAACATTTGATACGACAATCTGGTATGTACAACATTCAAAAAGATGAACACCTCCTTTGTCACAATTCCCACACGCACGCACGCACGAAAGCACGCACGCACGCACACAGAATGCTCTGAGGTTCCCACACTCTCCAACAACAGTCCTCCTTTCTTGAACTACCTGAAGGACAAAATTCAGTCTGGAGAAAAAACCCGTAAATCTGGGCGGTGGGAGGAACCCGGGGGTCAGCCTGTCATCTTAAATACGTCAGGATTAGCCGATCCAGATAGCATCTGGATTACATTACGAGCTGCTCCGCCCCGCCCTCTTCGGCGGCGGGAGAACCCTCCCGAAAGCCGGTTGGCGGACACTCCCTGGTCTGGCCCGCGCTGAACCAATCAGGGGTCATCGCCGGGACAGTCGGGCTCCCGGCAGGAGGTTTTGTGTTCACGAAACTCGGTGTCAATGTCAAACACTCAGCGTGGTTTCCCCCACTGCGGGACTGGTTCTTGGCCAATGGGATGACCTCATGTATTCGACCCAAGACATTTCGGGGATAGTTTTGAAAAAGAAAGTTTCTTTTAAGCCAAATTTGTCCATTTGGAGGTGCGTCACGAAAACTAGCTACCTTTTACTTATGAGGGGGAACATACAAGCACATTTTGGATTCAAGCCTTAAATACAAAATGTAGCAGTAGAATTTGAACGAATGGAGAGATTTCTTGTCTAAAAACTCTCTTTCAGGTCAAAAGTCATGGCTGCAAATGATCCGTAAAGACAACAGTAGAAAACTTGAAAGTTCAGTGTTAAATCTAAACCGAGCTCAATCAAAATCAATTGTTTTAAGACGAAGCTACTCACCAACTATCTAAGATACAGTTGAAGAAGGTAAATACACAGAAATACTGACACGTGGTCATAAAACAGAGCCGTATAAGCAATGAGAGGTGAACACTCTGGACTCTGGACCCTTAATGTGACACCCCCCCTATGGCAACTCCCCACTGCCGTGCTGCACAGCAGCGCATCACTGCTTCCTCCAGCTCCCATTCCCACAGCCGCTGGAGGGGTTTTTGTCACTTAAACTCAAGCATATGTTGTTGATACCAACGTTTCTGACAGCCAGCACCTCCACACAGAGCACCACACAATACACACAAACACACACACACAACAGTAAACATCTTCAAAGTGGAGTGAGTGATTTGGGTCAGCCGCGGAGCCTCGTGTGCGACTAAATAGGCAATAAGTCGGCGGTGTCTTGTTAGAGCGTGATGTAGGGTCAGGACGGCGGCGGCGAATGCAGATGGGGGGTTCGCTAGGTTGCTCAAGGGCACTCTGACAGTCATTACGCGGAGGGAGGAGATTGTTAATCATTCGCTGCATGCTCAAATGATCCCGTCTGACCTTCAGCGTCCCGGCCACTCCCACCGTCCTGATGTCAGTTCTAATCAGAACGCCAACGCGCTCCACGGCCACGCCGCTCGGCAAACTCGGCGGCAAACGGAGCGAGAAATCCGCGGGCCAAACTTTTCTTTTCGTGTCGGGGCGCGCGTTACGTCGGGTTGCCGCCGCCGCCGCCGTCGTCGCGGTTTGTTTGAGTGTGTGCGAAAAGCAGTTGGGAGGGGGGGGTTCGAACAAATCGCTTGACAACGGCGGGAATCCTCGTCGACCCGCCGTCGCAGGACGGATATTCAAAACCGGGGGGATGTTCGCCAGTTCGAGGTTTAAAAGTAGTTCTTCCCAACAACCGCAGACTCAGCAGCTCATGCCAAATTACCCCTACATAAACATTGCGGTGTCTGGTGCGTCCCCCCCCCTCCCCACACACACACACACACACTCTGTTCGTACGGCAGCGTTTTGATGCCACACCGCTCGAGGTAAAGTGAACATCCCTGTTGCAGACTAATCCCGTGTTCTCCTCTGATAGTTCCCTCCTGACACAGTAATATCCCTCCCCAGCTCAGCCAACAAGCCCTGGCTGTCCGCCTGAAAACAAGGGCTATTTTCAGGCTGAATAGTAGGAAGCATGCAGCGACAATACATGGGGAGGCTTAAATACTCCAAATGAAGTAAAGAAAAAGAAAGAAAAGAAAGCGTGGTGTGTGTGTGTGTGTGTGTGCGTGTGCGTGCGTGTGCGTGCGCATGTTGGGAGGAGAAAGGCCGCTCGTAACCTCTCAGCCAGGAAACCGTCGGTCTCTTTCATGACTGATAAACGCCGGGGGGGGGGGGGATCTTTTCCAGAGACACATTATTGAAAGTTTAATGTGAGGAAAAGGGTGTATTTCTGTCCTGACAGTTTCGGATAAGCGCGAGGGGGGGAAAAAAAAAACATCATTTAGGAAACGCGCGTGACAGAGTGAAAAATGTTGTGGCTGCACAGCAGGAGGGCCAAAACTGAGGATCAAGAAGAGCACGAATCGAAAGATAAATTTGAGAAGATTTCCGGTCGTAAAAAAAAAACCTAAACAAAAAAGAAGTAAAATGAGGAACTTTTCACGTCTTTGCACTTTTTTTTCTTGTTGTCGTTGCGTGTCGCTTCCTCGAGAGCAAACTCAAAAGTGAATTCTAATGAATAAGAGAGAAACTAAAGATGACACTCGTCTGTTCAGTGCGGAACAGTTGAATCTATTGACAGAGTTCAGGGTCAATAGAAAAAAACAGGCTGTTTTCAGGCATTCCCTCCCTACTTGAGTCTTCTCAGTGAGCTTGATGAACGCAAGTTTATTAAACTCAATGTCATCATTTGTCCTCCTGTAAATACTTTGGTTATTTTTCGAGAGGAAAAAGGTTTCCGTATCCTTCAAAATAAGAGTTGGTTTCGCAGAGGGAAAAAATTTCCACCAACCCTCGAGCAACCATTCTGGTTTGAACGCAGTCGGACATCGACTGAAGCTGGGAAATGTTCAGAGGGCGCGATGTGGGCGCACGGAAAAACAAGGCGGGCTCATTGTTTGTTTCTTCGCTTTCCTTAAGCAGTGACCATCGAAAACTGGAGGAAAAGGGGGCGGAAAAAAATAGAGAAGAAACAAAAGCTCAACCTTTGGCGTGTAATTACAGATACTTGAATTATGTGTTTTTCTTCCTCCGCCGCATTACAGTTGGTTCCCGTATAGAAAATCATTGTTATAGAAAAACAAAAACAGCCACCCTGCTCCCTCTCTCCCTCGCTGTGTGTCTTTCTTCGCTCAGTTATTATAAGCAGCGGAGGTGCCGTTCCCTGATTCGTGCGCCATTTCACAATTATGAGTCTCAACAGGGAGCGTTCATTAATGTTATGCTAATTTTCTGTATCCAATTAATTCTTCCCTCTCCTCGTCTCTCTCCCGCTCGCTCTTGTTCTCCCATTTGGAAATCGCGGCTGTCAGTCAACTGTGGCGTCGGGGAAGAAGAAGAAGAAGAAGAAAAAAAAAAAACACAAACAGAGCCCTGTGAAATAATCACTAATGTATTCAGCCAGCTTATACTTCCCATTTCCGTAAATTATATTGCCGCGGTCAGGTAGGAAAAAAAACCCCTCCACGTATACGCAGACAGTAAAGAAGAAATAAGCACTTATTTGTTTTTTTTTTGTTTTTGATGCCGGGCACTTTTGAAATTATACACTCAAGTTTCAAAGGGCCCGAGAGCTGCAGACGTGTTTGGCACGTTGGAGGAAAAAGAAAAAAAAAAGAGGCTTGAGCTTTCAATTCCAACAAAAAAAGAGAGAAAAACAGAAACAGTTACAGTCACGATATAAGCAGAAAAGTGGGAAACAATGCCAAAGTTTGCCAAGCTGAGTTAGAAAACACAAAATCATGCACAGAATCAATCTACACAAGAAGAAGAAATCATGAATATTCAGCATTGTGAATTAAACGCGGAGCTGCGTATTTGCAGTAGTTACTCGGGAGTTATCAGCGCTTTGAATTACTGCGCATGAACATTGATGTGGGGGGGGACGCCGCCGCTTGCCCTGCGCGAGGAGGCGAAACACAAAAGCAGGGTGACAGTCATCGACGCTGTCAGACGCGCGCGCGCACACGGCGAGCGAGCGAGCGCCGCCGAGCTCTTACCCTGAGGTAGTTGAGGGTGAAGTTGGTCAAACCCATGCGAGTGATGTTTTTGGACAGTTGTTCCAGCACCTGAGGGTCCTGTGCCTGAAGTCACAGCAAGCAGGGAGATGGAGAGAAAGAACAAACTTTTATGCTTTTGTATCATACTTGTACACACACAAAGACACACACAGACACACAAACACATTTCTCTCTTTCTTATGTTTGCATTCTGCTGAATACCGCAAAACTAATTATCTACAACCAATTAGTCTAACTGGCATTCGTTGGTTATGCACAATCAACGCTCTCACACCCTCGAGCTATAAATGCAGCTACTTAACATTGTTACTGCAGTTGTGCCATCATGAACCTGATTGGAAGTATTCCGGGCTTTCATTTCACACTCCTGTCAATTTGTGGGCTAATTAATCAATATTACTTTGTTGTTTCATTCAAATTCCCATCATATTTTTAATCATAACTGGATTTGATGGCGCTGCACTGTGTTAATTGAATAAACAAAGACAAGTTGGTCGAAATCCGTGGATGCGACCGGGATTCGTGACAGACGCCGGGGTCTTTCATTGTGGAGCGTCGATGGAGACGCGCGGCTCGACGTGAGGTTTCGCGCGTGCGGAGGCGAGTTTAGAGTTGATCGCGAGAGTTTCACATTTGACGCCGGAGCGGTGAGAGCGCTGCTTTTTTCCCCCTATCCAGTCCAGCCTGCTGCTCAGTCGCCATAATTACCAATAGGCAGGAGAATACTTTCATCCTCCCTTCCAGGGAAGAAAGGATGACAGAAAAAAAAGAGGGAACATGTCGCTCATAAGGAGGAGAGTTTGCCCCCCCCTCCATGACTGCTGAACGTCAAACACGACCGATGTTCACATGTAGAGAATAATGTAGTGAGGCTGTGATACGCATCCAGGAAAAAACAAAAACCTGCCCAATTGATTAGAAAATAATCATCCAATTTCCATAGTTTATGTGAAAAAGTGCAAAAAAAAAAGCTGAAAAAAAACAACCAAGAAGCCAAAGCAGCAATTATAGGAAGGCATCTGAGGAGGCATGATTATTCACTAAGCTTGTTTGCAGCTCCTGGAATAAGCATTCAAATCATAAAAAGCTGTAGGTATTGACAGAGCAAAACATAGCCCAGACTGAGCAGAAGCTGCGAGCACACTTGCATTCAGCGCCTCATGAAAAATGCATAATTCTATCTCCAGTCACATCTCGGCGCGGGGGAGAGTCAAGAGGGAGGCGAGGGACTCCTTTTGTACCGTCAGCAGACCGACATGAGTGACGGGGGAATTGAACTAGTCGGCGTTATTTTGGCAGCCCGGCGGATCACAATCTGAATTACTTCACTCATCAAGTAGAATTAGGCTGAACGCAGCGTATAGGAATTCGCCTTGGCAGCGCCGGGCGCATCAGTGCATCAACAATTTGCGCGGCTCGCGCGAGCCAATCTTGGCACATATGGCGCGGGGACGTCGGAGGCACTCTGTTTAAGAGGCCGGACCAAACGACAGGAAAAAAAAAAAAAAAAAAAAAGGGAAAGGAAAACAAACAACAAAGCAAAACAAACAAGGGGTGCACACGGAGCGAACATCGACACCATTTTAAATGCATGGCGGTGGTCCAACAAGGAAAGTTTAAATAAGGGAGACAGTGGGTTTCGACAGCGAATGCATAAACTTAAAGCGAGCGCTCCTCTGCTGCTGCTGCTGCTGTGCAAGACCTCAACTTCTCGATTCCTTCGGCACACATCGATGCGGACAGCGCCGCGATGTTCTGCATTAATCATTTGACAGCTACCGATTCGAGTTAACTCCCAGATTGCGGCAGTTGTTGAACGTATCGAAATAAGGTCATAACAAATCGACGACAATAAACGCCGCTTGTCCAGTAAAACAAAAACAATGGGATCCTTTTTCCAAATGCCACGGTGCGACAATGGCATGGGGATCTTTTTCTTTCTTTTTTTTTCCCCTGCTCCAAGTGCATTTTTCTCCATAATGTAAATGAGATTTTTAAGAGCGGCAAATTATCGCGCGGCGACGCTCGTGCTCCAGCCGCAGAGTGTGCCTCCCCTCTTTCATGCCGCACTAAAACCCGCGCGGTGAAGACGGTGGACTAATGTGTCCGCGCTGATGATAGACTGTAACAAAAAAAAAAACGCTGCTAATGCCTTAATGTGTTTAACAGCTATTATTGCGCGTCTGTGCATTGTTCCGCCGTCCTTTATGTACTGGTGTGTTTTTATAACTCCCACAAGAAGCACATTAACTTTTTTTTTCCTGCCATGAAGAGAACCAGGTACTCAAAAAACATATGTAGATATTAGAGTTGTAGTTATGGCTACAAGGAAAGCCTGAGCGATGGACTTAGTTTTCTATTTTCTCGACTAAAGCAGTAAATTTGCAGATGATCCACTAATTACTCTCACAAGACCTAGTAATGATGTACTTTACAACACTCCAACTCGACTTTGAATGGATTAACTAGCTTCACAAACAGCTACGAGGACGGACCGCTGATGCGGAAGCAGTAATAATGCTCCGAATACTCTCAATGTGTACATGTACTTAAAATACTCCGTGCACCTCATCCTGTGATTCACCCCCAGGATGAAGCTGAGCAAAGAAAATTGCGGCGGCGTCTCCCAGCTGCCGTTTGTTGTTTTTACGAAACGTGACACAAACATGACACCAGCAACAGGTCACTGGGGGGTGTGTGTGTGGGGGGGGGGGCTCGCTGAAGATGGAGTTTTATCGCCGCCTGTCACGTCGCAGGAACACGACCCGAGAGTGATGAGCCGATACAGCTGTCAATCAATCACAGCTGGCTGTGGCCTCTGTGAAAACCCTCCTCCAACCATCATCAAGACAGGAATAACAAAACATTAAAAAAAAAAAAAGAAACTCAACAGGAACTTGACAGTTCAGTTTTTGAAGTCGACATCTAGTGGCCGTTGGAGGGACTGCAGGTAAGATATGAGAAGTGGTTGGGTATTTTGGGAGAAAATCACCTTTCCTCAAATAATGTTGGCTCACATCTTTTTTTTTTAAACTTGTTTTCCTTCAATTTTTGTTCAACAAAAAAAAGCATCGGACTCTTTTTGATACCTGCTCCGTCTGTGACTCGTCAGTTTGTCAGTCGGTCTTTCATCTCAGACAGACCTGATTTCTTAAAAAACATATGAGAACCTACATAAACAACACACTTTAATCTCGTTCCCAAACGGTGACTCGAGAGGGTTGGCTCGGAGGGAAACAGGTGCGGCGGCGGTTCAGCTCGCTTCCACCCCCCCCCCCCC
>JASSRZ010000049.1:17536478-17547567 GCA_032164315.1 Malacoctenus gilli | reverse complement strand
GAGAGAGAGAGAGAGACAGAGAGCGAGAGAGAGAGAGAGAGAGCGGCGGTAGAGAGAGAGAGCGAGGGGAGAATGAGCAAGTCAGGAAGGAAGATGAGGGGGTAGAGTGGTGGCGGAGGCGGGTGGTGGTGGTGGAAGAGGAGGAGGAGGGGGAGGGGGGGAGAGGGGGGAGAGGGAGGAGGGTGGTGGTGGTGGTGGTGGTGGTTGAGGAAAGCGAGGCGAGGCAGAGCTGATTGAGATTCGGGCCTCCAGAGCTGCAGGCTCGCTGCTGCTGCTGCTGCTGGGAGCTGGGGGAGAACACGCTCAGTTATTGGAATTTTTTTTTTTTTCTAATGAATTAATTCTTCTCATCCAATTTAGGTGAAGATGAAAAGAGAGCAGCGCTGCGAGCATCAAATTTAGCTTTTTGTTGACCGGGCCTGAGCCGCTGTGTTCCCGTTCTGTACGGCTAATATCGGACACTTGTAATATGTTATTTTCATTTTTTTTTTGTTTGGGTGGGGGGGTTGGGGGGGGGGTATTCCTTTCAAGAAGCCCCGTTGATAAAACCCAAAGAAGAAAAAAACAAAAACAAAGGCATTTCCTGTTTTGTGTGGTCGGAGATGTTCCACTCTCATCCACTGAGACGATAGCACAAAGAGCACCCAGACACCCACAACACCACCCCCACCCCCCACCCCACAAACCTGCACACCGTCCACACCCGCGCACATTACCCAACCCCCCACCCGCCGCACCTCCGACCACCACATGAATACCAAACGAGCTCCCCTTCAAAATACGCCGCAACGCGGACATGACCTTATGTAGCCCCCCCCCCACACACAAACCCCACACCCCACCCCTCCATCGGTCATGCACGTAAAACACACCTCAAAGTAAACACACACACTCGCACACGTGGAATTTGACTGTGGAATTAAAAAGATGTTGCGTGACGCTGAGGTGAAACTTTTCCCTGTGAGTGACCTCAACAGTTTGCATGAATGCAGGTGAAGAGGTGGGTTTCTACTGGGGGGGGGGGGGGGGGTCATAATGTGTCAGTGTGCTACAAAGGAAGTTCCTGTTCAAGGTGGATGTTTGATTTCTACATTTCTAAAGACGCTTTTGAAATCATTCGCAAACGTTTGGGAAGCACCAGCGTCGGCTAACGACATTGAGACGCATTGAGACCCTTTTTGGACCTTGAAGCGACATGGACAACCTTTGGACGTCAGCGAGCGCCCGTCTTCTCCACCACGCTGTGGGGGACGTCTCCCGTGACTCAGGTTGAAACCAGGAACGTTCGCGCAGCGTGATTCTAGCGCGCGGCCGGCGGCCCACCAGGTGTGTCGCGCCGCGGCGCCGCAGTGACACCGAGCGAGGATTTACTTCAGGTCTGATTGATTCGCTTCTCTCTCATTTGGGAGACGATGATTGTAGGTGGCTGCGTTTCAAGCCGTCCAGAAGAATGTTAAAGAGCGACTTTAAAAGAGACGTGCCATTAGCAGGCCGCCTGCGTATCCCGCTCTATTTAAAAATACATCACGTTGAGTTGATAAAGACACTCCGGCATATGATTCCCTGCAACATCAATGCTTTTTCTAATAGCAGTGTAAAGTGTCCGTACATACCCACCTAATATATAATTTAGGCACTGAGTAGTTTTATCCACCAGGACGCCAAGAGAGACAATACCACTTAAATTGTGTCATGCGGGCTTTACAGCCAAACCGTGGAGATCCGACACCGTCAGTATTAACAGTACAGTGAGGGTCTATTCTCCCTGCCAAGGGGGGGGGGGGATCTATACTTATTCACCCCCTCGGGCAACTGATCGAAAATTGGTGGAACTGTGTGTGTGTGTGTGTGTTGTTGTGGCCCTCGCTGGTAAAACATGTTGCGAAAGGCATCCGATAGGTTTTATGTTGCCTCTTTCTCCTCCATGTTTAGGGACGAGTGCAGGTTTTGTGAGGGCAACACAACGAGAGAGTTTTACTCTCTGCTTCATGCCTGATTTGTTTAAGTCAGGGTGAAAAAAACCTAACTGTACTCAAAGTTTGAAGATCTGGAATTATAATCTTGTTTGATCATAAACTAGAAGAAGGCCAGACACACAGTTTTAATGTGCTAATATAATTCATCCCATTTCATTGCTATTTCTAACACCAAGCAGCACAATACCTCAAACTACTGTAGGAATGACGTCGGTCCCTTTCTTGTATCTCGGAGCACTGAGTCCAATTTAAATGGAGTGATTTGTGGACCAGAGAACACAGGCTGATGACATGATGTGGGATCTTTCATTATTCAGTTTGCCAGAAACATTTGTCTTCCTAAAAACGCTCTAAAGTTTGGATACTGCTTTTAAGATCACTAATTTGCAGTTTTGACTGTAAATGTTGAATTGACGGAGGTGCAAAGTATGAGAAATAATCCAGATATGTTTGACAATTATGTGAGTTCCACTGACAGAGCAAATGTGAAACAGAAAGATACATCAGACTGTACTGCAATGATGGAGAAATTGCACATAATGTAAAGATTTGTTCTCTCAATTAAGATTCTTTGCAGTGAACAATTGATTCATTTATGAAACTGACATTTTGGGGTGTCATTTATTCAGGTAATTAATCACCTGTTAATTGTTTTTTAAAAAGTAATGGTTTTATTAAATCACTTTAGTCTCGCAGGTCAGCTGACACGTTTCGTCCCAGAATCTGCGTGCGCGCACCCGCACCCGCACGCCCGCACGCCCGCGGACTGAGTGCCTACTGTCAAGTCCTGGAAAAACAAGAGGGCGTATAGCTCTTTAATGTCAGAACAATCCGGTCTGGTGCTTCAGCTCCGGGTTCATGGTACAGGGAACATGGAATCCCTTTAGCTCGGCTGCTCCGCGCTGACAAGGTATCTGGCCTCGGATTCATTTAGACAGTCAGCAGAAGAACACTAAGAGTCAGCGAGCCATCTGGATCAGTCCGTGGTGAAGCAGATATTCACTCCGGCTCGCGGGGGGATTCTCTCCCCGAAGACAAAAGCAGATGAGCTCAGCTCCGGCGCTTTCGCAAGACCTCGGTGTCAGGTTCGGATTATTTCACCTGCGCAATGTGTGTTTCCTCCTTTTTTACTACCGTCTGCGCGTACGCATGTACGGCAAAACTCGGGCGCACTCTTCAAAGGTCTCATTCATGTCCCCCTGGCACTGCCTTTGGAGCACCTGCGGGCTCAGGAATCAGTCGACATCTTTAACGTGGGAAATGCCAGTGAAACCTGAGGTCTGGGAGAAGGTCAGCGTGCTGATAAGTGAGCCGGGTAAATACGAAGGCGTCTCATGTTTAGCCTGCTGCATGAATTTTAATATATTTGGAACCTTTCTTGTGTAGGAAATTCATGCAAAGTGGACACTTGTGGCTGAAAGTATATTTTCAATAAAATCATGACATAGGAACAAAGTTAAACTTCTTTTTCAGAAAATGTGAAGACATTGCAATTTTGTTTCATAAATTAATTAATGATTTATTTAATAAATTGTTTAATCTATTAAAATGAGGGCAAATATTCCCAAATGTAACTAAAACTATGATTTATGCAACGATATTTGAGTTTTGTACAGAAGAGCAAATGATTTGCAGTAGTTGCATTGGCGTGTTTTGCAGGTTTGCCATCGCAGTACCTGAACAATAGGAATAAACACCAAGCAAAGGTGTGTAACAGCAGGCGAGAGGGACATTCCCGTGTTTTCAGGGTGTAGGATTACTCAAGAGAAGGATATACTGTATATTGGCACATTACTGTTCCTGCCTTCAAATCAAAAGCTCTTATTTCAAATTAAGAGCTGAGGGCAGTTCAGAAACCTCAGGTTTAAAAACATCTCCTTCATGACTCTCAACACTCTTGATTTTCGTCCAGGACCGTGTATTTTGAGGTCTATTGCACTCGTAAAACCTTCAATTGCAGTGGAATAAGGAGTTAATGATCTCGCGGTGAAATCAGCACCTCACAAGAGGCCAGTGGGTATTTAGTCTTTGAACTGTCACACAATCTCGCAATCTGACTGTAAAGCCCCAGGAACGACTGCCAGACCCCAGGGAGCAAATGAAACACAAGTGGAGGGAATAAAAGGAATCAAACGGGTGTAAATGGATTTGATCTTTAACCAGTTAAACAGCTCGCCCGGGCCATTATCATAGGCTGTGATCAATTATTCATGGCGGGAGAAGCAGACGGGGTCAGGAGTTACCTTTGTAAACATTGGCTTCCCGTGCTGGGTGACCATGGTGCACTGATCACAGTCCAGGGTGATGCAGGAGTTGTGGAAGGACTCCTTGGAGTGTTTGAGGATGTAGTGGAGCTCGGTGACCCCGCCCTCGAACACCGTGCTGAAGTAGCGGGGGATCAACGTCCGGCCGATCGCTGCGGGGAGACAAGAGAGGGGACAGAGAGGTGCTCAATGCCGAGGCGGTCCAAACATGAAACGACGTGGAGCGAATGGAATATGGCAGCATCACACCCGAGCACATTGCTCCCACTCTTGAATGTAACACTCGGAGTGACAGTCAATTTCTCGAGTCACTCCAACTACTACCACTAGTACTACTACTACGACTGATATAAATTTGTCAGGTTTGACACAGAGGGATCCAAAAAAGAAAAACCGGCATATTTGTTCTCCTGCCATGAGGTAGATGAGAAGATTGATGCCACTGCTAAATCTATCAACTAACTACTGAGCCAGAGCAGCGAGACAATTAGTTTAACTTCGCATAAATACTAGGGAACAGTGGGAAGCAGCTCGCCCGCCGGTGCGCAAAGGTCTCCAGCTCTCCAACCAGGAATTAGCATGCCTATTTTTGCATCACACTTCTGTTTGTATACAGATTGAACAAAATGAGATACAGCATGTTAATTTGTGAACTTCAGAGGGGCTGACGAACATATTTTTGAATATGTTGACAGGGCCAGGCGAGCCGCTCCCCACGCCGCTCCGTGCAACCCGCAGACACTGACGCCGCACGCAAACAGGAAGGAGCCTGCCTTCCCAGTCCTTTCTGACAGAAAAAGCTGAAAGTTGAACTTTTCTTTTAATTTGAAAGAAAGTGAGTGTTTAACAACAAATGTCTCGGGGGTTTTTTTCCCTCCACAAAACAGGGTATAATCATCTCTGACATGAAACACCGAGCCGTTCGGGAACTTTACCTTCAATAAAATCCAAACCTACTATTATTGTAAAAAAAAAAAACGTTTTTTTTTTTAAAAGCTCTCTGAAGTCGCAAAGTATCCAAATGGATTTATTGTGGATGGCACAACACGAATGTGAGTTTAAAAAAACAAAACAAAACAAGAAATAACTTTTTTTTCCCCCTATAAATTCTTACGAGACCATTTTTTCAACCGAGCAAGAAGAAAAGGACAAAAAAATGTAATCAAAGTGAATTTTTACAGGGGAAACTGCTACAGAACAAGTATTTGAAGTAAAACAAACAAAATAGTGTCGAAACTACACTGAGCAGGTGTAACCAAGTATCACAAAGTGTTGTGTTTGTTTGACTGTTAGATTTTTCAAAAAGTTTTTGCACAACAGACTGCATGACAGGAGCAAGTATCGACAGCACTCAGTGGTGCACAAAGCTTCGCGAAGCGCCGTCCCATCAAAGATAACTGCAGCATTGATCACATCGAGATAAATCATGTTTTGGATATCGGGTTTCTCACGTTGCACGAAATCGCGCAAAGATGGCTGAATAAATTCCAGGTAATAGCGGCGGCAGTCTGCGGAGAGCGCCGCACAAATTGATAAGTATAATGCTTTCAGAGAACATAATGCCAAAGAAACTGCTTAATAAGGACAAGTGCCTCCAAGATCCATTAAACCAAGACAAACATTTTGCCGGCTGCAAAAAGCTCTCCGGAGGAGCCCGAAACTGATCAGATGCTCGAACGAACGAGACAAACTCAACGTTTGAGAGTAAATTTACTCTCACTTTCTCGCGCGCGCCCCGTTTATATCATGCGCCATCAAAGACGGCGTACCCAGTCTGCTTTGATCGCTGTGACTTCAACCACTTTGCTCATTACAGATGATTGCTTTTATTTTTCCCAGATACGTATGGAGCCGTTCAGCCTTCTTGGCCTCCTGAACTCCAGAAAGTGCCTCCGCGCAGAAACATGGAGGCAAAAAAAAAAAAAAAAAAAGCGCGCGCGTTCAGAATCGCAGCGCTGGCGTCCGTTCGTATACAGCTTTATTACGTGCGGCGGCGAGGCCGTTTTATCGACGCTGGAAAAATAACCCGACGCAAATCACGGGTAATATTTTTGCAGGGGGGGGGGGCTGTAGCAATTATCAGAAATCTGAATGAAGCCACTCGTAAGTACACGCGATCCAGCAGCAGCCGTCCGCCCCGATCGCGGTCAATTTGCCGCGCGAATCGAGACTCTCGACGGCAGGGCCGGGGCATTATGGATTTACAGAAACTATTGAATCGTCTTGAAATGTATCGATCGGCCGCGTCTCCGACACCGGTGCCGGTCGCGAGGCAGCTATTTAACCTCGGAGAAATACCTAAAGCCTATAATCTTAGATTGAGTCTGAACTTTCCTCTGAGCCGGTGTCAAATAAATCTTCCGGCTCACAGAGGTAAAATAAATCGTCCGTCACATCGCGAGATTAAAGATTTTCTGGAAACAACAGACAGTGTCATTAATTCTGGACTCTCAGTCCACTTCTCCCGAAACACGGCACTTCATAAATACAGCGGGCTTTGAATATTGCTCACACGAGTGTGACGGCACAGAAACAGAGGGAGGCTTTCTCTTCTTCTATTTTTTTATCAGAATAATATGATTTCATGACTTAGTTTGGTATTAAACTGAATTATTAAGACGGACAACTTCTGCAGCGCAAACTTTCTGCAGAGAGCCTAAAGAGACAATGAGCGGGCTGCATGATGAAAACCGGAGGAGGAGCCAGGGAGGGAGAAAGTGTCTTCGGTGTTTTATAGCCCCCCGGCTTTGTCTGGTTTCCATCTCCTCTGTGTTCGCTGGCTTCAAGGAGAAGAATGGATGATACAGTGCGTGAGCCTTACATTTCCCATTACATTATGACTGCACAGAGACGGCACGCCAGATACACATTCCCCAATACTTGCCTGCGCTCGACAGGAATGCGTCTTTTCCCTCCGAAACTGCCTTTTTTCTCTCCATCAAAGTAGGCCTGGTTAGAGCTACGCTTGTTGGTAAACTCATATCACACTGCAGAAACGGTGCCTTCATTAAGGGGTTATCAAGCCATCATCATAATCACAGGGAGGCTTCGTTCCTACGTTTCTCTCTTGCACAGTTCAGCTGCACAGGTTAAATCCCACCAATATAAACCTACAACACGCCTGGTGCCAGCGCTCCTCCAAAATAAAAGGTCTGACCGTCACAAATTCACCAAAAACGATGACAGTCCAAACAACATTCAGCAGTCTGATTGCAAAAAAAAAATAAAATGAATTTCTCAAATTTGGTATTCAGCTTGTCGGGCCAAAAGAAGCGACGTTGACGGATGATTAGGGACAAAAACACAGCGAATAATCACATTTCAGAAAGTGGATTAGCCGAATTATTAGTGGTGTTTTGCCCAAAAAAGTGAAACAAAATGATGAATCAAAACTGTTGTTGATCCAGTGATCTCACACACTAATTGTTTTACTTCTAAGAAATCCATGATTACAGTCAATACTTCATTAAATTCATTGTGAAGAGATAAATTCTGCAGTGAGTACGCGCAGTTTTTTTTGGAATCACTTGAAAAAAAAGAACATCAGAGGGAAAAGTGAAAAATGAAGTCTGTGGGCGGCTTCATCCCAATAATGAAGCAGGTTTGTCTTCAATGCACAGCTCAATGTGTCGGTGCGGCGTCGCGCCCGCCGCCGAGCCGCCGGCAGCTGCATCAGACAGCTTTCACCCTCACTCGGGACGAGAATCGCAGCCTCCTCCACGAGCTGCAGAGCTCAATCCTGCCGTTTGGGTGACTTGTTGAGCAGCTGTGCAGGACCCAATCTGCAGAACGGCACGCGCCATCTCCAAGTCCCCGTCCTGGCAGCGCTTTCCTCCTTTTAAAAGGAGCCTGCTGGTCCAAGGCTCCATTTTTTTTCCAGCTATAGGCTTCCTGCTGCACACTGATGCTCATTTTCAGCAGCGCCCTGCTTCACACTCGCACATACACACACACACACGTGCCTGAGAGCCGCTCTGCAACCGCAGGCTCCATCCAAACATCGCCGGGCGGTTCCACATGAGTGACTCGACTTGCTCAAGGGCAGGTTCGGTAGTTACTGGAGGGGAAAGTGCAGCTCGTTCCTTTGGATGCGCGGGGAATCTCAACCGGCGACTGTTTGGTCCCATTAAACGCACATCTTTTTCCCTCCGTGGTTGCAAACTTTTCAGATGCTTTACATTCAGGTGCCGCAGTTCTGTCGAAATGATCACCTGTGAACAGTTCTGTAGTGGCCCAATAATTTCTCGAGCCACACATTTACGGTCAAAAACCTGAAGAAAAATAATTTTGACAATAAAGCGTTTTTATTTTAATGACTTTTGAACAAAGGAACATACAAAAGACAGCTTCATCTGCAGAAAGAATGATAGGAAAAGGTGCAATCGTACAAGAGCTACTCTGAAGACAGAAAACAGTTTCGTGATAAATAATGAAAAAGAGCACCGAGCATTCCCCCCGTTCGCTTCCCTGTCAGATCGAACCGAGTTCTGCCATCGTTTGACCGCGCGATGAGGCTCTCACTTAATTTTTTCACGCTCGGTGCCGTTTGCACGGCGTCATCGGCGGCGCCTGGTCGGAATGAATGATTGGGGAGGGGGGGTTGGAGTCGTTTGGTGCTGGATGCCGGCATGAATGCAGCCTGAACGCGGGACCGCAAACCAGGGCCACAGCCGCCCATGGGACCACTTTCCCAGCGACCACGGAGGCACATAGAAAAATAGAGGCGGTGGGCTAATTCTAATAAATGACGACGGCTCGGCTGCAGGAGAAATTCGCTCGCAAATTTGTGTTGGAGCGACGGAAAACGCTTCAGTGAGGAAATAAGAAGTCACACGTTCACTTGTAAGCTACGACTAATAATAATGCCTTCATCGCCCCCACACTGGAGAGTCTTCTCTCCTTGTTCTATCGTCCTATTCCCAGCTGGACTTTACCGAAAGGATATAACATGAAACATTCACTTCTTAAAATGTTAACTTTTATACATTTTAATGCATCTAGAAAATTCTAAATCCATCAGCAATAAAGAGAGAAACTTGGCGATTCATCCGTAGTCCTTCTCAGATATGGCAAGTGGAAGTTGTGTTGGGGGAAAAAAGGCAGAAAAACTCCCTAATTGCCCATTTTTGACAGTTCTAAAGCCATAAAATCCAACAAAAAAACCCCAGACTGCTTTAATATAAATATGGAACTAAATGTGTTCTCACAAAAGGATGAATCAACCTCCAACCATAACCTCAAGCAACCAGCATCTTTCTATCATAAATGATGGAAATTTCCATCCACTGCAACACATTCAAACCATAGAGGCTTCTTCACATGTGCATGTGAGCTCATTGGACGACAGAGCTGGAAAAACAACCGTTTAGCACCCACCCAGACACATTTCTGCACCTTATACGTCCTTTCAGCGTCATTGGTCTTAAGTGGAAATCAACTGTCTGACCCTGGCAAAGCGTCAGTGACCCGCTCTGCCCACCCAGCGATGTTGGACTGTTAAATAACAGTAAATAACAAAACAAAAAATAAATCCTGACTTTGGGATTACGCAGGCCGGCATGCTGGGATTTTCCTTTTGGGGGGGGGGGGGGGGGGGGGGGGGGGGGGGGGGGGGGGGGGGGGGGGCCGGCATGCTGGTATTTTCATTTCGCCCCCCCCCCCCCCCCCGTTCCTTTGCCTCGCGGAACAAGTCTCTGTGTTCCTCTGCATTTCCCCGCCCGTCAAATCTCCATCATTAGAACAGTGGCGGAGAAAGAAAAAAAAAGAAAAAAAATAATCGGGACAGCCACATTATCCAGCAGCACATGGCCTCTGATTTCAAGCAGAAATAATCCATCTTAGAGTCAACACTCTGTTGGCTAGAATTATGCTCTTTCTCCCCTTCCCCCCAGGGCGGGTGGGTGGTCAGGAGGGGTGTGTGTGCATGTGTGTGCATGTGTGTGCATGTGTGTGCGTGTGTGTGCGTGTGTGTGTGTGTGCGTGTGTGCGTGTGTGTGTGTGTGTGTGTGTGCGTGTGTGTGTGCGTGTGTGTGTGTGTGTGTGTGTGTGTGTGTGAAGTCTGGGAATAAAACTTCATTTAGATGTGAAATGTCCCCGAAGACAGTGGCTCGAGAGGCTCTTGAGGTCAGACCTGGATGGTGGCGTCAACTCAAACGAGAGAGAGAGAGAGAGAGAGAGAGCGAGAGAGATGAGGATGATGCTCGCGGTCGGGCGTGGGGGGGGGGGGGGACGAGGACGAGGGAAGGGAGACGGGGGAGGGTGTACCCGTGACTGGCATGTTTTTCAAATTCGATAAAGTCAGGCATGACTAAATAACACATAAAATGTTTGGCATCGTGAGCAGTGGCTGAGGGAGGGGGGGGGGGGAGCTGCGGGGTCCGCTTGGCGTGGATGACTGTGTAAATGATGCTCGCTCGCTCGTTCTCTCTCTCTCTCTCTCTGTCTTCTCTCTCTCTCTCTCCTCGCTCGCTCTTTCACTTGCACTGCACCCTCTCTCTCCTCTCTCTGTATCTCGCTCCCCCCACCCCCCCACCCCCCTCGCTCGCTCGCTCGGTCTCCACCACGGTTGAAAAACAAAGTACGTCTAGGAGTGGAGCTGACTGCTAATGCGGAGGAGCTCTGAGGAGACGAGGAGGAGGAAGGGAGGGAGGGGGAGAGTGGGGTGAAGGAGGGGTGTGTGGTGGGGGGGGGTAGAAGGATTGGACCAGAAAAAAATGAGCAAGGGATGAAAGAGAGAGTGAGAGAGAGTGAGAGAGAGAGAGCGCAAGCAAGCGATAGAGAGAGAGAGAGAGAGAGAGAGAGAGAGAGAGAGAGAGAGAGAGAGAGAGAGAGAGAGAGAGAGAGAGAGAG
>JASSRZ010000049.1:17515429-17526083 GCA_032164315.1 Malacoctenus gilli | reverse complement strand
AGAGAGAGACAGAGAGAGAGCGAGAAACAGAGAGAGAGAGAGAGAGAGAGAGAGAGAGAGAGAGAGAGAGCGAGATCTCCAGTCACCCTCATCCAACCTCACGCCACGCGTGGATGGTGTCTGTTTGGGCAGAGAGGGAAGCAGGGATGGGGGGTGGGGGTGGTGGTGGTCGTGGTGGTGGGGGGGGGGGGGGCGCCTGTGTGTGTGGGGGTGTGAGGGTTCGGAAGTGTTGGGGATGGAGAGGGGGGGTATGTCCCCTCGAGGCCAACCCTCATCCCCTCTTCACCTCCATCCATAATTCAACAGGGTCCACCACTCCCCCCCCCCACCCCCCAGCCGCACCGACCCCCAGGGCACAGCTCCGCAGGGAGGACACAACATGCAGGGGGGGGGAGAGAGACAAAGACACCGCCGCAGCAGCAGCAGCAGCAACCCCCCCCCCACCCACACACGCACACCCCACCTCCCCACCGCCATACCATCGCATACACAACAAATGGTGGGACGAGCAGTGCAGCACGGAGAAAACGGGGCGAGCGCCGTGGCGAGACGCCTCATTCCCTCCATGAGTCGGGTCAATCCGGAGTTCTACATATTCTGAGGGACGACCGAGGGAAACGTTCTGCATGACGCCGAGCCCAGACGAAGTCCACCCGGATCACGCTGCTTTTATTAAGTGGGAATAAGCCAATCGTGAGACTGAGTCAGCGGTCGATGAGCATTGCGTCGCATCGCGTTTCGCCGTTTGACCCCTCATAATCCAGCTCTGATCTAAGAGAAGCCCCCCACCCGGGGGGTAGGAGGCTGTGGGTCAGTGTAGGCCAAAGGTTGGCGATCCCTTAAAGGTAAAAGGGGAACATGTCTGGGGGCTGTGAACGCGTTTCAGCGCCGATGTTTTAGCATGTGGTTGACTCCCAGTCGATCCCCGGGAGGTGGGGCGGTTCGAACCCCAGCACGTCCCCGCGTCGAGGTGCCGTCGAGCTGGACACTGATCCCCAAACTGCTCCCTCTAGAGGTCGAGCCCCTCGCATGGCAGCCGCCGGCGTGTGTGTGTCAGAGGGTGAATGTGGAAAACAGTTTGAAGTGCTTGAAGGCCGCTGAAGCGTCAAAAATATACTATGAGTGAAGTCAATCACCACTCACATACTTCCAGGGGACACAGGGTGGAAAATGTCAAGACACGAGATCAGCTCTTCGGCTTTTTCTAAAAATTTGCCGCTGGAAAATGATAAATGGCAGACCGACTCCGCTAACCTGTACGTGGCGCGTTCGCACTCCGTTTCGCGGTCTCGAGGCGTCAGATTCAGCCATTCATGCACAGATTCCTGAATATAAAAGGCACCAGTGGCGACAGCTGCCAGGCAGGGGGGCTCTCACATCACCGGGAGCAATTTGACGCTCGGTGTTTTGCACTTTGCACTTTGGAACTTGAACGGGGCTTTAAAGGGCCGCCGCGATGGAGACGGCCCACTCCAACATCTGAGTCACGCTGGCAAACGGAAGCAACCTTGCTTGTATGAAAAACCACATTAACGAGCTGCTTCTCCGAGTCAACCGAGGCGTCTTCCTCGGAAATGCAGCGTGATGGAGACTCGATCCAGAAGTTTGTATCCTCCACCGCATGCTGCATTGTTTGTTTGTTTGTTTTCCTTAAGGCAGCCCAACAATCCACAAGCATGACATGCATGTGAGGTAATTGGTCACCCCGAAATGGTCTGTGGCTGTGGAGCCGACTGTCCGTCTCCGTGTGCTGTCCCTGCAATTAGCCGCCGATGTGTCCGGGCTGCCGCCTCCTTCCCACTGCTGGCCGGCCTGGACCCTGCGCCAGTGACCCCACTCGGGATCAATCACGGAGAATACGGATGATTTTATGGCAGCCAGGAAGCAAGTTAATGATAACATATTAAAACATGGCATCATCGTGACAACACGTGGTGGAAAGGGTTCGTTTACAATTACAGATGTTGCATAAAAGATGTTTTAATCATCGTGTTAAAAGGAGTCATCAAATTTGTAGAATAATTACATTTTCGATGGCTTCTATACTTTTCTTTTGAGGTAAAAGCAGCAGGGTGATTTCAGAGAAGCCCGATAATAAGCTACAATACAAATCTCCATAACTTGAATGAAAAGGAAGCTTCTTTTTTTTTTATCCACTCTTCTTTTCAGTACATTAGTTGAAGAAACCTTTCAAACGAGACACTTTTTCAGCAGGAGAAATATCTACTTTAGAAGTGAAATATACATCAAAAGAGTCCAAAGCTCAAAAAGAGTCGGAAAAACAACACTACATATGGCGAGCTATGGACTTCGTTTACAGAGTCGGTTTATTCCGAGCTCTGGACAATTTGCCTCTGATTCCCAGACACACACTGTGCGAGGCGAGGGCCTCAAAGAGCAACTGGGTGTTCAATTTCCTGCTCAAGGACATTTCAGCGCGAGAAAACAGGGGGATCAAACTGCCAACGCTGCGATTAGCGAGCGGCTCTCTCCACCTGCTGAGGCGCGGCGACTCTGTCAGCTTTGTGGGAAGGGAGTCCATTGTCACAGTATCTTTAGTTAAGATGTCGCACAAGAAACCCGACAAAATGCTGCTCAGATTCGGTATCACAAGCAAATATCCTGGAATTTTGGCGCCGTTTATTGTCGAAAAGATGTACACAAAAGGACGAGCTGTCGCGAAGGGGGGGGGGGGGGGGAGAGAAGTCCTTTTTCATATCGTTCTGAATTTGTGAATTTCTCCTCAGATTCTGGGTGCCGTTGCTGCCATTGTGAGTGTGCGAGTGTGTGTTTGTGTGCACAGGAGTGTGTGTGGAAAGAAGAGTTATTGAGGGATGAAAAAGCGCCACATAAACATTTAATACCTTAAGTAAAGCGGTGCAGGCCCTTTCATAGACTATGGAGACTGATGGGTCTCCACCACACTGTATTATATATAAATATGGATTTCTCCATGTGTCAATAACTCTCCAGCAGTGGGAACGCCGCACGCGCACCAACCGCGCACGTGGGTTTCGCCGAGAGTGTATGTATGCCAACACTTCTCCCCGGACCGCTTTGAATTAGAGGCCGAATGTGACCTCTCCTCCGCTCCGTCCATGTCCGAGTTGCGCGCGGAAAAAGTCTGAGCGTTGCCTTTTCAACCGAGCGCCCCGTGTTTCGCCGTGCGTTTGTATGTGATGGATGCGAGTGTGCGTACGGTGCATGTTTTCCAGGTGGATCTCTACTCCTGCCCTCCTGTGCGCGGATGAAAAAAACCTATTTATTATTAATAAAAAAAAAAAAACCCAACAACTCCTTCTTTCTCTCTTTTAAAGCTCATCTTCTTGACCTCTCTGGAATGTTCTCCTGTTAAAAGCTCATGTTGCATTTCGCTCGTCATTTTTTCATGAGCCGCATGTTTGTCATCATGACTCGTGGCAAACATTTCGCAAAAACCCATCCGAACAAATCGCAGATGCGCTCGGCGAGGGACCCTCATGAGGGACCCTCATGAGGGACCTTTTTCTCGGATACTAGTGGATGTAATTTCATGTTTATTTCATATTTTACACAAGATAAAAATCACTGTGATTTTGGGGGGGGGGGGCACAAGCAGTGAGACACCGAATGCTGCAATTTGAAAAATTCTCGGAAGCTGCAAGCTACATTTACTCTTTAGCCTTGGAAAAATGTCTCTTCAACACAAAGAGATGTTTGTTTTTTTACATCTAAACTTGTCTATTTTATTCATGCAAATTGCTTGTTTTTACCAAAGTACAAGAATATAGTTAATACACCCCCACTCTCGGCCACACAAACACATGAATCAACAAAACAAGGCGATCATAAATTTGCTCAATGTGAAAGCAATTTTTTTGGCCATTTCCAACATTTGTCTGGTTAGAAAACGCTGCCGCCAGTAAAGCAGCAGCAGCAGCAGCAGCATTTGGAGCCTAAACGGCACCAAGCACGTACACAAAAAGACACCCGGCGTGCACACACACAAAAAAAAAAAACTCGTCGGAAATAAAGGCGCAGGAAAAAGAGTGAGGAAGAGAAGAGTGAAGGGAGACGACGACGAAGGGGACGAGGAGCGAAAGAGAAACGAGGGGAGAGGCACGTGGAACCGAGGGGGAAGATACGGATCGAGGGGGGAGGCGGAAGATGATGAAAAAGAGAGAGGGATGGAGCAGCGGAGGGACCGAAAGCAGGAAGGATGGCGAGAGCGCGAGGAAGATGGAAAAGAGGGCAAGGAGGAGGGAAGCGGAGGAGGGCTGTTTGCGACATCTATTGTTTCGCCAACCGAAAGGGGAAGCTGGTCTTGTTTTGCTCCGGGGCACACGGAGTGTGGAGAAACAGGAAGCCAGGGGACCGGCCCATCCTCGCGGACAGCTGGTGCCCTCCGATAGCCGGTCCCCACTTCCTGTTTAGCCACACACACACACACACACTGGTTCCCACCCTGATCCAGGCCACCTGGAAACCAACGTAAACTGGCCGCGATCCACGCGGTGCACCGCCCCCCCCCCCTTGTATTTCCACGTTCGCTTTCAAGTCTGTCTCACGTTAACAGAGAAATACGGCGTCGCTGGAGACGGTCCCGGCGCCTGGACCGTCCATTGCCGAGCAACCACAGCGAGAAAAGACAATCACACACGCGCTCACCTCCACGGACAATCCGGAGTCGCCAGTCGGCTCCGTGCATCGTTTTGGACCACGGGAGGGAAGCAAAGTACCAGAGGAAACCCACCCACGCACACGCGCCCAGAGAGAACATGCAACCCCCCCCCGAAGAAAGGCCTCACTAGGGTCAGTGTGAGGCGAGAACACAAACCGCCACGCCACCATTCGGCCCCCGCGAGCAAATCCAATCGTTGGAATTCTTCCTGCTGGTTCGCACTTGTTCACACCTGGAGGTTCATAAAAGGCTCCATCGCCAAGCGCAGCCGAGATCTTGCAGCGGCATCAGCAGCAGCAGCAGAGAAAGAAACATTAAGCCGGGTTTTTATGCATCTCCTGACAAACCTTCGGCTCATAGAACAGACATAAAAACAAAGTAAACATGAGAAATGTGATTGAGGGGGATGCACGGGCCACAACAAATCTCTCTTCATATCGCCTGGGTCTCAACTTTGCTTTGGATTTGAATTAATTAAATGAACATTAACCGCAAATTACGCTTGGTTGATTTCACGTTTGCGCACTGCACAGTGCTTATGAAAATACAGTTGCTTCCTGTGACCAAAGAAAACACCATATTTTATTGAAAAGTCATTAATTTAAAGGTACAATTCCTTAAAACCTTTAAACAAAAAAAACCAGCCATCCGGTTTTTTACATCTGCTGAAGACTCGACAGCCTTTTTCCGATCTCCTTGTGACTTGTTGAAGTCTATTTTGCAGCCTCCAGCTCCCTTTTCCGTGATCCTTGATGCCCACCCGAGGGGGACACGGACCCCTCGGTTGGGAACCGCCGACCTCGCGACGCGCTGCGCTCAACTTCAGCTTCGGCTGCGCTCGTACTTCTGAGGCGAGTCGACGGCGAGCGTCGGGGTTGAGGTGGTTCGCTTCCGCTAGCTCGGGGGCTAATTTGTTTGTACTTCTGAGGAAGCGCTTCTGTTAGCGAGAAGAAAGGCTTTGTGCATTCGTCATGTACTGTTAAATGTAGGAGAAAAAAAAAAATAGACATGCAGAACACTTAACGGGACATTTTCATGGTGAATTCGGAGCCCTCCCGCCACTGGCTAAACGTCATAGCGGACGCTTTGGCTGCCATGCCCATAATCCGAAGGAGGAAAAGGTCCTCAAGGATATTATTGCCATAAAAGTGGGTCGGCTCCGATAAAAGTCGCATATTGAGAAGAAAAAAAAAACAACAACTCTCAATACTCCAAAATTAGAGCACTCGTTTTTTTTTCTTTAGACTTTATTTATCCAATAAACAAGCAAATGAACTCAGGTGCTGCTGGTGAAGCCTGTTCTTTCTTGTGTTCCATTTGTCCTTCAAGTCCTTTGTAGTTTGTTGTCAATAAACAAAATTTACTTAGTTCAAGCGCGCGAGACAATCGTAATGGCAGAAAATAATATTTCTAAGCTGCGGGTTCTGTGTTGTTTTGTTACAAAAAAGAAAGAACGCAAAAATGAATTGCAGGTACCTCCTAATGCGTTTTACTTTCATGCCAGTGGGCTTTTTGTGCGGTTGTAGGCGTCAATTATTTCAGATATTGGATATTGTTTTAGAATGAAAAGGCAGCCTCAGAAGAAGCGCATTATGTCTTTTAAAAAAAAGGGACCAGCTCTTTCTTGTCTGGTCGAACAGTGCAACGAAAAAAAAAAGGAAAAAAAGAGACCGCTGCTCGCGTCTTGCTGCTGTATATTTTCATCATGAAATGTGCGCTGTGCACAGACACCCACGGATTCACACATCCTGCATTAGGAGGAGGAGGAGAAGAAGAAGAAGGAGAAGAGGAGGAAAAAAAAAAAAACATCTGACAAAAAATCAAACACTGGAATCACATCAGATGAGGCCGCCATGATAGATTGGCATTGCTGCAAAAAAGGTTGATCAAGAGGGGAGAATAATTGGCTTATAAAATATCATCTTTGGGATCGTTCTTTTTTTTTTTTTTTCCCGGTGGTCTTTGTCTGCGGCTCATTTCAAAGTTCGCTCTGATGGCGACTCTGACGGCGGTTTAATTGTGTCACTTTTTTTTTTTTCCTTTCCCTCTGACACACTTCTAATTCAAAGCCAGAGAAGTTACATCAGTGTGTTCCGGCTCGGCTACGTTGCCGCGGCGTCCACATCCATAATGAAAAGTCACTCGTTTAAATCATTCATGGAGATGAAATCCTTAATATGCTCTACAACCAATTAACCCATGAAGCGAATTTATTAATGGTGATGAACGCACTTAAACCATCGATGACAACTATTAAGTGTGGAACCCCCCGTGATTTTGCGTTGGTCTTTTGGATTTAATGTCCCTCAGGTCGTTTTATTTGCGTGTTTTTAAATGGTAGAATAAAGAAAAATAAACATCAACATATTCTTTTCTTCTTTTTCATGTGAAACAGCTGCGACGGCGTCCGACACGGATACAAACAGACGAGCTTCTGACTCTCGTGATTAAAATCAAGCTGTTTCTGTTGAATATTTGTGCTCTTTCCAATTTGTACACAGAAACCACAGTGACACGCAAACAAATAACATGAAACTAATATCACGACATCAAAAAATCTCCACTTGACGACTGACTTTCGGAATAAAACACATTGTATTCCTGTTAAACGTGAGGATCCGGCGGCTGCCACAGGACAAAAACGGCAGCAGTCCATCTGGATGCATCTTTCTTATTGTTGAGTTTTATTAAAGAGCCGGAAGAAGTCTGTACTGTTGGACAGTGATGAATAACGGGATTTTTAAAGCTGTATTTTTTTAGAGATGTTTCCTGACTCTCATAAGTGGAGTTTTGAACGGTGTGTGGGCGGAATGTGACAATTCGAAGCTTCAAAACTTGTTTTTTTTTCTTCTCCTTGACTTTCTGTAACGGGATCCGACAAAGCGCTGCTCTCCTATTTAGATTGATGTAAAACGTGCGCTTGCTGCGTGAGGGCAAGGCGTGTTTTTCTATGAAACAAAAAGAAGAAACAACTCCAACTGTTCCCAACGCGATTCCAAATAAGGGAAAAACTTCAAGCCAGATAAACTGTTGGGGTCTCCGTTTAGACCCCTCGCTCTTGCCCTTCATTTGGACTCGCCAGGAGACTGCGCACACACATTTTCTCCAAATAAACTTGCCGTCTCTGATCCAAACGCGAGCTTTATGGAACGAATCCTGCCGCTGCCCCGACATCTGACACCGAAACATCTCGTCTGCATTTGTTGCCGTGGGAAACCGTGTCAGGAAAAAAAAAAACAACAACACAGGGACACAAGCTGTCCATCTATTTGATCTGCTGGCGTCTGTACTTTTAAGGACAATACTCGTCCTCAGCGTACAGCTTCATTAACAGCGGAGCGACGGCAGTGGCGTTTCCCCATCACACAAACTCTACAAGAGACTGCGGCAGAGACGCTCGGAGAAGAAAGACGCTGCAGGTTCGGGGCGGCAGAAGGGTCGTGCGTTTGCAGGAGGGGAGAGGTGATGGTCAGCCTTCCTGCAGGGGCCCGCGGACGGCGGAAAATAGTCCTGCATGTACGTGGAGGTTGAAACTTACTGGCGGTGAGAGACAAGGACATTATGCAGTTGCCGCATTAAATAAACCAGCGCCGCATGCCGTCGCAGGCGCTTATCAAAGCTGTGAGCTGCGAGCCTGGCGGAAGCCAGTGGTTGCTGCTCAGCTGTCATAGGAACTGCTCATCTCCGAGGCCAGGACGGCGTGTTGTATAACACCAGGTCACAGGACTCAACGCTTGGATCAGCCGGCTATAAGCGAAGGTCGCTAACTTCCTTCACAGCACCTTTATTAGTAGGGAAAAGGAGTCAACACCTCTGATGCCTTCAGCAATCAGCATAATGGCTGAAAGTCAATCTGATGCAGCAGCAACATGTGTACTGTTGGATCAGTGAGGCAATGTTTCCTCTGTTAAACCCAGAGGTTAATAGCAGAAAGTAGCTCAAGAGTCTGGTTAACTGTTTACAGTTGCGAGCTCCTCATGACGTCAAACAGTCTCCGATTTCATTCCGTCAGTACATTCGTACCAAACTCTTTCCTTTTCCTCTGCCAGTTTAACCCTTCCGAAAGTCCGAAGACTCGTTCTGCATTCGGAGCTGTTTTTGCAACCCAGCATCCAATAGAAACGCTCGATTCTCTAGGCCCCTCCCACGATGGCCACCTCGCTTTGGGGCATTTCTCTGGCGCACCTGCTTCAGATCTCAGCCCGAACTGGCAGACTGAACATAAAACACAGCCGGATATTACAAACGTCAGTCACATGTGGAACACGGCCGCTTGACTTTAGAGTTTTTCACCCGACAAGAAGTGCGTATTGCACTTTGGATCTTTCTTTTGTCGGCTTCATGCGGTTGCAAATTGCACACTTTGAGGTGCGGGGTTGCTGGTCAGAGGAAGTGGTCACCTTGGTGGTCGGGAACTTGTGAAGGGCGTTTTTCCAATTTGATGCACCGAAAAAAAAAAAAAAAAATTAATGAAAATAAAATGTGGTTGTTTTTGTTTTTTTTTTGTTGCAGCCTCGGGCTCTGAAGCCATTGTCAAGGACAGCACTGGCCACACACTCGGCGGTGTTATTCAGATATTGCGGGGCACTTACATTATCTGGCCGGCTCATATACATTACAGCGATTTCCTCCCCCTCACATCGCTTGCTGTGTGATTCACCGCTCGTTTCTTTGAGCCCTTTTTCCTTTCTTTCCGCATCCCTCTTTTTATCCTCCCCCCTCCCCCCCCACCCTCCCCCCTCCCCAATTCAGTTAAACACAGACAGGCTTGTTGAGTACGACGTCAGCTGTCAGGGATATCACGAAAGCACCACCGGCGGAGTTTACATTAGATGGCAGTGTCGAACTGTCCAGGAGCAGAGTACACGGGGATATTTGGAGGCTACATATGTATGTTTAAATCTCTCATTTCTTTCACTACCCTTCTCCTGCCACCCCACCCCCCCACGCCCCCCTCCCCCCTAACGCCCTCCACCCCCCCCCCACTCCGCCTCCTCCCCGTGTTTCTTTGTGGCCAATCCAGCTCTGTGGTTCCCAGGCTCGGCTCGACTGTCAATCAGCAGCCAGCCTACATCTCAGCACTGCAGCTGAGCCAGGGCCGCATCATCCCGCCTGCCAATCACCGCTCTGCACCTTCAATCCATGCTATCCATCTCTCTGTAAAGCAGCCTCGCACACCGTCCCCCCACCACCACCACCACCACCCTCCGCTCCCCTCACCACCCCGCCCTCCCCCTCCCCTTCTTTCAAAACAACAGCCACCACAGAAGAAGCCAACACTCGCGCACATTCGCATGGACATTTTTCTGTCACTCCGACAGAGGAAAACACAGCGAGACAGAAGCGTAGACACAAGCGTAGACGCACAAGCACACACGCGCGCGCGCACGCACACAAAATAAAAAGTGGGCGATGAAACATTTTGACAATCCCTCAGTAATTCCCAATAATGGAAGCGATGGCATTACACTGTGATAATTAGTAATCAATACAATTAAAATAAAAACAGAAAAACAACACACAGATGGCTCGGCGGGCCAAACGCCGCAGCTCCGTGCGCATCGCTGCGATTTCCGTCCGAGGCCGAGACGTAATGTGTTTAACATTGGAGCGAGACTCGCTGTAAACATCATAAAAATACAGAGAGGTCTCGACTCAGGCCGGCCATTACCATGATTATATAATGATATACAAAGTACACAGTGCATGTCAATACCATTACGGCGCCTTTTGGAAGGAGCCGGAAATAAACTTCAGAGCGTGACACTGCTGGACTTTGCCTTTCGTGGGTTTTTATTTTATTTATATTCTTTTATTGGAGAGGAGCTGCGTTGATATTTTGTGGACTTCTGTGTTCCTAAAGTTTGGTTTTTTTTATTATTATTATTGGAGGCTTCATGTGATGCGAAAGGTGTAATTCATGCTGATTAAACCACGGGGAATTTCTAGGCAATCCTGCAGTTTAATGCAGCCCCCCCCCCCCCCAACCTCACC
>JASSRZ010000049.1:17478892-17495682 GCA_032164315.1 Malacoctenus gilli | reverse complement strand
ACACACACACACACACACACACACACACACACACACACACACACACACACACACACACACACACACACACACAGAATAATCAAAACCAAAAGCTACCCCTCCCTGACTTTCCTGGAAATAGTTCGACAATATATTGCAGCTCTTTTACATTTTAAAATAGAAAATTTCATTTAACTTTGAAGCTATAAAGCGAGTGACCAAGAATGAAAAATATATGCAGTTTGGATGTATTTGATCCACACAAAAAATATGGAGCACTGCTATTTTTTTGGCCAATTATCTTAGACCTGTTTCACGTAGTGATCTGAATGTTTCAATGCTTTTACTATCAAAAAACATCAGAAATCGCTGTTTTCCCAGACAAAACCACTGCTGCGGTATATATTCCAGGCCTGTGAGTGGCGCTGTTGCACGACAGCAATAAAAGAGAAAAAGACACGACGCGCGCGCGCGCGCTCAGACAAAAGGAAACGAATACCGAGTCAGGCAGAGGCGGCGTCACTTGAACGTCGCAGCTGCTCACGGCGTCAAAGCCAGAGGCACATCTGGAGATTTCCCAAAGTCGGCGGCGCCGCCGTCGTCCTTCGACGTTTTGTTCGGCGCAGCAAACCAACAGCTGGAAGACACCGGCTTCAAGGTTGGGCGATGACGATGATCAAGGTGTGGATTAAGCATGGAGAGGCGCGCCGTTCGCCGTTCACTCACACTTTGCGCTCCGACTTCAACCCATCTGTACATCGCCTCTCCTCCTCCAACATTGGGGCTTTGAACCACCATACTCGACCTAAACACTGTTTTTTTCGCGGCAGCCTTTTCAGGCTCCCAAAGTGCTGGCGAGGCTTTCAATACAAACTTGTGAAGTCCGCCTGCGTGGACAGCGCCTGAGTGTGTCTTCAGCTCCACTGAAACATTCAGCTCCTAAAGCAGTGGGCCGCACGGTGCTGCGACGCCGAGCGAAGCCCGGCTCCTGATTGTGTTCCCGCCTGTATCTGTCTGAGCCCACGTGCGGCGCCCAGGAAACCTGGACAGTCGGAGTGACGTGCGCTGGATCAGAGATGAGCCGAGCCGACGAACAGTCGTCGCAGCGACCGACAGTTTTTTCGGGAGCCGGCGATAGAAAAGTGATGATGAATTTTAGGAAACGATGAGCCTCTTTCTGGAAACTAATGGCAACGATCGGGCGTGTATTTCATAAAAGCGTGGATCTCGACTGGCGAGCTGTTTGAGGCATTGACGTGTGACCATTCCGTGCACACATTAGACCCGACACTTCACGGTTTGGAGCTCGCATGCATGTTTCGAAACTCAAAAAGTAAAATGTAAACAAACCGCTACTTATCCAGAATAATTCAGCTCACAGAGGGGAGAGAAAGAGAAAGAGAGCAAGAAACCACATCAGAGCCGAACCGCTGATCAGCAAAATGACGAAACTCGCGGAAAGCCTCTCACAGCGGAGCGTGGCCGCCTGGTGGAACCAAACCCCGAGCACAGTCAGCCTCTCGCTGTTCGCCGGCTCTTTGTGGTCAGCAAAGAATTAACACAAGGTGGAATATTTTTCTGGCGAAGTACGGCAAGAGTTACGCCGCTTCGCCCCAAAAAAACCCCGAGCAGAACTCGGGGTAAGGCAGAACCAACTTGGGATGACAACACGCGAGGCTCCTGTTGCGAAACGAAGGCCGTTGAGTCTTCCGTGAAGCAGCAGCAGCAGCAGCAGCAGCAGCAGACTTCATCGGCTGCACGCGCTCGTTAGATGAAGCCAAAACAAAGCAGGTGATCCAAACGTGCTTAGCAACAGCTGCCGCTATGAATCTCATATAACTCAGGAGAGCACTTCTGAACCCCCCCCCTCCCCCCCACCCAGGGTTATTGCCTCACAGCGAGGCCCCTCCGACGGATCACAAAGTCCCCTCCAAAAGCGGGATTTCAACCCGTGACCTCGGCGCTTCGGGACGGGCTCCCTCGCCGCGCCGCGGCGGAGGCAAACAACAGGACACGGAGTGACTGCAGGCACGTCTGTCTCCTCTGTTATCTGGGCGACAGTGCAGCCTGGAAGGAACCATGGGAAAAGGCCAGGAAAAAGGTGGGTCTATTGTCCGAGCATCCTGCTGGACGTGACTGATGCTCGTGATTTGACCAGAGGTCTGTTCTTTTTTTTTTTTCCTTTAGTCCTCGCAAGATTTTGCTGGAACATCCTCTTCTCAAAGCATCCCGTAAGAAAAAGCGATTATTAGGAGTCAGTATTATATATTTATAGCACGTTTGAATAGTATAGTTAAGGATTAAGAATGTACATATCGTAGGAGGTTGTAAATCGAGGCGGTCCCACTGAAAATGCACAGTTTCCCCAAGGATATCGGAACTGGAATTCATTCAATGCTAAAATGAGCGAATTAAGAAAACTGTAATTAAGGCATTTATGCTTTTGATTTAAATGTAAAAAAACGTCACGAGACGTCTTGTTTCGAGAGTTTACGCCACTTTCGCGCCCGAACCCTGCTGCTCTGACCTGGAGAGAGCAGAAAAACACCACAAACGACTTGAACAAAGATGAACGTCAGATTCGGGATGAGTCCTCGCTTTGAAAATACTTTAGGCTCATTATTCGCCAGAGAAGGTTTTTCAAGTGAGGAAATGAAGGAGGGGGGAGGGGGGGGGTCGGCCCCACAGTTCAGTGTGAAGGTCGCTCTCTGTTCGCCGCTTTCAGAAGCCTTTCAAAAGTTGGTGGAGCGACTGGCCGGGGTTCAGGATGCCAGGACGTCTCGCGGGACGATACGGCCGACTGAGGAGCCGCCGGAGTGAATCGTCTTATGAGGTCTGACAAGAGGCTCGTCAAAGATATTTGTTTCTCTTCTACTGGGTTTCCAAATTATCGATCTTTGATATTTCTTTGAATGCTGTGCTCAGTCTATTTCATCAGTGATTCAGCTGGGCTAAATTAGTCTTTCATTTATTAGTTTCTGAAGAGGAGACGAGCCTTGGACACCAAAAAATGACCTCTTATTAATTTTTAAATGAACATTAAGTCAATAGTGGACTGCAGTTATGAAACATTATCATATCCTTCAGTGATTCTCGACCTGGCTCGATGGAGCTCCTCGAGATCGCTCGTCGGAAAAAGTCGTCGTCATTTCCTCCTCGGACTCGGTTTCGGAGCCTTTTCGCGGTAGCTGCTCTGATGCGGCTGCAACCAAGTGGTCCAAGCCAGCCTGAAAACGTGACGTCGGGAGACTGCCGTGCGCTCATTGGCCAGGAAGTGACCTCATCGGAGGAGCGGCGACGGTGACAGCCTGCCACTTCTGAAGGATCTGCTTCAGTGAACACACGTTTTCATCACTGCCATCAACGATTGCCGCCGACAACTAACACCACGGCATAACCAGCAGCAGCGTTGGTTTAAGAGTCAAGCTGAACATAACCTCAATTCCAAGAGTGGCCCCGCACGACACGCGAGTTACTCCAGACGAAACCGAACTGGAGACACCTGAACCTGAGCTGTCCTGTTCCTAGTAACACTGCAGCTACGAAGGCAAAAAAAAAAAAGCACCAAAAGTTTGGATGAAAAAAAAACAACAAACAAACCAATTCCTTTTCCTGGATTGGCGAAAGTTTTTGCTATTATCTCAGAGACACTAATTACACTCAGGTACAAGTTAGCGGGACGGCGAGTTCACATCCGAGGCGGCGGATTGAATTTCATGCCGTTCCGTCCCCATTGAACATTTCACACCGAGCGGCGTCTTTGTAAAGAGCCGCGTGATAAACAGGCGGCAGGCATTCAAGCGCCGACTTTTTCCCCCTTTCAAAACTATCAGCCGGGCCGCTCATCCTTTTAGCTTTATTATTCTTTAATTCAGCTGGCAGGGAGTTAACTAAGGGAGGCAGAAGCTAATGCGATTCAGTCCTTTCAGTGACTGACAGCATTAGGAAGGTCTGAAATGCTTTTTGTCTTTAATGTATAAGCTCCGAGCCGCGTTTACCGAGGCCGCGGCGAGCCGACGTCTGTTCACCCTCAATACGGCGCTGAATCACAACAACGAGGCATATTAGAGATTCGGTAGATTGTGAAATAAATAATGAGGTTGTTTACACATTCAGAGCAAGTAAACAACTAGTGTAGACTTAGGTATTGATATGTCCCCTCTCCGTTTTTTCTGCTGTCGTTTGTTGTGTGGGAGGAGGCAGGAATGCAGCCTGATCTGGCCGCTGTTGATTTAACGAGAACGTACCTTTAATTTGCGATCGTCCCAGTCTAATCAATGCGAGGAATTCACTCGTCAAGATTTACAGGTTGTTGTTTGTTTCCTTGCAGAAAAAGACGACCAAACCTTCACAGCGTCACAAAGTGACGGCATCCGCTGACCACAGCGGTGAAATGCAAGACACGCGTTCGATGACGCGTTTTTTTCCCCCCCAAACATTTCCCTTCAGTTTGTATCATTTACCAAAGTGATTAAAAGTGAGTTGTGACACACTTGAGGCTCCGAAGTGATGCTCGCTGCGGCCTGTTTTCCCCCGATGGAAGATAAATCCAGCCGTAATGGTTCAGATAAGGGCAACATGATGTTCAACACCTTGCTGGTAATTACTCTCAGCCTCTTTCACACACGCACACTGCAAGAAATGTCAGTGCTCCCAAGTTTTCAGAAGAGAAGAGGAAGAAACTGAGCGCTCTCTCTCTCTCTCTCTCTCTCTCTCTCTCTCTCTCTCTCTCTCTCTCTCTCTCTCTCTCTCTCTCTCTCTCTCTCTTTCTCATTAGTTCACCCTAAACCAAGAAGTGACTGCATCTGTGATGGTGCCGGACTGCTTTTGAATGTAATGTGTAAAATATGTAGAAAGAAAAACTGCTTTGAATATTGGAAAAAAAAAATTGTGTTAATTGAATAAATTGGCTGTTTCTCTACAGCTGAATAAGAATTTCAATGACATTTTTGAAAATCAATTTTAAAAATTATTCATCAGAAAATAAAATATTTACAAATATGTTTTAAACACGAGTGTTTTTTTTGTTCTGGGTACGTTTTCTCAATGAAATGAAATAAAAGTTTATTGGAGGTTTACCAATGAACCAGCACAGTGTACGAGAGGTTTATTCAAGTTATTTTTAAGAAAGTAACTTATGACATGTAACTACATACAAGCATAGTGACTGAAATGAGAAAAAAACGCTGCGTAGTCGTGAATGCACAGCTGGAACGTTTGCTTTGCGTTTTAGTTCCACATTGACGTCCTGATTATCCTCCAGTCATTCAGTATTTTCGGCCTCATTCTGGGTGTCAGTTAATCACTGAACAGCCTCATCACCTCCACGGACCCGCGGGTCACTGTCTCATGCTCGTACCTGGAGCTCAGTGCACCATTCCAGCTGGCTCACTTCTGCTTTGGTTTGATTTGTCCTATACGACTCCGAATTTATATAAAGCTGAACAACCCGGAGAACTAGCAAAGCAGCTGGTTGGTGGGTTTATTCATGACGGGGCTTTTGGGGAGGCACCGGAGAAGTAGGAGTTGTAAATGAGCGACACTACTTTTCTTGTGACAAATCCACCCTGTTTTGTCTTCCTTTTTCACACTTCTCCGATGTGACGATAATAAATTGAATATCTGTGTTCCGGTCAGACGGAGCATCTTCAGCGTGTTTTCTTGAATTTTCCAGACCTAATGATCAAATTAAAGCCCCCCCCCCTTCCCCCCGGGGGGTGCTTCATACCCCGAAAGTGATCTTGAATTACCGTTTGTGTATATTAAAGCGGCATGTAAAGGAAACCTCCTGGTGAGCCGCTGGTGACTTGGTGGCTCATCTTTAATCCTTCTCGGCGGACCTTGCAGCGCGGTGCCAACTTGACCTCCACATCATAAGCCTATTCATGTCAATCTGACACGTGGCGCTGATGGGAACAGATCCACTTTGCTCCTGACAGGAACAAGGGATTTGGCCATAATGAACACTCCAGTTCCTCCAGTTCCTGCGCCATAGCCAACGAGTCAGGTCTGTGGGCCCATTTGAATAATGAGAATGAGACTAACTATGTGCGGTACACACATGACTCTGATGAATGGCGTGCCAATCACTGTTACTGATTGCGTGTCTATCTGCTGGGGAAGAGTGCGACCATTAGACCCGCGGCTGGCGGCGGCGGCGGGAGAGGGGGGGGCTCCTGAGCGCAGCCCCTGTGGGTGTTATTATGGCGCCGCCATTAAAATGCTTTTGTTTTCCTTCTGTTTGGCCCTGCGCGTTGTACTTTTACTTACAGTGCTATTCTGTGTCCCCCTTTCTCCGCCGCTGAATATTAATGCCCTCTATGCTAATGGCCTTACACCAGCTGAGGTCGACCAAGCTCCTCCTCTGAATGTTAATCCGCCCGCTCATTTGCATATGCTTAAGTGTCAAATTCCCCCACAAATCATGGCAGCTGCCTCCGTGCGCCGAGGGCCCGCGCCCACAGCCCCCCCCCAAACACCCCCCCCCCCAACACCCCTCCCCGACCCCCGAGCGACGGCACAGAAGAAACAATGTGGTCACGGGCGTATGCATGGCATCAAATCCACATCAAAGCCTGTTTAGATTGCCAGGTCACAGCAGGTTCACATTGTGTAAAATGAAGGTAATGGGATAGCAGTCAGCCCGGTGCCGGAACACAGCCGGGGCCAGGTAATAGGTATGAATGGGGCAGGTAATAAGGTTGGGATGGAGGCAGACCCTGAGTCATCACGGGGAGCAGCCACTGTTTTAGCTGCCGCACGCTTAGCGGTTCAAAGGTGAGCGCCGATGGCGGGCGAACGCGCGGGACGGCGCCCGTCGTTAGTGCTCATTCCTCCCCATTTCCCGCGAGCGCGCGTCAGGTGGAGAGGTTGTTAGGGAGAGCGGGCGATGGAGGAAACGGAGCCTTTTGCATAACAAAGGCAAAGTCTCCCCCTGAAAATGAAAATTAGTTTGTGTGTCAGGCTCTATGAAAGCATGTCGCGGCAATAAATGGAGGTAAAGCCAGAAAAAAAAAAGTCCAGTTTCAGTGTTCGAAAGCATAATTAACAAATTATTGGAGTTGTTTTGTAATCTGGGTTGAAAAAAAAAATCACTTCAAACGACATCATTTTTAAATTATACTCATAATTGTGATTACAAAGTCTCCTTTCACTATTTACAGATATTTTATCACCAAAGTAAGCTGATTTCATTGAGGAAATTGTCTGTAACCAGTAATGACAATGATCACTGCTGTTCTGACATCACCGTCGTCGCCGCAATGAAAGCTGCCAGGATTAGTCTATTAATCGCTGATCTTCAGGAATGGATTATGCGATTGTTTTGATAATCATTTAATCGTTTGGGATTCGTCGCGCAAAGTGCCACAAATTCGAAAAAACTTCGGCCCGCTCAAATACGAGCCGATTTTCTGCTTTCTTTTTGGGGTTTTTTTTTTTCCTTCCTCTGGTGAAAAAAAAAATACCTGAAGCAGAAAAATATTTTTGTTTCGAGTTCGAACGCAATCGGAGAAGTCCTCGTCTTGCTTGCCGGGAAACGGACGAGGCTCCGGCGCGACGGTGAGTCAGAGGAGCATCTCTTTGTGTGATTATAATAATGAAATATTCCCTCCCGGCCTTGAACTCGCGCCGCGGAGTCGCCGACACCGGTGCGGACGCCTCTCTCGAGGTAAGTGAGTCTCCTCCAAGTGTCAAGTCCTGCAGCCCTGCGCCCGCCAGCGTGAGCAGCAGTTGCACCACCAGCCAAGCAAATTCAAAAAAAAAAACCGCCCTCATGAATAAGACAAATGGAGGAATTTCTGACGGACGACTAACTTCACTCGGGCTCCTTCAACACTTGGGGGGGGGAAAAAAAGAAAAGAAAAGAAGGTGTCACACTGAGGCTTAGTCACTCGTCTCCCCCACCCATTAGAAAAAGAAAAAACTGCTTCAAAATCGGCAGGAACGCAAACTGTAGTGAGTCATTTTCGCCTCGACGGTCTGCCAGCGGAGCCCGGTGTTAAGTACGCTCCGAGCCATTCCCCCCCCCCCCAACAATGGCGGTCCTTTCACGATATTAAGCGTCTTTACTCGGGCGATAATTCTGACAAGACTCGCTGTTTTGCAGGCTTGAAATCGCTTCGACTGGAGCAACAAAATAAGCCAACGGAACCCAGTCGAAATAACATCGCCGGCGAAATCCGGCACCGGCACCCGCTTGTTATGGTGTTAAAGGCTGATTTAATAAACAGTCACTCCTTTCTCTGTGTGCTGACGGCTAATTTCTGACAAGACAACTGTTAAAGCCGCGGCTTAGAATCGCGTGTCAGAAATAAAAGGGGGGGGGGGGTTGAAAGCTGCCAAACCCGCTCGCAAACACCTTCCCGCTTCTCAAACACCTCCCGACTTCTCCTCATTTTCATCAAATTACTCGGAAGTAGGTCTTGAATAGAATATGTCTGCGATTCCTGCAACATGACGCTGACTTATCGCTTCAGTTTGGAACCTCTCCAGTTGGTTAAACAAGAGAGCTTTTCATTACGCCGCTGGGCGACGTTCTTAATGCCGAATAAATCTATTTGAGTTTCTACTTTTGAAGTTTATTCGACTGACCTACAACAAGTTGGGTCAAGATGCGGGGTTCTTTTTATTCTTGTTTTGCTTTCGTCTCTAATGAAACGAATTAAACAGTCGTCCTTTTCCATGACGGCGAACGCGGCGGCCATCTATCTTCTATACGTCCTTCATGCGTTTTCCAATCCAGTATCTTTTACAGCGAGGGGGCGGGGCAGGACGCACTGTGGAAGGACGGCCCGTCAGTCACAGGGCAAACACACACAGACACACAATCGCACAATCGGCCTCGCAAGCATGTGCTTAAATTGTGGGGAAAAAGGTCAAAGATGCCTTAAAAAACCACAGAAACATGCAAACTCAGCGCAGAGAGGCTGATTTACAGGTTGGATAACAACCACCAAGCAGTCAGCTCTACTGTACGGCAAAGTGAAGTATTAATGTACTGATAATATTCTGTAAAATGAGCCGTAAACACGCCTGTGAAGTGACTTTGGGAGAGCAGGCTGCTTCAGCTCAGTTGTGTGTTTTGGGTGAAAAACCAAATGATGGACAGAGCCAGTAGTGCATGTGATTGACACGTGTTAGCCTGAACCTCATCCTTATTCCTAACCCTGTCCGGATCAAGTTGAATAATGCAGGGGATGCTGTTTTAAACAAGGGGGCGGGACAAGAAAGAAAAAAGGAGCAATCTCATTGGCTGGAAGGTTACAAAACAAGTGCAGGTGATGTTTTATTTGTATGTGTTTGACAGGCCTCTCTTGTGAATGACAACATGTGAGTCACTGTGTGAAAAAAAGTCAGATAGAATATATGGTCACAATTGCAAACAATGAGATGTTTGACCATTGTTCAGACAATAAGCTCAAAACCAAAGCATTTGAAGTATTTTTAAACTCCAAAGGGAATTTAAAGGTCGAAAAAGACAAAACTACTGAAAAAAGTTGCACTATCTTTGCAAATATTTTGGTCTTTTTGTCTTCACACACAGCCGACTTCTGTACAAGCTCTTGAACTACAGTAAAGAAAACACAACGTCTCTGAAACGTCCCTTAAGCAGCAGCAGTTGCTTAGTTAAACACTAACCGGTACAAATCTGCAGCAGTCGCTCGCAGCCGAGCCGCGCTAAAATATTTAGGACGTCACGCAGCAGGACGATTTCAGCGACTTTTATTCTGATGGAATGCAGACTTTTTGGGGGGGGGGGGGGGGGTTGGCTTGGAAAACATCCTGTTTTGTAACAACAGCGGTCTGACCTGGCGCTGATACTGACATGCTCCCGCTTCTGAATGTGCACTGACTTTTAAAGCTGCCTTTGGAGGAGATGGACTCGAGCAGCGGCCCGGTGATAAAAAAGATACAGCAGAATGACCCTTCAGACGAGCATCATCATTAAGGAGCCGGCAGCTAACCTCGCTTTAGTGCAAGTAAACAGCTTCGGCGAGGGCCAAAAAGAAAAAAGGAAAAAAAAAAAGAAAAAAAAGTGGATCTCTTCTTGCTCTTTGCAGATTTTCATTCTCTGTCTTACTCGAGGTAAAAACAGACAAAGACCGAAAAAAAAGTAGCTCTGCCAAGGAGCGAGTCCCGTTACAATCGTTATTCTTTACCACGTGTGGCAGGTTCAACGGGCTACTGTTTTGCATCCCCCGAAGATAATTACGACATCATTTTGTTAAAAGCTTGAACTGGGCTGTATGGCACATCTGGATGCAAACAAACCACCAAAAAAAAAAAAAAAACAACCCAAAAAACGGGGAGCGTTTAGGCTCCACGCTGTAAGATATCGCTTCTCCCTCATTATGTTCACCACCTGCATTTAAACCAAACAATAACCACACGGCTAAAGAGGTGACATATGATACACGCTCAGCGCCGGGGAAAGAAAGGAGGAAAGAAAGGCAAAAGAAGAAGAGGAGGAGGAGGAGGAGAGAACGAAGATGCAACGAACACCAACGGGAAAAAAACCTAATTATATTATTAAGCAATTACATAATTTAGTCAGAGGAGATGAAGGTAAGAGATTAAATTGCGACGTGTCTGTGCGGCGTGTGTGTGTTTGCGTGCTCACATAATGCCACTCGTGCGCGTATATTACCGATAGCATGTTTGTCTAGGCCAAAGAGCCATCTCGGATTACATTAACACCAATGTTTCTCAACGAGCGTGCGTGTGTGCGCGTGTGCGTGTGTGTGTCTGTCTGTTTGTGTGTGTGTGTGGTACAGGAGTTGGAGGTCCACTGGGGCTTGGACCACTCCGTATGAATTATGCATCAGACTGGGCCGTTGCATCTCAGCTACATTGCCTTGGTCTGCTTAAAGTTGCAAGTTCCTCTTTAGGAAAGTCAGCATCATTCTGCAAGCTGCTGCTGCTGCTGCTGCTGCTGCTGCTGCTGCCGCTGCCGCTGCTGCAGCCGCAGCCCAGCAGGAGTCTACAGGATTTCCAATATGACTACAAAATAAGAACCAAAAAACCCGACCCCCAGTGAAACTGCTGGACGCTCACGCTCCTCCGAAGACTTTCAAAAGCCTCTCGGGAATTAAATTCTTGCTGCAGCAACTCAAAAGTCTAATTATGTAAGATACAAAATCAATTAGTCGATTATAAATAATTACAAGTCAAAAATTATTCATTTCGAGCAGCAAACGCTGTCATAATGAGCAGTTGCAGCTGCTCGGGCTGATATTTTCTATAACATTCTCCCCCCCACAGAAGTAAGTTTTCTCATTATTTGGGTTTTCTACTGGGGGTCAGGCAGAAGTGAAACATTTTAGGAGGTTACAGCCGGCGCGAGGAACTTCTAATAGGAAAATCTGCTGACATTTGATGAACACAAGAATTAAGCCGTCATCTGGGAAATATATCGGTAGGTTAATCAATAAGAAAAATAATCCTCAGCCGCAGCCCGAATATTTATAGTTCAAAAAGTCAACAGTGAAGCTGTGGAAAACAGAGCACCCCCCCCCAAACCCCACCCCCACTCACCACCACTGCATTCTGCTTGTATTTGTTTCTTAGCGTGGCAAAAAAAAAAAAAAACCCAACTTGACACGTCAGATGAACTTTTTATCTGGAGATTTACACATTTGTGATCAGGCAGCAGATGCTGAAGACAGATGCTCACTGTACATCTGACTGTGGGATCAGCGGAGGTTCAGCGTGGGTGACACAGTGTGCGGCCGCACGCGCTCGGCTCCGTCGGGCCGTCGAGCGGGCTGACGTGGAAATTAATTCGCCTCATGCAATCATGAATTTACAATCCGGGCCACTTTCATTGAGAAACTCTCATTGTGCGGGGATGATTCATGAATCCCAGGATGCTTCTGATTCAACACACCGACCATGGGACGACCCCCCCCCCCCTTCCCTCTCTCCCTCCCTCCCTCCACACTCTGCCTCCTTGTTGGAGCAGCGTCTTCATGAACCAAACACAGTATGCAAATATGCAAAAAAAAAAAAAAGTATGTAAATGTATGCAAATTAATTAAAGGCAGTGAAAAGACTGCTTTGCATCCGTTTTCATACAGCCTGCTTGAATAGTCCTTTTCTGACTTCTTTTGGACTTTGCAAACCTCAGAAATGGTGATGATTGAAGGGAAGTTTTCAGATTAATTCACATCACGCAGCTGGAAGATGACAGAAAAATCGAGTTGAATATTTAAAAGTTGTGATTTCATTTTTTCTTTTTGTTTTGCTGCTGGTGTATCCTGATTTTTTTCCTCTCTCTTTGGGTCTTTCTCGTCCGTCCGTCCTGCTCCGGCTGCTCCGCTCAGGTGTTCGGCGGAGCTGCGAATTCCGAGCAGGTTAATTGGCCACGTGAAAAAAAGAAAGAAAGCCGGGCGCCTCCGCACATCAGCAACTTCAACATGTAGGATCCAAGCAGCCGTCACAAAGACTTGTGAGCAGGACATTTCTTGCAGCGTGCACCACGCACCGGGCGCCTGTTTACTTTCACCTCAGGAATGTTTGGCACTTTGGCATCTCGCGCGTGCGAGCCTGACGGACGGACTGACGGACGGACGCCCGTTTCGCGGTCGCTCCTCCAGCCTCCCCTTCCACATCCCGCACCGGTCACCCCGAACCGGACCGGAGCCCCGTCCCCAGCCCCGCCGGGCTGCGCTCCTTCTCTCTCCCTCCCTCTCTCTCTCTCCGTATACAACCGGCACCACGACCTAAACCCGGACCGTGCAGCGGCGGCGTCGGCAGCGGCAGCGGCGGCGGCGGCGGCGGCGGCTCCGTCCGGTCGGCTCACCTCTGTGCGCGCTTGCAGCCGCTTGTTCATCTCGTAGATCCGATACTCGGGCTGGACCATGTAGGGCGAGTGTCTCCTGTAGAAGGGTCCGAACGGGGACGAGTAGAACGGGTCGTGGGTTGGGTTGGACATGGTGGCTCCTGGCGAGGCGCGCGGCGCGATCTCAACATCCAGCGGGCACGGCAGCGCACATGGGGAGTGCGATGCTCTCCGAAGACCCCCAATTGGAAGCAGCCGCTGTCGAGGCTGAGCTGCACTCTGCAAGTTGGCCTGCCTAGTTCGCTGCTATAGCGTGGAGCTGGAGGAGGAGGAGGAAGAGGAGGAGGAGGGAGGAAGGGAGGGAGGGAGGGGAAGGAGGGGGAGGAACGGCGGCGGATAGGAGGGAGGGGGGGGGGCAGAATTGAAGGGGAGGAGGAGGAGGAGGAGGGAAGTCGTTTCCTGTTCCCTCAAGACCTACACTCAGTTTTGCACTCTTGCAAAGTTCAAGTCAGATCTCTGCGTCGCATGCGTGCGCGCTGCTTTGTGCTCCCCCCCCCCGTCTGAAGTGATGCATTGTTTACACGCATTGACTCCGTTACCACCGGTACAGTTGTTTTCCCCCCTCTGTGTGCGCATTATGTTGGTTAATGTAAGAACACAATCAAAGCCGGCAGAGTCCATGCAGGTCAGACTGTAATCGTGTGTACAGAAAGCCGGAGTGCTTCTCCTCCCTGTTGCCAAGAAAGGATCCGCGTTTCTTTCCACCTTGAAATTCCTTCCGCGATGGAGCCAACTGAGAGGTCCGAGTATGAAGTCGCTTATTATGACAGAATAACACAAGATTTAAGTAAAATTACAATAGGAAATACAGGATGCTAAAGACGCAGAGGTGCAGATGAACAATGTGGCTGTCGCCAACATGTGAATATATGTGCAAAATTTAAAGGGGAAACTCACATTTTTCATACTTGAACAGATTATTATGTAATCTAGAGTCAAACCGCTGTTTGCATACAGAGCTGCAGCGTTTTCTGGAAATGTTGCTTTCGGTCATGTTTTGACTTGTTCTCTGCAGCTGAAGGTCCCACGTCTGCATTGTCAGGTTCTGTGGAGGTTCAACAAACTGCTAAATGAAGAGTTTCTTCTGTCGAGCTTCAGTCACTGAACATATAAACAAACGACCTGATGGTTGCAGCAGAGGTTCTTTTTCTTCCTTTCCTTGGATGTTTGCATCATCATCACAGATGCATTGCTGTTTCACGATATGACACAAATGAGGTGTTCAGGAAAACATACACAACAGACACGTCACAGGAACCTCCGCTGGCTCTAATGTTCTGGCGCTGCTCAAATCCCAACAATTAAAGGTGTGAAGCTGCACGAAGACAGAAGCCGCACGACAACACAGCTGACGAGACCTCACGCATAAACGCGCCGCTTAATACGTAGCGTGGGTTCATATTCTCGTATCGATTGTTCAGCCTCCAGTCCAGTGCTTTCGAAAGACACAATCTCGGTAGCTGGCTACTTATGCACCGAGTGGTGTGGTCGGTGGCTACGCCAAGGTGCTGCAGTGTTAGTGTCCCTTCATCTGCACGTGTCAGAAACAAACAGGGGGACGTTTTGGTGTCCGAACAGTGATCGGACGAGATGTGAAGTTGCAATGCAGCAGCAGCAGCAGCTATGGCTCAGAATGGGCTGCCTTCCAGACCCCGAGGTTGGTGGTTTGATTCCCGCCTCGTCCTGTCAATGTTGGGAATCAAAACGTTGATCGCCGGATTATTGATTCATCCACTCAAGCGTGTTCATCCATGCCAATAATTTCATGCGTTCTGTGACACATCCATCCATATTTATTACATCCATCAATCGGTCCATCTGTCCGTCCATCCTTAGAGTGAGACTTGACTTTCTTAATCTCTCGGGATGACTCCTTCAGGGAGATTTGATTTCAGCAGCTTTACAAGCTTTACAATCCGTCAGACGACCAACTATCATCCATCAATACATCCTACAACCATCTGTCATTGAGGGATGCATCCATCTCTCTTTCACTCACTCACTCATCCAACCATCCATCCATCCATCCATCCATCCATCCATCCATCCATCCATCCATCCATCCATCCATCCATCCATCGCAAAGGATCCCCATCTGCCAGCGACGGCACAGAGCTGAGTTCCGGTTGCAGCCGCTCGTCACAGGAATGCCACAAGAAAACAACAGCCTCGAAAGTATTCAGCCTCCAAGCGGCACAAGTGTTTCAGTGATCGTTTCTGGAGGTATCCTGCAGGTAGGCCGTGTTCAAGCGTCGGCTCTGTGGTTTCGGGTCTGCCTTCCGCCGTCTTTTTTGTCTCTCTGCGTAATCCCAGGCTGGCTCCGCGAGGGCTGAGATCAGGTCTCAGCGGGAGCCGAACCATCTGCTGCAGGACTTCTTGTTCCGCTCGTGGCTGGAGGTGGCTCTTTTCAGGCTCCGCCGGGCGATGCTTTGGGCCTCGCCGCGCTGCCGCAGGACGGATTTGCCTCGCGTCGGACGCCTCCCTGTTGGTGTTGCGTGATGAAAGCCAAACTTCGAACAGAAGTCCAAGCTTGTTTGTTTTGTTTTGTTTTTGCTTTAATGCTACGGTTTAATTTGGCAGGCACTTCTGGTTAAATCATCAGAGAATTCATACAACGGTGTTTACAGTTTTGTCGTCGTAAAACAACGTTTACAAGGTTTCGTGGAATAAAACCTGGGCCACGGCCAGATTAACATGCTAAAAGAAAGCGGGGCAAATAAATGCAAACAAGGTCTGCATAAATATTGATTTATCCACCCTATATGTGTCGAGGAGGGCACAGCGTTTACTTTCAATCGTCCCGCCCATAAAGGAACACGTCTTATGTCAGAGTTACATTAAACTGGGTTCGCAGTCTCAAGGTTAATGTCAACACGCTGTGCCGTGAGAGGCGTTGCTGCTGGCATTCAAACCCTTGCGAGAAACCAAACATATGTCACCAGTCGGACCAGGTTCTGATCTGCTTCACATAAACGCAGATCGGACGCAATGTGATTCAGAAAAAGCCACCAAACGAACAAAGAGTCCAAACCAGTTCAGATTCTATGCAACGTCCCTGCTGCCTTTTTTGACTCATTTGTACATTATATGAGATGTTTTATATATATATACAGAATATAAAGAACTGCTGGCCTTCAGCTGCCAGAAATATCCCCGACAAGCCCGCTGCCTCCAACCGAGCTGATGTTGTTGAAGGTTTAAAGAGTGTGTTGCGTGTTACCAAACCTAAAAGGCAAAACCCATCATTTGTTGGCCTAATGGTAACATTTGAGCAGCAACAGTCTGAAAATGATGCACATATTTAATATCTCCTATTGTCTTTGTTTTCATTTCAATCCAGAATGAGGGAATACACCACAAAGGGCAACACCGACGCAACTTTTACTGTCTGCACAACAAATACACATCCCCGTCTCCTCTTGTATGCCTTCTTTGTCATCAGTTGATTAGTTTTTCTCTGATGTCCCCGACTGAAGGAGATTCATTGCAAACTACTTGCTAGAATGTTGCTTTATTACAGTTACATTTGTTCAATCCAGATTATATTCCGCCACACTGTTTGTGATTTGCTTGGGTGGGATTTTCTAAACTGCATACTTAAAAAAAAAAAGCACCCGAAAGGCATTTTTAATGTGAAATCGGGACAGAGAGCTAAATGTGGAACAGCTGTGCATTTAATTTGCAAACTATCTGTTTATTATTTGCATGATGATTCTAATGACGTAAACTGAAACCACTGCTCAGCGACGACGACGACGACAACGATGACAACACTGCCTGCACACGGCGCGGCGTCGACTGGTTGCAATTTGCTTCAGCTTTTCCACTGCGTAATCCACGCGGCACATGTCAATAATATCATTTACTGTGACAGAACGTGTTACTAACATGTTGAATTCGCAGACCAGACACACCAGGGTGCAGTGAAAAAAAAAGCTTCTTTTTTGGGGGGGGGGGGGGGGGGGCACGC
>JASSRZ010000049.1:17452088-17462269 GCA_032164315.1 Malacoctenus gilli | reverse complement strand
CACACACACACACACACACACACACACACACACACACACACACACACACACACACACACACACTGACACACACACACCCTCCCACCCCCACTGACCTGGATTTGACTGGCTGCTGCCTGCAGTATCCACCCACATCGTCTTTGACGGGCCCGCTGGCCCTTTCGTTGTTCCACCTCAGAGGCAAATAACTCGTTTATTGTTATTCTTTTCTCGAAATATTATTTTACTTGATTGCCAAAGTTGCTAGGGTAATAAAAGTACATTTTAATACTTTGTTACGATCTTTGAGCATGTTTTTTCTTATTTTTCCTTGTTCAGTTTCACAATACACACACACACACACACACACACACACACATGCATCTATATATACACTATGTACCTTGTATGTTAAATAGTCACTGTGTGCATCAACTTGCAGTTTGTGTTTTCATTGCTCTGATCTATTTATAAGAGTTGCACCTCATTTTCCTCCTGTTTGTATCAATCTGTAACATCGGCGTCAACAACCCCTCTGAACATGTGTGCGCTTCTGTGTTTTACATGTTGTTGGGCAACGCGGTGACACCGGCCTCCCTGGGGACACATTGTCGACTTCAAACAGACATTTACAACGCCGCACCGAGCGCTTGCATCCAAACATGCCACGGAGTCGCTCCTCTCCTCATCACAGACCCGCGCCGATGCCCACGGGCGATATTACCGTGTCATTATTAGGGGAGGGAGGGTCCCGCGAACAGATCCAGCAGAAAGGCTGCGGGAGACTTCATCCATTTAGATTTTATAGCTTTACAAACGCATCATTTTGCACATTTTATTAGCCCAAGTGCTCTCGGTATAAAACACAAAGTTTAAAAGTCCCTGATGATATATTCAGGTGGATCATTTTTCCATGAAAGCAGAGATTAAGACCCATAAATCGCCCAAGTTCTATAGATTTGGAACTTAATTGAATTGCTTGAAGTAAGTTGATATCACACAGGCTGTTATTGAGCTATCGCGATATCTGTCCAAATGAAGTCATGTGGCTGTAAAACAAACTGGTTCCCTCAACGATTTCCTGTAACTCACATCTATACTGCAAAAAAACCCCAAAACAAAACCTTACCAAGTAGATTTTTACTCATTTTGATTCATGAATATCTTGTCACACCTAAATTATGACATAATCTGAAAAAAGTTGAGCTTTTTCTTGCTTGATTTAAGGCGATTTTGCCTCATTTCAAGACTGAATTTTCACAAAGCAGCTTTCAAAGTTTTTCTTTTCACTTGAAACAAGCAAATAAAACACCTGCCAATGAAGCAGGTGAAACACGTGAGGAAATTATTCATTTCGCAGATAATTTTGTCTTATTTTTAAGTGTGGAAAAAATCCTTTTCTTTTACTTGAACTGAGTCAAATGTTTTGGCACTACAACAACCTCCATGACGGACTCTGCAGCCAGCAGCGCTGCGGGTCCGAGGATCTTTTGCACCGAATTTGTTGTGCAAATGTGTGACAAAGAAGCGCTTGTCGGGCGATAAGAGGCGAGGAAAACACGCGGAGAGAAAGAGTCAGTGTTGGCCCAGATACCCCGAGGCCCCCCCGAGCCTCAGTGTCTGGCCCCCGGTGACCCTCAGAGGTCAGGGCGATGGAGGACGGGGAGGAAGGGTGAGAGCGGCGAGGGGCAGATATGGTTTCCAAACAGTTCACGAGGGCTCGACGTTTTCTTAAAATCAACGATGAACCGGTCCTGATCAGTCAGGGGGGCGTTTAGCCAGAGAGACCGCGCCATGATGAAGAAGCTTAAAGGTGAAAAAGTCATCGGAAGGAGTTGGTTGTGGTTTTTTTTTTGATTTAGTATCAAACGAACAATTTATTGACAATTGAACGAATGAATGTTCACAGTTTGATTGTTTCTATTCTAGGTTGTCACTCAGTCTACGGATAAATGTCAAAAATAGACCGAGATGTTTCCGTCTTGGAGCATTTTCCTTCACTATCACTCACATTATTCGAATCAGTTTGGACTCTGAGGGTTGTCAAAATCATCGGTTCAGGCTACAAAGGATCCTGACTGATGAGTGATCAGCGATGACAGTTTGAAAACAGCGAGCGGCGCACAAAGTAAAAAGGATCATATTTAAGACTGCGAGCATCAAGTCAACAATACTTCCATTTTGCTCTTTTATTTTGAAGGCGACGATAAGGATGGAAATGTGAATTGAGTTGTTTTTTTGTCTCCCAGCATGTTTACTTTCTTGTGATTCTTTTCAATTGATTGTTAAGAAAAAAAGGAATTCATCCCAAGCATCCTTATGACAGAAGACTTGATCCGACATAAAACACGCCCAAATTTGGCAATCAGCAATGAAATACAAAGATAACGTTATAAAATAATAATAATAATCTGCAGCCAAAGAGGATTCTGCATCGAGAAGCACTGCTTGGTCTCAGGAACACTCCAGGAAGCCAGAAACAAACACGCTGCTATCAAGAATCAAACCGTGGAAAAGTGTGAAACGGGTTCACTGGTCAGACCAGACGAAATAGAAACCGCGTCCAGCTGACCAACGAGGAGCAGTACCACACACGTTAAGTCGTAATTGTGCCTTTTGCGCAGGCAGCTTTGATCTGGAAAGGTCCCTTCAATGGTGAAACGCTAACGGAGGGTTCGGAACATCTGCTTTCAACAGGAAACGCGACCAGAGGAAAAAAAAGCAGTTGGTCTTCGACAGCAAAATGAAACCCAACCACTGGTTCTTCACCTCCCAGATGTTTCCACATGACTGAACCAAGAGACGATAGAGCTCTCCACTCCTTCGCTGGTCTCATTCTGTCTGGAGCTGTTCTGCCTCAACAAAAGTGACGCGAAACAAACAGAAACATGAATGCGTTTTGTCTTTTCAGATGAAAACAAGCACAGAGAATCGAGATCCATCAAAAAAAAAAAACCAATTTGTTAAAGCCCTAACAAGTGTCTCTAAGAGGACCTTTCGCATCCTTGTGGGTCTTGGTGCGCTCAAATCCAATGTGTGGCTTCCAGTCAGAAAGAACTTCTGGGAACGTGTTTGTTTGTGCACATAAACAGGCACGGGAAAAAGACATCAGGACAGGTGGACTCCAGGACACACTCCAAAAGAAAGCAACCCAAACACAGCAAACTGTGAAATGCACAAAAAAAAACCCCAACAAGAAATCTCTTTTATTCAGTGGGGGAAAAAAAACCCAACCAGAAAAAAAGTTGCACTTTTTCTGAAAACTACTTTTTCCAGTTGTTAAAAAAAATCCCTCCCCCCCCCCCCCCACTACCACCCCTCTCTCTCTCTCTCTAACACACCATGTCGCTCTGAAAGGGCAGTAAATTATGTCAAAAACTGCCACCCAAAACAGTAATATGTATAGCAGAGGGGTTGACAGAAAGTATGTGCGAAGCGGGCCGCCGCTGTCAGGCTGTCACCGCCGCCAAAGTGACGTCCCTGACAGGCCGGGAAAACATGTTTCCCCATAAAACTTCAGTGTAATCACAAATCAAAAGCCTGTGTTGTCCCTGTCTGTAAGTGATTACAGTCCCGCAGCAACAGCGCCCCCCCCACCCCCCATCTCTCTCACTGTCATTCGTCTCGATTCTTCCTAAATGTCGAGCGATTTCAGTCTTTTTTTTCCCCTTTCCTTATTGTGCATTGAAAGGATATGTGGAGTAGGTCTTCATCGGTCCATTATTTATTCATTGACATGGATCCCCCCCCCCCTCGCTTTTTCCAGCAGTGGCTCACCTCTCCTGCTGCAGATGTGGAGTGGACCATCTTGATCTTAAGAGACAACGTTGCAAAAAAGATTAAAAAAATGAAATAAAATAAGTAAATGTCCTCTTTCCCACGTCGACCCGCTGCTGTGAGTTAGTGGCTTCGGGGCCGTTTAATTAAATCAAAAACTTATCACTCACATTTTAATTATGCTGCCAAACAGCTCGGCTTGACTTATGACTTAGTGCCATCTAGAGGCCAAAGCGGGGCGCGAGGGAAGGGTGAAGGCAGCGCTCCGAGTCACGTTGTCAGTTTTATATAATGTATATATGATGAACAAAGAAGAAGGAGAAAGCGTGTGCAGTAAGCTGTTGAAAACGTGTTGTTTCCTTTATCATGGCCAACTATATAATCATTTCAACTGCAGTGTTATGCGGCACTATGGGGATGATGTATAAGCGGAATGAATCACAAGGATAACCTCATTGCAATCCAACAGGCACATAGTATCAAGAAGAACATGATCAGATTGTCCACAATGTCTGGATCTGAATGGACAAATTAGTGCCAAACCTTTGGTAACCTGAAAATAACGTGACAACATTATTTCCTGATTAAATGTGGTCCTGTTTTGTCGTTCACAGCCTCCTACTTATGCTGCACTTGTTTGGTGTCTACTCCATAAGCATAAATTCATGCATAATTTTGTAATTGTATATATTTACGATGTGCGGCAAAGAATAACAACATACATCGAGCATCAAAGTCGAGGGGAAAAACAGGTGGTTGAATAGTTTAAACAGATGTGATTGAGCATACTGTTTCACTAAACTATTGTTGCTGATTTTCAAGTAGGAGTAGAAAGAGCCTGTCTGAGCTGCTGATAATGCAGCTTATGTGTTTCATTACTTTATTTATTCTTGAACATTTTCGGCCTGTAGTTTGAAAAAAATGTATCAAAATGATTCTATTTAATGCAAAATTGCTTCCCTTTGTCATATACATATTGAGTGTTTTAACACACAACCAACACTCGTTCGGCTGTTTCGAAAAAGGCGGCGTGATTCTGTGGAACGTGGACTTTAAATCAGAGGCGTTGGAAGAAAACAGGCCGAGGGCCGAGAAACAGCCGGCAAGAGGGACTTATCTGGCCCACTGCGGTCACCTTGTTGACAGTAAAAACAAGGGACAAACGACAGTTTCAATGAATCTAACTTCAGTTCCTGTTCCGTTCGTAAGACATCACACTGAGTAGGGGACATAACCTAATGCGAAGACCCCCAACTGACCAGCAGGTGGCAGTGTGACGAGAGGACGTCATGAAAAGTAACTCGCTATTGCCAGCAAAGAAGAAAAGAATGATTAAATGCAGATGTTTTGATTATAAAAAATGCACGTTTACTGTTTTGTTTGAGCAGAAGCTGTTGTTACTTAAGGTTGGCTTTTGGGGGGGGGGGTTGACCCTGCACTTTAAAGAGCTGGACCTCCTCAGGTCGCTCACTGAAATCCTTACTGATTAAAGGAAATCAGCTGCAAAGTGTTGTTAAAGGACGTGTGAAGACTGAGACAGCCAAGTGACAAGTTAATCAAATCTAAAAAGAAATACCTTAAATGCCACATAATGTGCGAAGTGACCTGCAATATCACAATGTTGATCTGAAAGCATCACACTTCTCGGAGTTGCGATGCACACGCTCCACACACATCCTGCATTCTGTAACTCTCAGGAAGAGACGGTTGGCTCAACAGACACGGCCGGTCAGCCAGTCAAGGGTTAACTGAAACTTTTCGTAGTAATCAGCAGCAAGGTATGCTGGTCGGAATATTGCATGAAACTGTTGATTTTACAGGAATTTGCAAGGAAATGCAAAACCATCTCTGGGATTTTCGGGGAAAACCAACGAGGTTAAAAACATCCAGCGAGCAGCTGCTCTCTCCAGGAAAAAAAAGAGGCTGAATTCAGTCCCTACATGTTACTGTTAAGGTGTTTCTAACATAATGGCCAGCGAGCATATCGGTTATGTTAACATAACTTTGAAAATGGGCGGTCTATTTGACATGATGTATTTATTTGGTCATTATGAAGCTCTAACTTCATACAAAGAGTGCGGTAATGACACATGTCAGATATAAAGCAACGTCAAATGGATGCACTTCAGTCCAAGTGCCTCCAAACAATACCCGAGTGCAGTACTTAGACGCATGCACGCGGGCAAATTGGCCTGATCTCTCCTGCTGTACTAATGCAGGGAGATGACTCTGCGGTGACCCGTGTGTGCAGCGTGCTAATGCAAAGGCACAGCGTGCAGGAAGGGGGGGGGGGAGTAAAAAAAACCCTCCACATGAATCACACCTTCAGCGGACCTCTGGGTCCTCCGTGGTCCTGTCTCTGAACCGTTCCTGTCTGATCCTGTTTCTCGTTTGTTGTTTTAGATCCTCGCGTAGAAAAACAGCGGCGGGCTATGAGAACAGGCACTCAGGAAGCCGGGAGGCGGTTCCCCGGGTTTTGGGTGACTTACTCTCACGCAACACATGTGGCGGCCGGACCTCGGGAGGCGGCGGGGTCCTCCCATGCAGGTCGGGTTACCCAGAGCGGCCAGGGGGCTAACCACTACCATCTGGCCTCACCTTCCATGTTCGCCGCCGCTCCCGGCGCTCAATGGCTTCCACATGGCGCCCGGCCATCTCAGACATAACCTCCATAACACACAATCACTCAGAAGTACACGCTGAGGGGAGCAACGGGCGCGCGCGCACCGCGGCACAGATGCACGAATGCACGCACATGTGGTTCGTTGTGTCTGCGCGTCGGTGCGTCAGTGGACACGGAGAAGAAAACCGCATGACAGATGGAAGGAAATAGATCACAACAAAGACTGTTGACTGTGAGACATTCTGCAGGTATTTCAGGCTCTTGGTCCACAAACGTTGGGACACAAACTTATGATCCTCTGCCAATCTTTACATCTATCAGGCTCCGTCTTTACCTTAAAATACTTTTTCTTTCATCTAACTAAGCTACTGAGCGGTCGCTACTTGATTTAAACCACAAACTGTTTCTGTGGGGTGTTTTTTTTTTTTACCTGGTTCACGTATTTTTGTTTGCCGCTGTCCCAACGTTTTGGAGATGTGCTGCCACGTGAAGCTTCACGATACGTTGATGTTCAGATTGTCTCGCTTTAATGAAATGACATGTTTCTGCTATTCACCAGCACCAGCTTTAGCTCAATCTTGAGGTCGTCCTTGATGGGGGCGCGTCCGTGGGGGCGGGGCTTTTCCAGCATGCTTCCCCCCCCCCACATAATTTGTAATTCTTCAGCAGAAGCGTTAACAGAATGAGTGGAGGGTCCAACACAAAGATCATATATAACACTAGTTACACCGGTACTAAAACTGATGCGAATGCAAAACAGACAAATCAAAAACTGCAGAATGAGCTGCGGCCTGTCGAACAGCCGTGAGTGTTGGCGGCCCGATAATTGCAGGCCGAATGTATCGACTATCAATTTGTCACAAATGAAAAAGTCTTTAACTGTTAGCGAACGCTCAGTTTCAAAAGGCTATTATTGGGCCAATCAATGCACAAAGTCCACTGTGCAACTACAAGTTAGCACTCTGTTGTTGAAGAGGTTGGTTTCTTTTTTTTTATATATGCCGACCAAGTGTTGATTTTTGGCATTTTTGCGACTGATTCTTTCAAACTTCGAAGGGGCTTTAAACTCACCACCCCCCCACACACGGTGGCACCTCAGTTCCCCTGTAATCCGAATACCAAATTAAGTAAAAGGAAAAAGGATTCGAGCAGTCTCGCATTGGTTTGGGCATCAAAGATACGCACACAGACGTCGCGCACAAGCAAGTACAACCTGTGCATGTGTTGTCAAGGCTCAAGCAGCTTTCCTTGCATGCACGCTGAGTGTACACTCCTGCACTATCAAGACTGGCACGCACCCAAATACACACGCCGAACAACTTGGCATGCGCGCTCATTCACATGCGTGCGACGTGTGCACGCTTGCGCGGGTTCGCTCACACAACTGCAGGGGTTGGGGGGGGGGGGGCGGTGGGCGGAGGGAGGGGAGGGAGTGTGCGAGCGAGCGCGCGAGAGGGGCTTTAATCAGGAAATTCACCTCGAGGGGTTTCATCTAAGCAGGACTGGACGCTGCTCTTCTCCCTGCTTCTCACAATGAATTGAATCACCGAGACAGCCTGCGCTTGAAAGCCTCAGTCCAGTGTCAATAAAGCTAATGCTATCGCAGGTTCCTCTGTGCACACACTGCAATCCATGATATGGTTCCATATGCAGCACGTGGACCAAATGCAGCAGCGCTCAGACCGTCATTATTTTGGGCTGTGACTCATCCAAATAGCTCGTCGTTTGTTGTTTATCCTGCGCCGCGCCGACACGTGCTTTTAATAGATCCGTCTGGACGCAGGTTGTTGTCTTAAACTTAGACGTAAACATGTAAATAGAAAAAAGAGACGTGGAAGATGAAGCCCAGGAGGTCAAACGTTGGTTTGACCTTGAATTAGCTTTAGTTTCGCTTCATTTCACATCAAACTTTGTGGTTTGCTGTCACTGAAAACTCCCATGAAGCCACGTTGCATACATGCACAGTGCAACATATGCTTATACTAATAAGTACATCAAACTGCACCTCAGAAATCAGCTAAAATATTTTCATTCTTTCTCCAAAATTTAAATTTGATGGTTGATAATACAGAGATGCTGCACCTCTCATTGTCCCTTCCAACAACATGTGTGTCAGTGCGCATCCTTTGGTGGACCTGGTTGAGTAGTTAATCGTACTGTAACCACACAGAAAGAAAGTCTGCACCCACATAGACCCTTTTAGGTGCGGTCTGCATGTTTCCCCTATTCCTGTTTCCTTCCATAGTAGAAAAAAAACATTCATGTGAGGTCAAACTCATGACTGGTAAACAAAGAAAACATCTGATCTCTGACCTGCCAAAACATTCCAGTGAAGCCAAACAACTCTCGAAACCAGAACTGACACCAATAAAGAAAAGCAAGAGCCTTCAAAATAAAAGCAAGGAGCACTTCCTGAAATCTGAAAGGAGAAAGTTTCTGACTCTGGTTTTCCCTCTGAAAAGTGCAAATAGACAACGGAGGAGCAGGTAAAGCCTCCGAGCCAAAGCGATCTATGGCTCCTCCCACACATCAGGTTGGATCGTTGGATCGCTGTGATTGGATGCTGCAAGTACGAGCAAAACTCTCTGAAACCACATCGGTCATTAGTGATCCAGATACTCACGATCAGACTGGTGAATAGACTGACTAAACAGTGAGTAGAGCCAGTTGACATTATTTTCTATGCTCAATTGTATCGGTATTGAAGCCGTTTGAGAGGAAAACATATGATTTCGCTGACCCGAAGTGACTTCCCAGCCAAGCCCACTCTAAACCACATTAGTCATCCTTTATTTAAACTCCCAGCGTCAGACGGAGAACGGCTGCAGCCGGAGAGTGGTGTAACCTGGATAAATCCTCTTTAGCACACTGCCGCACCTGTGACATACGAATAATTTGCCTCTCATAGGTTTCCAATCTGCAAAAAGAAAACAACAACAACAACAACAAAAAAAACACAATAGCGTCTGTGGCACCTGGGTGACAACTTATCTGGCCCAGCCGAAACAGGAACAACACGCTGCGTCTCAGCGGTAATCTCTGATCAGCTGAAACGCTTTCTGTGATAAACATTGACTCGATCCCCATGGGCAATCACTCCGTAGTGCCGGCATCATGGGAGGTAATGTATGCAGAGACGTGTTGAATCCGCTTCGGGGGCCCTTCGCATGCGCGCGCGCGCGCGCACGCACGTACATACACGTGCGACGCATGCATGCAAACAAACACACGACGTGCGCACAGCGAGATGAATTGCTACGCCACCTAGAATAAATACATATCAGCTACAGTGAGCTGGGGCGCTTTGCTCTTTCCTATTAATCCTCAGCATGGTGATTTATTGCAGGGTGCTTGTCAACAGCCATATAGTCCCCTGGAACTGTGGCCAGCCAGGAGGAATGCTGGAGTTTAGGACTGAGGCCAACAGCAGCTGCCCTCTCGTCCACTCTGCTCCTCCACATATATATATGGAGGAGCCTCCATATATATATATATATATATATATATATATAGAGCAACATCAACATTTTTGCAGGGAGAGGGATGGGTCTGTAAAATAATCTGTTTCTCATAATCCTTGTTTTTTAAATTGATGTCTTCGCCGATGTCGCCGCTGTAGAGATTTGCATTTTGCCAAGGTGAAAGGCCCGAATGTTCAGCAATCAGTTCTGCACAGGAGCGTCCGCTTAAAGGAGCAGCGACTCCAAGTTATTTTTATCCACTCCCTCTTCTGTGTGTGTGTGTGTGTGTGTGTGTGTGTGTGTGTGTGTGTGTGTGTGTGTGTGTGTGTGTGTGTGTGTGT
>JASSRZ010000049.1:17405153-17423892 GCA_032164315.1 Malacoctenus gilli | reverse complement strand
TCGCTCAGGCGCGCTCAGGCAGGTACATCCACGTTTGTTGGCATGGTGACACAAGGGAGGATGTAAGTTTATACGAAGACCAGGGACGAAATAAAACACAGAAATAGGTTGGTGGGTTTTTTCCCTTTCTTCATCAGACATCTGATCCTCATCTGATAACTTCCTGTGTGTCCCGAACTAACAATGATGCATTGTGAGGATCAATACTTTAGTAATGGTGTTGTCAGGCCTTGACACAGGTGTGTGTGTGTGTGTGTGGGTGGCACTGTAAGACGTGATGTGTCAAACCCCAGCTTCATGTGTCCTATAAAAAGCATGTTTGAGATCTACATAATAAACACCTGCTGACTGAGTTGTTGGCTATTTGTAACTGATTGTTTTCCCAATTTGAAGTATGATCATTCAGACCGACAGTCATGTGAGAAGTTGCGAAGTTCTAGCGTGAGCTTCCTACCTCAGCCTACTGGGATTTCTCTCTCTGAAAACAGAGTCTGTATGTCAGGCTATCTTTGAGCCATTGAAGACACAGCAGACTCCCAGTGGAAGGACGAGCAACATGCAGCGTATAGGACAGGGGTGGTCATGCGACTTTATTTGATGGGTGCAGTGACAGACAGACACGTAAGAGGTGGGGGCAAGATAGCCGCGGCTGGAATCGAACCCGCGTCGAAGATGTAGGCTGCTCAACCCGTTGAGCTATACGTGCGCGCGCTCGTGGTGAATTTTGCGTTTGTGTTTTTTTTTACGGTACGTGCATCTCACGTACACGCACGTTGACGCTAATAACTCGGAGGGAAAAAAATCCACTCTCAAAATGGCAGAGAAAAAATGCACGGCCAAACGATAATATGAAGATGAACACAGGACGTTTTTACCAGAGTGGGAGAGTTTATTTTTTTAACGTAATGGCAAGTCATTCTGTCTTACATGTCGAGTAGCAGCAACTGACTATAAACCAGATTTGAAAATGATTGCTGAGGGCAAGGAATGCCAAAAGTCCCACTGAGCAACATGCACGGTAAGAGAAAAATGCTATTGTAAATGATTATTCTTTTGTTTGTAGGCATGAACTGAACATTGAACAGTTTGTGAGGTGGTGCACACAGTGTTCGTTGTTGAAAATGACTGGCCTGTGGTTTTCTTTCTGTGGAACTCAATTTTTGTCAGATACTACAATTTAACTAAATTATTATTATATAATAATATTAATGTAATATAAATTAAATATTAATATTGATATTTTTATGTGTCAGAGAGAGCAGGGAGTGAGGGATGGGCCAGTTGATGTGTGCATGTGTATGATGTGGCTCTCTGCAGTAACACAGTAACCAATTGTGGCTCTTAGCCTCTGACTGGTTCGCCACCCCTGCTATAGGTGAAGGTGGGACTGCCGTGTCCACGAGGCTTGTTCCAGACATCCATAAAAAGAACGGTTGCATAAGGTGGAGAAATGTGTTTTTTTTTTTCTACAAACAGCTCAGAATAAGAAACAGTTTTTTTTTTCCTGGTTGGAACATTTCGTACCAACGAGAAACTGAAGCGCAGAACAGATAAGTTGTAGCTCATCGCTTTACCAGCTGCTCCTCAAAATGATTCATCATGTCTTTGGTAAAAAAAACAAAACAATGATTACAACGAAATCAATTTTTTTTTTTTACCAGTCACAATAATAATATTTTCTTGACACCACATGAGATAAAAATGTTTAGCGGTAATAAAACGACTCCAATCTCCTTGTGCAGCTCTGGAAGAAGAACAAATATCCTGTTTCTTGTGAAGGATGTATTAAACTTCGGGGGAGGAAAGTCAAGTTAACCCGAAGTTAACTCTATGCTGACTTAGAGCCACTAACCCAGACAGGACAAATAGGCTATGAAAAGTGGATAAATGTGACCGATATTTTGAGCAGTTTCATAACTTCTGTTCAACTTTTCCCTCTTGGTGTAATATCACTCAATGTGTCAAAACTTTAATAACACAAACAGTCTTTAAGGGGATGAGAATAGACACAACTGCACAAAATCTGTTCACCTCCAGTCACCTCCATTACAAGCAGTGTGACAAACAATGCATTTGTGTGGCGGAATGTCACTTTAAAGCAGGTTTTGTCAATTTCAGACAGAAAAACAGTTTTTTTAAAGGAGGCACAACAGCATAGCAAGCAGCTCAGGACTATTTCTATGGACCCAGTAGGACTACTAATGACCATAACGTCAGCTGAGGACATTCTGGAACGCTCCCCGTTTACCTGCTACTCGTTCACTTCAGACGAATCATAATGGTGCGGTGTGATGGAGTTAAACTTCCTAAAAGTCTGCATATGTCTTTGCCTCTGACACAGCATCCTGCAAAAGTTAGTCCATTAATAACCCATTTAACACTGGGACGCTGCGAGCGAGGTGATTGATTGTGCTCGCAGATATGGTAATCCACCTAGTGTGGCTAAAAGACTGTGTTAGCAGAGAAGTGGAGCAGCAGCTGCTGCAGGCAGGGTTCCTACCTGGAGACCCGGAGCGTTTGGAAATGCACGCAGAATGAATATGTTCACTTTAAAGAGGCGATACGTTCGACTTTCAGGGCTCCATAACACAAAACGGACATAATCTGTCTGTTGGGGGGCCCAGTTGAGGCTGTTGATCCTTATTAGCATTTTAGCAATTACCGCGAGGTTCGGAGCTGTTTTGAATTTGCTCGGCTTGTTCTTTGTTACGAGGGAGCTCCCCAACCAAGCAGAGGACGGATTCTACATCACAGCGAGAGGGGGACTGAGAGACGCGCGTGACAAGACGTCTAATCTACAAACGCTCGCATGTCCATCCTGAAGTAAACCGGGGTTAAATACGGAGGATTTAACAGATAGGATTATGGGACCGTGTTACATATAACTTGTACATTGGGTCCTTCATAGATGGCTGTTCTGTTTACCCACTTTGCCCTTGTGGTGTGGAGGTTTTGGACAATGGTGTCATGGTGGGAAATTCCAGATTTGATTCCGGGCTCAGACCGTTATCCTTTGAAGGTTGCATTACTGTCTTTGTGAGGATTATTCCTGAGTACTCAGACTTGCTCTCATGAAACCAATGACAAGTGTGTTAGATTAGAAATAGAGACTCTAAATTCTCTGGAAGCTTGAATTTTTTCTTGAGTAGTGGTCTGTCTTTATGTTTTGACAGTCTTTGGACAGTCCTGTGACCTGTCCAAGTAGTCTCCTGCTTTGAACCCACAGTCATGCAAATACATGAAAAACTGGAGTGTAAATATATATATTTTTTTAAGTTGAAGGATAATAATGTTATCAATGAAAAGGACATTGAAGTGTATTCCTGTCTGCACAGGTGCCACACAGTTCATAAACCCAGATGTTTATTCGAGTTCAAGAGGACAAGATGCTCTCGAGACGGAGCGAGGTTGTTGTGAGCATACGGATATAAAATAAAACGGAAAAACATCCAGGTGTCAAAGCAGCTCAGGAAGCCAAGAGAAGTCGGCGAAAGTCAAGAAAAAATAAAGTTTCGATGTTCGCTCCGCGTCCAGAGCATCGCTGTGACACGCCGCTCCGCCGGCGCGACCCCCTGACCCGCGGCGGAGAGCAGGCGGGCCTCGCGGAACTGCCACAACAGTGCCACTGTTGTCTGACTCGGTGTCACTCCAGAAAGAACAAGGAAGCGGGGTCACCGTCCCGCTGTCAGTCATCTGCCTCCGCGGGAGGATGACGAGTGGGCTCTGGTGGCTCCGCGTGGCTCAGAGAGCGCAGCTCGCTGCTTGCCTTAGAAAATCAACAAGTCAAGTTGAGTCAAATTTATTTATAAAGCCCCCCCCCCCCTCCATGACAATGGGGGGATTTTTTTTTTCTCTCGCAGTGACGTTCTCTAAGAACTGAGGGGCATAAATGCAGATAAAGACGAGGGATAAAAATAAGGAGGATGAGACACGGAGCCGGTTTTAACATAAAACGCGTGCATGCGTCAGCGTTTGCTCGTTTCGCGCGCGCACCCGCACGAACGTCGCCGCTTCTGCGACAGACAGACGTTTCCATCAGCATGTTTACTCCTCGCGACACACGCTTTTTTTCCCCCCTTTTTTGTTTAATTCATGTCATGCAAAGGTCAAACTTGTTTTGTGCACAGCGTAATGAATAATTGAAAATGCTGTTATATTGGAGGTGAGGCTGGGATTTTTTTTTTTCCCTTCGCTCTGCAACATATTTTGGGCCGCGCGCCCTCCAGCCTGCGAGGAAGCGTGTTGGAGACGTAATCTCTCCACGACATCGCGGTTGCTTGACTTAGATACTCAGACTAATTAATCCAAAGCCCTCACTTTAATTGCCGTAATACGTTGGCTCTTTGTCTTCTTTATCTTGATTTTCTCATGACGTCTATTTTCCCATAATTGATTCAAAAGGAGATCTAATCTCCCCCCGCAGCGAAAGGGGGGGGGGCAACGTATTGATAGCTTCAGTTTAAACCGGCGACAGTTTTGCGGTGCCCATTGTCTCCGCTAATTACAGCAGACTTGATGCATTGTCTGGGCCAAGCGCGATTGAACTTTCCGAGTGTTTGGGACGAGTCCTCACCGTTCTTGTTTGTTTGGTTTTTTTCTTTTCTTTTGACAGGAAACGACCAATGAAGACGGCCAGATGGTGGCCGGCTGCCGTCTTACTGTTGGGGCTCCTCGCGCTCGGCGCCGACGGGAGGCCCAACAAGGAGCCGTTCGGGTCGTCGCCCTATCGACCCGTCGTGAGATTCCGACACAAGGTATCGACCACCTCCTCTTTTCAATAGCCGTCCATACTGAGCGGCTGCTTTCTCGCACGAAACTAATTACCAGCGACGTGTCTTCGTTTGTCTGACGGCTCTCTTGTGGTTGTTTTTTTCCCCCCCTCCCTACTAAAAAGGCAAAACATACATGATGGATCATTGTCCGTCCTTCCTTGCCAGGAGACTGTCGTTTCAAAGACAACATCAGATTAATGGCGGGCAGGAGCCGAGCTCTGGATGGAGTGAAGGTGGTTGTGCTGGCATTTCAGATGAGCGTCTTTTAAGAGAGAGAGAGAGACGTAATTGAATGCCTATCGGCTCGGAGATAAAGGGCAGCGCCCCCGGCAAGCAAAATCTGGCACTTTTATTAATCCTTCTCGCTGCGTCTCGAGGAACGAGTCGCAGTTTTCAATCCCCACCCAAAACTGTTTGTTTCTGCCGCCTCAGTTCCTCGACACCGGAGTGTGACACCAGACGTGGATCAATTAGAGGCGGACGAGGGGAGAAATTGACTGTTTTGGCAGGCAGGGAGACGAGGGGAACAAAGCTTTTTGTCAAGAGGCAATAAACAGAATTTGGTCCTTTAGCGCACATTTCCAGCAAGCCTCTTTTACAATTTCACAACAAATAAACACTTTTTAGGGAAAAAAAAACAATAATAGTGATTCTGAAGAAAGACAGACACGTTTGTTTGTATTGTATCTTACGTCTGGCTTTACATTAGGGATTTCTGTCACCACAAGTCTTGATTATTATTCTCTTCTATTTGTTTAATCGGCATTAGACCCGTCCGCCCGCAATAAAAGGCAGAGACAGGAGCGCCGATGGGAGGGAGGATCTGGAGCAAGGTTGTTAGAAAGCAAGCGAGTCCAGGGGAACAGATGGCTGGAACGTCATTGGGCTGTATCATAGTTGAGCGAGGAGCTGGAAGCGGCGCTTCGCTGTTTGAGTTGACACAATGGTCAAACACATTCTGACCTTTCCGAACGGGATTTATTCACACAGACGCGTTCCAAACTGCAGATTCCGGCTCGCCTCCTTCGAGAAACTGCAGCCATCAGACTCAAGTGTGTTTGAAGATTAAAGAACTTCAATATCGGGGGGGGGGGGGCAAAAAAATCCCCACTTCTGCAAGGCTGTGATGTTTCATCCCCCACCAAAAATTACAAGCAAACGATCCCTTTGTCGTTCCCACCTGAGTGATGTTTGTTTTCTATGCCGCAGCAACTGTGTTGTTGTTTTTCCAGCCTCATTTCCATTTGGCTTTGAATGTATCACTCAGTGTTTAATTCAGGACTGTTTATAGAGATCTTTTCAACAGGCTCCTACGAATATGGAGTGCTGATGTCTAACCGTAATGAAATAGATGATAGTGTCTGCCACAGGTAGGGAGTGAGAGCAACGTGCTGCGCCCTGCTTCCACTGCAGCCGTCATACTTCCTGAACGAATCCAACTGCAATGGAGAGAAGCTTTTTTTGGGCGGTCTGGCTGAGCTGCGTTCCTTTTTAAGCGGGCTACGATTTCACTCGCTATGAAGCCGAGTGAGATGAAATCGCTATATATTAAATAAGTGCGTAAAAGCCTCCCGTCAGATAAAGCATCTCCACAAAGTTCATTGTGGAAAAAACGAGCGACTTTGGATGTTTGTAAAGACCCTGAAACGCAAATCTTCAAATCTTAAACTCTGAAATTGTGCTGTCATTTTACGGGCGGTATTTGAAATCCTCTCTCGTGAGCTGTTTCTTTTTAATCTCTTTCTTCCTCGCAGTCCTCGGTGTCCCTTCTCGGTAGTTTTCCGTCGCACAGAGTACTGTGTATTTTTCAGTTTTGCATGCATACGTCTTTAAATGGCAGCACGTTCTCAAGCCGAAGACTTCGCTCTGCGAAGCAGCCGATCATCTCTGATTGAAGGTAACTGGCTTTGACTTTGCCCCTTTTTGTGGCGCGCATAATGAAATTAAGGCGAATCTACGTGTGGCGGGGATTTGATGAGGAGCCACAAAGATGATCTATGTGCTTTCCCACGCCGGACGCGGCGCGATTGCGTCGCAAAGGAATGTCGTTACTGCATCTGCATACAATTACAGTTTGTCTCAGAAGGGGCGGAGGTAAACTCCATTCATCCGCCTGCCTGTCAAGCAAAGTTGGGGGCCAAATTTACAGCCTGGGCTCTGAAGGAAACGCCGCGCCGTCGCGCAGGGCTCGCAAATTATGTCGCCGTCCTTGTTGTCGGATTTTCTTCAGTGTCGGCGAGACCGCGGAAAGCGGCGGGTCATCAACTCGTCGGCGCAGCCGATTGAACGGTGCGCGAGGAGTGTTTCTCTCAAACTGAGACGTCAAGTTGCAGAGCAGGGTCGTCACACTTATCGCAGTAATGAGGCCACAGAGAGCTGATTCCAGCTCGGCTCGGGCTTGATCAGCAAAACGATGCCGGGATGTGTGAATACGCTCAGCGTCAGTGCAGAAAACACTCTGATCACTTTTAATGTACAGTTAGCAGATGTGCTTTGAAGGACCTGACTTTTCTGACAAAACAAAGTATTTTTTACATCTTTGTACATCAGGGAAAGCGACCGTGTCGCTCCAACCTCTGTCATGTTCAGCACACTAAAACGGATGGTTTGGATGCCAGTGCTATTTTCCGAGCTAGCGTTCTCCATCCCATCACCGATTATCTCAGCCAGGAGCAGTTTTTTCATCCGCTTTTAGTTTTGGACCTCAGTGGGTTTTTTTTTTAAAAGAGGCCAGTGTTCAGTGCGTGGTAAGTCAACACGCCATGATCATGACTTATCTGACCGGTTTCCAGTGCTGGGTGCACTGTGATGCCCAAAACGGTACATAACAGCTCTCCGGGATGCTCCTGGTCCCGGAGGGCCGCATTCCATTTATTCAGTGTGTTCCGGCTTCTACACACCTGATTGCAGTGGCGCTCGTCAGCAGGCTTCATGCAGAGCTTTGGGTGAGGGCGTCTGTCCAGTGTTCGGACTGTGTGTGACTCAGCAGAGAGCCTGCTAACGAGCCTCATTGCAATCAGGTGCGCTGACACTGGGACACACTGATGACCACGCAGGAGTGCGGCCGAGCTAACTTTGAACGTTTTTGGGGAGTAAATGTCAACTTTCTGAACCAGGTGGTATGAAATAAAAGGGGAAAAAACACAACATTCATCACTGGCCGACAGTGTTGCCGCTTTCTCTTCTCCCGCACTTTGAGGGACAGTGTTTGACGGGGGTAACAGGATCAGATATGACCTCATAAGCTTTCCCCGCAAAGACTTCAATCACCGACAGGCGCCGCCGCTGCCACAAACAGCTGGTCACACGTGGCAGCCATAATTCCCATGGCATTGTTTCAAGGAAAATGACTGTGAAATCCCCCCACGCAGGGTCAGCCACGGGACACGGAGTCCCGTCCAGCCGTAGCCGGCGCTAATTATAATTGCTTTTAATGGTCCGACCACTCGGAGTGCTGCCGCCGTACTGCCTGCGCTCCTCCGAGTCAGTCCTAGGTTATGCACTGCGACTTCACTCAAGGTCTCGTGTGAGGAGTTTAACTGAAAGATTGATGGAGAGGCTCAATTTGTAATTTGGGAAATTCGAGGTGAAGCGCTCAGGGTTTTTTTGGGGGGTTTTTTTCTCCGCGACGTGAGGGACAAAAGCAATCTCTGCGAGTTGGTCGTTTTGACATCGAGCCGTTATGTCGGGACAAACAAAATGGAGGCAAGGGCAACTGTGCACGCAGCCTCGTCCATCCAGCACTGGCCTGGCCACATGGCAAATCTAGATTAACAGGGGATAAACAGGGAGAGAGACAGACAGAGAGGGGGGGGGGTTAGGAGGTGGAAATTAAATTGGGATAAACAGGCAGCGACAGGAAAAGCAAGTACAGGTTGTACAATTCACAGCAGCTTGATGTGAATCACTTAAAGCCGCGGCAGGAAACGTTCGGCTCATATGTGACGACTGCCAGTGTTGCCTCCACCCTCCTCCTCCTCCTCCCCCTCTTCCTCAGCTGGTCGGTTCAGCCCTAACCCTTGTCACTCATCCTGATGAGCTGTCTGCTTTCAAATGGCAGCCAGCCCGGGGCTGAGGTAACCAGCGTCTGTGTAGTCTCCGCAGAGGCTTCAGAGGCAGATGCCGCACGGAGCCAGTCTGCTACAACAATAACAAGGTGCCGACGTCCATGCTGGTGCTGACCTGTGCTTTGCAACAAAAAAAAGCTTACACACTCGTGTTGCTCGGCTCTGTTTTTTATTTACTCTTTAGGATTGATAGTGACTTTTTTTTCCCACGGCAGAACCTTTCCTGATTATTTGTTGTCGTGAATACTGACAACAAGGGTGCAATTTGCAGGGAATTAACCAGCAGACCTAAAAACTGGAACGCATTTAGGGTGAAAGTCATGCAGCCAAATGTTATTTAAAGGTGAATCCAGGTTGCACACTGTGTGGTTACATCACCTGCAACACGAGTGGGGAGTGAATGGTGCAGCTCTCTGCTCAGAGCCTCGTGTGAGCGACTCACAGCAGCTGTCAATGACCTCATACTGATTTCAGACAGAAAGTACCGAATGCAACTAACCAAAACACGGATTGGAGGTTTCTTTTTTCCTCTAATCATTTGTTTATGGACTGTCCAGTAACGTGGACGTGACAGGAATGCAGATCTATACTTCAGCCTGCCACCAGGGGGTGATTGAGATATTTTGGCTCCCGTTTTGTTGGAGCCTTCCTGTGGGCCATTGTTTTCTGCAGTCGACGGTGTGGGCAGGCTGCTGCAGGTGAGGGGGGACAGTGTGCAACCCTCCAGTGATGTATTGGTTTGGGACCCAAAAGAAAAAAAAGCATACAAAGGAAAAAGAAAGCTTGTCAGCACATTGACTCTCCAGTTTATGGATGAGGCGCAAAGTTCTCCTTTGGGAATTTGCACTTCCCTGCCTCTGGTTTTTTCCGTTGCACCACTGCTGGATGACCCCACCGAGTCCGGCTTGTTTTTCTGCAGCGTGTCATGGCTCTTTGTCCAGAAGCCTCCGCATCAGCAAACCTGCTGTTATAAAGCAGTGATAAAGTGAAGGAGGAGGCCTGTTTGTTTTGACACCTCGCACTGCTGCTCTGAAATTTGCTCAGTGTACAGTATCTGGCTTTGCAGACGGTGCGTAGTACTGTAGTCTACTCTTACTTGTCACATATGTATGTTGCAATTTGCAGGCGGCTTTTTTTGGTTGAAGGGTACGAGGAAGTTGTCGGCGTGGACGAGTGGTGTTGGTGAGATGTGAAGCGAGGGGGAGAGAGAGAGAGTGGACAAGGAGGTGGTGGGCGTCGGTGGAGCGAGGAAGGGGGAGCTGAGAGACGGAGCGCGAGAAGAGGGGCGAGATAGATAGATGTGGGCGGTCAGCCAGCTCGACGCGACGGGGCAGATGAAGCACGAGTCGTACAGCTGGGTGCTCCACTGTCCCCAGAGTCTCGGGGCAGGAGAGACAGGCCTGCCAGCGGCCCCTCGGGGGGATATCGCTCTCTTCAAACAAATGAAGTGTGAACACTGTCTGCCATATGCAAATAAGGCCCATTTGATATCTTCCCTACCTGTAGAGCACATCTAAATGTCACCTTCTCCAGAGGGTGGTGATGGGGGGCATACAAAGAATGTCACGGAGCCACAGGTGTTTACCGTGATTTGTGCTTACTCGGTTTACTCATCACAAGCGGTTTGTGAAACACCAGAGCGATGATGATAGGCTTGGGAAGGGTTTTTCCTTTTTTTTTCTTATCGCAGCCAAGGAGGCGATGTTTTCGCCGGCTTTGGATCGTCCGTCTTATTACAAAATAGCTCTACGGATTCTCAATAGAATTGGAAGAAATTGGCATGATAGGAGAGGAGTGGTGCAAAGTAAATAGAGAAGACATTGAGGTGGTGATCCAGTCATCCGCTGATTCACAATGATGAGAGAAGTCATTTCTGTAGCAGGTTTGGATCCGTTCAAAGAGTCCAGTGAGCATAAGGCTGGAGCAGTGAAGGTTAACCAGCGCCTTGGCGGTGGTCTACGCTCTCCAAAGGCTTCTGGTTTTACCTCTTTGACCATCATAGCCATCATTCGCATGCCAACAGTTGGCCAAGCAGCATCTCAGCTACTGGTTGGATCATCATAATTCCAAGCAGAGCTTTAAAATTTGTGGGGAAGGAAACGAGCAAACTGCGATTTGATATGAATTGACAAACAAAAATCAACTCAGACAGATTTGCATAAATGATCAATCCTATTGAGAATTGGAAAGTTGTCCGTGCTAAACCACATCATCACTGTATTATTTGCTTGGCCCTCTAAGTAGTGCTGAACCAAACAAAAACACTCAAACCAAAAACCTAGAAGAAAAGGAGCGTGTCGGAAGAGAACACCGCCGTGGTAAATAAACAAAGGGGGCTGAGAGGTGAGGTTGGTGTTATTGGTTGTACAAAGAAAAGCAAGAGGCATGATATGAGGTTGTTGTTTTCGTTCTGGCACTTGTTTTGAAGAAGCTGGCTCCCAAAGGTTAAGGCTGGGGCCTCATTGGACAGCGCTTATCACTCCATCACCTTCCTGTCTGAATAAGATCTTGTTTCACTTCTGGGAAACTTGCGATTGTTTTTCTTGGAGGGTGGAACGAATCTGGGTTTCTCCCCATTCTGACTGCCTGATTAGAAATCTCTGGTTAAACTCGCGGGTTAGCACCATCCTTGCTCACCGCTCCGCAGTTACCCAAATTTCAGATTGCCACGCTAACAACCTTGTTAACCCACACGTTTTTCACGAGTGCCACTCGTCTGCGACGCCTCACTCAGGGCAGGTGTCCCCATAATTGGCATGTTGGTATTTTCTTGTCAGTTTCGCAGCTGCAGGAGAACTGGCAGCTGTAGTTCACGGCAGCCCGGCTGCCATAAGCAGCCTCCACATTTAACTTCAGCCTCGTTAAAAGAATATCATTAGTCATGTGGGTGTCTTTGCATCCGATCTGGATTTCATTAGCAACCGGAGCTCTGACGATGCACAGACTCCGTGAAGGTCTTAGGAAAATAGGAAAAGGACAAAAATAAAGTATGGAGAGAGGGAGAAGAGGAAAACTTGAGCTCGCAAACATCTCACAGTCTGTGTCAATTAGTTCAAATACATGATGTGAAATATTGATGAGCTGGCTTTAATTGAAGACATGTATCGAGGAGAGAATTCATTGTGTAAGGTTTCGCTGTGCACACCAAAGGATTGGGTAAGCTGCTATTTTGAGTCAGCAGCTCGAGACTCCTGTTCATTATTGACTATGGACCTGTTGCATAATGCATCTTTGCTGTACCCCCACCCAGCCCGAGGAGGTAGAAAGAGAGAGTCGAGAAGGGAGGATGAGCTGTGCAGCTTTCGCTGGAGAGATCTCGCACTCTAAGTGTGCCTCGTGCTTTTGCATCGCTGAGCAGCTCTTTAGGGTACTTGTCTTGATAGCAGTGTTCTTCCGCAACCACCGTCCTTTATGCATCGTCAGATGCTGCTGCTCTCCGAGGGCAGCGGCTACGACCTCTCCACCAGGAGGGTCATTCACAGCCGGAGAGGGAAATGTGAACCCAGTGGTTTGGTCACTAGATTTCTAGACATTCACAATTATGTTTAGTATTTCAAAGAGAAAAATTGAGGTGAAAAATGGGAGGGAAAAGGGATTTAAAGGGACTGTTTGTTTACATCAGCTCCATGTCTTCTGCAGGGGTATTTTAGGGGCCTCACAAATCATATCTCATTATTTTCAGTGGTCTGCGCAAAATATTTTTGAGGTTTTTCTGCAAAAACTTAAACATTTTCGTCCGTTTCGAAACACCCTCGACTGTAGAACATGGCAGACAATTTGGTTGGAGGAATAAAATCCTTGGACTTTGATGTTTTTGTGCATTTTCATTCAAACTCAACTGAACGTGTAGTTGGAATTAGTCTGATGCAAGACGATCTCACACACGCAGGCCAATGTGTCAATGTTGTTTGCAAAGCTCTGGTCTTAATATTTATCATAACCTTGATGTCTTATTCTCTTTGTTTTTTTTTCTTTTGCTTCCTGCAGGACGGGATCCCACAGAGCCTGAGAATAAAGGGTGAGTCTCCACTCCTCTCCTACTGTCTATTGACTCGCATCGCAAGTCCTTGTACCGTACTCCGTGCGGGTCGAACGCAGACCTTAGCATGACCCGCTTGCCGGACCGTAGGATGGTCTGGACTCCCCGTGGCGTGAAGATGTGGGCGTGTTTAGTTTTTTAATTGAGATGAGAAAACATTGGGGCTGCACACGGTGCTCTGGTCGTGTGGAAGCTCTCGCCTCACAGCGCAAAGGTCGAGGGTTCAAATCCAGGCGGGGCTTTTCCGTGTTGAGTGCGTATGTTCCCTCCACGGGTTTCCTCCCGCAGTCCGAAGAACATGCACATCCGTTCACGTGATGACTCTCAATCGCCCATATGTGTGAATATCTGTGGGTGGTTGCCTGTCTCTGTGTTCGCCCTGTGATTGGCTGGTGGTCCGGGGTGGATCCACCGCCTTCCCCCAATGTCACTCGGGACCAGCTCCAGCCCCCCTCCCACCCCCCATGACACTTAAATAAAAAAAGAGGTATAAAAGATGAATGAGAGTGAGATAAAGTGATATATAAGAACACCTCTAACAAGGGAGTAAGAGAGCCATGAATAGAGAACACCATCAGCTTACAGAAGACTCACCTGGTAATCACAGTGTAACAGTCAACAGGCCATGATTGGGTTCCAAAAAAACTCCACCACAGAGGTTTGTTTCGTCTTTGAGCCATTCGAGTGCGCTCCGAGCCTGGATGGAGGAGGCATTCAGCACGTTTGCGATCCACGGGTGCATGCGGACAAACAGCACTTTGTAGAATTTGTTAACTCTTGCCCGCCAGAGCCGCGCGCGCGAGATCACGTCATGCATGAGTCATGGCCGACTTGTCCAGACGTGGAAAATCCTTGAAAGCGGCAGACTTCGTCTGGACTTCAAAAACAAGCTTTTCATGTTTGTACAAGAATCTTTGAAGGATAAACTACATTCTCCTGGCGAAGCACGTTTCTGTACCAGCGTGTTTACCTGCAGGACATTCTTTTCAACTGATGACAATTTGAAGCTTTCAGCTGAACGTAAAGTCGCCATGTCCGCTGAATGTACATGTGTGTTTCTTCAAAGGATGTATGAAGGAGATAGTTGCAGATCTAACATGGCACCGCATTACTCACACTGGGCAACACCAAACACAATGTTTGTTTTCTTAGTTGACTTAGAACATTTTTCAGATGCTGAATCCAAACATGACATTGCTTTCGCTCCATCTACAGCAACATGTTTTGTCCTTATTTGTAGACATGTATGGGTATTTTTCACTTTGTATGATGCAAAGTTGGCCTGAATTTTTTGACATAAATGAACACTGAACAGCATCAGGTTTGGGGGACAAACAGGAAAAGCGAGTGGGGCAATAGGACCATTATTTTTTAAGTGACCCTCACCACTAGGGATTGATTTTTTTAAGGGTTACTCCTGACAACTTACAAAAAACACTTTATTGGCAATGTGTTGGAATGTGTTGTGGAAAGCTCCACAAAATGTTCTTATAAACAAATCCTCGCAAAATACAAGATATAAATTAACTTTAATGAAGGTCCTCAAAAACCGTGAAACATCTGCCGTTATCGCTGAGAATAGTTGCCTCTCCGGCTCCTTCCTCCTGGCCTGGGTGGCTGCGTCGCTGCTCCCTGGTGCTCCTGCGGGTTGACAGATGCATCTCATCTGTCAACCTGTCACCTCTCTAATATCTGCTCCGTCTCCTCTAAACAAGAGTCAATGTCAGGCAAAAGGTGCTCCCGCTGCCCAACGTGTCTGCCACTAAGTGTTTGAAAGGGCCGCTAAATGGACGTCTCCCCATTTTTCTTCGGCGGGGAAGGTCGAAGCAGTAATTGTAGAGGGTGCATTACCATAAAGGGCGGCCCCAGCTGTCTGCCGTGATTCACTTTAATGCGCCACGTTCCGTAAGCCGAGAGGGGAGATCTCACTTTGGCCAGTTTTCAGCAAACTCATTTCCCAGCCCCGTTAACGAGAAGGCAGGCGAACTGTGGGGGAAAATCATAAATAATTCAAGCATCAACATGTACATGGGAGGCGGCTCATTATTGCGCAACTGAGGTCAATTTAGCATTAAAACCCCCAATTTTACAAGCTTCATCACGAGCTACATTTCAGGCGGACGTCAAGCGAGCCCTAAATGAGAGAAGACGTGAAAGCCGGTTAAGTGTGTGCAGTGATTCAGTTAATTCTCCCCCCAGAAAAAAAAGATGAGGGACAACTCCTGGCGGAAAATAGGTGGGGGTGTGTTCTACCTTTTAAAGTCTCTTCAGAATATAATAATTAGCTCTTGACTTTCTCCATGTCCATAACCTGGAGTAACACCGCAAGCGGCATAAAAAATACATCTGTCTGTCTGAAGTTTTTTTTTTTCCCCCCGAAAAAGTCTTTTCGCAGTGAATCGCTACCAGCTAATACACTGCTGGGTTGTGCTGTGCTGAATTTCGCCGTCCGTCCGTATTCGATCCTACAGGCCTGAATGTGTTCACTTGTCTGGCACTTATATTCCTCACCCTGTAATAGACTGGTGACCTGTCCAGCGCCCGCTCCTTCACCTGCTATATTTTGCAGTCCCGAATGAGACGAGTAGTTTCTGACCTGAGGAGGAGCTGCTCAGGAAAACAAAACGGCAAATGCAGACCTCACAAAAGGGAACTTTTTTAGTTATAACCAAACCTAGCCTTCGATGTTGCTACATCTACAGACAGTATGCATTTGTGGGATGAACAGCATTGTTGGGTGCAAGTTTGTGCTATTTTGCATGCACAGACGCTATTTTACGTCAGTGATATTTTTTGGAAAAACTGAACGTTTCTACTGATTGATTCATTTGAAAAACAAGAACCTTCAGTGAAAGAGCTCAGCCTGGCAAACCGCCATCGCACTGGTCACATGCGGCCGTAATGGCGTTTCCATTTCACCCTGATGTGTTCGTCACAAGTCGGCCAACATGCTCGTGCTGTGTCACTCAGGCTCTGACAGCATGCCAAAGCTGAGCCCCCCCCCTGCAAGTGTTTAATGGGATTAAGGTCAGGTCCGGTTCAGACCTGCTCCATCTTGTGTTGTCAAGTGCAGGACAGAAAATGAAAGCAGGATGGAGGCAATAGAAGTCGTGGCCAGTTGGGGCAGAATGTCATGTCTACATGTCTGTGCACTGTGAAGCATTATCAACACCTTGAAGCAGAAGTCAACAGCAGAATGAAGTGCTTTGTAGCGACAGACAATTAGAGCAGTTTTTGAAGAAGTTAAGAAAGCTGCTAATGAAACAAATCAAATTTCACACTGGAAATGAGACAAATAGACCTTGAAATAAGCAAGTCAATGCTTTAAAGTGATCATGTGTAGCCACAAGCTTTGATGATATTTTTGAGTGGAAAAGGGCGAAGTCTACTTGGTGATGTCCTGTTTTGTGAAAAGTTTCCCACAAAACGGAGATTTCTTACTTTTTCTGCCCAGTTGGGATGGAGGTGACGGGACAGCTCATAAACTGGAGCCGAAGTACGGCGGAGGAGAGAGGAAGAAGACCGAGGAATGTCAGCCGTTTCCAGGGGGCTCAGTAATTGGAGTCCCAGGATGGGCATGTGTCACAGCAGCCCAGCTTGTTATGCAGGCAGCAGCGAGGCCTCGGACAGCCAGTTAAATGCACTTTTACGGAATAAATGGTGTGGTTTGGCCGTCTAAAAACCCTGATGGAACCTTTAAAGATATTCGCACTGTTCTCATTATGTTTTTTTTCTTTTTTTAAAAAAGTGTCCTTGGTGGCAGCACTGTTAAAAAAGAAAGATTTGTGCTGGTACGGTGTGCTGTGGTACCAGTGGTGTTTCAACATTACTGCAGGCAGAGCAGGAAACCCTTGTTATTTCAAATGCTGCTTAGGTTCTGCTTGTCTGCTTCCTTAACATGGGAGCCCGTGTTGGGTGGGGGTGGGGGTGGGTGGGGGGGTGAGATTCGACTCACGTTTTAAACCTTCCACAAGTTTTGTTGTCAGAGCACGAGGTGAGTGCCGAAACCGGAGAAATGACATATTTACTCTGTGTGGAGGCGCTCTGTGTAATCAGCCTTGGACGGGATCGAGTTTGCCGGGTCACACCTGTCCGGCAGAAGCTGCCAGAGCTAACGATTGTCTAACTGCATCACTTTTCCTAATTGCATTTTTTTTTTGTTCTCATCACTGTACCTCGCTTACCAACAGGATCTTTAGGGCATGCTAACGAGAGTGAGGTGAAACAGCCACACAGCTGTTAAACTGAAGCTGCCTTCAAACTCCCATATACGATTTTACCAGTCGAAGGGATTTTTTCCTTTCTGTGAACGAACACAAACAAGCTGTGATTTTCTAATTGCTGTCATGGGATATTTTTGGGGGAGGTTTTGTTATTCACATGAATTGTAGAGCAGCTTTTTTATGTTAGTTTAAGCTAAAATAATTCAAGGTTTTTCTGGTTTACCGAGCGTGACTTTTCTTTCGGAGTGTTCGAGTTGATTTATTCCGGTTCAAAAGACTCACAAATGAGAATTTAACATTGTTACTGTGTGATTATTTATTTGGAGGCTGCAGGAGAAAGCCACTTTTTTCCTGTTTGACTGCTGCATCTGCTGGTTTGCCCGTCAAACAAGGGAGGGGTCCCGTACGCAGAACACGGATGGGATGCAGAGCTGGTTGGAGTTTATTTACAGTTCGATGTGTTGCCGTGTGTGTTCTCAAATAGTAATCGGGTGAAAAACACAGATGTAGGAACATGGCAGCAGGAATATCTCGTTGACAAACTGTCATTTTTCCATCCCAATGCCACAGAAGTCTTTGGCCTATTCCCATCAGTGCACAACAGCCTCTCAGAAATGAACTCTCTGCACAAGAGCAAACGTCTTGTTTTGTCGCCCGGCACAAATGTTTACGTTCGCCTAATGTACTTCTTCTCCTCCCGTCCTCTCGTACACTGACATAATATATTAATTTGTATGCGCAGCAACTTGCCGCCCCCCCCCCCGACCCAGGCCCGTAGCAGAAAGGCGTTTGAATAATTCAGGCGCCGCAAACACCGAGCTCTAAATTGTATATTAATTCTAAAATTACACACCACCCCCTGGGACTGGGTTGCACTTTTAATAACTCGTCACAGGCGCGCAGACGAGCGGCGAGCAGCGCGTCGCTCCGCACTTCCCTCTGACGGGGGGGGGGTTATTGGAAGACTCCCCGTTGTTCCCTCTCCAGCTTCAGTGTTTTGCCACAATTTAATTTGTAATGGCTTTCATACAGTAGGTCTTAATCAAGTTATTGTATATCTCGCCGAGTGCAGAGTCTGCGCAAGGAAGGGAGGGAGCTTTTAAAAGCCAGGCTGTGTGACCGCACTGCACCATCTGCTTAAGAGTACGACCGGCAGGCTCAGAGGAGTTGCCGAGTTTAGGATGGAGGCAAAAAAAAAAAAAAAAAACGGGAAAAGAGGCGTGTAGGATTTGCCGTTTGAATCCCAGCAGGACTCTTTCTGGCGAGCTTTACGGGCCACTTGTGCTCCTTGACCCACTAAGCCGTGAAAGGACAGTTGTGTCTGGCCTAAATACTGTACGGTACAACTCTGCCACCTCCTCGGGTGGGGGTGGGGTGGGGTGGGGGGGGAGCCGACTATACCTTTCATGGTCACGCTGCACTTCAAAAAGCATTCTGCTGTTTTTTTGCACCACGGGCCTTCACGCTCGGTTTCCAATTGTGACTCGGATCTATTTTTCTCAGGGTAGGCGTCCAAATCGCTCAATGCAAGCCGTAAGTTGTCTGATGGCAATAAGACCTGACAACAGTGTGTGTGTGTGTGTGTGTGTGTGTGTGTGTGTGTGTGTGTGTGTGTGTGTGTGTGTGTGTGTGTGTGTG
>JASSRZ010000049.1:17388705-17405053 GCA_032164315.1 Malacoctenus gilli | reverse complement strand
AAACGAAACTAATTGGTTCTCTTAAGCGTGTTTGAAGCAGGCGTCTCGTTTCTTCTTCTTCTTCTTGTCCTTGTGTCGACGATAACACTGGTCAACACCAAACGTATTTACAAGGTTTCTTATGTGGATTTTGGACAATGCTGATGTGTTGTAACCATGTCAAGTTTTTGAGTTTTTTTTGTGTTGTTGTGTCTTTGTTTACGTTTGGGGCATGTATGGGTATATTTTTGTTTTTTAGGAGGCAAAGTTGTTCTTTATTTCGTGAAATGCACAAGTTCTAAAGAACATGAGGGGTTGGGAAACAGTAAGAAGTCACCCTTTCTCTAATAGTTGATGTTTGTAACATTCAAGTGATGAACTTTTTCAGGAAATGATTTTTTTCCATCAAAAAATTCTTGCTTTGATGCAAAATATCAGCAAAACCTAAAGGATAAAGTCAAAAAATCTGTAATTGATTTACATCTCTAAAAAACTCGATCTTGAAAAAATTCTCCTTGATCAGATTAAAAGTTTAAACTCTGAAAAATCACATGACACTTATTATTATTAACTTTGTTTGAGAAAAAGAGTCTGAATACTCGTCCTGCTGTTCTGTCACTGAAAACCTGTGACCAGTCTGCGCTTCGATCTCTCTGTAACAAGACACAAAGGCTAAAAGAATTCTTTATGAAGTGCACTCCAAAAGTTTCTACATTGTTATACGATGAATATTGAACCAAAATCTGATCCCAAGAAAGTTGAAGTGACAAGTCATTGATTCGTCGCCCTTGGATACCGGATTTTCCACGTGCGACGTTCCGCTTTCAGGGGCTGACTGTGAAAACACTTGTCTCGTTTTAAACTTCAAATGAACCTAAAGCATTTAACGGAAGGAACCCAATGAAAAATAGATCTTAAAGTGAGGAGAGTGTCGAGACTACACAAATTACCTTTTATGGGTATTAGTGTTGCTAATAAAACACTGGAAATGTTCACTAAAGGGAGCCATTGAGGCAGCGTAGTTAAGACATAAAGGCGAGAACATCATGCCATGTCAAGAAGCGTCGCCGTCAAAGTTTAATGCGACTAATAAAACTTAAAGGCGAAAGGCATCACTCACAGATACTCATCATTGAAATAGTCGTGCGCTTGGCACTGCAAGGACACTGCTAATATCTAATGAAATCTGATGCAAGAGTGGAGCAACATGTGGAGATGTGACACGGGACTGACGACGGCCGTTTGATGGAGAGCCGCTCGGTGCTTGACTCGACGCTGTGGTCATTTCGGAGGGGAGCGTCACGGGCGCGGCGTTTTCGCACACGACGCAGGAAGGTGTTTCAGCTGCGTGGGGGTCATGCCACTGTTGTTTTGATTCGGAAACGTGCAGCCAAGCTTTATCCTAAATTGGGGGGGCATCAAGGATCGTAATTGGTCCGGTTAAATGCACAACCGATGAAAATGGCCTTGTGTAAACTCTTTAGATTGGAACAGAAGAGAGTCGCAGGTGTTTTCAACATGTCAATCAATCGTTTTCTATTGCTGGAGCTCTTGTGTGCTTGTCTGCTATCGCCACGTGACGAGGCTCATCCTGAACTCCTCCCTATCAGATCAGAAAGAACCGAGTTTCTTCAGCTTTTGCAATTTCTCGGAGAAAAGAAACACAACAAGCTCAATTAGTCAAGCTCTGAAATCCCTCTTCAGTCCCGACGTCGCCTGCAGGTCTTGGATCAGCCGACGTCTCACGGATGAGCGTCGTGGGTTTGATCCACTGGCTGGATGGGATGATATTCTTAGTGCATACAAACGAACAGCAACATCGCATCTCTCTATCTCAGCGATGGTTTCAGTCAGATTGACGGAAAAAAGTCCATGCGGCCGTTGTTGCTTCGCACTCGATTAGATTTTCACCATCAGACAAATTAAAAAACGTTGACGTGAACTAAGAAGGAAACATGTGGGAGGCAATCGGCAAGCACAAGGTCAACGACTTTGTGCTCCCAGTCGGCTAAACTCTTTTCCGTTTCCATCTCTATTTATAGCCCCCCTCACCCCCACCCCAGAGTTCACCTCCTCCCCAACAAACACAAAGGCGTTCATATCGAGACTATATGGGAAAGATGAAAGGTAACGTGTCCGATTCATTGCAGGAATATTGATTCAAACCAGAGGAAAAAGGAGAAAAACGCCCTTTGCCGATTTTGCTCTGTTAAAGTGGAGCAAACCACATCCTCACTAATGACTACAGAGTTGCATCAACTCTCTAGTAACAGTCTAATTATTCAGGCTTCAAGGTATTCTTCACTGAGAATAGAAGGCTGATATTAAGCCCCTAATTTTGATGTAATCCCGCCAGTGATTAACCGGGTCTTAAGCATGGTTTCATTGGGCCAAATGTGAGATTAGGTGTCTTAACTCGGAGCTTCCCGCTGGAAAAAAAAAAAAAAAAACAAAACTAAAGAAATAAATAAAGGAGTCTGTGTCGTCTCTCGGCTCTCAGTCAGATTGGCCCGGATCTAACAGGCTCGCCGAGTTCACAGTTCAGAGGCGCAACGAGTGAACCAAACGCGGCAAGGCGGCGAGGAGGTTAAAAAAAGCGTTCAGGAGCCGTCGGTACGAGGGGCCGGCGGAGTCAGGCTGTAATTCGAAGGTGCTCTCATCCTCGTTCTCCGGGCTGGCGGCGAGCGAGCGCTGTCCGCTGGACCCGCTCTTTCATTAGGTTTTGTATTTCATGCCCTCAGGAGCAGAACAAATTGAGTCTCTGTTTCCGTTTGCTCCGTTGCTCATTACCCGAGAGGAAGATTAAAAAGCATTCTCTCACAGGCCCACATTACATAACGCCACCGGAGAAGGGGCCCGAGTGTACATTGTACTCATTGTTTCGGTAAAAATTCTGGACACACACGCACGCACAAAAGGCGCGAGGCTGACCGCGGCCCCGGCCGACCTCACGCCAGCCCTCCCCGTTTGTCCTCAGCGTTCGGTGTTGGAAATTAACCGCAGAACACACACACACAGCTTATTCCCATCATCGCTGGGAAAAGGCTTGGAAAATACCGGTGGATTGCAGAGGCACCGAATAACGAGCGAAGCACCGATTCGGATGGAGGCGAAGAGCTGCGGTTCCTTGGGGGGCGTCTCTCTACCTGCACGTTTTTGTTTTTTTCCCGTTTCTTTTCTTTTTTTTCTCCCCCACTTTTCCACGTTGCTTTCATCGGAAAAACGGATGCACTCTCGGGCTTTTACATCCGCGTCGGAGAGCCTGGCTTGTTCCAAACCCCTCCGAACACCGAGCTTGAAAAGAATATTCCGACGTTAACTTACAAAGCAGCTCGCTTCAGATGAGATTTCGGCAGTCAGCAGAAGAGAAGGGAGGACTGGTACCTCCCAGAAGTGTTGAGTTTGTTCTTTCCGCTGAAGAAGAGGTACATGGTGGTGGACAGCGGGTCCTGGGAGAGACGGATACAGAAAAAGTACAACTTCCACCATGGCGTTATCACATAAATTATGCAAAGTTTTCACACAACATTAAACTTAATTCCCTCCCATTACGTTGCAAATTGCAATAATTGTGCTGCCTCAGTGCGTCTTTAAAGGGAAAAAAACAAACATCTGCCTCTATAGCAAAACAGCAGCTAATTGAGACACTCTTATTGTTTATTCTAGTTTTCAGGCCTCATTAAGAAAAAAAAATGAGAGGAATCCATTAATGCCTGAACCTTTAAGCGTCTCACAAGGTTTGTTTTTCTATGAAACCTAAGATGATACAAGAAAGGGAAGGCCATCAAATCTCATGTGAACGTTGTACAGATGAGGTGCGTGACGCAGACGGAACGCTCGAGGAAGACGGAGCACTTCAGACCAGCTTCCACTCATCTCTGCTCCGTGTCTCTCTGCCACCGTCTCGTCAACAGACGTGTACCTGCTCAGCCTGCCGGAGGACCAGCGGGTCAGCGTCACCACGGTGACGGTCGGCCAGAGTGCCGTGTTGACCTGCGCCATCACCGGAGAGCGCCGGCCCCCGATCCTGTGGAGGAGGAACCACCAGTATCTGAACTCCCTCAACCTGGAAGACATGAATGTAAGTTGGCTTTTTCTATTACTCTTAATTCCAAACAAACACACGCAAATAGACGCCTCATTGCATTGAAGATGGGAGGGCTTTGTTTGGAAGTAGTGATCGGCTTGATTGTCGCTTATTTATCGGAGCCTCTTTGCAGTCACTTTCAATTTCTCTGCTGTCTCCGTTTCTCTCTCTTTTTTTCTGTTGCCAGACGGTAAGTTTCAGATAATCCTATATTTCATATTCCAACTTTATTTTCTGGCAGGAGCTCCGATTGTCAGCACACTTTATTTGACTGTTGGCGCTGGCTTTGTGTTGTAGGCCCTGACAGTAATCCGGGGTGTCAGGTTGCGTTCTGGGTGTCTGTGTTTAGAGCCTGCTGGGAGGGACGGGGGGGTTCAGACAAAGCAGGAAGATGAAGGGGGGTGTACCAAAGGGGTTCAGCCCTGGAGGAAGGACCTACTTCTTTTCCAACTCGGTGACTGACTGCGTGCGAGTTCATCTGTATGCACGGCCTCAGACAAGCCGCCCCCCTCTCCTTCCCCTTGTGTCACTTTCATCCACATCAAAAGGGGGGCCGAGGATACGTACGTGGCGAAGTACAGAAAGGAAGGACCTCTTTTTCCTCCCCGTGGGTCAGCGCTGACCGAGACGAGTGTGATAGCGCCCGGCATAATTGAGTCAACAGTGTCGCAGTAGATAAAGGGAAACCCGGCGAAGCCACTAATGTAACATTAAATGTTGATGACCCTTAAAATGAGTAAGAGGCGCCCAGCTGTCGCCAGTCATCCTTGGCGCCTTCAACTGGCTCCAGACTCACTGTGCTGAATCCGGTCTTTGGTGATGTGCGATTCCAGCAGCGTGCAACACCAAACCAAGCAAAAAACAGTGCGGAATGTTGCCTTAGTCTGCCTTTTTCTTTGATATATTCAAAGCCTAGCTCTCAACCAAACACAAGTGTTGTGGAAGGTCACAAGGGGGGGGGGAAGGGTACATGTAATGTGCATGTCACCTGTCTGACTCAATGAGCCCTCTGAAAGCAAAGGTCAGAGGGGATCAGAGTGAGTTCAGCGAGCGTGGAGAGCAGGCACACTGCGTCCTACCAGTTTCTTGGGCAGTGATGCAGGCATGAAATTCATCCATGGACTCACGTCGGCCACAACCGCCACCGTCGCCTCGCGTTCTGGCATCAGTGCTCCTGTTAGCGTTGTGCTGATTTACGCAGCCATGATGCGCAAACCACAAGGTGCGCGTGAAGCATTTCAGCAGTATTTCTGCAGCACTCCCCCTGTAAAATGTTCGGAAGGAGTGAAGCTTATTTTGAGGCTTTTTTGGGGCCCAAAAAATAATCACGCACGTACATAACATCAGATAATTATCAAGTCTAGAGAACGATCTGATGTTTTCGAAAAAACATTTCCATGGGGGGGGGGTTGGATGCGAGGTCCTGTGAGGTCAGCGCAGGCTTTGATCTGCCTTTTTTTTTTATTTCCCCTTTTTTTTCCCTTTTTTTTCGGAGGCACAGTCGTTCAAAAGGAGTCGTTTTTTTGTTTCATCTCCTGAAATTGCCCGAAGACACATAGCAGAGTTCAGTGTCCCGGCCGGAGGTGGTCTGTGTCTGCTCTCTGCACACAGCCATCCGCTTCCCCAGCGACTATCAAACATCCCGTTCAGGTGCGTTTTCAACTCAAATATCAGCTCGCGGATTAAAGCGCGCACTCATAAGCGATGTTTTATTCAAGCCAGTGTAGTGGTGGGGAAAGACAAAATCTTTGAAGTTCATCAGTAGCTGCAGCAACAACAGCATGGAGTCAAAGGATCAAATCTCCTTTGGATTTTTTTTGAACATCGCTGTGATTCTGTGCGAAGACTTTTAAAAGAAAAAGGAGGGAAAAAAAGGTTCTTTTCTTTCCATTTTTCAATCACTCAATCTTCCCCTTTTTCTCATTATCGAGCGGGCGTGGACGATGAACAGGCGGCCGCGCTGCTAATCAATCAAAGTTTGGCCTTTTGTCGTTCGCAACCGTCATACATCTCGAGAAAAAGCATCAGAACGTGATGTCAGTCGGCGGGACTCACGCTCGGGTCGTACATCACGGAGAAAACAGAGCTGGGGAAAAAAAATGGATCCCGCAACAGTTCGCAGCAGATGGACTGACCCCCTCGAAGTTCTGCGGGAGCCCCTGGGGGTCTTCATTTTAGTCCAGTTTTAATGTCCATGCATAAACTTACTTTGGATTCGTTCTCTGTGGCGGAGCGTGTTGGTTTGATGCCAGCGCTGCTTCATGGAGCGAGACCGGGTTGAACTACTGCAGGGACTAAAATCTGTCTCCTCAGACTGAAAAGACCCGAATGTACTTTGAACCCCGGGCTGCACCGCTGTCAGATTTGATTTTTGTTTTGCAAGCACCTAACCGGGCTCGAGTTTGGTCACCTCGGCGAGTGCACGTGTTGCGGCGAGGGCAGCGGCGAGTGAAGCGTCTCCAACGGCCTCCCACGAATCGAAGAAGAAAACTAGTAAACCAAGTAGCACTGAGGGGGAACGCCAGAGGAACACCAGAGGAACAATCCAGACTTATTTGTGACTGCACCTTCACGATTGTTCCTTCCAGAGAGGAAAATGGATTTCACATGCACCTGGCATTCAAACCCCCACCTAAACTGCCTTGCCGACACTTTCCATATAATTGCTGGCTGTTAATATTTGTGGGCATCCACTGCCAACCTTAATTAGAGTCATATTCCCGTAAGTACACGCGGGAGGTTTCTGCGGTCTAATCTCGCGGGGCCTCGGCTGCCTGGAACGTGGTTATTTTGATTTTTTTTTTTTTTTTCTTTCGCCGACATTCAGACTTAGAGAATCGCGCGTTAATCCCAGCGGGGCGCTCGTATCCTGGAGTTCAATAGAGCCTCTCTAAATTTTGACAAAGCAGCTTACTGTAATTCCATGAAGTTGACAGTTGCCGGCTATTGCATCATCATCCGAGGCTGTCAGTATTTCAATCCTCCCCGAGTGGCCGAGCCAAAGACACAGTCGGCGGGTGTGCACTGGCGTGTGCGAGCGGTGTGCCTCTCTGTACACACATTCGTGCCCGCGCCTGGGGAGCGTGACTCTCGGGCTCCTGCAATAGTTCAGCCGATGAAAAATGCATTTGATGTTTTGTAATTTTCCACAAAGTTTGGAAATCCATCTTTGTGAAAGTGCATCGGGGGACAGAATGTGGAAGTTTACCTTTTGAAAAAAAGGACTCGCCCGTAACTTCGCAGACGAGCGGCTGCCGGCTGGACCAGGGAGCTGTGCCGCCGCGTTGGATCAGATTGGCCGTCAAGGATCTTCTAATTGAAACACGATGGAATGGAAATAGAATATATATATATTCAAACAGAGCAGATGCTCTGCAGCTTTGTGCTGGTGGTTTTCACATCATTCCTGCCCAGTGGAAACGTTCACCATACAGCTGTAAGTGCAGTTGTGGTTACTCACAATATAGACGTTGCTCCCCGAGAGCTCCAGTTCGATTTCCTCCTGCGGTGTTTGAACTTTAAATGATTAAATCAAACTGCAGCAACAGACTGCAGGCAACACATGCATCTACCTGAAAGACACTGGCTTCTTTTCCCTTATTGAGGTCTGTTTTTTTTTTGTTGTTGTCTTGTGAAAATCCCACTGAAATGGAGTGAGCGAGTGTAGACTAAGCAGAGAGCCTTTCATGTCGTGTACCTCTTGTTGACCAGCTGCAGTGACATTCAATGGTACAGTGAGACAGTGATTCCCTGCCTGGGGTCCCGGACCACCCTTGGGAGGAGGCTGTAGAGATCACAGAGGGTGAGGAAGGAGGCCTTTCCTGCTCAAAGGAGGCAGAGACGAGAATCACACATTGTAAAGAAACCAGCGTCCGGGGCGTTCTCCAGCCTCAGGATCGTGTGTTCTGCTTTTATTTTGAAGGCTTCTACTGTCTTATATTAGTGGTCGTGTGGGTCCAGCAGCTAAAGGCTCGGAGCCATTGCTAAATCTTTAAAATGCTGTCAGCTGAACCCATGATGTCACCGAGTGTTTCTGTCGTCTGGATGCCAATGATGATCTAAATGTGTGACTTCTGCTTCCTTTCCTCCCAACAGATCCCGTCTCAGGTACAGTGTTGTCTGTTTTGTTTTTGTTGTTGTTTTTTTTACCTCTGTTATTTTCTTCCTCGCCAAACTGACACCGCATTACTCGTCTCTCCACGCCATTCACAGAGAGCCCACAAAGCTGCAGGAGTGCCTGCGAGTGATGCGCGACGTAATAAATCAAATCACAAGCTGTGAAACACAAGAAAGAGGGCGAACATTAGGCTCTTTAACCGTGAAGCAACAACTGTGTTATTGTTAATCAAATCTGAAAAAAAAACATTGGTTTGAACAGAAGTTTACATTTTGGACAAGTCTTGATGGTAAAGTGGAATCGGATTCATAGCACTTTTCCACTTCATTCAGCATTGCCCAAACTGCTTTACACTGTAAGTCACATTCACACAGTTCAGATAATTCGGATGCTTCTTTGTATCTATTTTTTTTTTTAAACCTTTCACCTGAAGAAAAACAGGCTTTTACCAACACAGCTGGTTGTTGATTTGGAATTTTTTGCTGCTGGGATTTATATGAAAATAAAAAAGGGTGATTGGAGTCGTGAGGGATCGAGCAGTGAAGGGGACAAAAAAGATCAACACCTCGTTCCAAAGACTGGCTCCAAACAGCAGAGTGTAAATTCTTCAAAATTGATGAATCGAGATGAAATTAAAAATACTTTCTCTGTCTCTCAACTTGATCGTTCACGGCCGCAAAAGAAAGGTGACGAAGCAGCTTAATCAGAAGGTAGATTTGAATGAATATGAAAAGGGGAGAAAAAAGAAGAAGAAGAAGAAAAAGAAGAAGAAGAGAGGAATTAGCTTGCAGGAAAGCAGCTCTTTATGAACAACATTTCTTAATGCTGGGAGCACAAGAAGTTATTAAAAAGCATTTATCTCCATTGTTGGGAGGCAGAAATTATAGCTGCAGAGTTCTTATGAAAGTAGCCACATAAAACTGAAATGATTTGCGGTCCTGGAATTGTCTGGAGAAGTGTAATAAAATGTTTATTTTCCATTATGAGAACCGACTCTTCATCATCAATGCGGCGGCCCGCTATTAGCCGTAGCGCCTATAATCGCCTAATATAGGAATAAATGTTTCTCACCCTGGATTCAATTCACAGGAGAGTGATTTCACGATGCGCGCTGCTACCGGAGGAAAGAGTCAAGGCCGAACCGGTCCTGATACGCGCTTATTAGGCCCCGCCCCCTCCTGCACGACTGAAACGTGCATTCCGAGACAATGGAGGGCAAAATCTCTGAATTTGCGTGTCATAAGAAACTGAAATTAGAAAAAAGACACACATTTTCATTTATATTCCCAACGTTTATGTCCCAGCATAAAACGCCTTTAGTCTCAGTCCAATGGGGGTCCAGCTTTTGCCCCGTCAAAGTCACCCAGTCAGCCCGTGTTGAAGGGCAGCTGCCCCCCCCGGCCCGACCCTGTTGTTACGCCCCTGCGTGTTTACAGCGCTCGTCTGGCAAGGTTTCATGAGGCTGTAAACTTCTTCGGAGGCCTTTATTTTTTTTGCCGCTGAAATGCCACGTCACCGCCCGAGATTAGCCGTCCAGCGCGGTGGCTCGTCGGTGCCCTTTTCAGAGGTGACTCGCCAGTGACAGCTTTATTAATTATAGTTTCTTGAGGGGGCTCCGGCCTATTTGTAAACCCACCTCTACCTGCCCTTGTCTACCTTCCCGCTGAGCAGTCCTACCCTTGCCCGCTTTGTCTGCCGAGGCCCCGCTCGCCACTGATGGCTGAGGTTGAGGGTGGCGGAGAGGAGGCGGAGGAATCGTGTCGACAGCCTCCGCCGCGGCTCGTTCCACCCCTCTGAGTTTCATTTCTCCCCCCATTCATTTTTCATTTAAGAAGGTGACACAATATGCTCTCAGCCCAAGGGGCCAAAACGCACCATCGATTTCCCCTCATATTGTGAAGCTCTGATGCTTCACTCGGGCCCAGGCGGCGTTTTTTTCCTCCTCCTCCTTCTTCTTCTTCCCCCCCCTCTCTCCTGCTCGTGAGTCGGATCGCGGCGCGCCGAGACGAGCTGATAAACACGCGGCGTACGCCTGTAAACGTGACGGCTGACTCTCCCCGCCTGTCTGAAGCCATTAAAGGCTGAGCTGAATGCCAAGACGTAAAGCCCACAACGATGTGATCAAAATGTTAAAAGCTATTTAATGAGAAAAGGCACTTTTCTTATGAACTTTTCAGAAAGAGGAATGGTAATTAAATCCAATTCTGCTTCTTCTTTCTTTTCTTTTTTCACCCCCTCTCACAATACGCCAGTTGTCCGGCCGTCGGAGCACGTTCGCGTGGATGCAGACACCTCTTAAGAGCAGAGGTTCAGCAGCTAAAAGATACTTGGATGATTTTTTAATGTATGGCAGCAATCAGGAGGGAACACGTTTTGCCACTTGGCCTTCATCAAGTCAGGAGGCGCTGATGATCGCTCTAATGACGGGCTGAGTGCGGGAACACGTCCGCCTCTCCAAAGACCCGACGCGTCGCAAAGTGCCAACGTGTAATACTGAGAGCAGGCAGGGCTCTTTTGTTTCTCAGGAGTCCTGTAAGATCATTGGATGGCGGGGGGTGTCTAAAAACCTCTTTTCGATAAAAGTGTAATACATTTATAAATATCAAACCGAACATCTTAAAGTTGAAGGCTCGGTTCTACTTGCATCGAGATTTTGTTCGTTTGATTGACTTAGTCCACTTTGCTGGTGACCTGACCTAAAAGTACATGGGTGGGATGGATTATAGTGACCCCCCCCCCCCCCCCAGGAATGGAAACCATCAGCAGAGAGGGAGGGAGGGAGACTATCCCTTTGTTCAGTTGTCAAATCGCACCCTGTAGTTAAAGCAGCACGACACGGACACAGGAGAAGCAGCTTTTGCGTCAATGACACAGTTGTTTTGATTCCTCTGTAATATTCAGTCTACCGTCTGAAAATAACAACAATACATTAGTGTCACAGAAATCCCCCCAAATTTAGACCGAACAGGAAAAAACTGGGTCAAAACAAGATGCCGTGAAAACCAACAATTTCGCAATAAACGCAGGCCACAAATGTACTTGGAAAGTGATTGCGAGCAACAAAGCAGGCAAGCCTCTTTCCAAAAGTAAAATCGTCCCTGTTGCACCAGTTTGAGAGCATATCAGGCTTGATCTAAAACCTCCCGTAATGTTTGGATCTGATCAAAAGAAAACGTAATAAATATCTTGTTGGAGGAGAACAAAATGTGAAGGTTTTTGCTTTTCCTTTTCCTTTCAAACACCAAATTCAATTTGTATTATTTGGAAATATGTGCTCAAGCTGAGAGAAGGACTTTATTTTTATTTGGTGTAGTTCACAATTTTGGTGTAACCCCCCCCCCCCCACCACCACCACCACTACACGCTCTTTTTAGAACCTGCCGAACACTCTGAGGCTCCAAAACCCATTAGAGAGTCTGCTGAGGACGACTTCATATTGCAGTGAGATCTCAGCTGAGGGTCTCCAGTTGGACTCATTAGCTTTGGGGGCTTCTCTTTGTGCCGCAGCTTGAACAATTTACTCCTCTTCTGTTTGCTCTCTTCCCTCACAAGGCCCCAGTGTTTTGTGTCCACTGGCTTATAAATCAAAACACAGCATGGGCCGATCATGTTTTATTTGGCTCTTCACAGTCACTTTCAGGCTTTCGGTTTAATTAAGCATTTGTTTTCTTCAAACCACATGTGGATTGTTTTGTGCTTTTGTTGGACTTGCATGTTAACGATTTAAACTCACTTTTTTTCTCTCTTTTTTCTTCCATTTTCCCATTTTTTTTAGGCGCGGTTGTGTGTTTCTGATGAGCAGCAGGACTTATTTTTGATTGTGTCTGCGGCGCTGTGTTGTCCCGCGTTTGCTTTGAGAGCTGCTAACGCCACAATTTCCACACTAATCAATTGTAGCCTCACTCCCTTCCCATCGGATCACTTACGTCTGAGTGGGGAGGGGAAAAAAAGAGACACACACCAGAAAGCCATTTTTCTTAACTGTTCCCTCTGACAGTTGTTTTTTTGCAGTTGTTTTCTGTGACACTTAGTGGCGTCAACTCTGTACTCAGATTGATGGACATTGTTCCCCTTTGTTCCCCGAGACACATTTCAGTCCCTGCTTCATCACGGAGTCTCATCTGCACACCGCGAGCTCACCGCATTTCCACCGAAACCATCCGCTTCCAGCCTCTGAGCGCGTTCGAGCGTGACCGCTGTTTTCTCATTTGCACGTTGCTCCAGCGAATGATTCAACTTCTGTTTGTTTTTGCTTTCTTGAACGTTTTCTTTTAGGACTTCGGGGACGACGGCTCGCTGTACATCACAAAGGTGACCACCACCCACATGGGCAATTACACCTGCCACGCCGACGGATACGAGAAGCTGTACCAGACCCACACGCTTCAAGTGAACGGTGAGAGCGCCTTCGCGTACTCGGAACCACATCATACTCGGTGGCACGTTTGTCGCTTCAGAGACGAAACTCGTCCTTTGCTCAACTGGAACTAGGAACTGGGACACACATCTTACGAACATAACACATTGACTTGCAACAGTTTGAGACAGACCTCAAATCCAACGACTGCGCCCCCACCCGAGCTGTCGTCTCAATCGTTAAACCTTCCTCCAATTCAAAATTTCCCATTGAGCGTATTCTTGGCGCCTCAATGTGAGATTAGGTCGAGTTTTTTTGTTCATGCCCTTGGGGGTGGTGGGGGGTGGGGGGATTTTTTTTCGACGACACACACTGAGAGCACCGGGCCGCCGCAGTGCAGCCCCTCTCCAGCGCCACTCCGACGCAAAGTGGCTCTGTAAATGATTGTGAAGGGCACTTCTTATTAATGGAGACGCGGCAAATAAATGGGCGAGCTGTACGGCACCATGCTGCTCTTAGAGAATAGCCATCCGCCAACCTGATGCACGAATCAGCAGGTGGTCTCTGTGTTACGTTACGCGGGGGGGAAAAAAGAAGTTTTCACTCTGGTTAAGTGAATTATCCGGAACCGCCAGAGAAGCGTTTTGCCAGGTTTGCATCCCGTTTCGTTTTATTTCAGGAAAGGCGTCGCCTTGCCGACAGCAGCCTATCAGACGAGCCTTTACCTCTGAAAATCCCGGGATTGAAAGAGGTTATGAGCAGTGAATCTCCGAAGGAGAAGTCTCGACTCGGGACCGTTTGGTAGCACTTTATTGCGACTTTCATCTGCGACTGCAACATTTTGATCAGCCGACGCTTTGCTCGGAATTTTTTGTCTCTGCTGCAGCTCTTTTCAGTAATCTGTGAAATCCCCGTGAACGTGATCCGGTCAGACTCGGGTTACGACTGTTTAGCAGATGAAGAATCAGATATTTCCCTCAGGATCGAAAGCGAGTCGGACAAAAAAAAATCGCAATTCCAGAGTAACGAGACAAGCGCGTGAATAAGCAACGTGTTTTTTCTGGCGAGTCTGCTGTACGTCTGTGTCCTCAAGTGGCTCCAGGAATCTGTTGCTGCAGGTTTGTTAGTATTTGTTTTTGTCGTGTTCACTGCAGCCTGCAAAACTGACGAGTTCAAAGACTCAATTCCTACTCGACTGAGACATCCGGCTGTTTCTTTTTGATTGCGGGTCAAAGCTCATCTTTGCTTAACTTTGTCTGTGACTTAGAACATTGGCACAGAATCAGTTTATCATCCTGCATGTTGAGTTTGGATGTGTTGGGGTCAATACTCTAAAAACTTACAAGACTGCACTTTTTTCAGTTTTTTTCCAACGAAATGACAACAAAACATGACCTGGAACTTTACATTCAGAGAAACGTTCCACGTAATAATGAGAGACGGGGGCTTATTCATCAGAGTGGACGGGAGAGAGCGAGCTTATCAGAGTACACAGTTAACCTGCAGTGCTGGAAAAAGAGAACTATTGATTGTGGTTCGATTAGTTTTACATCTGACTATGTGTCGATTGTTTGTTTGGGGCGGGTTGCCCAGCAGTGGGAATGCTGAAACAGTGCCAGTCTGTGGTGGGGGCCAAAGGTGACATGGTCAATGTGGCAGTTCCCTCCCATTGGCAGCTCTAATGAGCTGAATGTGAATAAATCACATTGTCAGCTTAGGAAAACTGAAGATCTTCATTACGACTGACGGACAGTTGGCTCATTATTATTCTTTAAAGAAGCACTCTGGGGTTAATTGCGATGATATACAGGTTATAATGTACCCAGCACTCCGCTCTGTGCCTCGAAATGGAGATGTGGGGGGGGGTCTCGAGAGACCAGTGAGTTTTGGTTGTAATTAATACTGTAACTTCCCAATGACCTTTTTAACTGAAGGCTCCGAGTTTCACATTCTGAGCCTGGGTGAAGTCTCCGAGGAGCCGCTATCGCCCCGCCACGACTACTGAGGCTCTCTAAAACTCAATTAAGCAACAGCTGAAACGGAGTAATCCCGCGAAAGTGGATCCCGAACGCTGTCCATCACTCGGAGGCCACGGGAACCCCGACGAGGTGTCCATTCGGAGGCCTATTCCGAGCCGATGATTGCATTTTTTAGTGAGAAATTACATTTGGAGGAACGTCTCCATTTCCTTTCTGAGGTGAGGCGACGACGGGCGGCTTCTGCGTCGACGATGAGCTGTGTGTCGGATCGTTAAATAGTTTCAGGTTTGATCCGGCACACGGGCGCCTCGTCCGACTGTCACTTATGGATTTTCTACGGGTGGCTCGGCTACAGTCGGTGTGCTGCTATTGACGGGCAGCCTCTGTGCGTCGTCCACTTCACGCTAATGAAGACGCCGCTGTGCCGTCGCCGCTGCTTTCCTGGAGGTGTTTACTTTGTTGGACGTTATTTATTTATTATTTCAGGCCCGTGGTGTCTGTCTCCCCCCCCCCCCCCTCCTTCTCCGTTCCCTCTCCTGGTCTTTGTCGCAGTGACCCCGCTTCACCCTCCGGAATCAATAAAGTTGCATCTAATTTGCCCTGCGGCTGCAAAGTTTGTCCGCTCTCCCGAAGTTCTCCGGCAGACAACAAATCATTGTTTTGTGGGGAAATTAATGAAAGCCTTGGTTGACTTGTCAAATGCGCCGTCCAATTCTGCCGGAGAAACACATTTATTTTGTTGGGTTTTTTTTTTTTTTTCCCACTCCAGAAAAAAATTGTGTTTGTTACAGAAAAACATATTTTTAAAACGTAGGTTTATTTAATGGGGATGTTTGGCCTCAAACTGGGAACAGGCCTCGCTGCTCCTACAGGGGGACGCGTGCGGTGCTTAATTACGCTGCGATCGCACATGAAACTCCTCCTGCTATCTTATTTCTTCTGAGTCTCTTTGAGGGAAAACCCGCTCTCAGTATTACCAACCTCTCCTACTGAGGGCTGAGAGCTCTGCGAACCTGGAAATCATGTTCTCGTACAACCCCCCCCCTTCCAGCGTGTCCTCAGAGAGGTGGGTGGACTGAAACGGACTCGACGACCTGGCGAGCCAAGCGGCGGAGCCTCAGTGCCCATGAGACCTTGTTACGGAGCTGGAGGTTAGCTGTAGGTGGCAAACAGAGGTGGGGACCTCAGCGTGTTAAACCCCGGCCTCGCCGCCGACCCTCGCGACGTTGAGTCCCTCGCTGGCGCGGCCCACGTGTGGAAGTGGGGCCATACAAACCTCGGCACGCCGTGGCAGGGCTGCGAGCAGAGGTTCGCGATTGAAGCCAGACTGTTTGTCTTTTTTTTTTTTTTTCCCCCACCGCCGCTGGATGTGTGAACACTCGGCAGCCCCCAGCTGAACCGTGTTGTAGCTTGGTTTTTTTTCTTGCAAGAGAATCACAGGTTTGCCCACATGTTTGTGAAATGTGAAAAAGAGAGAGAGAGAGAGAGAGAGAGAGAGAGAGAGAGAGAGAGAGAGAGAGAGAGAGAGAGAGAGAGAGAGCGGGGCCAGTGTTGCAGCGCGTAGGTGCTGAAGAGCGGTTCAGCCGGAGCGTTGCAGACTCTTGGATTTGGAGAGTCTTGTCAGGTTGGCGGCGACGAATGATGCCCCCAGTGGGAGTCACATCCAAAGGGACCCAGGTAACAACGGATAACCTGCATCGAGGAGGCTTGGGACGGACAAGGCTTCCTCGCGTGTGGAGCCTTTGTTGCAGAGCTCCATCCATCTGTTTCCCACCTGCTTTATTCAACTGAGGCCGGCATGGGGGGGGGGGGGGGCCGAGGGTGAAAGG
>JASSRZ010000049.1:17369602-17382467 GCA_032164315.1 Malacoctenus gilli | reverse complement strand
TCCCATCGATTGATTCAGAGGGCTCTTTGGTGAAGATTGAAGTCTTCTCTCAACTTCCGCATCAAACCCCCTCAAAGACAAAGTTTTTAAGTTTCCGACAATTCCGCTAATAAACAAGTGAACACAAATGTGTTATTTTTTTTTTCTTCTTCTTCTTCTCCCCCCTTTCAGGTTGTTTTCCAAAGCTATAAGCCAGAAGCCCGTCCCAGAGCTCGCAGAAAACACAGAATGTGTCATGTTCTCCCTTTGTACTCCCACCTTCTTGAATTCCCCCCAAAACAAACCTTTCAATCTTTTTTTTCCCGAACATATTAGGAAACAGTTATGTAAGCGGATCAAAAGATGGTGGCGTGTTTTATCTCCTACTGGAAGCCAAACTCTCTCTCTCTCTTCTTCTTCTTCTTCTGTTTTCTTTGTGTGCTGGTCTTTTCTCTCGGCTGCACTTCCCAGCTAATGGAAGCGAGGTGCACATCAGCAACGTGCACTTTGAGGACACCGGCGCCTACACCTGCATCGCCAAGAACCAGGCCGGCGTGGACGAGGACATCTCCTCGCTATTTGTGGAGGACTCGGCGCGCAAAACCTGTATGTATTAGTCATGATGTCAGCCTCTGCTGCTGTATTCTACAGGAAAATGGAGCCATGCAAATGGCGCTCTGAATTATTGATCCCGTCACTTCTTAATAGTTTATATCCAGTGATGCAGTGATCGAGTGTCGGCTGGAGGAGTAATGGCGATGCTATCTTTGCTCTCCCTGCAGTTGTTCTTGGATCTCTCGTTCCTCTCTGAAGCTCGTTTTTTTTTTTTTGTGTCCCCACATTTCATCAGTTTGGTGTTTGAATTCACAGAAGCACAAAACCAGAACTCGTTTCGCTCAGTGCCACACAAAAATGGCTTCATTCTGCTCATTGTTTTGACAGAAATATGTTTGGAGGCCCAGTTTGAGAGGGAAGGACCGGGTGGTCACTATGGTCACCACCGTCCCCCCAGCAACCTGTTAAGGGCATCTTTGACGGTGTGATGTGCAGCCCGCCGCTTCAACCAAAATATTTACTGCAGATTTTTTTACTCTAATAATCATTTTTGGCTGAATTTTCATAAATTGTGATGGCTTTGAGCATCAGGAAATCCATTTTTTATTCATTCATCCATCCCCTGTGCTGCCGACACGATCACAAGTTTTTTCCTACCACAGGCTGATTGAAGCAGATGAAACTACATTAAAAAATACATTCGAAAAGTAGTTCCCGAAAAGATAATTGCAAGGATTTTTTTTCTCATGTTCAAATGAGAGGAAGTAATTGAATCTTCATGTATGATGAATGTGGCCCGTGGCTTTCGCCACCCTTCCACTGATCCACTAATCATCCCTCGCCACAGTGTGAGGCGTGCTGGCCAAGACTCATTGATTAGGATGGCATTTGGGAGTAATTGCCAGCTGTCCATCGGATATCACTTTGCAACATCTGGATGCTGACACAAATAACCGCAATTATTCTTCTTTTTTTTTTCCCTGAAACCTTTCTTCTCCTCCGCACAAACAATCCTTTCTCGTTCCCCCAGCGCGAGCGCGCCTCGCACGCGGTAATTAACTTTGACCTTCTCAGAAATGTCAAAATCTGTCTTTTGGGTCCGTGACCAGTTGTTAGTCGGTTGTATTTCCTCGCGGCTAATTAGAGTTTCTCCCAACATCGTACCGAGCCTCCAATTTGCAGCACGGCCACACGGCACTGGTGTGCGCCGTCCCCCACGTGCAAACGTGGGCTTTCCGGCTCCTTCCGCCCCGGCCGGTCACGCGTCAGAGCGTCGCGATCCGCCGGCTCACGAGTCGCCGCTGCGCTTTCGAGTCTTCTGACGCCCCATCGCAGGGCCAGAGCGAGAGAGCGACCCCCCAGGACCACGGTTCAAAGGGATGTCAGCTCGGTGGCCAGACACGGCCGCGCCGCTCCGTTAATGAAAGAGAGGAGGCACAGACTTTACCGCGCGAGCTGATGTCTCAGAGATCTGACACGCTGTGTACTCAGATCACCACTCTCGCCCGGAGACGCCGTCAGCTCCGCCGGCAAATGGGAGCCGACTGTATGCGGCCCACTTGAAGTGTCGGCTGTGCGAGCCGGAGGCTGATGCGAGGTGTCGGTGCAGAACGCCGGCAGGCGTCGGCCTCGATTGGGGAACCTTTAAATTTACATTGTTAAAGAAAATCAGGCTTTTAAGGGCTTCTCTGTGGGAGGGCTCAATCAATGAGGATATCTGGACATGGAATTAAAGTGCAGGTTTTGTTTAAAACCACCACATTCAAGCCGTGCATCGTTAATATGACAGAGAGGCCAATCATTCCCGCACAGAACTCAGCTAAGAATATAAAAACTGTTTGATTGGCTCTGCAAATCTGGACTTTCAGATGTGTTGGAAATTAACAGTCTCCACGAGTTTCTGATGGCTTGAAAGCTTCAAAAAAGTTGTAGCTCAGCCTGAAATAGTCAGAAAGAAGAAAATGTAGAGCTTGTAAGTTCTTTGGTGAGCAATGAGTCACTGCACACGATGAGTCTCTGGGAGCGTGGCACTCGGACAATGAGCGAAAAAGAGACTGTCAAACTTGTATCGTATAATCTTTTGACAGCATCGAATGAAGAATCCGACACTTTTTCACCCTCACTCCAACTTATCGATCGAGGACTTTCAAAAGGCGTCGGCACTCCATCTTCCTCCGAGCTGCGTTTAACCTGAAAGCTGTTTCCGTTTGTCGGCCGAGTTGACGACGCGGATGTGTCTGTGAGCCGTTTAAGTTCCTCGTTCATTTGATTTGTTTTTGCTTTCTGTAACGTGACGCTTCGCTCGCACTGGGCTGACGTGATCCCGCTCCCTCGCAAACGTGTTAATTGTTATATATCAGGTTGTGATCGCGCCGGGAGATCAGACAAATGTTAATTGGCATCAACTTGGAAACAACTCCTGTACCTTTGTTCGAGTTCCTCCCTCTTTTTCTCTCCCCCCACCAACCACCTCCAGCAGTCTAATAATGTAGCTAACGCCGCGATTATAACTTAACAATAGCAACGAAAGAGCTCATTAATTCTCCCTGCCAAAGCTGGAGAGGGCTGTACAATCGACGCCCAGACATGTTTCACATTTTCACAGTGCGAGAACAGCAAAGACTTCCTGGCAAAGAAAGTCACAAGAGGTCTGCGATAAGAGAGAGGGTGAGAGAGAGAGAGAGAGAGAGAGAGACAGAGAGAGAGAGACAGAGAGAGAGAGACAGAGAGAGAGGGAAGACCGCCCCATTGTTCAGCTTTACAAGTGTGCTTAGTTTAATAGTCATAAAAAGGTCACGTCGAGTCAAATTTATTTCCAAATTGCTTCAAACACGAGTCCATCATGGAGCACTTTACAGCTCGCAGCTGTGTGTGTGCGTGCGTGCGTGCGTGCATGCGTGCGTGCGTGCGTGCGTGCGTGCGATGTGATACGGTGAGAGAGAGCAGATCCTACACAAATGACGTCCTCTCAGTCTGAAGCTTCAACGTTTGGCAACAATTGGTTTCACTCTCGTGCCGAGTCGCAACAAATTTTTTGTAATTTATCAGTAACAGCAAGCGAGAAGTTGATCCTGAAATGTACAATGTGGGTTTGTTCTCCACTGCCAGCTGTTATCATGATGACATGATTAGTGCAGCATCTTTGCTCTCACATATGTAATGTGAGAGATGCAAGTCATCCTGATCTCTCCCTGTCATGTGTTTACAGCATCAGCCTGTGCACTGAGTTGTCTGCTGCTGTCTGCATGTCTGTAGTTAATATCAGCGTGACAAAGCAGGTGGAAGCTTCAGGATTAACCAGATCAGTTGTTTTTTGCTTACTATTGCATTAAACTCCTGTTTACTGACCGGAGGACCATCTCGTTATTTGAGAACTTCCTGAAGCCTGACTCGATCATCAGCCTGTACCCACTTTGGCTCTGAAGAATCAACAATGCTGCATGAATATGAGCATGCTTGTGGTTCATCGAACTAGTTTTGTCTAACAGCCAGAAGTTCAAACCTCAGTTTCTGTCTTCAAAAGCTGAGAATATCCACTACTTTACATGTGAACCGGTCTGAAACAGAAATTACTACAACTTGTCTCACAGTTCTGGTAACTCCAGTACTTTTTCACCAGAGTTTCAAGAGGCAAGAAGTACTTCCCAAGAACTCGGAGGAAACTTGGCACCTGCGTGAGGGAGAATAAAAAGGTTAAAGGAGAGGAGTTTATCGGAGCATCATCTGAGGAGACATGCCGGCTGTCTGGTTTTGTTTTTCATTGCGCAGCTGCTCACGGAAGAAGGAGGTGAAACAAACAAACACAAAACTCATTAAGTCTGCGAGAGCACTGCAGGCGGGAGTTTTGACCCCCTCTTGTCATTTGCATTGTCTTGGTATTTGATTAGCCGCTGCAGATTGACAGAAGTACCTATTGGGCTCTCTGCTGAGGCAGAGGGGATGGAGGTGGTGGAGGTGGTGGTGGTGGCGGCGGCGGTGGTGGGGCGGGCAGTTGATGGTGGTGTTGGAGGAGGGAGGGGGTGATATTTTCCAGGAAAGCTGCCAGCTGTTGTCAATACATCAGCGTTTGAGGCCAGAGTGGTTCGGGGAGTCCGACCCGCTCATGTGTAATGCGATGTTCAGCGGTAATGCAGCAGACCTAATCAGGCACGACGAGAGGCGGCGTGCACCGCGGCGGCTTTTTCACCTGCGCAATCATCTTCAGTGGATATTAAAGTGTTTAACAAGCAGCCGATATTACAAAAATATTGCCGCGGATTTGCAGCCGGGTTCATTACGCTGCGCGCGAGCTGATGATCTGGGAGTGAGTGCTTACGGCGAGTGCGCCCGTTAATTCAGCCCAAGTTGCTGGATGTGTCGCTTTCACAGCGGCGTCCTCCGCGGAGGTTACGCGCACATTCCAGCGCTCCCAGCTCCAGTACTAATTTGGGATGCTGATTATGATTGCAGAGATGCTATTCATACTTATCAAAGGTGTGAGTTGTTTTGTTTTTTTTCCTCGAGCCGTCTCGTTTGTGTTTATCAGGAGAAAAAACAAAAACGTCTCGCTGGAGGAAAGTTTCCTTCCTTCCTGCAGGTTTTAAATGTCACCCTGCTCCAACACACCTGAATACAATGATCATTCATTGGGGTTTCTGCCTTCCATGGCGGCGAAGTCATTACGATGAGTCAGGCGTGATGGAGGATAACATCATACAAGCGCGCGGCAGCCCCCCAGGACCAGGTGCCACTGATGCAAGTCAGCTTAAGATCTTGTTGCTTTTATTGTTTCCTCCTGCTTTTTAATTCTCCCGGGTTTTTTTTCTATCTGTTTCCGTCTGGACTTCCTGTGTTGCTTTTAACGTGCTTTATCGATAAAGCTCAGTCGTTTTGAATAGAGGCGCTTTCGCCGCGACATCAGAGGAGTCGGACATGCGGTCGACAGGCCAGGACGGCTGGCCAAGAGGTCAATCCAGCCCCTCCGGTGTGACCTTGCAAAACGGCAATTTTCCAACGATTTTCTATGGAGGCAATCAATCGCACAGCATCCATGTTTATTCATAGCAGGGTTGTGTATTTTGCTGTCTCACACAGGAACTCAGAGGCAAGAAACAGCCCTCGTTATTAAGTTATTAAAGGTTTTAATTTCACTACTGGTTGAGCCCATCTGCCATCGAAGTAGGCTGTAAGTGGCCAGTAAACATCTTTGTTTTTGACACTTCCTCAGTTGATTATGCAGGTGATTAAATAATAAATGAGTTTATAACAATATCACTGTGCTCATCAATGAGCCATTGAGTGAGTTTCACCTACAATCTCTCAACAGGTTTGATTGTTGTCCAAAAAAACTTCTTGTACCAAATTAAAAAAAAACCAAAAATCCATCTAAATTGCTGATTTCTGTTTATACTCCATCAGATGTGTTTTTTGACTCGACTGGAACTGGGAGGTTGATATGTGGGACAGTATCTGGCATCACCAACTGGGTCTCAAACTGCCTCACAGACTCCCACAGACGCTTTTGAACAGGAAACAGTCATATCCGAGCTGCAGCTCCTCGGCGAGGCAGCGAGACTTTCCATTTATTTCTCCCGGGTGTGAAATGAGATGAGCCCAAAAATCAAGAAGCCCCCCCAACCCCTCCCCTCCCCCCCCTCCTCTCAGAGATAAGTTGGCCCAACTCCATTCCAGCTTTTTATTTGAATATCATTCGCAAAATTTACATATTCTTCATTTATCCGCCACCGTCCCAGCGTGGGGAAAGCTTGAGGAGCTGCGACGACTTATCAGCCCGCAGAGCGCTAATAACAAACGGAAACTTTATTAGCGTCCGTCTAAATTATGAGACGAGATCCTCATAAACTGCACTGATTTATCCTACACGTTTAAATAGGAAAAAGTCACTCGCAGCTCAAAACACCACGTTTAATGTTTTCATTAATAAAACTGTGTCTTCTGTTTATCTTTATTACAACAAGCGGCAGGCAACTTCTCTCTTTGTGAGTAATCTCATCTCCCAAACACAAACACGCTGCACTGGTTTGATGAAAAAGCGATTAGGCAACGAATTAAACACGAGCGAGACAATGAAAAAAAGGAGTATTTACATCGGTAATGTTGCGTTATTTCTGGAAAATGTTACCAACGTTTGCCAGATAAAAGCCCATCCAACTCTCTTTGGTCCACAACACGCGTGCCCTTCGATCGAGGTCACCCGACGAAAGATTTTCAATGAGGTCGATTCGTGTGTCTCGTTTAGATCTCGAGGATCCTGCCGCAACAGAAGAAAATAAGTATCCATATACTCACTTCTTGCTTCTCAAGTCCACATTTTTATCGCCTATGTGGAGCTTCTTTTTTTATATTTTGCCATTTTCTCTTGAACTAATGAATCAGTAGCATGAGCACTCCGCTGCGTGAAACCCGCCCCACCCACCGAGGGTCTCCACCCGCTCCTCACGGAACTCTCGTCTCCTGAGCGCCGGGCGGCCTCTCGTTGACCTCCATCTCCATCATCACCCGGCTGACCTCGCTGATACATGAAAGCCGGTGTTAACTTTCATCTGGGAGCGTTTCTTCACCAGCTGAGCCGTCCGCGCAAACCCCCCCCCCCCTCTCCCCCTCCCCCTCCCACCTCACACTACAATAACTGCTAACCGGCAGGGAGGGTGGGTGTGAGTCACGTACAACAACAGTTCGCACCCACCTTCAGTCGGGGCCAGATCGGGAGCGCCGTCGCCAGTTGCGTTCACGATGACGAACGCCACGGTCAGCTTGTGACACGTTTTTATTGATCAGTGGAGCGGCGAGGAAATCAATCGATCGCTATATTTCGCGTGATTGCAGCTGTCGATGTGGTGCATTTAAACAGGATGATCCACAGGTTGTTGGAGGGATAACATAGTTATTTAGATTTAAGTAGAAAATGCTCTGAACATTATGTTAGAACCATAGACTGTATGAAACAGTCGCGTCTGTGACGTCACCCCTCTGTTCCTCTTACGCTGTTTGGAAGCCAACGAATGGACGCAGCCATCCTGGAAAAACAGTCTCCCGTTTTAGCCCGACTCTGGCCAACAAGCGGAGTTAGGGCAGGCTCAAGTGCGATCGGCGACACCGCGTCCGTTTACCGCGAGGCGACGGCTTAAGTTAAAGGCTACGGAGCCGTCTAGACTCTGGGCTTTAGGTTTGCTGCAGTGCTGGCAGAGGTTGGCAGCTGCGGAACTCATTTAGCTCCATGCGGCTTCGTGTTGTGGCCACAGAGGCTCTCTGAAATCATTGGCCCAGTTATTGCTCCTCCATGGAGAAGCATCTGCTAGAGAGAGAGAGAGAGAGAGAGAGAGAGAGAGAGAGAGAGAGAGAGCACAGGGACACAGCACATTTAATGTAATCATTGAAGATAACACTTCCACAACTATCTCCAAAGCTAAAGTCAAACTCCGAAATAATTTCTTCCGTTTGTTTGTTCGACCCATCTTCAACTCAAACAGCAGCTCTTAAACCAAGAAGGACGATGCATCCTAAGCTGAAGTTATTGTCCTGCTTCTCGCCTCTAAAATGTTGTTTTTATCTCTCTGGAAGCAGCATCGATCCGGCGCGGGGAGGGCCGACTGCATTCGTCATGCCAAACGCTTTCGGTAGCTCCGGGAGGCTAAAGGACACTTCACTCTTTCTGCATCAGCGCCGATTAAAGGCGGCAATTTGGTCGACTTGTTTCACATGCAAATTGGCCAAGTTTCATCGGAACGCACGTGGAAGAAGGTGGAAACAGTTGTAACATTTTTAACCACTTTGGGCAAAGAGTAAAGTAAATATCACAGTCAGTGAGTAGTAGTAGTTCTGAACCCGCCAGTACGTATAACCTGCATGAAGTCGCATTTTTTTGTGGAGTCTTTTTTCCCCCTGTTGATACTTCTTCATAAGCTTCTTTAGTGTTTGATGTTCACGTACAAGGACTTCATTGTATCCGGGCCCAGATACAAGATCTGCACATGAATAAAAGGGCTGGCATTCGTCTTTAAGTGGATGAATCCAAGAGCTCGTTACCCTGATTCCACAGAAGATAGGACGCTGGTGGGCACGCCGCGTCTCCGCGCCCCCCCCCCCCCCCCTCCCTTGATCTAATAGCTCTCATCCGAAACAGACAGCGATTCAAATGACGCTCTGTGATTATACTTGGAAATGTTTGAGAAAATCTGACTTCGCGGAAAGTAATGATCTCATTCGGTGAAATCATTGTTTATGACCTGCCTTAGGCTCCTCATTCAAAAGCACTTCAATGGGGGAGAGACGGCGCTGAATAGCTAACGAAGCCAGTTGTCAGAGGGGCTGAATAAGGTATTAAGCGCGAGATGAACTGAAAAACACGCCTTGACGAGCGGGGCGTGAGCGACGGCGGCTCTTCGGGCGACTTCGCCGCCGAGCAGCTTGAAGGTCGAAACTTTCTCCCGTGCACGCGGCGGCGGGAGCGGCGGCTTCGGATTGTTTTTCCCCTCTCACATTCATCCGAGCACTCGGCTGTTTGGGAGAACCTGAGCAGTCACTATTCTGAGGTCTCTTTAACGGAGGCTGTCACCGGCAGGCAGGGCGCCATCCATCTCTGACAGTCTGCCGCTAAACTGGCATAAATATCTGCCCTTCGCGGCGTGCCAATTATTTCGGCGGTGTCAGAGGATCGGCGAGCGCTCAAAGTGAGCATTTGTTGCTTTCGCCGCTCCACTTTGTTATGGCTCTGCGTGATTGCCACGGCTGGCGCCGCGCTCCAGGGCTCCGCGGAGGCTGTCGCGCCTTCAGTCTGTTGCTCGCGCGCCCCCTCGCTGGCTCGAGTGGCCTCATGGACCTTCTAAAGAACTTTTAATTACACACTTATTGATTTAATCATCACGGAGCGACTGAGTCGACCACGCATCAGTTCAACGGGGTTATTGCATCTTCGTCGATTAGTTTACATGAGTCAAGAGTTCAGCGGCGACTTCTGCGTCTCTGTTTCTTACTTTGTTTCCGTGAATGTCGATGTGACTCGTCGCGAGGATTGGAATGACAGGGATGGTTTATTTTTAGTGGGGTTTTTTTTTAAAAGGCAGGATTTAAAGATTGTTACAGGTTGAAATAAACTGGAAAAAAGAGGTTTTTATGAGGTTTCCGAGAACATTTAATGGTTCTGTTGGTTTTGATTGGAAAGTACAGATGGAGAGAAGATAAAACCCTTAATTTGTCTCAGAATACTTCAATGCGATGCTTGAACTGCACTCTGGAAGTCCAGTTATCACAGAAAACACTCAAGTCGAAGCAGGGAGCTTCTCCTCAAAAACTTTTTCATCCATGTTTAAACGCATTTTCACCAAATTTCCAACAAAGATATGAAATTAATCGACAACATTTGAGTGTGCAGACAACAACTGTAGAAAATAAATCTGGTATTTTTCTTGTGTGGGACTTGATTGAGACCCCCTATCTTAAAAGGAAAGCTCTTCATTTTATTGCAGCGTGCAGTTAGTCATGGCGAAATCTCTTCAAGGCAAATTGAAAGAGAAGCTGGAAAAAAAAAACAAGCATTCTGGGAACAAAGGTTGTTTTATTCTGTGTTTCTGTCATTAGCGCTACAGGTGCCGTCTCACTGCAGACGGTTGGTGATCACTCTGACAACAAAATTGTTTGCCAGAGATTGATTTGAGGTGTTTTTTTGGGGGGGCAAAACTGAATTTGAAATTGAAATCCTAGTTAATGATGGAACGGCGGCTCAGACTTCTCCGGTTGTTCTTTCAATCACGTTGTGACGTCTCTCCCGCCGCTTTCTTCTCTGCACTTCTGGTGGCGTTACGGTTCCAATCAAACGAAGCCCCGCTTGATTTCACAGTCACAGACGGGGAGGAAGATCTAATCACCGAAATCCTCCGCTGAATTGATTGGTCGGAACCACCCCCCATCCCTCCGAATCCCCCCTCGGTTCCGCCGCCACGCGAAATCAAACCGAAGGGCTCCTTCGCCAAAGCCTTCGCCGTTTCTCTCCTCCGCCGTGCTGTCGGCTCCGCGTCCTCCCAACAGAGGAGATCGACTCGTGCCAAAATAGCGCCCGTGTTTCCATCAGAGGTGTCCCTCCCCATCACAGCGGGCCTTCACACAGTGTTGGACACGCTGTCAGCAACAAGGAGCTCCAACCAGGCGGTGACGCTATCCTCTGTGTCAGCTGCCGGCTGCCTGTCGGCCGGGTTTCATGCTGACGGCTTTTGTGAAATGAATATTGTAAATCCGGTGGAAAAATTTAAACGCCTTTAAGCTCCAGTTACGACATGACGGCCTCATGAATATTTCCCATGATTCTGCGGCGGCCTGATGTAATAATACTGATGTTTCTAAATACATAGGCAGTTCAAACGGGAGGAGCGGAGCGCCAGTGCCAGCCAGAATTGTTTCACAGTTGGTTTACATCGGGGAAGGGGAAACAAGGGGCCTGACGAGCGGACAGTGAGGGAGACGAAGCAAAGGGATGGTGACGACGTCAGACAAAAAAAACGGACGCCAGCGTGGAACGCTCTCGGCGGAGGAACAAAACGTATCGAATATCTAACGCTGTCGCCTCTGATCCATTCAAGAACAACACAGTTTCCTCCACTCTGGTGTTCGACAATGTTCACGCAGTTATTTGTCTCTTCGTGACGGCCGCTGTGGTCTCTCCTGGTGATGAAGCACAAACACTCGAGGAGAGTTTGTTTTTTTCTTTGGTAAAGTTGGAGTGCTTCGAGCTCTCTCTCTCTCCGCTCGCATGTACTTTTTTCCTCTCTCTCGCTCTCTCGCTCGAATCTGCGGGCTTTTTTCTCCGAGGATTACGTCTTTTGAATACTTTCCCTTCCTAAAGAGATGATACAGCCTTCAGTCCTCCACAGGCTCCCAGCTCTAATTCAAGTGCAGTCAGACCTGTTATTTTGAAAGCTTCCACACTCAACCTGACTTTAAATAGTTCTGCTGGAGACTTGCTGTTGAAGTTAGCCTTCAATCTGCCAGCTCAATATATGCAGCGCAGAAAAAGCAAGTACAAAGAATGTGAGGAATGTGGCGGCTGAAGATTGCGCGGTTTAATATATAAGTATGACAAAAAAGAGAGTTTTCATGGTTTGGCTGAGGAGGAAGTTGATCATCAGGTGTTTGGAGTGCAGGCGGCTCTCAGAATTAAATTCATCCATCAGTATTCGTTTCACCGCCATGAAAGCTGAGCCACCATCCGCTGAAATGATCCTCTGAGTTTGACTTTAGACAATTTAGCCTCGAAGATGAACTAATGTGACCGTTTCTTCAAACAGTTTGACTCATAATTTTCTACCTTGTGCAGCTGCGTATGAGGAAGGAAAAAAAAGAAAAGAGATAACTTATCACTTATTCACCTTCTGATCGTTGTAATTGGATGGCTGAAGGTTGGATCCGTGTTCTTGCTTTGTGGAGATTTTTCGAACTGGACTGAAGGTTTCGCGGCAGCTCGTTTGATCAGAAATGAGCCTCACATTTTGAACGTTCGACGCCGCCATCATCTCTGCTCGTTACTGAAAGCAGCTCATCGAAATAACAAGTACTTGTGTCAATCAAAAGCTCAGTTACCAGCGTGGTTACTGAGAGGGAAAAACAAGCAGTGTTTTGAGAGGTGCACAGAGCTGCGTTATTGTCGTATTGACCTGATAAACGTTCCCTAAATGTGATGATTTGGAGAAGTTTGGTTTGGCGTTGAAAATAGTCATCAGTCGAAAGCACAACACAGCGATGTTGCTGTCCACTGTTTGTCAATGACACTTCAGACACTTACAGATAACCCACAAATCAGAGCAGCACGGCCGAAAACCAGGAACAGCAACAGTTGATGGCCACCTCTGATTCTGATCCATGCAGTCTTTTGATGCCATTTAATCAGCTGCATTCATAGTCACAGTAGTTTTGTCAATAGGGCCTGAAGCACATTCACTTGCACTTTAATTAAAGATTACTGTAGTTAATACACTTTGCTAAAACAACCTGTATTTTTTTTTCCATTGTTGAGGTTACAAAGTGCATTCGTGAGCTAGTTTGTCTTTTTTTCTCTAGGAAAACCTGTTTGGAAAGCCACTTGAATGTGATTATAAATAAAACAGCAAAAAAAAAAGGGTGAAGCTGTTCAACACGTTCTTTAAAGAAAAATCAATGCAGAGAAAATTGAAAACGAGAACACTGGAGGTTGCTGAAGTGGAGTGTGTATGTGTGTGTGTGGGGGGGGGGTGAGAAAGGGGGAAAACATTGCCGAAATCACTATTAGACAGCAGGCAAATTTCTGCTGATGTTTAGGTTTGCAGGTTCTGGCGAGCACCCGGGGGGGGGGGGGGGCGCTGCCGGC
>JASSRZ010000049.1:17302760-17340773 GCA_032164315.1 Malacoctenus gilli | reverse complement strand
AACGACTGCAACAAATGACTCAAAACCACTTCAACAAGATGCAGCAGCAATCGCTCGGTGGCACAGGGATTGTGTAACGATCAACCGTTCCATGATTCAAAACCAATGTGCCCTTGGTCTACCATGTCCCAAATGAGGCTTTTTTTAAATTTTTGCCATAACTTTACTTGGAAGCTTATGCTACATTTAGCAAACCTCCAACACCATGTCACCTGACCAAAAGCTCAGTGGTAAAACGTGCATCTGGAGTTCAAGATGTCCCTGGTTCAATTCCAGCATGAGCTCTGTCTGCCAGCTCCCCAATATGTTTTTGTTTTCAATGCTTTACGCACAAACCTATGCTGAATGTCAAATAACCCTTGTAGAAAGTCACAGGACGAATAGCTCGGTGGTACAGTGTTAGTCTGGAGATTACACTTCACTTGCAAACCTACGCTAAATTTGACAAAACCCTTCAGCAATGTCACAACTCTGCATCAATAGCTGGCGCGCGGTCTAAAGATCATCCTCGGGAGCGTCAGTTTCGACACGGCGGTCCAACTTGTGTGCTCGCTCACGTGTGGGCCCAAATTGGACCAAATTTATTCACGGTGTTTGTCTTTGTGCTTTCAGTCCGCGTCAGTCCGTTTTATTGGGAGTTCAGAGGGGCCGGAGCGGAGGGGCCGTAAAGAACGACTTCTCTCTGAAATCCGGAAATTTGTAGGCAAAGACTCAAAGTAGGTGATAAAATAACGACGTTTGCTTCCCTCTGGATGGCGCAGATTTGGATGCGATTGACCCAAGGGCCAGACAGCTAATCATTATTCTGTCACAAAGAAACAACGGCGTGGAAAAAGAAGTCAAAGCTTGGCCTCTGCAAGTCAGTAAATTAACTTTTCAGCATTTTAATCAGGATATGTGGTGGAACTTCAGTCCGCAAGCGCCTTATTTAGATTGTTAGAATGCACGGGAGTGATTGTGTCACGAGTAAGTCGGCAAATTAGAGCAGAGCAATTTTTCTTCAGCGTCCTCCTCTGTACTCGCAGTGACTACAGCAAATGGCATCCCCTTAAAATAAACCCATTTGTTACTTTTAAAATGACACAGGATGTGAATGTTTGGTGGCTTTGTCCACTAATGGCCACAATATGTATCTTTCTTTTATCATTTGTTCCTGGAGCCGCCCGCATATAGAAGTAATCTCCGTTCCATTTGGCATGTAGGTTTTACAGGTGCCACAATTACCTGTCATCATTGTCAGTTTACATGTAATTTCGTGGAAAATTACCTATTTTCTACTGATGCAGTTAACCTTTACAATTGGCAGTTGTTTTGCAGCTAAATACAGATGAGCAACATATTCGCTTTTTCCAACTTGTGAACTCATAAATACACGAAAAACATGGTGCCTATGACAACAACATCCTGCTAACGTATTCTATATGCCCCCCTTTTCCCCAATATATTTATTAGCTACTAAAGATAATAAGTCAGTCAATGTATTCAGCAATTCATGCCTGAGCACCCAGCTCCATGGGTGGGGGAGTTCTTGCATAAACTAAAGTATTTATTGGAATTTTGTTACAGAACTTTACGACAAATGAGAGAAGAGGAAGTCTACAAGCAGCATAGTTCACTCTGAAGGCAGCAAAGAGTCTGAAACTGAACTTGAACCTGCCTGAAGTCAAACTGTTGCCAGGCCTCAGCTCAACCCAGCATTTGTCGCCCCGTCACTACGCAAACTGTGACACATCTGGCGAGCTGCAGTTCGCTCCCTGCCAGATGTGTAACCCTGCAAATCACACAGAGACCTGAAGCAAAAAAGAGGGTGCGACACACAGAGCTGATCTCCGTGACCCCCCTCCCAGACTGCCTCCAGGCAGGATGACTGACGCCCTTTCCCAGCAAGGATTTACCAAAACATCACAGCGAGGCCCAAACGTTACGGAAAAACACACACTCCCAGGAACACACAAGAAGCGGGAGCTTTCAAAATGAAAAGCGATATGCAACTTTACTGGCGAGAAACTCGGCAAACCTCAGTGGTCTTAGTCACATCTGAAAAAAGGGTCTCAGCGCACTTTGTGGCAGCCAAACGAAACAGCTTTGGCAACATGGAAGAACACAGGGAGGCTAAAAACATCTTTAGTAGAGGATCAGCTGACTTTTGGTCAAAACAAAAACAAGACGTAGTTTTTATGGATTTTTTTTTTTTTTTCGAACTGGCCTGACTCCGATTACAGCAGAGCAACTGTTTACATGATCAGATTTTTCCCTAAATTCTTCACTGACTGTAAGACTTCTAACTTGGTTGTTCAAACTGACGTTTATGGTGTAAACAAGGGTCTATTTTTGGTGATTGTTTTTATATTTAAATACTGTTTTGGGGACAAATCAGTTCCAATGTAGACAGACAGAGTCCAACAGAAGATGGATGAAGTGAGATAAGTACAGTTAAACCGCAGCCACAGGTTCCAGATATACTGCTGCCGCCTCCGCCTCAGCAAAGGGCCGCGTCGTCCCTTTAAGCGGTAATTCTCAGAAATCCTCTCATCCACTTCAGAACTCCACAGCTGAGTTGGAGTCCCCACTTAATTCAAACGCAGCAGAGAGAAGGAGTGGACCAGCGGACCATAAAGCTCTCAGGGAGCGGCGCGAGGAGCGGGAACATGCAAAGAGGCTCGTTTGGAAAAATGAAAACATTGAGTGCTGAAACAGCGGCGAGGAAAAAAGAGCCCCCCCCCTCCCTCCCTCCCTCGCTCTTGTCTGGATGTCCGGTAGCTCAACGTTCGGAGTGTGATGGGGAGAGAGTGGTCGGTCTGCGGTCGAGCTTAAAAGAGCCGCAAATGAGGGGGGAGGGGGGCATTCGGTAGTGTCGCTCCCTAAAAGAGCAACTTCAACACGGACACTGAGAAGCAAATGTAGGGCTCAAGGAAGTTAAGTGTATGATGGAGCAGAGCTGACGTCCACAACGCTCTGCTGAGTCACAAACTGAGTTAGCGAGCGAACAGCGTCGGCATTCGCGCAACCGTCCAAAAAATCGATGCCTTTCTATTGATGAGTCGATAAATTCAGCAGGATAGAAAACAGAATGAAAGCAACACGTTTTCTGCCCCGGCCAAGTGAAGATGAATAAGTCTAATAATTTCAGGGAATTGATACGAGGGACTCCGAGCGCTAAATGTATTTATCGCCGCGCGATCGTTTAAGCGGAGGAAGCAGAGGCCTGCTAATGCTATTGAATCATCATTATCCAGACTGCTCTGCGCCATCGTGTGTATTCGCCGTGCTGCACTGGGATTACTCTGACATACACACAAGCACACACACAGATGCACGCATGCGTGCACACGTGCACACACGCACGCACACACACACACACACACACACACACACACACACACACACACAAAGTGCACTTTCCTCTTGTGTTGTTTTTTTTCCCTCTTCGCTTCTTCTTCTACCCGTTTAATGAAGCCTGTAATTCTAAAGCAGTTTTTCCAAGATGTGCATCGTTCAAGATAAGACATTAATCATTCACTGGCACGCAATCCACCAGTTTCATTATTTAATGATTTGCATTGAAAATATCGTTAAAATTAGATTAGGAAGGCAACCGAGTGGAGGTGCCACACAATTGTTAGGAACGCTTGAATGTGGAGAAAAGAAAGGCGCTATTTTAATCATATATATATCACCAGAAATCAGAGGGGCAGTTTGATGTCAAATCTGGGCCTGCAAGCTTCCAACGAGCACGTTGCCCAGAAATGCCTTTCAAACCGCTCTTCCGAACTAACTTCACGATTTAAAATGACCTCCACACTTCTAGAAGTTTGTTTATCAGCAGACGAATCACAACACGAGGACCTCAGGTTGAACTGCTGATCACACAGAGGCTGCAGTGGGAGCCAGATACCGTCGCCCTGACGATAACCACACCGGAGTCGGCAGGGTTGAGTTGGTGACATGGGCCATGTTTACGCCTGCATGCGTGGCCTCAGCTGCTTCGGACTCTGCCACAAAAAGAGGTCAGTGTGTCCAAAAGGTCTTCTTCAAGAAACCTCAGACGACTGTTTGCTGAAAGTTTCTTTGGGAAGCGCATCAACTACCAGCTGTTTTTGCATGTACAGTTTTTTGTTTTCTTTTTTGACAATTACAAGTAAAAAACTGTGAATTTCATATTTTTGTTTTTTTAATTCAAACTTGAAAACAGGAAGATAGAAAAATAAACGTCTGAAACATTACGACAACAGACTTATTTATTCACTACAGCTGAGAGAAGATCGCTAACCGAGAAAACTGCGAGGTGCCCGAGCTGCTGCCCCTCACAGCAGCCGCGGAAATCAACCAAAAACATCACGAGGACAAAGAGTCACGGGTTCTCTCCGGCTTCAATGGTCGCTCTGAATCACGTCGTCTCTCCTCTTCCTCGCTGTGTGTAACCTCACAGTGCTGCCTTTGCCTCCCTGTGTCAATCGCTTCTTTGCTTGCCTGTGTTAATACCAGGCGGCGCGGCATCGCCGTCGCTCCACTTCTCCGCGAAAGCGGCTTGAAACGAGCCGGAGCAGAGACACTGAGCCCAACTTGAGCTTTTTTTCTCCCTCGCCCATCTCCACCTCTATCACTCACACTCTCGTGTTCCCCTCTGTGACAGTTACAGTGTGATAATGCAGGTTGTCAGCAACTTGTCAGCCGTCTGCTCCACTAAAGAGGAGGGAAAAAAAGGAAGTGGTGCCTGAAGTCTTGGGGGTGGGTGGGTGAGTAGGGCTGGGGGGGACTTTCCCAACCTTTTCCCAGGAAAGTAGCAGCTCCTTTAGCGAGGCGGCCTGCGATGCTGACTGCAGTCTTTGGAGGACGTCATCCCAAATTACCTCTGAAATCCATCTCGCCCTCCCCGCTGCCACCTGTACCGCCTCCCTGTGCTCGTCAGCCCGAGTCCTGTCCTTGACGAGTGGGGGCGTGCCGTAGATTAATCTGCCTGCTGTTTGCGTTTGGGAAGCGCGGGGTTATTCCAGGCTGCTTCTGGCTGGGATTGATGGTATTGGCGCCAAACTGTCCCGCGCAGATATTATTTATTCCACAATAACTAAAAAAACAAACACCTGTGTCGTTAACTGTTGACTTATTTCTTCATAAATCTGGGAGCACTGTTTGGTTTTTTTCTGAATTAAACTGCTCTGTCGAGCACCTGCTTCACACAAATATTCGTTTATGTTTTCCGTAGCGTCCAACATCAATCTGTATGTGGACACGTCCCAATTAAGTGAACTATTTGAAAGATTATCGCTTCAAATCATCACTCGTGACTTTCATCCCATGGACTCTCCTCACTGGCGTTTCACTCTGCAGCACCCGCCTGTCGGTTTTCCGAAGGCTATAATATGAGCTGACTGCACGCCTACCTGCCCAAGAGCCAAACAGTGCGAAGACGTAGTGATCAGTTGGTAAACAAACTGAAATATTTAACACCGCAAAAGTCCGATATTTCCCCCAGGAGAAGATGGGGACCAGGAGGAGAATGAATATTCGACCCGCATCCAGTCAGGCACGAAGAAACACAAGTTCCGAGTGATTACAAATTGAGTTTCATGTCTCCTCGATGTGTAAGTGAGCCAACAACAGTTGACGCAACTTCAGCTTTTAATGTGCCGGTGTTTTGTTACAGCTTGTTCGCCAGTCCCAGGTAACCAAATTAGTTTTTGGGATTGATTTTGCACTCCGGGGATGCGAACAAACTTCACAGGATGGCGGTACTTTGTTTTTCAGAATACTATTAAAAGAAACACAAGACGAAAACCAGAAAACACAGGAAAGAAACGAGTTTGTGGGGATGAATTTGCGGTTCATCCTCACATTGTGAGACACGAGTGTTAACCACAGCAAGGTGGTCCTGAATTTATATCCAATTAAGAAGAAAAAAGTCAAGTTTGTACTCTTCCCAGTGTAGACTGGCCCGGGTGCAACAATGCAGTGGTCATGATTGGATTAATTTGGTAAAGTGAGTTGTCGACTTGCAGTGAGATAGTTTAAGAAATGAAAGAAGGATCCAACACGCAACAGTCAAGCAGAGATGTTTCCACCAGAACTTACACAAAAATCAGTGTGTTTCGCCCCCTAAATGGTCCTAATGTGCATGTGCAACATGGAAAGAGTCGGTTATGAACTGCAGTCTGTAAAGCGCTCACAAGAAAATACCGGCGACAATCGCAAATCCGTCTACAACTTATGACTCCTGCAATCGAGACATCACCAGACCTGAAAAATAATGACCGCCGACATGCAGGTCTGTAGAAGCCAGCCAAGCAGCAGTGTCTGCCACCTTCAGCTGCTAGGGGGCAGTGTTGACATCCACCATCAAGCATTTCTTCCAGTGAGAACGTTCCGAGGAAGTGTTCCCAATGTTTGAAGCGAACATCTAGCTGACAAGCAACTGACATCATCTCTTCACCTCTTATTTTTTTTTGCACACCACAATGTTTGAACTTAAAGTCTAAACTGCACTGAACAGAGACGGACGGTGTTGTTTGGCTCAAACTTGATCGAAATTGAATCATGACAGGAAACTGGACCCTTGCAGGAAACGCGTCTCCCCATCCGCAGTCAGAGCCGCTCCTGACTACCGACTGTCACACTCACCTTTGAATGAAAACATCATTTGTTCAGTTATTGAGAAACACGCAAAGTCGGGGATCTGCGAGCAAAATTAAGTCTTTTTATACGCGGCTCAATTTTCAATCAGCCGCTCCTGCGAAATCAAATACGTCTTCGCACAATGAGCCGGGACAGATGTAAGACAATTAATTACCGTTTAATCGAAAGGATCAGACGCGAAGGCTTTCTGTAGGCCATCATGAAGCCACACCCCCTGCACAAAATTCGACGGCGCCATCTAACTGTATCACAGTGACGCCGCGATCGCCGGCCCGTATTGTTCAGCACACTGCTCTCGAGCCCACGCAACTTTATAAGGACGCCGCTTCCTTTGTTCTACTTCAATCTCTTCCCCCCTAACTCAATATACGGCATTTTTATCGGCGCGTGAGGAGAGGTGGGAGTGACAAACTCGCACTAATACCTTTGTCTGTCCGTTGAATTTAATTTCCCATTAAATTGAGTAAGTGTGAAGCGGGCCGCCGCAGACCCCGACAGCTCATTGTTCGCAGGCAGTCTCATTAAATCTGTCAAATGGCCATTTCCGTGCACGGTTTCCTGCCCTCATATTTTAATGAATAGCAGGAAGATTACAATGGCTTACAGTTATAGATGGTGCGGGGTGAAACCAGGGGTCCGTACAAATAACTTGATCATTACAGGGAGGTGGTGGCTGCATGGGGGGGGGGGATAAAGGGCCCGCATGAGTTGTTTCTCGGCATCTTGTCATCTCTATTACACTAAAGAGGAAAACTTGCTTTGGGGCTTGCGCGACAGAGCTGCTTCTCACCACTCCAGGTCTGGCTTCAGAAGATTTCTCCCAAAAATGTGGGTCACAATCTCTCCCTTTCAAGTCCAATCGCATCACGCCGTTATTGAGTTATTGCGGCATGAAATACAATCACTCCCTCGCTTAGGTATTCGAGCGTCAGCCTGTCCGGTGCGAACGCGCCGCACCTCGCTCCCCGAAGTACATCAGCTGCATCATATCTTTGGGAATCTCTGCGCGTATATGTATGAGGCTGCCGGCAGCCGGGGCTGATCTATAAGTGATACCAGGCTGCGTTGCGGGCTCTGCGCAGCCTTCGAAATGTGACTGAAAAACAGCCAAAGTGGCAGGTGGAGCACATAAACATGATGATGAGAGTCTGCGGAGAAGCAGGAGCTGCTTTTAAAAGCGCTCCTCGTTCAGCGTGTGGTTTGCCCCCCTTTGACCCCTCCCCATACACACACACAGCACACACACGCACGCTTATTTCCCTTTATGGGAAGTTAGCTACTGTAGCTGTCTTCTGTAAAACTATAAAATGTTCACCTCCTTCTCAGCTCCAGCCGCACGTCGTCTCCGTACGAGTCCTCCGGGAACTTCTCGTGGAGGAGATTGCCGCCGTCGGCTTCAACTTTACTTAAGCTGAACGTTCCGATGCAAAACTAGAGGGCACGAGTTTTTCTTTCAAGCTATTAAAAGAAGCAAATTCCCTTCCTGTTTTCTTCCTGCCTCTCCACGCTCCATTAACTTTATATACAATGCTCACAGCCTAAAAAGATCCGTTGGTGGCACCCGCGGCAGGACGCACGGGATTTACATCCGCACTGGAATCTTCAAACATGGAGGATTGCTGATAAATAGCCGGGGCAGGATCCCCAGACTCGACTTATTTGCCTCGTAAATACTTTTCTTCTTGAAAACGCTTTGCCGAACGCAGCTTGTGTCTTTGTTTTTTTTTCTTTTTGCCAACCACCGACCGATGACATTGGCCTTGTAGGAGAGGCAGAGTTACAGTTTATTTGCCGACTTCCCACCACAGATATGAGGTTTCATTCGCCTCCTTGAGCGAGACATAAATCTGAGAGACACAATAAGGTCGGACGCGGCCGTCATCAATAGCTCGCGCCAAGTGTCACGTTTACCCTGGGAAATCTTCACCTCTGAGGAAGACTTGGCCCCATTGAGGTTGGTTTTTTGCGTGTGTGTGTGTGTGTGTGTGTGTGTGTGTGTGTGTGTGTGTGTGTGTGTGTGTGTGGGTGTGTGTGGTTGAGACGCATTTGTACCCTGTTGTGGCCAACGGGGGATTAATGTCTCGTTCCTGGCGCCAGTGCTGCTTTCAGGGTTTTATGAGGTCTTCAGCCTGTGAAGGCAGCATCCCGCTGAACCGACAATTACCTGCTAATGCACATTGGCTAATTTGGATCTGGGGAGAGGAGAATTATGCAGCAATCAGCTCCGATCTAAAACCAAACTATGTGTGCAAAATGGCTGTACAGTATGGGCTGCTAATGGCCTTTTACCACGCAGCCAGTGTGTCTGATACCATTCGGCGTCACGGCCCCCCTTTTCTTCTGCAGGCAGCGCCGGATTCAGTGTACATTCAGGAACGTGTAAACGATTATTTTACGAGACAATCGCACACTTCCTCTGAATTATTCAGTCCTTTACATGAGCCCAGATCTGCGGCTTAAAAGCAGAGCGGTTACAGACGATGCGAACGTTTGGCGCTCAATCTTTCACCAGATGTTCAAATCCATCTTACTGCATGCATAAACTGCAACGCAACAGACATTGGCTTTACCAGTAGTTGGTGGAAGATGAACTCGACAAAAACATATTCCAGCACGACAGATTGATGGTGAATGTTTGTTTACGGCTTCGGTCGCTCGGCGCTTTGCTTTTGTGTTGTTTTCACCCTTTCAGGTGCCCTTCAAAGGGCAATTATGCATGCTTGGAACAAAAAAAGGCAACACGGATTTCTATAACACGCTGTAACAGATTAAGATGCAAAACAGATAACGGGGTGTAATTGCTCTTAACTCGCAAGTCAAACGTTATCATGCAAGCCTCAGGAATCACAAATAAACCCGTGCGTCACAAATCCGCTGATGAAAAAAACACAAATTAACCCTTCAAAGGGCAAGTATAGGAATAATTTGGCTGCCACTGTTAGTTGAATAATCAACCTCATTACAGATTTGAGAAACCATCCTGAAAAAAAGGAAATTGGACAAATATTGCTTGAAAAAGCGATTTAATTCCTATTCGTGTTCCCTGTAACACGATTTACTTTTGACTTCGCTAAAACGTTGTCAGAAAAACCACAAACTGCCCAAAACTTACAGTCCATCCCAAAAGCGAGCGGCCAATAAGCGGTACAAGCTCCAAGGTTTATGTCTCGCTTAAATAGAGGTGCTTCATGTTGCACTTTGACAAAAGAGAAAGCGACGATAACGAGATAAAAGTTCTCTTCTCCTTGGACACAAAGTATCACGAGTCTGAAGGGGACTTTTCAAACGAGTCTTTCTTTTCGGGAAACAGCGGCTGTGAACTGCAAGTCTGGCCTTTCTACTTGGGCTCAAACGTCCGTCTGTGCTGCAGGAGGAGCGGCGGCGCACCTGTTGAAACTATGATGAAATGAGGAAAACAGAGCGAGACGCTGACAGGAGGCAAAGCGGCACACATATAATTATAATTATTATTATTATTATTATTATTATTATTATTATTATTATTATTATTATTATTATGTATAGGCCCATTTGAAAAAGGTGATGTTTTTGGTGCCAAACAGGCAGGAAAGGAACTTAAAATTAGTCAGCAAACAGCAAAGTAACTCTAGTATCCAGTCCTATAGTTACTCTATTGTTGTAATCTGTAGTGAAAAAGAAAAAAGAAAAACATGTCACTCTTTCATGGTGGTGAAAAGCTGCATCAGTCCTCATGTTCTGTTATGTCCTTAACATGCGAGTCTGGAAGTCAGAGTGGTAACAGTTGTCGGTTTCATTCCCCGCTGGGAGCAAAAGTTGTTCGATTCAAATGCAATAATGCTTCCAAGCATCTCATTTGCATGTTGACATGTCAAAGAGACAACTGTTTTCAAACCCAACTCTTAATGAATTCTGTGGCGCTGCTGTAAATAAAGACTTCCTGCTAGAGAGCACATATTTTGACAGCTATTAGCGGAGGCGATGTATTTTTACCTCGAAACTCCAGACGACTTCTGGGAGTCGTCTCCATTAACGTGAGTCAGGAAGGGAAGTGCCAGGAGACCCTCTGAGCGATCGCTAACTACGAACCGCAGCTTGCCACTCCAATTTTCGGACAGTTTTTTTTTGCCGGATTACAACTGCGGTCGCCAGTATTTACTGTTAATCAGTCGTGAGCAAATCTTTTAAGTGGATTGGACGGTGAATAATCTTTTTGTGGGGGATGAAAGAACCCAGAGTGGAATTGAATCGGATGGCAGTTCTACATGCAGTGGGGCGTGCAGGTGTTTTTATCCATTGGTGAAGCTGGAGCAGGTTTCTAGGTAGCAGGAATTACGATTGGTAGTGATGTCCAGATCAGATGTGCTAATTAAAGATCAGAGCGATGTCATCATAAAGTATTTTCAGGTTTCGGGGTTCTGTTAAAAGGAGCAGTGTAATAGATCATTTCATTGCCTTGGTCTTCGCTTGCATCATCTGACATTCTTCCCCAAGCGCTTTTTAAAGGGAGGGAGGGTGGTTTTGGCCGTGTGTGTGTGTGTGTGTGAGAGAGGGTGGTGCTGTTATAGGGTGAGGTGGGGGACTTTTGGGGAAGAGATGATTGTGTTTTTCCTGTTGTCTACACGAGGATATGATCTTCGCGAGGAGCGACGTTTGATGTGCCGAAAGCTCCTCCGCGAGACGCTGGCGGAATCAACCGGCTGAACAAATCCTCCCGCTAATCTGCGGCGGCGAAACGCCCGACGCCAACGAGATCCGGTTCCCACTTCTTGCTCGAAGCGTTCAAGGACTCGGGAGCCGGCGCGGCCGGTGGGGAGGTGGGGAGGGGACGTCCGTCCTTGCGCGGCGCGTGTATCGACAGAGAAAAATGAGTCAATTAAAATTTACGGTTTGTGCTCCACAGAGCTGTTAATGTCTGCTGACCTGGAATTCTCCGCTGGGTTAAGTGAATGTTTGTCAGAGTGGGACGCAGTTCAAAAGCAGGAGTCAGTGGCTCTGAAGAGTGTAATTATGGTGCTTCAGATTATTACTATTTTGAAAAGAAATACAGAAAGCCTGCCTGAACTCAGAAGGCCATTTCACGTACCAATGGGGAGTCTGGCAATACAGATACAACAAAGGACAAAAGGAGCCTCACTGCTGCGGATGTAAAACACAGCATACATGTTTGAAAATAAAAAAGTAGCGGTATCATGTACAGTTGTTGCAGCGACTCGCCGGGAGGAGAGTAACCGGGTCGTCGCAATCCACGGTAGTACCGTCGTCTCTAAATTGTAGTATAGTAGGAACCGCTATGATTTGGCACGCGGTGTACCGTGGGTACCATGTTTACCGTGCAACTCTAGTATTGTGGAGCACCGTGTAAAGCGATGCGTGTCACCGTCAAGCTGAGCCCACCTTTCAGAGCTCCGAAACTCTTCCCGTCAGATGTTTTGGACTTGAGTGTTGACTAAAAAACCATTAATGACAGCTGTGGTTCATTTAGGAAAACGTGCCAAGCGAGCCGGCGAGCTCCAGCGTTGGCACATGGAAATGGAACTGGAAGTGCGATCAGTTACACCTGTGTTTGATGAGCCAGACTGTCCGCGGTGGAGAGAGGAGGAGGGGGGGGGGTGGGGGGGGAGATTAGCCGAGAGCGTCAAACATCTGTCGACTCAGGCAGAGCGAAACCAGTTTAAAGGGACCACCCTGGGCAAACAACATGGCCGGAGTAAACACGGGAGAGGAAAACAAGGACGGAGACGATGAAAAAAAAAAAAAAAAAAGTTGTAAAGCAAACTCACACGGTTCACAGATCAGAATGCAGGGAGCTGCTAGGCATACGTATATAAACCCTGTCGTGACTGAACCGACCACCACGTCCAACTCTCACATATCTGTGATTGGTCGAGTGTTTCTTGTTTTAACCTGGAATCAACAAAAGTTTGTGCTTTACATGAGAAAGTGATGAGCTCCACGTGCCACTCTGGCTTGTGTTCCAATAAATCTCTGCAAAAGATCTTTTGAACTTCACCACGTCAGTACGGTCCGACTCGTGTGAAACGACTCCAAAAGAAGAAAAGTGTCGCTTCATTTCAGAGTACACTGCGATGCCGGCTCACTGTCTTCTTTCACTGTTTTTTTCCTCCTCCATGAACTTTGAAAAATATATGCAGCTCTGTGTCCAGAACTCTGATATTTGCTTTAATATACTTTATAATCTATACACGGTCGTCCACAATAACCGAGAAACTGGAGTCGTCTGCTATGGCTTATCCATTTCCATACCATCTAATATGGTTTGTGTGAAATCCTTTCACGTGAAGAAGAAAAAAGGAGGCAGACTGTATGCAGAAGCGTGTGTTCTGTTTGACTCGACCAAATCAGAAGCAGGAAAGTAAAGAACTGAAAGGAAGACTCTTTTTCTTAATGTTTGAGTTAGTGCTTTTGTGAAATAGTTCCTCTTCTTGCTCAGAGTGATAAGCTTGTGTCAGGTCGTTAACACCGACTGATCCGTAGCACCCCCCCAGAACCCGGAGTATCTTTACTGTCCCTGACCAACAAAACGCTCAAAATGTGGTGTGTGACGACAACCAATGACCTTTCGACCTCTGGAGGGGCGCCGAATACTTGGACTTATTGCTGTGTGAGGAGCTGTTTACACTGTCGTCATTGTTCTTTTGGAAAAAAACAAAACAATTGTTTTTATTAGCAACAGTCAGCACTACGAGATTTTTAAAGCTACCCGGTCAGCGCTCTGATCTATTATTTCAGCGCATAAATCCAAATATTCTCCTCTCGCTCTTATTGCCTAACAGAAACAACTGAAACGCTCTGTGCAGTAAGCTGCGTTCAGAGAGCCTCGCGCTTTAGTCCTCCCCACAGCCGCACGTTAACAAACTTCATCTATTTCCAATATTATGTGGAATCACATATAAAAAAAGAGAAGGGAAAGGCCGAGCCAGAGCCGTTTTGAGCACAGCCAAAAGAGAAAGAGGATGTTACTGCTAAATCAATGGACAGGGCTTTACTGCTTCAACATATGGGAGTTTGGGAGTTAAATCTAGCTCGGTTGCTGATTGAATTTTACAGCTGGAGCCTTCAGGAGAGTGCTGAATGGTAATTACCCCAATGTAGGAACAACCAGAGTGGAAAGAAGTGCTAAAAAAAGGGAATGAGAATGGATAGCAGCGGGGCCAATCCTTGGGTGTCGCCCATCTGCTTTGAAATGTGGCAAGTTTCAAAAAGAACAAGGGAAGCTATAAAGGACAAAATTGCTCCAGAAGATACATTGTGGCTTTAGGCCTGCTGGTGTTTTAATAGGGAGGCTCTGCAGCACGAGGAGATTCCGTTTTTTTGACCACAGATCACAGGAGCTCACAGATTCCCGTCTAACGGGGCTGCATGTGAGGGAGGGGCGAGCCTCCGAGTGATGTCATGTGACCTGTATGTAGTAGACAACTGATGAGCTGAAGCGGCAGCCAATGATCAGAAGACAAGAACGTGTTTCTTTTCATCATCTTTTACTTGACAGAGGTTTGTTTCTTCTTGCCAGAATTTAAAAACAAGAACATTGAAAAACAGAATAACTAAAGCTGTTTCAAGTATGACTAATTTACGGTGTGAACATCTCGAAAACTGTTGATACATCTCAGGCTGACTTTGCTATTCCATGAACAGCTAAAAGAAATCTCAGGCGGCCATGGGAGGACATTACAAGCACTGCTTCAACAAGCTAAAATGTATTAAATGCTCCAATATGTGAATAAAACATTTTCTATCATCGGAGTTGATGAGTTTTCATCATATTACGGAGACATGCGGCCCTTTCAGGGAAGATTTTATTTCCCCAGGGGGTGGGGCAACGCACATGATGTGTTTTATCTGTCTGGAGGCAGCTGGCTCCTCTGTGTCATTAAGGCCCGAGAACCATCGAAAGCTTTTAAATTAATGACGGGGTGGTTTGATACAAAACTATTTTTCAGTTTTAATGCTTCGACAACGCGTGGCGGCCACTGAAAACCGACCTGCAGCGTGAAAACAAACAGGTGTTGAAGTGGGGGGGGACTTCTCCATTCGTGTGTCGAGCCCAGTCTGAGGGGGGGAAACAAACGCGCTGCCACATTTGACGCAGCATTGATCTGCTACTTTGGATTAAATGAAAGCTCACCATCATTTTTCCCGGAGCTTGATGAAACCGATTCAAACTCTTTGCTTTGCCAAACACAAGAGTCCAAATCCCAAAGAGAATCACAGTACAGTCAGACTGAAAGATGGGAAGCATCACAATGTTTTTTTATGGGGTTTTTTTTAGATACATGGAACAAAGCATTGGCTGGATTATCTCTTGTTGACTTAATTAAAGGATATTTGGGCTCCATTTTCAAGTGGCTGATTAATCTGTAAACAGACAAACATAGTGTTGAGCCTCCAGGACTTTTATGTGTTGGCAAGTTCACTGCCTGTTTTCAGTAACTGTAAACCTCCTTAATGGGCACATCCAGTGTGATTTTTATCCATCTATCTAACTCTGATATATCTACTCAGACAAATGTTCCCTCGCCAATCACATAACAGATACTCTCACACACAGTCTTTTCAAGTCATTTTCTCTCATTTTACGTCAACATTTCTCATCATACCTAAAATTAGAACCTCATTCAAAACTGATTTTATTGGAATATTCCGTAAAAAAAATGTGGGATAAATTTCCTACTTGGGCAGATTCATTTGCAAGTTTTAAGTGAGTTTGTTCTAAATTATTTGCAGAATTCTTTTCACAGTGGGCCTGAAGAGCGTTTTTTTAAAGAGAAAGCTGGATTTCCAAAGGCAACGTTGTCAGTCCCAGACAAAACATGCCAACAACACACATAATCATCCACTCCACCAAGCAGGTTATGTTTAGGATGTATTTGGTTGTATGACTATGCTGAAATTTGCAGGAGTCTCAAGGGAAACAACAGGAACAACAGATTAATTCAATTTTTAGAGGTGAATTTGTAACCAGAATGTTGGAAAATGATATTGAGTGTGTGTGGCTCTTTAAGAGGAGCTCAAAAGGTTGAAGCAGGAAAGGTCACCAGCATCTTGGTGGAGGCTGGCACTCACCCAGTTCCCCTTGTTTTCTTTTTGCATTGAGCAGTGTACAAAAAAATCCACCCTGAGAGTTCAGAGAGGTTTTTATTAACAGTGGTGAGAAAAAGTAAAGCGAACGACCCACTGAAGGAGGATCGTTACTGTAAAGAAGATCTAGGTCAGATCTGAGCAATTACTCGCGGAGTCACTGTAACAGTTACAACAGTGACACAGTTTATTTTCTCTTTGATTCTGCTCTCCAGCTCACTGAATTTTAAATCAAACACTGAATGAGTGCTGAATCTCAGCTTTTTTTTTTGGGGGGGGGGGGGGGGGGCATTCACTCCGCCACCCCCCCCCCCCCCCCCCCCCCCCCCCCCCCCCCCCCCCCCCCCCCCCCCCCCCCCCCCCCCAGGCACTCCTCCACCACTGAGGCTGAGTTAAAGCTTTGAATTCATACCAATGTTGTTTTTTTGCTGTTTTTTCTTTCTTTCAGACAGCAAAATGTGCTGGAACAGAGTGAACACTAAAGAAAGTTTCACTTCATCAAACAAGGTCTGAGGAGTTAAAGAATCACATTCGCAAACAAACTGCCAACGGTGGGCTCGCCGAAGGGTCGCTGAGGATTTGCTGGGCTTCGTTTTGTCTCGCCGCCTAATGAATCCTTCCGAGGTTTGAGCGGAACAAACGCTCTGAGAAAACACCGCCGGTCCTGCAACAATGTCCACTGCACACTTGAATGTTTTCTGAACCTTCAGATAATCCTGGAAGATTTTCTGGAGATTCCTACTCAGTCTAATCATCACATGATACAGTGGAACCTCCGGAATGTGATGCAGCCACTCAAAACCCCTGTATAAACTATGGAAACCGCTTTACCCACTTCTCTTTCTCTTTAAGCAAAACACTATAATTCATTGTGTCTAATTTAAATTCTGTAACACCAAAAAGAGACAGGTGCTGAACAGTATGTCCCTATCAATATCTGAAAGTTAGAGAAATACACGATTGAATTTTGATTAATCACAGTGATTGTTTGATGATAAGTGACCTTCAGTGACATCTGTTGTGATGTGGCCTTTTCAAGACAATATAATTGGTTCAACTGATATCCAAAGGAGGGTGGGAGATGTTAGGGATGGGAGGGTTACAGGATTCCTTCTTAACAAGGCTGTCGTGAAAACATTGGCTCAGACAGTCTATGAACAGACACAGAGGTCGCCACATCGCCTCTTAGCCAGGCCCAGACCCGGCTAAAGGCAGCAGAAAGGGATTATACAGGTCAGGACACGCAGCGGTGTCGATATCATCGCCTCATCCCGAATTCCCGCCGCGCTTTCAGCATCAGTCTGCAGAGAGACACAATCTGAGCGGCGAGTTTCTCTTTGCTTACGAAGGGAGCCAATTGTGAGCCGTTCATCTGGTCTCAATCGGAGTTCCCTGCCATCTGAGGGCCCGCTGATGATACGTTATGCCGCTGCGCCGATCCACTCCCTTTGCATCCAGACAGCCTATGACGGGTATTACTCCGTGTGATCACAGTGTGAGCGCCGAGTCGACAGAGAAGATCAGGATCAAATCGAGTAAAGTGTCCCGTGCAAGGCGATTACCCAGCACACATGTTAATGACAAGAAAAAGAAGAACCGACTTCGACACACTTTTCTAGCTATTCTACTGCATAAAACTGCAGTATTACATCGATCACTCCTTTTCCAACCGATGGTCTGAAGCCAATGCCAGCTCAGATTGGACAAGTGCATCCTGGACAGGTCACAGGTCCCTCACAGGGCAAAGACAGAGAGACATTCATGGACACAGTTATTGATTCTTCTGCCATTAATTGATTCTTCTGGCACTATAGACGCATTGAAGGGCATGAAGCAACTTCCTGGGGGTGCGTCCATAATGGGAGCTACAGTCCAAGCCCCCCAGGGCAAGAAGACCCAAGGGACAGCACCCCCGGTGGAGGACCCCACCTCACTCCCAGAGCAGCAGTCTCCCTGGGGAACCACTGAAAATGACAGGATATTGCAAGAAACCAGTTCGAAGTCTGATCAAAAAGGACGAGTCTTGAACTTGCCTTTAAAAGAAGCGTGTTTCGGAGGTCTCGGTTCTAGTTTTGGGCTTAATTAGAAGGCCGGTGTGGGAGGACCTCAGGCACCTCTTGAATTAAAAGCAGGTCCGACGAGTAAGAAGGCAAAAGACCAATGATCCGCTTAAAAACAAACGGAACAGTATTCCTCCTCGGTGCCTGTTTTTTGGGGGTTTGCAGAGCTCAGAGTGCTGAGCTCTTCTCCACCGTATCGTTCAGTGGGTTTCTATTCTTCCAACAAATAGATTCTTTGAATCCTCTAAATAATAGAAAATGTTTGTTCAGGGTGATTGCGCCGATACTTTATTCATGACACAATCACCACTTGATCGTGAAGGCTTTTTAGTCCTTTTTTCAGCAAGTCTGACATCCAGCTTTTTCTCCCCATCATGCTGCTGGACACAATTCCTGTATTACTATAATACACAAGAAGATCGGTCAGTCGTATTTGCGACTCTCATGTGGTATTTCGCTGCTTGTGAATTGAGAGGCCTTTAAGTTTCACGTCACATGATATTGACTTAATTCCTCTAAACCACAATCACAGGCGACTCGCGGACACACAGAACAAAGGCATCACTTGAACCTGGGCTGCACGACCGGGTCTTTCCTCCACCCGCCTCCGACAGGTCAAGCAGATCTGCAACCTAAAAACAACTGCGTAAACAGAAGTTTATCGAACCGTTCTTGAGGACATCAAGGAGTTTGTGCACACTACCGATTTCTTTTTTTTTTTATTTCACTAGGAGAAGAAGCAGCTGTCAAAGACATTGTTCTGAAGCTTCTGCAGCCTTGAGATGAACTGAAGCCGAGTCCTGAGAATGAGAACAACTTTCAGCAATGATCAACAATGGCTTCCTGTGGAGGACTCAAGGCCTGAGCAGCTCAAGTCCTTTGTGTTATAACTTCAAGGTTGTCTTATGTGGTCATAGCTCTCATTCTTGGAAAACTTTGACAAAAAACACGCTGTACGAACAAGAACATTTCATGTTCGTCCAGTCTGCCATTCTTCTATGATCTACACCTTTATCAGCCTGATCATCCGCACGGCTCCAGCTGGCTGCTGATCTGTTACAGTTAGCCTAACTGCAGAAACAGCCAATCAGGGAGAGCTTCTTTCCTCACAGATATGGAGGTGCAATTAGAATTAAGCAGAGCAGTTGATTCATAGCGAGGGCTTGGATTTCATTAGAATTACCAATATACTGACTGCATCTTTATACAGTAACATGGTGACTATTATTAAAGCCAGGAGAGCTTGTTGCCAAATACCTGAGCAATATCAAGTATCCAAAAGAAGAATCCCGGAACAGTTTTTGGTTATTAATTCATTTTCTTTAGGTGACGGGCTCAGTGCTGCTCAATTTCAATGACTCTCGCCCGCAATACAGCAGCTTCCAGCAAAACAAGTCAGGGCTACACTACGTAAACATGCTATATATTATGGAGGATTGAGATGACAACATGAAGGTCAGATTTACTTCTCGTTTCAGAAAGAACTTTCGGGGCTTTCTGTGATCTTGTGAGAAAAGAGGAAAATAGCTTAAATTCTGACATCAAAACAGAAACATGCACGCGCTGCACATTGTTGGACTTAGAAAAATTGAGCGCTGCCCCCCCCACTCATGTCTGTTTACAAGATGTTTGCCTCATGTTATGCAGCCGTACTTCAGGCGAGCGTCGAACACAAAACATGCGCATTGATTCAGAACAATTCTGCCGTCTCATCAGCTTTGATTCTACATGCGCTACGTGTGCGCACCCAAAACATATTTTCTCGCTTGATTCTTTTTTCCCCCCTGTCGCAAGTCGGCGCCTGTAGCTTGATTGTACGTTGGGTTCCCAGAGCTATCAAAGCACGAGTGACCTTCAGCTCAGCTCTGAACACCTTCTGTGTGAACACAGATGGAGCAGCGAAACTGCTGCTATGGTGGCGTTTCACTGGCTGAGGACGCTCGCTGCAGTTTTCCTGACAGTCGTAATTAGCCGCTGGTCCACATTTACCTCTCAGCCATACGTGACGTAAATTCGGGGCGATCCCGTGACACTGACGGCACATGAGGGACGGAAGTGATTTGCAAACACAGAAACATGTTGAGAAAAAAAAAAGTGTGCATGTCTCTTTTCTAATTTAGATGTAGCATCATTTCCCACACCATGAAAAAGAATGATTAACTGTGTAGTTTTGCGTTCATCCCGCTTAATCTGCTGCGCTGACGCATGTGAGCTTCCTTGGCAGCTGTCAGTGTGAATTTTTCCAACCAAAGTGGCCACGGGGCCAAAGTAAAATAAATGTATCCATCCATCATCCACACCCCATCAAACATTACTTATCACACTTTGACTAACTCTGCTGAATGTGTTTAAATGATCCCTTCCGGTAGTTTTCCAAATCTTCAAATCCAGTCAAGCAAATCTTATATTTCAGAAGCCTCCCAACATATTAATTTGCTGGAGTGGTTCTGGGTGATTGGCACATGGAGCCAGCTTTGTTTTTATGAGCTGCCATTTGGTGTTTACAGCTTTGTTGTAAAAAACTTGAAGTTTGCAGAACCTACATCACTCCGTGTCACTGAGGTGTGCAATTATATCACTTAAGCAAATTAATCTACAAACAAACCTGCTGCTTCAAGACATTTTCAGTTCACGGGGTTGCTGTTCGACCTCGTAATTCAACCCATCACAAGATGCAAATTCCACCTCCTCTAAATCTTTAAGATGTAATTTCACTTCATGTGCACCGACGGCATTTGGACAGGTCCTCTGACTCATTTGTAGGCGCGAGGCTTCTTGCCGCAGCCTCGCTAAGGGGGATAATCAGCGCTTCACTCTGCGATCTCCGGCATCTTTCGTCTCGCACACACTGGAGAAACAGGGTGCCAACCTGGACGCGGCTCTGACGAGGACATGTGGACGGTCAAACGAATTGATGACTGATTTTCCTCCATGGCTAATGAGGACCACCGGAGCGCCTGCCAACTGGTATTTAAGCGGGGATGCACTCACCGGGGGGGAAAAAAAAAACTGGGATCCCCGAGTGTTTGGCCTGTGGTCGGCTGGCACCGGTGTGACATGTCATATTATTGGCACATCTGGGGGACTGGCAGCTGTGGCGCCAGGAGCCACACGCTGCCAACAGATTATCACAAACAGATATCTGAGCCAGAACGGTGAAACAGCCACATGTGAACGCACGCACACACGCACACATGCACACACACACACACACACACACACACACACACACACACACACACACACACACACACACACGTACGTTGATTTAGCTCTGGTGGATTACACCACATACAAGTGAGCACCTGGTCGATCTATAGCACGCTTGATCATGAGAAAAGGAAGAAAAAAAGACAATTACAAGCAAAGCAGAGAAGTCATAAAGATGAACAACAGCAAAAAGGGAAAATAAGGCTGGTGAAAAAAGAAGAGGACAGAAGGACAAAGAACAACAACACAAAACAAAAGCAACAGGAAGCAGTTTTTTTTTTGCAATTGTGTCTGTGATTTAATTTTTCAAAAAGAAATATTTTGTGGCTTGGAATTGCAAATCGACAAACACATCAACATGACCCCGGGCCCTGGCAAGTCAAACTAATCTCGTCTGCAAACTAACGATGGTTTGAGTTTCCGCTAACAGCTGTGCAGCTAATTAAGGTTTTGTGTGAGGCCAAAAGTCAAAACATAAGAAAGCTAAAATAGTTTTTCAATCAAAAATGTAAGAAATACAAAAAGAGGGAATAAAGTACAAAGTGTTCCACACCAGTCAGAGGGGGATTCAAGATGCTAGTCAGCCCCAACAAACCAAAAATTAGGTAAAAAAACAACAACAAACAGCAACACTGGCAGCCGCAGGATCAAGTTTCAAGAGTTAACAAGCGACCTTGGTTGGGGGGGGAAGAAAAAAAAACTAGCAACAAATGCAATGTTCCCTTCACTTAATAGTTCAAGCGACCAGAGCCGACAGCCTGTCCACTCAGATACATTCAGGTAAAAAGACAAATTTACACCCACAAGCCTGCGACCAATTACAGCTGGAACAAACCCAACACAATTATACCGAATTCCTTTAGACTCAAACAACAGAGGATCACAGCCTCATTGTCAGCAAGCCCAAGAAACCCTCCACTGAAAACAATGGAGAGGGGGGGGGGTCAACATACTGCTACAAATACAAAGAATACCATTAAGCATGTACAATGACATAAAGCTTTTTTTATCATTTATGTTTGCGAAATAATAACATGCATTTCTGTGTATTTCAGCTGATAAAAGCCACTAAACTGATGTGATTTCATTGTACTCCATCACAGAAATGCCAGTAGAATAGTTTCATATTTCAGTGAACTTCCGTGACTTTCGAAAACAATATCTGCCATTTCTGTCACTGTGAAACAAGAAATCTCTCTTCGAGATCTAAAGCATCTATTATGTGTCATTTTCAGCTGGGTTGTCAAAGGACAGCAGCTGGTAGTCTGGCACAAAGATCACTGCAGAATCCAGGAAAAGCACCTTTCTACCTCCAGTGTGTACCAGTTAATTATACTTTCATATCCCTCAGTCATAGGAACAACTGTGAAACGCTGCCAAGGAAGTGCAACTCTCCAGCAAGTCGCGGCTTGAAGATTAGAAACAAAAAACGATCAGAATCCAGCTGGAATAAGTATCGATCACTAAAAAGTGACAATCACAATCTGGGCTGGGCTGAAAACTTTCGGGAAACCTCTGGAAGAGATTTTGCCAACAATCTGATGCCATCGGATTGAACTGATTGGCAATTTGCCGGAACAGGATCAGCTTTGCTCATGAGTCGTCTGTTCATAGAGCATCACAGCTAGGGGACCGGCTGCGCACATGTGCTACGAAAAGGAAATCTGATCTGAACGGCTTCGTTACAGTGTGCAGAACGATAAAAATGATGCAAAAAAAAGAGTTCATTTTTGTGGCTTTGACGAGTCAAAGTGGAGGATGAGTGCAGTTACAACAGATACACGAGAGCCCCCTTGAAGAGGGAGAGAGAGAGAGAGAGAGAGAGAGAGAGAGTGTGTGTGTGTGTGTGTGTGTGTGTGTGTGTTCTCTCAATACTGTTGGGATTCCTCCCTGAAAAGCTCAAACGCTGGCAAATTAGCATCATTTTAGTACAATTAATGTTTTAATGTTCGGCTGTGGCTCCAGTTTAGATGAGGAATAATTGGTGTCTAAGTTTGGAGTAAGTCTGCAGGAAATTACTGGAGGTCAATGCAATGTTTCTAAGATGTACAGTTGACTACCCGCGTGTCTGTGTGTGTACAACCGAACCAAGGAGTGATTGTAGGATACAAAACAGAAAGGATGAATTTTCATATCAAGAGGCTGTTTTTGCCCGTGTGGACACTTTCAGGTATGTTGGTGTGGATCATGTATTAGAGACCAAACGAATAACTCAATACCGGGCATGCAATAAATGTTTCATTCTAACTAAACTGGATTATTAACATCAACCTTTCCTATAAATAGAAGCCCCTCAAACACTGCAAACCATGAAGCAAAGTGTGCGTTTTTTTGTTTGTTTTTTTACTTCACAGTGAAGAGCGGTCTGTCTAATTAGCATTTTTCAAAAAAACAACCCTCTGGTCACAGCGTTGCCATTTGCACAGTGGCAGGGCAGCAGGAGTGGAGCATGGGAGTCCTGAGTCCTGTGAGGATTAGGCCCATGTTAAATGGCTCTTCAGGAGCCCCTTGAAAGTCCCCGAGGCGTGATTGCTTCAGCTGGACGCTGGAATGAGATACAGCTTCTGCTGACCACCGGCGACGGAGAAAATGGCCACAACTACGACCAGACTGTCTCAATTTTGATGACAACCACACCAAACCTTTCATCGCAACACACACACACGAGCGCGTGCGCGCACACACATACCTTCTCGCCTTTGGCTATTTAGACAGCAGGGCGGTGGGTCCAGAATCTTATTACCTAAGAGAAGGGGCTGAGCAGCTGGCAGCCCCTTGAATTCATGAAATCTTAATATCTGGTGTTTGTTTGGTCGGTGACACGGGGCAGCAGCGACTTAGATATCAGCTGTGCCGAAGCTGTTGAATATATTATCACCGTGTGTGTGAGACACAGCACAGACGCTGCTTTTTTTGACTGACAAGTGATGCAAAATATGTTCTGGGTTTGGAATTTTCTGTGTAATGACAAACAATAAATCAACACACGGTTTGAATAAAGTCAGCTACATGAACTCTGACATACTGTCTGAAATGCTTTGTCTTAAAACAGTCCTAAAAAAAAAAAAAGAAAGAAGAACAGAACCTCATAGATTCAAGTGTGTTCACAAGAATATCTGCTCCATGAGCGCAAATCCTCCCAATCTCCAGACACTCTGTCGGGGGACACAGTCAGACAGTCCATCAATCAAAAATCACACAGGAAATGTGCAAACAAAGGGCAAAATAAGCTTCTCTGCACAATAGGAAGGCTACGGAATAAATGCAATAAAAAGAAAAAAATTGGGGGAAAAAGCCCCCCCCTCTCCTTCTCTTTGAGCTTCACATACCTCCTGAGCAAAGCAATAAATAACAGCAAATAACATCAGGAACTGAGAAAACGCTTAATATAGGACTGCTGCATTTGGAGTAGCAGCGGTTACCTCCTGCAGTGCAGGAGCTCCTGCACTGACATGCCAGTCTGTGAATTAGCAAAGAGCTCCAGTTGCAACTAACTCCACGTCTGACACGAGACAGTTTTAAACAAATAGTAATATTGAAGGGATGAATCAGTCCATTTTTCTATTAAGGGTTCGGGTGGATCGCACTGCAGTGAAAGGCAGTTTTCCATGACGGGGTGGGCGGGGGGTGGAAGGATCATCAGTTTCTGACCAAAAGAGCTTTCCGAGGCAAAGGACGCCTCCCTTGCTCTCTCCTGCAACAGAGCTAAACGTAGCATGCTGAGTTCACGTTCTGTGGTTTGCATTGGATCCTTGTGGGACTCGGGAGAAAAAAAGCAAAATGCAGAGAAAGTTCAGCGAGTACAAAAAATATTAATAATACAAAGCAACATGAGAGGATCCGCCCTGGAATGTGCTGACATCTCTGCAGAATGAGACACCATGACGGTGATCAGCGTGGTGTTTTAGCTGACTGTTGGTTCCCCCTCCCAGAGCCTTGCTGCCACCAGCAAAACCTGCAGCAGGAGAGTAAAAAGGTTCCTGCGTCTCCGAGCTGAACCAAAACACTTTTTGTCACACGGCACAGACTTCTCATCTCTTGAGGACTCGTCTCTCATTGCCTGCTCTCCAATAGTGAAGCGCTTGGACCTGAAAGGGGAGATCCACCATTTATCTGAGCTGACATTCTTTTTATTCTATTCTGATGGATATTCCGATGTATCCTGGGTCTTTAGAGAGATCCAGCTCTTCACCTCAACGAGAGCCGCTTCTGTGAGTAAAGCTCGTTTCATGCCAAATAATAAAAAAGTTCACTTCAGTTGTGATGCTGCTTGACCTCATTACTCTGAAATTCAGCACATGATTTGAGCGTGTCCTGAATTATTTAGCCTGCTATCCTGGCTGGGTTACTGCTCGGCCAGAAAGAACACCGAAAGTAGGCAGCTGTACAACGGGTTCAGACCTCTAGATCTTATGGTGTTGACTCACTGCATACGCCTTATGTCCCGTTTGAACGCAGTGACTCCGCCCCTGCATGCATTGGCTCGAACCACGTTCAAAACACACTAGCCCCGCCCACATTATGATTGAATGCAACGGCTCTGCCCGTGATGTTTAAAGGTATTCGCTCCATTGTAGTACCAATTGGCTTCACGCCACATTGCGTCCAAACACACTGGCTCATTCCACATTACATTTGAATGCATTTAATCTGCTCCCATTACATTTAAACGCCTATCTGTGCCCCCAATATCCTTAAACACATTGACCCCGCCTACTGCTATGTATAAATGCACTGGCAGCAACCCAGCATCCATTGGCTCTGCCCTGTTACGTTTAGGCATCCAATTGGCTGCACCCCATAGTGTTTAAACACACTGGCTCTGGCCCAGCATCTCTACCTTACCTCACTGTAAAACACACTGGCTTCATATCTGGTGTGTTTAAGCGTATTGGCTCCGCCCCACATAATGTTTAAACACATTGGCTTTTAAATTGGCTCCACCCCTGTTTCATTTGATGAATTAGCTCCGCCCACAACATGTTTAAATGTATTGGTTCAGCCCCAGTCATGTTCAAATACATGACGTTTACGCCAGGATGCGCTGGTGCCACCCCCTTGCACATTTGAACACACTGGCTCTACCCAGGTCACCTTTAAACACATCGACTCCGCCCCTTTTTACAGTTTTGGTTAGGCCGCCATCTAAATTGGCTCCACCCCCATTTCCTTTAGTGCGGTGGTTTTCAAAGTGTGAGGCGCGCCTCCCCTCGGGGGCGCCAGAGCACTTTAGGGGAGGGGAGGTGCGGTGCGAGAGAAAAAATAAACTCAGAATCTCAGATGTAACGTTTGTTTGAGAAAATGGTTGAAAAATGAGTTTGGGGTTGTTCTTATTAGAAAAATGAAAAAAGGGCGTATTTGCCATACAAAGGCCCTGATAAAATAATTAAAATGGGAGGAAATGTTTTAAAATGTTCATGTGTTAAATTTCATTCAGATAAAGTGTCATTTTAAAAGATGAGATGGTTCTAAAATAAAAGCAATTAGAAGGTATTTGCAGTGGCATTTGTTTTTTGTATGGGTTGATTATTGGGGGGGTTGGCGCAGCAGGCATTGTGCTCCTTGGAGGGGGGCTCACCCTTTCATACTTTGAAAACCCCTGCTTTATTGCAATAGTTTCACCCGGCGAAACATTTAAGTGCCCTGGCTCCGCCCACATCAGATTTAGATCCATTGTCTCCCCCATGGTTACATTTAACACATTGGCCCCACCCCCATTTTATCCAATGCATTGGTTTGGCCCCTCTTACATTTTAACATCACCTTTACACATTCACTCTGCACCACATCAATACGCTTTGCAAACATTTGGTGTTACTCTACACACTGAGTAACAAACACACATGAAGCGCAATTGAAAAATAGACAGATTCCTTCTCCTTATGCCGAGCCCCAAAGTCAAACACTGCAACCCGTTGCACATACGTAGAAGTGGAATGAATCTTTCAGGAAGCTGACAAAACCCGGAGCACGGGGAGAATGCCAAGAAATAAATTAAATCGTTTGATCGACACCCACTACATCCAAGGTTGCGCTTGGGTAAGCCTGGAATCATTCATTTTATATTTCATTTAAACTTTACTTCTCCAGGATAACTGACTCAGTGATGCTGCTGCCTCCCAACACCTCCGCGCTACCTGTGCAGAGACCTAATAAAATGCATCAAGGAGCACATCTGTTGATGCTATCCTAATTTGAGTCCCCAGACTTCGTGTCCTGCAGAGTTAGGAATATTTGGAGTCTGAGGGAGACGTGTTGACTTTGCTCAGTTTTTTATTTCAGCATTTCTGGTGTATATGTACTCTTCACCACAACAATTACTGTCATATTCAAACAACAGCTTTAAAATATCAATATCCGTCCTGGTGATATTATCAGGGGGATGAGGGCTTGGGACTGATCTTACATACTTGTTCTCACTTGTTAGTGTTTAATTAGCGGAGCAGATCCATCAGAAAACAACAATTAGTCAGTGCTCCACCACTTTCTGACTACATCAACACACCTGTGCCACCGAGGCCCCCAGCCAATTTCAGTTCATACAGAGAATAAGTCATTAAATGCGGTCACTTGCGTACGGCTTAATTTGGAGGGGGAACGGTTTAGTTATTCCAAGGCAAAACAGCTGGATGCGGTGGTTTGAAGCGAACAATAATCAAACAAGGATTAAAAACGGTATCTGGTGGGATTTCGCTCCGTAAACACATCGGGTGTGCCGCTGAGTGTTTCCGTCAGCAGGATGGTGCACATTGCACGGACTCAGAATAAGCTGTTGATACAGTGGCTGTGTGTTACATCCAACTTTGTTGGTTCAGAGGAGTATTTGGTTCGCATTGGGCCTCGCTTATCACCGGCGGCAGTAGTTCAGCATTTTGCTCCCGATAGAGGAAAAAAAAAACACAAAATGCGCCCATACAACAGTTCATTTTATCACAATTCGCAGACCTATACAATCACTGTCACTGGCCTGACAAGTAGCCTCATGGAGCGAGTGAACACCTCTATTGACACCGATTTCCAAGAGCACAAAGGCAACCACCACATCAAGGACACTGCGTCAGTATTCCATATGCAATTTCTCTCTTTATTTCCCCTCCTATACATTTTATACATTCTTTATCTGGTTAAAGACCTGGGAGAAGGCTCCAAGTTTAATCTGGAAGCCGCATCTTCCAGAGAATTAAATGAAATGTATTCACCATTCGAAGGAAATGCAAAAGGGAAAGAAAGAGAAAAGCAGCTGATAAGGACAAAGAAGCAAAGGTTTTGAATAAACTCATCTGCATGTGAGTGTTCGGTGCACTCGGAGGATCGGGCGAGTGTGGAAAGGAACAGCTCGAGCAAGCATATCTTGATCTACAAAGATGCCATGTAACTTTACCCAATCTGAATGAATCCCACAGTGAGTCCGATGCCCTCCAAAGTATGACAAGGAGGCGGCATGAAGGGTGAACGCAAAAGACAGGCATAGCCAGTGATTTTGGACTCTTTTGAAGGACTTTCAGACCTTGGCCGGCCATCATTTGGCGAAGGCGGGCTGCACCCTGAACAGGACTTTCAGACCTTCAAAAGGAGGGAATGCTGAGGCTTGTGGAGCAGACCGAGTGACTGAAACGTTTGAGAAGGACTCAAAATAAGATCATGCACGACATCGGTCTTCATTTCACAATAAATGACATGTTTATTTATGGCACGCACAAATTACCATTTAATCTGAAGATAATAAGTCATTTTTTCAACTCCAGGCAGCATTAGCACAGTGCACACTGGACTGATGAAGTGATGCTTTTCTTGGTACTTTCTCTGCATGAATAATTCAGAGCTACAAAGTTACATTGACGGTTTTACTCAAGTTCACCACTTTACTGCTCTTGATATCTCTTGAAAAGCTGTGACAATGTCAATCACTCACCTGACTGACTGAAATTTAAAACCAGAAGCAGCTTCGCGCAACTTTGCCTCTTTTTGATATTTCAATAGCTTCAACATGAAATAAATATTCAATGGTGTAAACTTCAGTCGGCTCGAGCTAATCATTTACCCGTCGCCCTCTGGTATAATTTCATTTGTGGCCACGCTGACAAAGGGATGAGCCCTCTGTTCCACTCGACTATTTGTCAACATCGTTGATCACTGCGGTAAATGAACTGAGCGGAGCAGGGAAACAGCAGAGCTCCCGCTGTGACAACACCATCTGAGAGGCAGAGTAACTGCAGGTAAACAGTACATTAATAAGCCAAAATTATGCACAGGAGATTTCCATTGCACCGATAACTCGGGCAGGGTGGGCTGCAACAAGCGAATAAATACAGCAGGATCACAGACGTGGCAGAAGCCTGCACTGCAAAATCCAATTATCACATTAGTATGAGGAAAAAACGGAGGGGAGATTTTTTATGTTGTTGTTGGTTCGGAGAGAAAATGAGCACCGTGTCTTCACAGCTTGCTTTCTGAGAGATTGCTAACTGTACAGCTTCCAACAGCTTTCCTAATGCACAATCTTATACTGGACAAATAGAGTCACGTTGCAGCAGAAGCAGCACAATCTCTGTAGGATTGGTTTCTTGATTCTTAATTAACAGCCCCAAAAAATGTCCATTCCACCTTTGGAGCGTCCAATCAAACAACGCTGCAAATAGTCCAACCTTTTTCTTGCCCGTCACTTTATTCTGTAATTTTTTCAGGGGGCGTTGATGCTGTTTAAGGGTTGGTTAAATTTGAACTTGTTGAGAAATTCAACAAGAAAAAAAAGGCTAAAATTACACCAGTTCTGAATCATTTATTCCTTCATCTTGTTGGAGGAGCGCTGGTTCCTGTTAATGATGGTGGGAGGTGCCGGAGCCGACGCCGGCCATCATTTGGCGAAGGCGGGCTGCACCCTGAACAGGTTCGCCAGTCCATCGCAGACCAGTTCTGATTAAATCATGAAAGCCGCGCAGAAAGAAAATATCTTCCATCACAGCTTCATGCAAATTATTCTGCTTTCGCCGGAGTTCACTTATTTAAATAAGTCTCACTGTGTAACATATGCAAATGCTTCTTTTTTCCTTCTGACTTCCGCGAGCTCTCCTAGTTATATACTGAACGGTGTCTGAACTCAACTCTGAACTCGTCTTCATTTATAAATAACTAATCAAGGTAATATTTTCAGAACATCTTCATACAGATGTAGAAATTTCAGTGGGGACCTCGTGCACACTTAAAACCTAGATTGCTCTTACACAATCTCTCTTTACTCGCCTCTTCTCAACTTGAATCTACTTGGCTTGGGTCCTTCTCTGTTACAGCCTGCCATTAATGGCCTGGATAGCAACACCACACTTCTATCTGGTTGACAAAATAATCAAAACATGTGCTTGCTGTTGCCTTGGTTTAAGGATTCGCTCGTCCGCTGACATCCATTCTGGCCAATCACAGCCTTTCAGTCTGGTGACTTCACAGTTTTGGCTCCAGTCAGCTTGTTTGGCTTCCAGGCTGAGTAGGTACTGAAGAAGTGACCGGAGACTGGAACCTGATGGAAAACCAAACAAAACTTGTCTTGAGTCAAAGTAGATTCTTGTTGAAAAGCCACAAACACCACAACACATTTTGTTCAAATACAAATGTCAAGTACACGAAAAAATACATTTTTAACCACATAAAAATGCACAAAAAAATCTTCTAATGAGTAAAAAAGGGAGCTGATAGCAAGCTGGGTGAGGTGTGGGAGACTGGAACACGGGAACATACATCCAGTGGCACTAACACCAGATGGAGGCTTCACGATTTAATGACCACAAACCCAGTGTGGCTCACGCTGCCCACACAGGAACGTACACCTAGAGACGCGGGAGCCCGGTCGGTGCTCCAAGTAGCTCTCTGAAGACCCAGCCTGACGGGACTCGCACGAACCCAACAGGTGCGCGCTTCCGAAAGCACGAGCGCTGTTACGATCCTGACGATGAGCCTTGTTGCCGGGAGAACGGGGGAGAGCGTAGAGTGGCCTCATGCCGCTATAAACATTTAAAGAGGCAAGTCGAGCGCTATAACATCAAAAGCTCAAGTACCAACTAACACACATTACAGTGTGTAGAATATCTCGCTTGTGAAGAGAAAAATGTGAGCGGCTGTGAAAGGTCAATGTGGAGCGATGTGTTTCCGTCCCGCGCTTCGATCTGCAAGTCTGGTACAGAGAAGGAACGGAAGAAGAAAATGTAAAATATGACAGAAAAACATTGCAAAATACCCGCCACCACAAATAACTATGTGATAGTGTCTAATTATTGAACTGGTCAGGTTTGAAACGCTTTATTCTGGTAAAAGCTCAATGTCGAAATCCCCATTTATTCTGCTAAAAACTGAATGCAGAAAATCAGCGAAAGTGCCGGATGTTAAACGAACCTAAAAAAACGAAGAAAACAAACGCACAACGCAAGAGCGACACGGTCTGCATCCAAACGGAGGACTCACTGCTCGGAGCATGTGTTAGTTCAGGCCTCCGATTAAAGCGTCCAACGAGGCGTCTGTTTGGTAAAACGTCAAGACTGCCAGTGTGAACGCGAAGGGAACTGGACTAATGTGTGATCTCCCCTCTTCCTTCTCTGCTTTGTTTCAGGATCCGGGAACAGCATCAAAAGAGGGAACGCAGCCTAAAAATATGTGCTGGACGAGACTGAAATACTGCCACAGCCCTCATGGGATCCTACCGATTCAGTGACCTCCCCCTAAACCATCCTGCAGCGCCACCAGCAGGGCGTCTTGGACGTTGCAGAAAAGCATTCGAAATATATCCGTGACTGGACGACTGAAGTGGACATTTAAGCACAAGCGAGGAGATAAAACACAGTTTTGACTTTATTTTGATCGCTGAGCGAGAGGTCTGACGTGGTGCTTCGCTCATTTACCAGCTCATCAAGTTTTCCTTGTCAGTCTGAAGATTTTCTCAGGAGCTGCTTATGTCATAAAACAACAATCACTGTGGGGGATAAGACAACAAAAAGTAGTGATATAGGTTCCTAAATTGTGATCGAACGCAGGACTCAGCAAAAGTTTGTGAAAATAATCCGAATCTCAAACTACATTGAAGTCATTTATGACCCGGAAGAACAAAATCACACCACTAATGTTTACTTTGCATCTCCCCGGGGTGTTGAACGCTCAACAATAAAAGCCAGAGGATAAAACTGCACGTGTAACTCAAGAGAGAGAAGAAAAGGGAGTCCTTTGCTGGTGGCCCGCTTATCTCCAGCCTGTAAGTAAATTTCATGCTTTGCCATTTTGTGCTTATCCGCCAAAGCCGAGACTCCCCTCGCTTTAACGACGAGTGCTTCCGCAAATTAGGGCTCTAATTGGATTATTAGCTTACATTTGTTCGGGCGCAGAGCAGCAGAAAAAAGGTGCACGCGGTGCCTTGTAGCTTCTGTGCAGTGTGGCAGGTGGTGCACAACAGCTGGTTTCCCGTCGTGGTCCGACCTGTCCTGATCTAAAAACTCCCAGCTGCCCCGTCAGTCTGCTCGGCCACCCGACCGCCCGCCCGCCCCACCGCCTGCCCGTCCACCACTCACACCTGTGTAAAGGGTTTAATAAACACTGTAAACGGTAAAACTTCACGGCCGGCCCCATCTCTCTATCGTTGAAATATCACTGCTTTGACCGCCGGAGGTCAGTGGATTTAGGCCCCTCCTGGTCTCAAATCACATCTCCAATGAGACCTGATGCCCCCCCCCCTCCCCGGCAAACAAAATGCCAGTCGAATTAGAAAGTCTAATGGGTCGCAGGAATCGTTGTAATGCCTCCACACGGCCTGACTTTTTGGACCTCATTAAAGTCCCCTCTGTTGACATGCGTAGTTGATATTCTTCACATGGCAGAGCAGCCCAATGAGCCCGGGACAGCAGGTGTTTGAAAGGACTGATCAGACGCTCATTACACAGGCCACGCTCGGTGGCTGAAGGATGCGTTGCCCAAGGGCTGGAATGATCCGGCGCGCCCGCTGTCCCGCCATTTCCCGCTACACAGGCAGCGCTGCACGGAGGCATCCCTTCGAGCCATCCTCTGGGGGCGATTGAAAAGTGCATCCAATTCACGCCCTATTATTGCCTCACGCGGCATCGCTAAACATCGGACTGCGGCTCCGACGGCTACAACGATGGTGCCGCCGTGGTGGGATCGGCCGTCTCCACTGTGAGTGTCTGATAATATTCCTCCTCCTCAACTCTTTAGAAGAGTCCCCGTTTGAGGCTGTGACATGACAATCAGCTGTGGAGCAGCGAGGAGCAGCAAGGAGCAGAAAGGAGCAAAAAGGAGCAGCATGGAACACGGAGGAGCAGCAAGGAAGACAAAGAGCACAGAGGAGCACATAGTTATAGTTGTTTTACAATGTAGTTATTTAACCCCCCCCCCACACACACACACACACACACACAGTCTGTTCTAGAAGAAAGCTATTTTACCCTTTTTCTTTTGACCTTCTTCAAGAAACCTTTCAACACACTTTTTCACAACGTGTCGCCTCAAAAATGTCCGAAAGACAAAAAGTGTGCGCTCTGTCTCGTTTGTCCCCACAGAAGGAGAGACATCTGACAAACTACATTTGAATTAAGAAAAAAAAAGCTGCCGCAGAAAGCAAACAAGCAATTGGTCGAGGTCCTCTGAAAGTCATTTGGTGCATTCATTCGACCACAGCTGGTTTTGCAAAGCTAAAAAAAACAAAAGGCCTTGAGTGAACACTGAAGAGAACAACACCGGCGTGCATCCTTTACATCCTGATCATTAACAAGTGACCCTCAGTGATCCAGCAGTTCAACCACAATCTGATGATCCGAGGAAGTTCACTGCACTGCTGCACACAAGCGCCAGCGAGCACACAGCTGGAGACGTAAATGAAGGCTGCTTGTTATTTCTACTAATAATTCACCGCAGGGTCGATCGGATCATGGAGGCTGCCGGCTCCCACTTCGCTTCACCTCCTCCATCCCTCCTTCTCATCTTGGCAACGCGGAGACAGACCGAGGGTCAGTTAACGGCCTCATCGAATGGCACTTCTGAGTCCCACCAGGATGAATGCGTGCGTTGAGCAGAGTTAATGTGTCGTTTATGTAACTGGCTCGATTGAGCAGCGACATGAACCCTCTGACCTCTGCATAGATGGGAAAATTAGAAAGTTCGAAATGTCCTTCGCCCGGGCATAATAAGTGTATTCTGTACGTACTGAAATGCTGCTTCTTCCTTCGTGCGTTTGAAAATGTTTTATTTGTAAAGAGAAAAAAAAACACCGACAAAGTTTCGAGGGGGGGGGATCCCTCCTGGTCGCCTCCTTTGGCAGTGTCTCGAGCAAGAGCGCGGTCATCTGTGTGTTCTAGCCCCCAGTTGCGCCACTCATCGATTATGGGAGGTCGCGCCTCTAATGAGCGAAGGTCAGCCCCCCTCTTCATCCATCACTGTCGTCCCCGGCACCCTTTCTTCCCTGTGAGTTTCCACTCCTTGGCGTCCCGTCCCCCCCCCCCCCTCGCTTTTGTCTGGCGTGCGGCAGAACGCCACGCCAGAGGAGGGCCTGTCAATGTTATCAGCATGCAACAGACGACAGCTTCCAGGGAGAACGTGACTTTCAGCTGCTGCCCCAGTGGCTAATTACCCGCCCGCCTCCAAGGGTGGACCCCCGCTTGCCACTTTTCAAAACAAACCGCCGAGCGATGGGCAGACGTTTCGCACACTGGAGCCAAAGCCCGGCTTGACTTTAGAGAGAAGACTTGTTTTAATTTTGGACACGGCTGACGCCGAGACATTCGTTAGAGAGGCTTCGTGGAGGATTTGCCTATTTAAAGCACATTTCTCAGCTCCGCACAAGATGTCTTTTTAGCTTCCTGGTGCAGAAAAACTTGGGAAATCACACAATTCATGGCAACAAGTAACAATGTCACAGAGCCTCGAAGCCATCATGAATGGATACCAAGTCAGTTTAAATCAGTGCTCAATCAAGAGGAGTTTTATCAGGATATTAGTGTTTTGTCTGAAGCTGCAACTTGAAAAATGTCTTGAAAATGGATTTTCATATCAAATGACCTTTACTAAAAAGTCAAATGTCTCGAGACATCTCGTGTGTCGCTGGGTCTGCACAGGACTGCACATATCGGAACTGATTGATGATAATCTATAAAAAGTTGAAGGGAAAATCGATCCATCATAATCCAAAATATTAATGCTGTTGGTTTTTTTCACTATATTGTAATACTGTAAATAAAAGACAGAAAATGTAGGCAACAAATGCTTCCACACCTTACAAAACTAGACTTATAAAATGATGATTTAAGTACTTCTGTTGACACAAATTGAAAAAATGACATAAAATGACTCAACTGCACTGAACTTTTATCACAAGTTAAGTTCCAGCACCAGAGTAAAAGACCAGCTCAACTGCTGGAGGCTGCTGATCCACACAGGGCACTAACAGCCCTCCATCCTCTGTGGATGATCACATTTATGTCCTTTCAGTGCTGCGATATCTTGCTGACAAAAGAAGTTGATTGTAATACATCCCTTGGCGCCCTTTTGGCGCCCAACACCTTGCGTTCAATTTCAAATTAAAACTGTACACCAACACATGAAAATGCATAAGCTCGTAAAAAATGACGTTCTCTTCTTGGGAACAGCTCATTCACATTGATTTACTCATTTAGCGTTGACTTCCCACCGTGACCCCGACTAGTATCTGATCCATCAGGTAGCGGTCAACAATTCAGATCCATTCCCTGCTTGAAAACCCCGTTCAGCCCACGTGCACACACACACCCACACCCACACCCACACACAAAGACCAATCTCAACTCCTGACAAAAATCTTTGTGGTCTTTAGAGTCAGGCTGCTTTGTAAAATGGAAGAAAGAGGTCCGGATCGATGCGGCTCTGATCAATACGCTGAGTGGCAGCAAACAAGCTCGCTGCGGAATTAATGCAGCTGGAAAGTTTTTTAGCTCATAGTTAGTGCCTGCGGCGACAATGAGTTATTTTGACCTGTGATTAGCCAATGATTTCCTTTTTCCGCCCGTGAAGGCGACGCCGCCAGTGACCCTGATGACACAACACCAACCGGGTAATGATGGAGACGTAACGTCAAACGGGCGGAGAGCTAAAGATGCTGTAATCCTGACAGATGCATTGAAGAACAATAAGAAAACACCAGCTGAATTTGTGAGAGCATATATCAGCCAGAACCCCCCCCCCCAAAAAAACCAAAACCTTACCCTAAAAACTAAGCCCTTTGCTGGTTTGTGCTGCTTCCAACTCGTCCATGCTGGTCTTTGCTACTTAAAGCCTGTTTACCTGTTTCTCCTTCTGGTTTCATCTGGTTTACGAAATTTCTTCCCTTTCCTTTCCGCAGGTTTATGCTCGTCCACACTGGTCAGTGCCGGTGATGGATTCAAGTCCAGCAATTTTTTTCCCCATGTTTTACAGTACATTGAGGCAGTTCCTCTCAAAGTAAAGAAATAAAGCTGCTGCTCCCACTGTTCCCACTTCTTCTCGCCGCTCTCGGCTTCAGTGGCATCCCTTTGAAAGGTCCATGAAATACAGTCAGAGAGGAAACCTGCCAGGAGAGGTTTTTGTTCTGCATTCTGCTAATGAAGCACCAGTATCATCCTTATTTTTTCAGGGCAAACAAACAAAGTGGGGGGGGGGGCGCGCGTATATGGGAGCTGTAGCCATAGGGAGCCGTCAGCTGGTCAGCCCGAGGTAAACGCAAAGAAAACACTTAATAAGAACTAATGGGCCAGTTAACACACTCTCTCTTTCTGTGTAATTTACCTCCTTTATAATGGCCACAGCTGACAGCGAGCGGCAGTTAAGAGTAGATATGCCTTTTTCTTTTCCCCCTGCTCATGCCTGCACACACACGCACGCACGCACGCACGCACGCATGCACGCACACACTCGCGCTGGCATGAGTGCAGCATGCGTCTCCATTGTGTCTGTTACATTTGGAGGCTCAGTGAGGGTATGAAACCAAATCATACAGGATTGTCTGTCTCTTCAAGTGCACGGCGGCAGGATTACACGCTGGCTCCCGCACACGCGGCAACGGTCCAGCGGGACGGCGCTCCCCCGCTGGTTCAGCCGGATCCTCCAAAAGGTTTAACCGCTGCAGCCTTTCTGGAACATGTGCACGAAAAATCGCACTCATATCCAGGTCACATATGAATCCCTCGACGAACAATGTGTCACTTAGGAGTTTGGAGGGATTGCTGCCGATTGCGCTCGCGGGCGATGTGGATTCTTTCAGGAATAGTGGCAAAGAGACGACTTGCACTTTAAATACTTCAAAAAATTTTAGTTCTGAATTTTTGCCGCATTTTAATAAAGTTTAGTTCTGGAAACAACAGAAAACCCTAATAGTTTATTCTTATTATCGCTTTTGTTTGTTGTCCACATCTTTATTGAAATATCACCGATAAATATAGTACAAAGAGTATAGGGTATACGTAAAGGGACTTTTTTTTTTAGCATTATGTGATATTTTTGATAAGAACTGATGAACAGAATATGCAATTACATGATAAAAGGTTCACCCCAGTGAAGAGTGAAGTCCCATTGAAACAACTTTCTTCATACAAAAGCCAAACGTCAATAAAAGCAGCAAAATGTTTCAGGTCAAGAGTACTTTGTCGGAAGGTCAGCGTCCATCAAAATTATTAGAATTGAGTTGTCCGAGACATAATTCAATAAGGATTTCTAAAGCATTTTGAATTCTGTCCTTGATTCGCCATTAACTTGCCTCCACTGCATTAGTTTTTAGGATTATCAGAGAGTTTCTTTTTCTTCACGACAACGACGGAGACGAAGCCTGATGAATGTGGCGTGGGTGGAGCGGCTTCCCGGCGTGGCGGCGCTGTCGCACCGTTTGATTGTGCGTCTCCGAGTTTTAGTGCTTCAAAGTGACAGACTGGTGCTTCAAACTTTGATTAGTTTCAATTCTCATGCTGTTCAATCGCGCCAAATATGAAGACGGAGACCCTTTATTTTTTCACGATGGGGGGGGGGGGGGGGGGGGGCGGGGGGGGGG
>JASSRZ010000049.1:17280232-17301870 GCA_032164315.1 Malacoctenus gilli | reverse complement strand
ATAGATAGATAGATAGATAGATAGATAGATAGATAGATAGATAGATAGATAGATAGATAGATAGATAGATCGATCTAGACTTAGTGATCTCCTCGCGTGTTTGCAGTAGAAGGGTGTAAAGCAAAGCGGGAAGCAGTGAGAGTGTTGTTGCCGTGTGCTCGGATGGTTAGCCCCCCCCCCCGCCCCAACCTTATCTCTGCACATTTCCAGGTGCTCCATGAGACGCAGCCCCCGCTATCTGCTCATCGACCACAGCTGGGACTGGAGCGCAGGAGCGGCCGAGTCGGGGGAGCAGCGGCGCCGACAACGGAACATAACAAAGCAGATCCTTCCCTCGCAAATGACCAAAGGATGGCGGGCCGATAGCAACCCGTCCAACTCGCTCGGAGCCGCTTATCTAAACAGACCGCCGGCGCTGGCGCGCGCGCGTCCCCTCCTCTGGAAAGCTCCGCTATGATCTGAGGATGATACGGTGCCAATATCCACTTGATATTTTGTTATTCGAGGATGAGCTTCTACTTTGGAAAGGTGAAACCACGGAGGAATCCAGCCTCCTCTTTTTCCTGTTGCGGTCTCTCCCGCTAACATCAGACAGAAGCAGCTCTTAAGATTTCACGGGTTTGATTCACATAAGTTGGAGCCCGTTTGATTGCTGACTAAATGTTGAGATAAAAGAGTCCAGGTTGAGCACCTGGTAAACAAGGGTCCGTCTCTTGAAGGGGGAACATTACAATCACATCAGGACCTCCGAACTGGACCTCTTTACTGTTGATCGGAGGACATGAGGAAGACATTTGTGCTGAGGACGTTTCCGTGTCTTCCTCCAGCATTCGTCTGACGACTCAGTGATGCACTAAAACTGAAGACTTCATGTGACGCGAGCACCAATCGCCTTACTGTTTTTTCCATGTTTGCATTCAACTTGCAACATGCAAAATTCACAAGTTCATCGCCGAATAACCCCTTTTACTGACTTGTCCTAATATGCACCACGTTGAATCTTGATCAAAAGAAACAACAGGAATGAACTGAAACTGCTCTGCAAGCCCTATCCTCACCCAGCCCACCTCCTCCAGGATTCCACCACAGCAAAATGCACGGCAGAAAAAAAAAAAAGCCACCTGGGCCGAGGAGCGAGCGAGCGCGCAGCTTTTATTAATCCTTCTTTCTCTCAATTCTGCGACTCCGACAGCTTTTAAGTGAATTGTCTGGCCGGGGCCCCCGTGTAGCCCCCGTGGAGGCCAGACACAGCCTGCTGAACGCTGTGACATCTCCACTCCCCCTCCGCTCTGGTGCTGCTGCCTTCATCCAATTTACCATGAAAGGAATCCAGACAGTCCCATAATATGACCCGCGGCAGCCTCCATTGAACACGGTCGACAACTCTGGGGCTCCAGCTTCTCTCTCTCTCTCTCTCTCTCTCTCTCTCTCTCTCTCTCACACACACACACACACACACACACCACCACCACCACCACCACCACCACCAGCTGGCTATCTACAGAGGGCCACTGGCCGCCTGCTACCCCTTGATAAGGCCCATTGCCCAGGGAGAGGGTGGACGCGGCCATGTGGCCGCATTTCATGGTGGAGAGTGCCCCCTGGTGTCTCTGAGGGCGCAGCACACTGCCACGGCCAAATGAGGAGTAAACACACGGTCGTTAACTGAGTGGCCGAGGAGGTTTCTGGAGCCTCAACAGCCCCGCAGACTGACAGCGTCCCCCTCTGTCATTTCTGCAGCCGCCGCCGCCGCCGACGCCGCCGCCGCAGTGCTCAGGGTGGGTTGTCATGGATCCACATCCATCCTCGCGTCAGTCACAGTTATCTCCCCCAAGCAGACGACTGGAGGGAGGGAGGGAGGGAGGGAGGACGTTTCCTTCCCTCCCGATACTTTATTGCAACAGAGACGTGATTTGTCAGCGTATGGGCGGCGCCTCCGTTCACTCCGAGTGGGAATCAGAGCGGAGACGCTTGAAGTCGCCTTCAGATTCAGGCCGCGGCGGAGCCGCCATCAGCATCAGCATCATCAGGCAGTCTCCTACACGGGAAAGCACATCCTTGTGCTGCACCAGCTGCTGTTGCCGCTGCTGCTCTCATCTCCCATTTTAATATTCCAAAGGGAAGGCTGGAAACAGTTGGGAAGGAGCAATATTTTTGTCACTAAGTAGCTCTCTAACAAGAGATAAGACATGATTCTGCAAGAGGGAGTGTGGAGGGGAAAAAAATTCAACCACTTCTTATTCCGTCTTGGGAGTTAAATGCAGCCCCTCCGGAGCTTTTCCAGCCTTCAAAGATAAGCAAAAAAGGTGGAGTGCTGCAGGCAACATCAGCATCCCTGCAGCTGCTGTGGCATTCATCACCTGGGCCAATTTAAAATGATTAAAAAAAGAAACAGAAATATGCTCAATTTTTCTGGCAGTTTCCAACCCCGAAAACATGAGGAGCGCCCGCGATTCCGCTTGCGTGTGAACCTGAAAACAGACCCAGAAGTGGAGAAATGAAACCGAGTGCGTGCAAAAGCAGCTCGTCGTTTCCCGCCATGGGAGTTTGTTTCGTGTTTTGTTTTTTTGTTTTGTTTTTTTTTCATTCTTTTGGGTTGTTTTTTTTTTTTTTTTTTTGGAGGAGGTGATAGATTGGGGGCCCCCAGGCTCCGTGGTCGCGGGCACCGGGACCATCCAGCCTCCATTATTCATGAAGAGGGGAAATGTCGAGACCTGATTAGGTGTCGAGAAGCGGAACAAGCCCAAAGTGGAAATGTCACAAACTGCAGCGGCACTGCACGGTGGAGAGGGGAGGGTGTGGTGTCTGTGTGTGTTTGTGTGTGTGTGTGTGTGTGGGGGGGCTTCATCTGAACCCGCGCTGCGGTAAACAGGCAGGTGAAACTGGATGACGCCAAAAGATGACAGAGGAGAGCATCGACACAGGACGATCAAGCAGGAGGATGGAGAGGATTGTGAGGATGGAGGAGAGAGAGGGGGGGGGGGTCTTTTTCACGCACTGAAACGACGCCAACGGTGAAAAAGGAGGTAATGTTGCATTCATGTTCAGCTGGATCTGGGAGGTTTGGAAATGTGGGGAAGGTACAGATGGATCTTGGGTTTGAAAAAAAAACAACGTTTTTGCCAAAGTGTACTTTTTTCCAAGCAGTAAGGAGGTTCAAAAACAGCTGCTGTTTCAACTTTACATCAATGAAACCTCCTCAGCTTTCTTCCTGTTGTTGTTAACCTTTGATGTCAGTAGGGGGCGCCCTTTCGCCAGAAAATACCAAGTTAGGCTACTTCATTTGTGTGACAAAGAATCAATGTCAACCACTGTTTTTTTCAGACTCCGTCCTATGGAAAGCCGACTGATTGATTATCGTATTGATTATCATATCAATTGCAAGGAGCAACGGAAAACACCTGTAAATAACTCAGCAAACTAAGACAAAATCACCAACACCAAAGAGGACAGTTACTGTCGTACAGAGAGACACAGAGGCAAGTTTTCATGTCCAGCTGGTGCTGCTGTGTCAGAATTCCACTGAAAAACAAAACATGTGTTTGATGCTTTTGTTTGAACATGTTTTATCCTGTTTTTGAGGTAAAGTTGTGGAAAAAATGGGACAAACACTATTTAATATTTTCGCTGAAAGACAAAACTGAAGTGAAGATTCAACATAAGATACATTTTGAAATATTGAAAAATGAATGTATCTTAAACAGCCTGAACTGAGCTGCTGCTGTTCTATTGCTTGAATTTATCCAGTACATTTTGAAACACTTGAAGGTCGTCTTTTGCGTTTTCTTATAAATTGCCCCCCCCCCACCCTCCCCAATGGCGGTCTAGAACCCCCACAGCTTCCAAAGATGTATTACAGAGAGTGGTTACTCATTTAGTCTTACCTCAGACTAAACAGTCAGGAATTCAGGAACCGGATCATGACTCCATAAAGCGGCCATTGAAGGGTCCAATCTCAACTACGAAGAAACAGTGACCTCTTGTGGTTTAATGAAGATATTTAAACTGGGAGCATTGAAGAGATTTCTGACGGTCCAACCCGAGTTGTTTTTAATGATCCCTCTAAACAGTTTCATTATCAAGCTGGTTGATGCCACTTGATTCCTGTAATTGAGTCCTTAGTTATGATACAGTTGTAGATAGAATTCTCAGTGAAAATGTGACTAAATCAAAGTAGTTTTGAATGAAAGAGAATAAATCACCAAAGAAAAAGCCAATGAAAAAACTTCCACCAGAAATAATACGCTTGGCATCAATTCTTCCTTCTTATTAAGAAGACGTGTCAAGGAATCGTGGAGTTTTATTAGAAAAGGAATCAGCTACTGAATGAAAGGAGCCGGGAGGAAAATAAATTTGATTTCTCAACTAATAAAAGAAGTGAAGTCGGGACTTGAGCGGGACTTCCTCTGGGCTCAGAACACCAGACAATACAAGGAGGCGTGAATAAAAGCAGCGGGAGGCTTCAATCTCTCTCTGGTTTTTTTTGTTGTTGTCTTTTTTTTTTTTATTAAGTCTGACACACCGCGGTCAGATAGAAAAGTATGAGCGTTACACTTTTCAAGTTGCTTCCATGACTTGTGCAAACACTAGACGGCATCTGGGGGGGAAAAAAAAAGAAGAAAAACACAAAATAAACTTGGTAACAGAAAAAAAAACACAATTGGGGGAAAAAAAGAGACATCGAAATGCAGAAGAAATGAATAAGTGCATTTAAAACCTAGATGTTGATTCTGTATGCAGTATTTATTGATTCCCAGCTTCGTATAAACTGGATGTTGAGGCATAAACGTAGTACATTTGAACAAAAATATAACCAATATTTACAATTATTGTATTAAAAATACAAAAAACAACCGAGACGTACTCCACCAATTGTCTTTTTAAAAGACATACAGGTCAAAGTAGTACAAGAAAGAATGGAGGAGGAAAAAAAAAAAAAGGTCATCACCAGCTAAATGTACATTTCTCACTGACATCACACATCAAACAGAGTAGCAGCTCTACCTACTACACTTTATCTTTACGCTTGTACATTGTTGTGCAACTTTTTCCAAAAGGGGGACTGGGCTGGGGGAGGGGGGGGGGGCACTAATATGCACATTATCTTCAGAGTTGGATGAAAGTGAATGATGCATGTCACCACTGTTATTACAAACAAACTATCGACAATCTATCTCGCAGCCGTTACGAAAAAAAAGAAAGTACGATAACCGAAAAAACCAAAAAACAAAACAAAAAACAGAGAAGTTTCTTAGTGTGTAGTCACAGAACACAGTGGGTAACACTGCACTCATTCGTGGGCTCTCCTCAGTCTGTAGCTTCCTAGACTGATCAATGTGATCAGTGCGACTCAGTGATAGAAGAAAAACAATCAAACCAAAAGAAAAAATTCACGATTGGGTTTTTAAACGTTCTGATTGGCAGCCCCCCGCCCCCGAAAACAAACAAACAAACCAAATAAACGTAACCGCGGGGGGGACTTCATGTGTCAACTTCTCCACCGGAGTCAAAACAAACTCAAATACACCTTCAGTCACTGTGGAGGAGGGAGAGACGGTGGGGGGAAGCCATTTACAAACAGCGTCTGCGCAGCTGATGTGTAGAACAGGCGAGGGGGGGTGGGGGTGGGGGGGGTCGGAGGATGAGTGGATCGGCGAAAAGAACAAACAGCAGAGACGCACAAACGGCCGTGCCCAGCGTGGACAAAAAAAAAAAAAAGGGGGGTCCACGCCGCAGCGTCCGGGTGGAAGGAGGGAACGGCTAAGCTCAGCTCGCGCTCAGTCTGGATTAGAGTCCTTAGAAAAAAAAAGAAGTGGTCGCCGTGGTCGTCTGGGGGAAGTTTCTTGAATAAGGCATTTCTCTCTGCTATTGCTTGGTTCAAGACTGCTCTTGAAACAAGGTGATCCGCGTCGGGGAGCGACAGCCACGACGACGACGACGACGACGACAACAAAAACAACGTCCAGACGTGTAAGCAATCATGGCATCATAAGGCGCTTGGACATTCGCGGGGATGTGGCGTCACGTCGGGGTTGGAGCCAAATCAGAAGCGGTGGACGCTTTTATTTTGGAGGGGAGGATTTTATTTTTTTGGAGCTTGTTTGGGTTTTTTTTTTGTTGTTTTTTTAAAAAAAAGAAGCCTGTACAAGATGAGTTTGTTAAAAAGGTACAACTCCACCTGACACGGGGAGGGGGGGGGGTCAGAGGGCTCCGCTTGCTGCTCACAGTTTCCTGCTCTGACTCGTATGTTGACTCTGGCGTCGATTGATGCTCTGTAGAGGTCGATGTGATGGAGTCTCACTTTGTTCATCGCTGGTGATCGATCACCTCTGTGCTTTTGGATATCGCCCACAGTTAAGCATCAAAAAAAACAACCCCCCCCCCCTCCCCTGTTCAGACGCGACCAAACGAGCTCAGAGACGGGACGATATGGATCACTCGTACCCTGCTAACCATTCGCGTCCGGTTACGATTGTGCTGAAAGTGCTAGTTTTGTGTTTTTGTGTGTGTTTTTTTTTAGAAACAAAACTGCTCGTGTGTGTATGTGCTGTTATGTTCCATGTTTTTTACGTATGTGTGTGTGTTTGTGTCAGTGTTGTGCGTGTCAGCTCCCTCGACGCCCCCCCACCCCACCTTTTGATTCCAACCAACCGAAGGATGCGTTGTCGCAGGTGGGCGTGACCTAATACTGGATTCAGAGTTCAAACACTCCACCACAGACGGGTGCTTTTTTTTTTTTCAGTCCAGGCGGAGAAATGATGAGCTTGACTTGGGGTTTTTTTTCTTCTCCTGTTCTCCCCCAAACCCACCCAACCCTCCACCCCCCACACACACAGAGTGCAATCAGTCAAAAACATAAACAAAAACCTAGTGGGGGAAAATCAAAAAGTCCAGTCAACCGTTGTTATTTCTCAGTCTTTAACCATATGGAGTCTTTTTTTTTTTATATTTCTTCTGTTTTCTTACAAAGTAGAAAATGACAAAAGTGCAGATGAAGCTCAACACGCCATGATGCTGCTGCTGCTGCTGCGGTAACGGGTGGGTGGGTGGGTGGGTGGAGGAGGGGTCAGTCTGAAGGATCCGGCCCTGCTTCTTAACATCTGTGTGGTTCTGTATGGATGTGGCCAGGTGGAGCCCCCCCCCGTCTCTCCCCCTCCCTCCCCATCTCTTGTTCCCATGGCGACCCCCCTCCTCCCTGTTGCCAAAGTTGGGTGCGTCTCGTCCTTGCTCGCTCTTCCAAAGTGCCGGGTGTTTTTTCTCATCGTCTTTGACCTCCGTCGCTTCTTCTTCACAGTAAATTTTGTTGTTGTCGTCGTTTGTTTCTGCATGCAGGGTCATTCAACCCCCCCATGATGCTTTAAGGCAGGGGAGGGAGATGAGCAGAAGAGGAGGAGGAGGCGGCGGGGGAGCCGAGTGGAGTGGAGGAGGCAGGCACGTATGTTCACTGATGAGTCTCTTGGTCTGTCTCGTTTGAACCCCGCCCACCCCAGAGCAGGGAGGAGCTTCAAGTTACTGCAAAAATGGCGCTGGCCGCCGTCTCTCTCTCAGACCGCCGACACCTGTTCATCCTCTGTGGAGGGAAACACAGTCAGAGGTCACAAGCAGCAGATGACACGACGGGTCGCACGTTCAGCTGCGAACAAACTCGCAGCAGCGTTGAAGACAAAGTCTTTCACTTCCTGCTTTTAGGACTTTCTGGCTTTTTAAATCAAACTCACTTTGTCCACTGTGCCAAATGAACTTTAGCTGATTTGTTGAACACATTTTCAAACCTCAAATCAAGTAAAATTCATTCTTCCTATTGTCAATGTGTCCTTTCAACCTGAAACATTAGAAAAAAGGAAGTGAACCCTTCACGTTTCTTCCCGACATCACTTCCCGACACTTCTCACGGTTGTTTGAAAGAGGACCGGAGAACTAAATAGCCAATTCAAAGTTGTAACAGGTCTGCAGCATCTACTTGTGAACGTTGTACAGACTGTATGTCAAAAACGTTCAGCGTTCCACCTTCACACTGATAACTGTTACAGGAGAAAGTCTATTGATTCAGGTTGAGATGTGGTGAAGTCACAGCAGGTGGTGATAAGAGTCCACAGTCTCCTCCGAATCCCTGATAAGATTTTGGATATTGGACTTGAGTTTTCCCTCCACTAAAAAAAGGACAAATATGTACTTGAGTCATTCCTCCCAAACTCAATCTTATCTTACATTTGGCACACGGGAAGCGGTTGAAACCAGAAGCAACTCGCTGCGCGAGAAGCCCGTAAAACCTGCACGATCTCACATCGTCACATATATTCACAAACACGACGTCTGCGTTCTCGCTCGACTTCACGGACAGACAACCGAGACGAATGCAACGTTCATCCAGAGTGAGTGCGGGCGAGCCGGGTGCGTGCTGGTGCGGGAGAATGGAGGGGAGGCGGATGGCTTTGCAGGCACTGAGGGCGGTCGCATGGGTGGGAGGAGCCTCGCGGCACTGCGCCTGCTGATGGAGGCTGTTTTGGCAGAGTGGGTGAGAGAAAGTGGGGGGGTGGGGGGATGTTTGGCGGCTTCTCACCCAACTGTCGTGACTCATGCATGATGACATATTGAGGGGGGGGGGGGGGTTAAAGGTGAGGGTCCCGCTCCAAATCAGCAAATTCCCAGACCGTCTCTGATTTCAGCTGACATTTCTGCTTTGGAGCGGGACAGGGTCCTTTGGGTGCTGAGGGGGGGTGGGGGGGGGGGCTGCGTGAGAGAATGAGTCAGAGGGTGGGTGCGTGTGTGTGTTCCCGTATGCAGGCAGGTTCAATCTGAGTGGAGGAGGAAGGGGGAGGAGGGGGGGGGGGAGAAGGGGGGGCAACCTGATAAATTAGTTTTTACCTGCCTTGGGGAGAGGGGCCCTGCCTGTTAACCCCTCTACACACACTCTCATGGTCTGGGGGTCTCGGGGGTATGATGCTGAGCCACTGGCTTCCTCAGAGCGACAAGTTTGGAAGACAAGGACTCACCCTCCTCTTCCTCCTCGGGCTCGTGCTCCTCGGCCGGCGAGCGCGTGCGGTGGAGGCCGCCCGCCCGCTGCTTGGCCCCCTGGTGGGCCTGGTGGGAGTCGGGCGACTGCGTGACCATGCGCGAGCGCTGCAGGGCAGTGGTGTAATCGGGCGGCCGGCGGCCCGAGTGCTGCGTCGCCGCCGCCGCCGCCGTGGGAACGGGCGAGTTGGGATGCTGGCCTTCGGCGAGGTCGGAAATGGTCAGGGCCGTGTAGCCGGGGGGAGTGGGAGGGGGCTCGCGGTATCGGCCCTCTTTGCGAGCTGCGGGAAGGCGACAGAGACGGAGACGATGAAGGCGGCGAGACAACTCCGGCTGAATCTCAGCGACGACTGTAAATATCAGAGCGGAAAGATGATTTGAAGTGGATTCGGAGGTTAAAGCGGGACCCTCACCCCCCGCAGTGATGGGCGACGGAGTGGGCCGCCCCAGCTGCTTGGCCTCCTCCGACCCGGTGGACGTGATGCTACTCGTCTCGGGGTCGGCCGTCACGTCCTTCCCGCCTCTCCTCTTGATGGTGCCGGTGTCGCCCTCCGAGTCCTCGCCCCAGTACGCCGCCGAGGACGAGGACGAGCTGGCGGACGCCCAGCTCCCCCTGGCCTGCGCCGCCCACAGAGCTGCGGGACCCCCCAGCAAGGCCTCCGGTCCCCCGGGCGGCAGGCTGCCGATGCCGCCGCCGCCGCCGCCCCCTCCTCCTCCTCCGCCGAAAGCGAGAGTCTCCCAGCTCCGTCCCTGCTGCATGGTCTGTATGTTGTCATGGGAACCGGAGGAGCAGGACGTCCAGGACCCGCGGCCGCTGTCGGCGGCGTCGAGGGAAACGCGGTCGCCCTGATCCTGAGTCAGTTCCTCCGAACTGGGTGACGAGAGAACCGTGGGACAGCCGGCGTAAATACCCCGACAGTCCTGCATCGACGAATACGACCTGAAATATTGTTTACAATGAAGAGAGAACAACATTAGCATTACTGACAGAGCAGCTAAGTTAGCAGGGCATAATAACACTATAATTCACATGTTCAAGTCAAATTTCACATTGACCCAAAACAGATCTTAATACTGAATTTACATCTTCTGGGAGTTTCTCTTGTTTGTTTAAGCCCCCATCAACTCAGAAGAGAAACTAAATAGTGATAAAAAATGACTTTATTGTTTAAATCAGACCCAAAATCACTCAATTTGGCCATGTAATCAAAATCTTCCTTCCGAATAATCAAGACAACAGGCAGCAATGTTGCCCGACTTGAGAAAACGCAGACAAAATCCAAAGTTCAGGACAATTAGAGCACTGATTAGGGTCCACGTCTCTCTCACCCCAGACTGTACTGGTCCGGGTCGGTGGTGGCCCTCCGCTCTAGCCGCGGCCCACCCATGTGGGGGTCCCCGACTCCCGAGTGACGCAGCCTCCGCTCCTCCTGGGCCATGTCGAAGGAGGAGTTGCTGACGAGGCTGGAGCGAGAGGAGATCTCGCTGTGACCCGAGTCCGAGTAGCCGTCGCCCATCCGGTTGTAGCCTGGAGGACGACGGAAAAAGGGGAGACGCGAGCACATGAACACAGGAACTGATCAGAGAATGAAAGACAAGGCTTCATTTTAATGGCAAAGTGGGTAAAAGCAACTGCACAACACTCGAGTGTGGAAAAGACTGAAAGTGCCTGACAGGACTGGAAATAGCAGGATAAGTATGGAGGACTGCTGACACATGGAAGAACTGACTTTGGAAGTTGCAGGCAACGGTCCCATTAGCTGGGGCGAGCTTAATAACATGCCATTTAGAATTCCTGCCCATTACCGGCATAAATCAAACTAATAACCTATTTGAAAAACTGGAAATGAAATGCTCCAGGATGCCTCGGACCACAGATATGTGGAGGCAGCACCAGTCAGGGGAAGCTGGCACCAGCGCCAACTTGAGTGCGCGTCAGAGACAAAAACTACCGAGTGACACAGCAATAAACACCTGCATTTGGTGCGAAAAATATACAACCGGAATGAACAAGTCACACAACTCATTTTGTTCAGTTAAGTAAAAAAAACAAAACATATATTTTGCATTTGGAATCTAGTTTGAAAAAAATTAAGACAGTTGGTTCAGACAAAACAATGCAGTACCCAACCGGGGCCACCAGGGGGCATTTGTGGCCCATGACGACAGGGAGCCGGGAGAGGGAGGGGGGGGGGGGTGCCGGATTATTGGCTTACCCTTCTTGGGCGAGCTCTGGGGGGATGTGGGCGGGGAGGAGAGCTGGGAGGAGGCGTTGGACACAGTGTCCTCTGGCTGCCTCCGGTGCCTTTCGTTCCCCTCCTCAGAGAGAGACAGGATCTTCTTCAGGGACTGCGGGGAACTGGTGCCTGTGGACGTTTGCGAGACGATGAGCAGAATTAACATGAGGAGCGCTGCCATTTCCCCCCCCCCCCTCACCCCGAGGGTCTTGGGATGCTAAACTGCATTGTCTGGGAGGATTTTGTCTCCCCCAACCCCCCTTTTTTTCTGCAGCTGCGTGTTGCCAGACAGCCTGTAGGGGGCAGCAAGGTTCTAAAGTAGCTGCTGTTGTATGGAGGAGCAAAGGAAAACATGGCAGTGGTGGCATGTAGGACACTGTCCCACTTGGAGCAGTTTTATCAAGAGTAATATCAACCTACATGTAGTACAGTATAGTTTATTGAACACATGCACAAGCAGAAAACTCACTATTTAGGTGCTGATGTCTTATTTTGAGTGTGATTATACTGCAATAAAGTGAACAAGGTATCACAGTATTCAATGTTGTGCTGGAGATCCATCGTACCAAAAGGCGGCAGGTCCTTGACGGGCACTTTCTTTCGGGATGGGTAAAGCGCCACGGCGGGGACCTGGAGGGCCTGGTTTCCTTTGGCCAGCTGGCCCCTCTGCTGGCTGGCAGCTCTGGACACGACCGGAGAGGTGTCCGGCCGCTTCCCGCCGGCGTTCTTGGGTACTGAGCAGGTCAGAAGGGGGAAAAAAGAAACAAGAAGGAGAGGAGCAAGTTCATTTCAACGACGTCAGCTTTACGTGGAATCAGACGGCGGCCGCCTGCAGCAATAAAAATAAAAAGTCCAGCTTTGCCGGCCGCTGATAGACTCCTAACTGCTTGCTGTAAGTGTGTTTTGGCTTCAGCAATGGGAAACTGGCCGAGCAGCTCGGTCGCTTTCGCTCCCTGCCAATGAATCCGGGAGCTTCTGCCTCTGGGCAGTGAATCTTGGAGTCTTCAGCATGTCTCAGTAGAAGTATGCACAAAAACAAGATAAAGCCCTGCCGCATCAATCTCTAAAAGAAGGGACGTCAGGAAAGGGACAAAAAAGACGATACGAGACGGCCTCCTTTCTGTCCGGACTCACATGTGCTGATGGAGGGCTCGCACTGGAGCGAGAGCGTCTGCAGACTCTCCTCGTTGGTCTCCAGGCTGAGGTTGGACAGGTACTGCTTGACCTTCCGGGCCATCTGGGCGTCCTCGTAAAGCTTTTTGGCGTTTAGGAAGGAGCTGCGCCGCACCCGCTTCTTGTGCCCGCCCGACTGCGTCACGTCCAGCACGGCCGCGTTGGCGCTACCCTGACTCAGAGACCTGGACGGGCCACGCGGGCGGAGGGGGGAGAGCGAGGATTACGGGGCACGGAGAGAGACGCACAAACAGGTGAGAGAAGGCAGAACACCACGGATTAATGCGCTGGTCGGAGAGAAGGTGAAACGCGAGGCTGGGGTCTACGTTTGGGGGGGGGGGGGGGACTTCAAAATGCAGAGAGCAGCTCCAGATATTTCTCTCAACTCCAAAACATTCCAGACATTCCCGACGGACGGAGGGGAGCTGAGAGATGAAGGCTGCAGGGCAGGAGAGGGGGGAGTGAAGCGCACTCGTGGTTTACATTTTTGTGGCTTGAGTCAGACCTGGTAGTCGTAGTAGTGGTAGTAGTAGTAGTAGTAGTAGTAGAAAAAAAAAAGGCTTTGTGATGCCTGCGGCCTGAGCCAAATAACAGCCTGACAAGCGACTGGAGTGCGAAACAATGAGGAGGTCCGTCTGTTGTCGTCAGAGGGGAGAAACGCAGCACTTTTCAAGGAAAGCAGCTCCAGTGATTACAACTCGGCATCCTATCATTTATTCATCAGTGGCGGGTTTCACATTAAGGGGGGGAAAACTGTGTCATAACAGGAAGCTGAAGACTTGTAATCGCGCTGTTTGACATGCTGGTGATTTAATAGGCGCACGTGTTTTGTTTCCTCCGAGTCGTGCAGCCACGGTCTGCACAGCGGGGCTTCGTTCAACCACAAGAATGTAAAGGCTGAATACAGCCCGGATCCACAGACACTCCGGCTGTCTCGAGGCTTCGAGTTCATACGCTGATGACGCTTTGAAGCAGGGCTGTCGAACTTCGCTTTAATTCGGGTTGGACGCCTTCAGGCTGATGGAGGAGGCTTCAATTATGCCTGCTCAGGGAACAATTTCTGCAGCCTTCAACAGACTTCCCCCCCCCCATCGAAAGACGATTTGAATACTGATTTCTTGGAATTTATGAATCTTTGACTCCAATAGTGAGACCCTGACGGCTCCTGCTTCGAAGCTAAATGAAAAAAACACTCTGAAGCAGCATGCACTTGGTCAAAAAACGTGTCGCGAAAGGTCACGCTGGCTAACGGAGGCCCGCGTTCTGTCGGAACGAACGCCAAAGATCCGTCTCCCGTCCTGCTGCCAGAGACGCTTCTCGCAGGTCAACAGGAGACAAAAGGATCCCGCCCGGCCTCGTTTGAGCGCAGGTTGACCTTTGCTTCGGTCGGGATCCAGATGTTAGTGTCAGGCAGTGTTAGTAGGAGGATGCAACTCAAGCTGGTTAATGGAAACAGGGCTTCAGAAAAAGGAAGAAAGGAAGCCCGCAAAATTGGCATAAAACAGTAGGGGAGGTGGAGGGCCGCAAAGGTCGTAGGGGTCACCGAACTTACCCTAAACTTCGCCATTTCTTCTTCCTACAGGGTGGGTGCCATGAACAGAGAAGCACGGAGGGGGACAAAGGGTGGATGAGTCGAGAGAGAGAGAGAAAGAGGAGACACAAGCTTAGGACAGGAAAGACCACCGAGACCACCAAAAGAGAAGCAATATCACCAAAGGCCCACATGAAAAAAAGTCAGCAGAGGAAGGAATCAAACGGTGGGACTCCGCTACGGGGGGAGACGTCATTGGACAAAGACTCACTTTCACAGAAGCACTGAGCACATCTTATGCCAACAATGTGCAACGAGGAAACAGCTGCTGAAGCGAGCGGCTGCCAGAGAGAGCAGCTGCCGGAGGGAGAAGCGTGATGCGGGAACTGGGCTGAATCTACGTGAACTGGCTAACCCCTCCCTCGCGAAGCTGGTTAGTCAGTGGAGGGCTGACTCTGTCCTAAGGAAGGGGGGGGGGTGAGAGGAGCACCGACGCTTCGAGCCGCACGCACCTGGTTCGGAACATGAGGGCCGGGTCCATGTTGACGGACGCCATGCGGCCCACGTGGCGAATTTCTTTGGCAATCATCCGCAGCTTTTCGAAGTTGACCAGGCCATCCACTTTGGAGTCGTTGCCTGGAACGAGCGGCAGAAGAAGAAATAAAAAGGGAAGCGGGTCAGACTGGCTGATACCGAGATACTGACATGAGACATTTAGAATAACTGAGGTCATAAATATGATGTTATTTCAGTTTTGTGCCCCTGCTGGGGGTCCGTGTGTGTTTTGTACCTTCGTGGAGGAATGTGAGGTCCTTCTTGATGACGGGGAAGAGGGGGATGATGGGCGGCTGGAGGTTCTGGTTGTTCAGGACATTCCTGTACTTGGCCATGTTCCTGGAGGGGTCAAAGAGGTCCTGGAGGTCCCCGAACAGCTTCTCGTACTTGCTGGGCAGCTTCTCCCACGTCCCCCTCAGTCTGGAGACCGGCGCCAGGTTCAGACCGCTGCGGGGAGGGGGAGGGGGCGGAGTCAGAGCCGCCGTTTAACACTCCAGCGCCTTTAAAAAAAATACAGCCGGACGCAGAGCCCGACGGGCGGCCGTCTCACCTGATGATGGCAAACATGGAGTTGAAGTTCTTGCACTCGCGGCAGTGCAGCGCGATCTTGATGAAGTGCTTGACCGTCTTCATGCGCTTGAGCTGGTTGGGCTCGCGCGTCACCTCGGTGGCCACCCAGAAGGTCTCGTGGTTGATGGCCTCCTCGAAGCGCTTGAGGCTGGCCGAGCCCGTCTTGGAGCGCAGCTTGAAGAGGTCGTCGATGTACTCGGTGGGCTCGATGGCGCAGAACAGCTCGAAGGCCCGCATGGAGAGCTGCGTGGCCACCTCCACCGTGCTGAGCTGCAGCAGGGAGATCTGGCCCTCCCGGAGGAGGTCCTGGGCGTCCTCGTCCGAACACAGCGTCTCCGTCTCCATGTTGCTCTTAAGGTAGTATCTGAAGATGGAGGGGAGGGGAGGGGGGGGGCAAAGTGTGGGCTTTAACCGAAGTCTGCTTGAACGTCTTCGTTCAACCAGCCGGCTTCTCTTCGTACCTGCCGCTCAGCTGGATCCTGTCGGCGAGTTTGGACAGCTGATCCGGGAGCCGCCGCTGCTTGATGACGCCCTCCGGCGTGACGGACACCTCGCAGAGCGAGTAGGCCTCCGGCGCCGCGGTGAGGGCGAACTCCCTGATGGCCTGGGCCACCACCTCCTTGGCCGTCGTGTCCTTCCCGATCATGATGTAGCGCGACTGCTGGTCGGCCTTGAACACCCGCAACACCTGGTCCGACATGTCTGGGTGAAAAACAGAGGAAGAGTCGATGAAACGTCGCATTCAATCTCACAGTTACACAACAGAGTGTTTTTTAGATGCAACTTAAAGTAAAAAAACACCGACGCGCCGCGGGGGAAAGAAACTGAGCGGTCACAAGTCAGCGCAGTGACCTGCACCGAAATAGCCGTCAGCAGCATAAATGCAGATTAACCGAGTTAATGTTGCGTCTGCAGGCTGCTGCGACGACTGAGGAGCTGCTGTGAAGGCTGACAAAGGCGCGGCTGTGCTCCGAGGGGCCGGGTCACGAGAGCAGAAGATCCACCGTGTGATCGGGACCCAAAGCGCACAAACATACGATGAACAGGCGTCAGCAAGATGTCGAAACCGTCTTCCTAAGCCCCCCGCTGTTGACCGCTATGTAACAGCCGATGTCACAGGCCTCAAAACATAAGATAAAGACTTTGCCAGCAAAAGGCCACATCTGCGGCGAGTCAAGGCGCACCAGGCTGGTTGTTGAAGTCCAGGATGCGGTGGTGCGACTGCAGGAGGTCGGGGTTGGACGAGGAGAGGTTCCCGCTGACCGGCAGAGCCGGCGGGATCTGTTTGGACTGCTTCATCCCCACGATGCTGTCGTCCTGCGATTGGCCCACGCAGACGTCACTATGGAAACAGGAGGCAGGGGGGAGAGAAAGAGAGGGGTGAGGCTGCAGTTTTCTCCGCAACAGGCAGAGGGCGATGTTTGCAGGGGGCCGTGGGTAGGAGCCGATGACAGCCCTGATTTTTAAGTGAATCCTCCATAATAACCTCATAAAAACAAGTATAACGTTATCAGATTCAAGTCAGTCAACAGAAAGATCAATCAGACACATGAGGCTCAATTATCAGCATAACAAACTGAACATCCTCTCAATAAATTCACTTATTTCTGTCTTTTTCTTCTTTTTTCATGGTGTTTAAATGGTTAGGAACCATTATTTTAATAACACTCTTGCATATGGCGTCTCAAACCTGCAGTGATGCTACAACGCACGCTTTAAAGCGACAGGATGCCTGCAGATCCATCTCGCCACTACATCTCTTTAGTTTGCAGCACGTCGGCTTGTTTTTACGACGCCAAAGAATCGGAGACAATCAGCCTCAAATCGGGAGCAGACGCGAGAGCGAAAAGGAGAAATCAACAGTCGACATTTCATCACTGCGGCTCTTCCCTGTGGTGCTTCTCTGTGTAGAACAATCAAAGTCTTGCGAGCTTAGTGGAGATGCATGCTGTGCGCAGTTTGCTGACACCATCACGCGAGATTATTGGACATTAAATTTTCATGCCTCAAACATTTACTTCCTGATGCCTTTTACAACCGTCAACACGCCGCCTGGTTCAGCTGCTCTGATCGCGCGGCGGCCACGGGTGAAACAGGAGAGCGTTCCTACTTGTACGGCTTGGGAGGCAGGATGCTGGTGAGCGTCTTGTCGAAGATCTTCTTCAGCTTGTTGCGCCCCCCCACCGTGTTGGTCTTGGCCTTCTTGCTGGCCTTCTCCAGGCTCATCACCTGCTCCACGTCCACCGCCAGGTCGGGGATGGAGTAGCGGCTGGCCTTCTTGATGTCGCCGATCTTGGGCAGGTGGGGCGCGCCGTTCTTCCGGTCGTGCTCCTCCTCGCCGTCCAGCTCGTGCTCGTGCTCGGGCCTCGTTAGCAGCTCTTTAAACACTGGAAGGGGAGAAAAGACCACAGTTTCAGTGAGTGTTCCTCTACACTTGAGTCGAGGTTCGTATCCACAAGTCAGAGGACAAAATGTCCATATTTCTTGGTCGCTTTCTTAGAAAAGTGTGCGTTTGCCTGTCGGAGGCTCACCTAAAAGGTTCGTCTTCACAGTAATAGAAAGGTGTGTGTTGTTTTTCAGAATCTCGTTGGCTTTGCTGAGCTGGACATTCTCAAAGTTTTGCCCGTTGACCTCCAAGACCTGCAAAAAACAACAAAGAAATCAGTTGCAGTTCCTCACTTCTGTCTCATGAAAAGTAAACACAAAGGTGCTTTCATGAGCTTTCCCTCACAACAAACTGTAATTGTCTCAATGACAGCTGATGCATAATTTATCCCCAACATTCAGAATCCTCCGACTGTGACTGTGAGAGGGGCCGTCTGCTTCCGATGAAGCTTTTATCCCTTTAAATTAAACTGTTATGCCTAATGTGTCCCTTCAAAACCAGTTGCAACATGAAGGTCTGTAAGTCGATCCCACCAGCCGTTGTTTTTACAGTTGGGCTGCTCTGTGAAGGCAGGATATCATCGTCCTCTACCTCCGATCTTTGGACACAACTGCAGCTTCCTTTGTGGTGGGACAGGAAGTCAGCCCTAACAACGCACGGAGGCCGTCACCCGCTGTAGCGAGGCCAGAAATCACAGTCAGCAGCGACTGCAGAGACACTGATTGGAGGTCAGCGCTCAGAAGCCGCTGCTAATGACTCTGAAATTAAGACCGAAGGTGTGAGACGCGGCGTCTCAAGCGAGCGAAGACAGAAGCTTAAGAAAAAGTCAGAAGTCTGTGAGAGTCGACGTCGACTTCCCTCCTTCCTTTTGGGTGGGAAACAGCTGCAGGGGATGTTTGGAGTCAAGAGGGGCTTAATTCGCATCCAGATACTCTCGAGATGGCCTCAAGGATTAAGAGACTTTGCTTAAAGCTCCGAGGACTGCCGAGTGTGAAAATGTCGGAGAACTGGAGGAGCGGCTGAGCGCGCCAACACAGAGGGCCCGCAGAGGACGGCCAGTTACATTTAGTGTTCTCCAAAGAGCACTTTTAATGCTCCTCAGAGTGAAAAGTACAAAATTGAACGGTGACATCAGAGCAGACGGAAAGTTTAGGAAGCCGCTTGGAGAGTCATCAAGGTCCCGGAGGAAATGACATCACAGGACAAAACACACCCGACTCTTCAGAGTAAACAAACACAATACCCCAAACGATCACAGTGACCGCCACCTGCGTGCAGCAACCGGGAGCACGGCCACCTCACCTGATCTCCCCGCTTGAGGCCGACTTCTGCTGCCTTGCTCCCCGGCTCCACGGCGTCGATGAAGATGCGGAAGCCTTTCTCCTGACCGCCCAGCAGGCTGAAGGCCAGCGGAGAGTCCCTGGACGGCTTGGTCAGCGTCACCAGCCGCGGCTTGGCTTTAGCAGCACACGCGATGTTTAACAGTCTGAGGTGCCCACACATTTTCTGGAGAAGGAACGCAGGAGTGTGAGCAAACCCAAGCAAAACCTGGCGTTTTATTGTTGTTGTTTTTTCCCCTGTCGAAGACTTTTCCACTCACTTCTTTCTCCAGATTGTTTTCAAACTCCTCCAGAAAGTGAGTCATGGCGGGGTCGCCCTCAAAGTCATTGAAGTGATTGTTCACCCACAGCAAGACTACCCGTGTAACCTGGTGGGGACATAAAGAGGGTCAGCACGCAGTTCATTACTCGATAGAGATAGGAGAAGAACCAATGATATTAGAACAGTTTGGCCACACCCACCTTGTCCCTGAGACTGGGGTCGTGGAACCACTCCAGGAGCTTCTTGCCCACGACCATGGGGCTGGAGAGGAACGTCCTGTACGTCAGCAGGAAGTCCTCGATGTAGGTGGGGTCCACCACCGAGTGCTCCTCCACAAGGTGCATTGTGAGACGCTCTGCCGTGCCCTGAAGTTCCAGGAAAGATCAGAACGAGTGTCTCAGCGGGTTGACAGAGTGCTGCCTCACTGTTGGGATCGATGGAGCGTGACCGAATGCTCACCTTGATGACGATGTGTCCTTTCCTGGTGCCCGTGCGGTCCAGCTCGCGGTGCTCCTTCACCATGACGATCTCGCCCTCCTCCTCCACCTTCTGCATGTTCTTCTCCACCTGGTTGAGGATGCAGCAGTAGTCCTGCTGGGCTATGCAGACAAACTGGACAGAGACAGAGACACTCAGCAAAAACTTATGGAGTTTTAAATGCTTCTGTGTCACTTTTGACACACATGTCTGAGCGCAGCTTCCTTTGGAACACGTTTCTCACCTGGCAGTCGTCCACTTTCGTCTTCATGACCCCCTTCATGTATTCTTTCTCCATGGTGGGCGACACCCCAAAGCTGTTGCCCATGCACAGGATCTCCGTCCGGCCGTCGGGGTAGGTGACCTCCACCGAGCCGTTCAGAATCACCGACCACGAGTCCAGCTGAGGCCGCAAGCAGAGGGGGTCGGAGGTCAGATGTGTTGCGAGGGGAACGGGGGGGACGCGGGACAGGAACGGACGAGGAAACGCGATGCTGTGCCAGTCTGGGAACAGCTGGCAGACTTTAATGAAGCAAAGTTTCCCTTTTCGGAAAGAAGCTTCAAGCAGTTATTACGCGGGAAGAGCTGCGCTGACAGATGTTTCTTATTCTCCTCGGAGGGACGGAGACAAACCAGGAGGCTGTTTGTGTCGTCCACAAACACATGACACCAAAAAAACAGGGTCCAGTCGATTCTAACTATTCTTAAAGTCCCTTTCTTTAAGGGATAAGCGTCGCAGATTCCTGAAAAGCTGACATTTGGAGAGTCGCATCGTTCAGCCCGTCGGCCACAATACGCTCAACCAAGCTTGAATCTCTTCTAACTGGACATTGACTAATGTGGTCGGGCCTTCCAGGCACGTTCTGCTCTCTATTGTTCGGGTGCATCCCAGCAGAAAGAAAAGTACCGAGACGTCTTCGCTGGAACTTCGTCTCGTGAGAGGAGAAAGAAACACTAAGTGAGGTCAGCGTGGTGTGCCACCGGGATCCTACCAGGGCCCGCCGATAAAGGGTGTCCGTTATTCGGGGTTAATAGAGCAGAAAAAAACATCAAATGGAAGAGAAGAGATTCATTGGTGTGAAGAGGTGAGGCGAAAGCCGCAGCCCCCGCAGAGGCAGGCACATAGATGTAAACACAGTTCGAGGCCCGAGGCGCTCGCGAGAGGCGGGCGCCCCGACAGGCCGGTCCACACGCACCTCCTCGCCGTCGTTGAGGACGATGGTGCCGGCGCGCTCGACCACGGCGAAGACCATGACGGCGCAGAGTTCCCTCCTCACCGACATGGTCATGTTGGCAAACGCTGGCAGCTGATGCATGAACTCCAGTAATTGTTCTGCGAGAGAAGGAGAGATGGCAGAGGGGGGGGGGGGGGGGGGTGAGAGAAACAATGAGTGACGGGCGCTCCTGGCGAGCCGCAGCACAGATCATGGATATACAACCGACAGAGGAATCATTAGATGAAGACAAACAGTCAATTCTATCGATGGGAAAAGAAACTTTGGGGCATGCCGAGAAAAATGGCTGACTGAGAGTGACCTTTGTGTGAGGTAAAGGAGATATTGGAAACAGGTGACGCTTCCGATTGATTTAAGGCAGAGTTCACGTTAAAACGGCGCAAAAACATTATTTAACATCCCACTGGAGGCAGCGAACTGCGCCAAAAGTTGGAGGGGAAATGTTGCGGCTCAAATAAATCTCATGTAAGGAGATTTACTTTCTCCTGAATTCCAGAAGCCCAGATGTAAGAAGAGTAAATTAGAACTTAAAGTCTGCACAAACTTCAATATATCAGCCCTATTCTCTCTCTGTAGGTTTGTTTGACCTACAATGTGTTTGGAGGCAATTAAAGCACTTTCTCTGTCATCTGTGGCCCTGCTTCCATGCAATATTGATGAACTGAAGAAGTGATTCAATAGAACAGTTGTCATTGGTGACAATATAATCCAATAGAATCAATAAAAGGAAATATTGAACTCAAGGCAGCAAAAAATGTTGTTTCAGCACAAAATATCGCCCAGAAGCTTCAATAGTGGGTATATTTGACTGGGTGTGTCACTGGGGGGGGGGGGGGGGGGGGCGCCCAAGAATAAAACCC
>JASSRZ010000049.1:17255960-17275884 GCA_032164315.1 Malacoctenus gilli | reverse complement strand
CACACACACACACACACACACACACACACACACACACACACACACACACACACACACACACACACACACACAGTCGGACATGACTTACACACAGCTTTTTCCCATAAGTCTGTGCTCCAACAATCCCCTCTCCAACGTCCCACTTCACACCGACAGCAGAAACAAAGTGATGGTGACCGTTGCCCCCTAAAAGCAGCGTCACAAGCGCGCGTGCAGACCGACACACGCACACACACAAGCGGGCGCGCAGCAGGTGACAGAACCGGGAGCCGACGGAGTGGGTGTGCTCCGCTAAGAGGATTAGCCGCAGGGTTCGCTGGCACATCCACAGTCACGAGACCGTGAATGCGTCCTCCTCCTTCCCCCCCGTTTCATCGGGATTCAGAGTTTCAGACGCCGCTCGTTCCGGTCTTCCTCCGTTCACTCTTACTCATCACTTCGGTGGAGTCGAACTCAAACCGGCACGAAGTCTGCCTGCGCTTCAAGGGAACGATTCCCCCCCCCCGCAAAATATCGCACGCTCTCTGGGAGATCTGCGCGGCGGCTTCTGAGGCGTCGCGGAGGCAGCGCTGGGGGCCGGATGGAGGCTGGACCACCTGCGCGGCGCCACCAGCCTGCCTGAGCCTCCCCTGCTGAGCAGCGACAGTCTCCCTTTTACTGTCTTCGAGCCACTTTGGCAAGCAGGCTCTGCAAATTCCTCCACCAGGGGGAAAAAAAAGCGTCCTCTAACGAGACAAGCATGTATCCCCAGAGGTACATTCACCACTTCACCACACGGCTTTCACACACTGGTGTGTGACCTGTTGCTACTGGACAGGTGACACCCGGAAACAACATTTTCTTTCCTCTTCGTGCATTGATTCCTGTATTTCTCTCTGAATTTTACATTGGATTTGTCCTCTGGGAAGACAATGAGCTTTGTGGACAGACGGGAAGATTTTGGACGACGGAAAACACAGAACGCGGCAGCACAGCAGGCGTTCCTCGGGCGCACGGAACAGTCTGGAATCAGCCCAAGTGGGTCTTGATCCCACCGTAACACGCTCGGCTCGTGAGCAAAAAAAACAAAAACAAACCAGAAAAAAACAGCTAAAAATAGAACGAGGGACCTCAAGCAACCTGCTGCAGGAACTACAGGTTAGTAAAACTACCACACCTACTCAAATATCCAGGAGGGAGGGGATGTGGGTGGGTCGGGGTCCAAGGTGGGGGGGGGGGGATCCAGTGCCAGGTGGCAGCAGGTGGTGAAGGGTGGTGCTAGTGGTGGGGAAGTGGTGGGGGTTGGGGGGGAGGGGGGGGGGACCTTACCTGGTAAATGTCTGACAGGCTGCTGCTTCCAGAGTCGCTGGTGATACTACATCCTGAGTGGCTGGAGGAGACGTGGGTCACCTGTGGGTGTAAGCCGTCGGCCAGGTGAAGTCTGCTGAAGTCTGCGGGGAGCTGCACACACACACACACACACACACGACATACACACAGATGGTCAGTATCAGCCAGCCCAGCGGCCACTGGTGGTCACTCACGCTAACGCTCGCGCCGGCGGGCAGGCGTTCCGACGCACGCCGAGCCGCGCGTTGTCCTTCAAAGCGTCTGGAAATCGAAGAGCAAAGGGCTAAAAATAACCCTCGTCTGGATCTTCTCGCGCGTTTTTCCAACACGAGAGCGGACGGACGCGGCGCAACCGCTCGGCGATCGCTCCAAAACGGTGTCGTACTTTCTTATTTCATGATAAAGGGGAAAAAAAATCTGTTGTAGTAAATGTATTCGACTTCATTTGAACTCGTAATCGGCCTTAAAAAAAACCCTCTTTTGTACTTCTGAATTTAAAAAAAAGGGATTTGTCTCCGTCTTCATTCCACAGCGGCGATTACGCAATGTTAACCGAGCAAAAAAAATATCAATTAGTCACACTGCCGGAGCTCAAATTTACACAGAATTTATTATTGAAGAAAGAGAATAGCAGGAGAAAAAAAGGAGGGGTGGGGGGGGGGAGTGTTAATTAAATCAGCTGACTTTCACAGGATCTGTCAAGAACATTAATTTAGTAACACAGGGCTAAAAAAAAAAAGGGGAAAAAACATCCGCCTTTTTTGAAACACTCACTCTGCAAGTGTTATTCTAACACAGTGCGGATCTTGTGATTCTGTTGGACCTTATAGAAAAAAACAAGTGACGCAAGAACCACCCGACTTGGAGTAAACACGTTCCAGTTTGCGCGCAGTGCGGCGGAGCGGGAGAGGAACTCCTTCCGTAAAACACAAGCGCTGCATACATCAAGGAAACACCCCTCATTAAAGCGCACAACTCGGATAACCTAAATGAACACCAGGGTGGGGGGTGGGGGGGGAAGGGAGGGGGAACCCCTCGGAGCAGCGCTCACTGTAGAAAGCAGCTGTAATTAGACGTACTGTAAATGAGCCGGCCCACTTCTCGGCGGAGTTGACCCCGAAATGGAAAATACATCAGAACTCAACCCCCCCCCCAAAAAAAACTACAGAGGGTTTTTTTTATGGAGGCACACTGAATAAAATAAGAAGAGAATAGCAGATTGAACTGCAGCACTTTGAAGCTCTGAAGACTGAAGACGCAGAGATGGTTTTTTCCCCCTTTTTGTGCTGAAAACTGTTGAAACAAAATCGGAAAGTTTTGAAGCCGAATGTTCGCGTGGCATCGACTTACGAACTGTCCGAGGTTTTTTCCTCCCTTATTTACAAAATCAAATTTAGCGTCTCGTTTTTAACAGGAATACTTCCGTTCTTTTAAAAAAAACTTCACCAAAAACTATTTTTGCCTCGTTTTGTCGTTGAAACCATTCAACCTGACTGCTTGCGTTGGACTAAAAATGGAAATGACCTTAAAATTCACCATTTCCCGACAAATTACCACATTTTTATATTCATGTAAACAGACATTGTTGTGACTCTATACAATCTAATGCGTGTGGATTCCATTAATGGCCACTAAAGAGCCGGTGGGGTGAATTATAAGTTTAATCAAACAGCTCAAACTGGTTCATGGTGTCTACAGACATGAATATTTGATGGCGGGATGTTTTATTTACCACTATATATTTGATACTCGACGGGGGGATGCGGCCCACTCTGGGCCACTTTTAACTCCACTTCTGGCTGCGGCGGATCATCAATATTAAAAGCCAAAAGTCAAATGAGGCTGATTTAACTCGCCTGCTGTACATCAGGGTCCTACAGCAGGAAACCTGAGCTCAGATCTGAACCTCTCAGGACTCGGCTGCAACTTTTTACTGCAAACAAAGTTTAGAATTACACTCAAAAAAAGGTATTTTTTGGTAAACAATATGAGGAGAAAACCCTCGGGGTGAAAGTTACGAGTGAAGTTTCTCAGCTCAGCTCTTGAAAAGCAGACAGAAGTAATCGATAATGATCTGACGTACAGTTTTGACGGGTGTTCATCTCATTCTGCCTGAGAGAAAGAAACTCACGGTCCATAAACAACATGAGCGCCTCAGGTAGTTTTGTGATTCAGTTTGGAAACACGGAGGTCTCACTCGGATGATAAATGTTCGAGATTGGATGGAAGTCCTTCTTGGGGGGTGGGGGGGGGCTCATTTGCACGTAAATGGGTTCGAGCCGCCGCCTGCTCTCCGACCTCTCATCGCATATCTGCGTTATGGCCTAATTGAAGCGTTTTGAAGACGGAGGCACAAGTGTTGCGCTGATCGTTCGCGTCCGGTCTGATGGAAAAGCGAACTCGACACTTTCTTGATATTCATAAAAATGGTTGTAGTGGAATTAAAGTGTGTGTGTGTGTGGGGGGGGGGGGCTGAAGGCGTTATGACTGATTTGAAGTCATTTCCAGACTCTTTCTTTTTTTGTTCTTGTGAGGCTCTTGGATAAAAACTGAGATAATGAGATGGATCAATTCAGAGAGCTCCTTCATGTGTCAGTGACAGGAGACCGAGAGGCAGACAGAGCAGCTCCTGTGGCCCAGAGGTGTGATGTGATTACACAGTGTCAAAGATTGCCATCACGTTTAATTATCTGGCTGGCTGCACCAACCAAAACGGTCGGCTGGAGGGCCCAGTCAGTCAGTCAGTCAGTCAGTCAGTCAGTCACCAGCCCACCCTCCCCCTCGGGCCACCGGTTCCCCTCCACCTCGTCTGGTTGACTTTCCCCTCCGCGCGCCTCCAGCTGACTTATTATTACTGTCTGGACAATATTGTGATGATGAGTCGCGGGTTGGTTGGGTTTTTTTTTATGTTTGTGATCGGCTGTGATAACGCCTCGCCGCGCTCCCCTCCGACGACTTTTACGACGCCGCGCATCATTCGCTCCGACGCAAAAACCACACGAGTGGAGTTTTTTTTCTTCCTGGAAGCAGACACTGTGACTATTTATATTTGATCAGACGCCTGTTGTCAGACTGCCGCGGCTTCGGAGACACAACATCAAGTTTATTGTTATCTCCAAGGAAATTTGGTTCAAACCCAGGGATTAGACACGCGCTTGGCAGCCAACTAATGGAAGCCAGCAAAGCGTGGTATCAAAAAAAAAAAAAGAACACACAGCGGCGAGCAGCCGCACTGGAGCTCTTTACACGCTCCTTCATTAGCACAAACAAGGCACCGCAGTTCATTTGGAGTTGGGCGCAAACACACAGGCGGCGGTGAAAGTGAGCGAAGCCGCGGCTGAGAGCGGTCGCGGGGAAGAGCGCCGCTGGAACTTGAGAACCAGCGAATGAAAACTGGCATTTTTAAAAGGAAGCCGCAGAAGGCAAACAGAGGCCTGAAGGGGACTTTTTACGCGAGAACCAACGCGCTTATCAAGAACTTTCCATTGGTACCTGCTGCTAAACACTTTAAGTACCTATTTGGTACTAAAAAATCTCGAAAATCCACCCCACGTGAATGTGAAAATCTCGTGCAGTTGAGAGTTTGTAGGGGCTTAAAAACCCCCAAGAAATATTCAAAGAACCTTCACAACCAAACTCGACTCTGACGCATTCATCAAGATGTACTTTAAATGCCTTAACAGTGAGACGCTTTGGCTGCACAAAAGTTAAATTAATTGAATACACTCATTATTGGGTGAGCAAGACCGGTCATGTGTACTTTGTCGATAAAGACCCCCGGCCGCGCGTTTGAGTGGTCTGTATGTCAATAGCAATATCCCACTGGTTTCCACAGCTCCCACCTCCTCCCAAACAAATCCCACCACCCACATAAACAAGCCCCTCCTCCTGGTCAGAGCGGGAGAGAGATAAAGGGAGGGGAGGAAAGCGGGATCAAGAGCGGGGATAATAAACACTTAATCCTTTCTCTTCGCTCATTTAGGTCACCCGTCTGTCGGTCAATAAGCCAGGGTCCATTCAGTCTACAAGCATGTGGTCCATTGACCTCTTCGGCCCGACGGCATGCGAGAGAGCCGGGCCGAGATGGACGCCGGCGCGAGAGTAGCGACGGGCGCTCGCTAAGCCGCTCGCGATCGGTGGCGTGACAACACAGAGGGGCCTGTTGCTAACCACCCCCCCCCCTCCGATCATGGAGTCATCGCGAAACCGCCGTTTCAAATCTGAGGGCGATACGCGACGAACCGCTCTCCTACCTTTGTATCGACCGCCCCTCTGCTCGCCGCCGCTCCAAAGTCAGCGCCGGGCGCAAAAGAACGGAGCGAGGTCTGCGGGACTGCCGGCCCCAAAATACGTCCAATCAGCTGTCACAGGAGGATTAAGCGCCGCTCTAATGCCCGGGCCACAACACTCCGTCCTGCCTACATGTGAGCAGATGTGGCGCTCCTTAAATTACACTGCAGACCTAATGACCTAGATTGCTGCGTGGAAGCCCTGTGTGGAAACGCTGGCTGGCTGGCTGGCGGAGGCTCAATCTCTTTACAGCCTTTATGTGCTGGGGGTGAATCTGTGCTACTCCACTCCATGTACACTCCTCGGGGAGGAAACCACCATCCTTCAATGGAGGCTGCGGCTCTCCATTGTGAATAAAATATCAAAGAAACCTCAGAAATAGCTGCAGGTCCCTGCTGATGGAGACAATTTTCGCATGGCGCCTCACTAGGTTTTTTCCTTATGAAGCAAAAAAAAAAAAAAAACTACAACAAAATTATTTGTCTTTTGGTTTTTCTAGCAGTGAATCTCCTTGAAACATTCCACATGTGGTTTTAACTCCAGCTTCTTGTGATTGAATGGAAAGTGGCCGGCGTTGGAAGGCGGAGCGGCAGCGGCAGCGGGGCCGCCGTCTCAGAGGCTCCTTGGACCGTGGTGGCAGCTTCTCCCTTTCCTGAGCCTCGCGGATCAAGAGATTAAAACCCTTTCTGCAGGGTGTCCGATTAAACGGGTTTGATACGCCCTCTGGGCCTCTCCATCCCCCCCCCCCACGCCACAGCATCGCCCGTCAGTACCGCGCATGCCGGGAGGAAGCCAGGGACGAAATAATTATCTACCATCGAACAATTCACCGCGTTTCAAACTTTTCGTGAGTTATTTTTGCAACAATTTGAATTTTTTTCTGAGTAGCGTGGTGCTGTTTGATGCTGAGGGGACGTTCTGGAGTCTGCATGTTCTTCTTTTGCAGGAGGTTGTTTGCTTTTGTTAAGCTAAAACCCTCAGCTGAATACAGGGGGGTTAAATTGGACGGCTGTTTAATTTGCACGTTGCTGATGATTTAATGAGATTGAGGCCTTTATTGAAATTCTTGGCGCGATGAAATAACAGATTTGAAGAGCACAAATGTCAACTTCCTGTGGTTTATTAATTGGCGCCTGGAGAGTAAACACTTTGGCAACATGTCGTCAGCACGCCGACGTCAGGACCATTAAAACTGACCAAGATAAGGAGACGGCGCTCATGACGGGGCTCCAAGCGGGAGATAAAGTCATAAAGGTCCATAAAGGCCCGATAAATCAACAGCGAGCGAGCGGAGGCGGCGCACGTCGGCGTGCGTCTCGTCGCCGTAAAGATAAAAACGCAACCGTAAGAATGAAAAATCGCAGGTCTTCGGCGGAGCGATTCGTCAAAGAGTCGCCGCGTAAGGCAGCCAATGGGGACGAGCCCTCCGCCGTGATGTCACCACGGTAATAAGACCTGGTGGGTGGTATTGACTCACAGCGGGTTTCCTGCTGGGATAAATTAATATTTACACAGGCCTCCATTTGGATGCTAAACACATAAGAAAACAAAGCCAAATGAAGGGCAGGGAGACGGGGGGGGGGGGGGGGCAGATACCCAAAGAGGCTGCAGGGATCATTGAGACATTCATCAAGGGGGGGTGAAAAAACAAGAGATCACCTCTAAATACAACGTTCTTAATTACCCTGAGCTCATGTGCTGAAAGATAGTCGTTTATAATGCGGATATACTCCGTTTCTTCTTTCCTTTTCCTCGATTTGATTAAGGCTCTAATCATCTAATCATGATAACCAGCAACTCTTTTTCACACACTGTCGTGAAGGAAACATTTAATGATTATGTAGGAGGTCTGACTGGGCAGACTTTCCCTGTCAAACGTGCTGGTTTCAGGGAGTGATTCCAGCACTTTGGTTTTAGCTGGATTTGAGGGAAACTAACCAGATGGACGGTGATATTAATTCAATGGATGGTGGTCCCTGTATTTGCCTCAGCTGAACTGGGATCTGCTCCTACAACCTGCCACTTTCCACCCTATATGTGACGCCTTCGTGTATGTTTGTGTTACATCTTCAGACATCTACAGGTTCTGTAATGCATCATTACATCAGCCAATAGAAATTAGAATAAAGAGACTTCTTGCAAGATGCAAGGACAAATATTTGAGGGGTAAAAACTGTTGAAAATACATTAAAAGGGATCTTCGAACATTTGTCTGATGAGGTGATTTATTCACAGCTGAATGTGTCCGTTAAAAAATGGCTTCAGGAGGCTCGCGAGCGGCTCTCCTGTCCCGCAGGCCTCCCTCAGCAAAGGCGCGACAAACTTGCGAAGGGAAGGAGGCGGCTGATGTATGTCCCCAACCATGACACATCTGTGACTATTAAAGGGATATTAGGGTGATTTTTTTCTTCCCGCGCGGCGTCCGCGCCCCGCGACCCAGGAGCGCGTCCATCAGCGTGATTTACGGGCCCCGTCCCCTTTACCGCCGGCGCGCGCGCGCGCGCGCGCGGTCCCGGTGCTGCCAGCGAAAACCGGCGGCGCTGACAGCCGATCAATCCGGTTTTACTCCTTCACACAAGTGCAGATCAGCTGCGCGGCGGAGGCGAGCGGCCGCTTCCAGCACCACGGACAGCGCCGCCAGCCAGAGGCCGGCGGGTGCGGGCAGCAGCCGGCACAAAATACGAGGAAAATAAGGGGGGGCTAAAAATACACAATGCCATTACGTGCTTCCTCGTAAAGGGTCGATTTAGGCATTTTGGCCTTTAAAATCAGTCACGTCGCGGCAGCTGCTGTCATGCGAGCTGGGCTGGAGCAGCTCCCGACGGCTGAGGAGGTGGGATAACCGAATTTAGGGGCGCTTCTGCACACATGACATCATCCCACCACCCCCCTTACAAAAAAAGAAAGGCTACCTGGATTTATGACTTGACCGGTAAATTCATACGAGGGCTAAACGGCATCTGGCGGCATTAATTTAATGCGCGAGTCTTTGGGAGCTACAATCAAACGCTGACATCTCGGTGCGTCGTAAAACATAATGAGGGCTGGTCATTAAACAGACACACGCACGCACGTACACACACACAGACTGCATCTGCTCCGCGGTGAGTGTTGTAGACGGAATTTTTCAAGATAAAATACGACGCCTCTGTAGGCATGAATAACGCTTCTTGGGGCGATTAACGCACGAATGCAAGTCTGACGTTCCGGCTTTATTGACGCGTTATGGCACAATGAGACGCGCCGGGGCCTGCGGAGTCCTTAATATTCACGGGCGCGTGTGCGCGCGCGTCGGTGACAGCAAGCACATGGCGGCCGTTTCTCGTACAACACACTGACACACATCGGCGGCTCGACGAGGCGAGAACCAAGCCTTCATCAGGGCGGCCGCGGCGCGTCCTTGCTGGTGCGCCCGGCCGGCGCTCATTCATCTCGGCGCAGGCTCGATAGAAATCTGATGCTCATCCATTATAAGGCCGGTAATCATATCAGAGGGGGGGTCATAAACGAGGGAGGGAGGGAGGAGAAGAAGGGGGGGAAAAAGACCGCTTCACGTCGATGGATGGGCTACTTACCGGGGATTTATCTTGCTGGCTCGGGACTCCATTGCTGTCTGACGCTGCTAATGGTTTCATAATGAAAATGTGTTCATCGGGCTAAAATCTAACATCCCGGAGCTGCTCTACGCCGCGGCACGGACCCCCATCTCCGTCCGAGCCGTCTGCGCTTCTCTCCGCCCCCCCCTCCCTCGGCTGCGCCGTCGCTCTCTGGAAGGAGGCGGCGGCAGCGGCAGCAGCGGCGGCGTCGGGCTTGACAGTTTTGGGAGTATCCTCCGTTCCCTGGCCTGCTCCTCCAAAGCGACACCTTCCTTCTGCGTTTTATTCCAGCCGCCCCGCGGAGAGGGCTCTCGCTCTCGCTCTCTCTCCTCTCCCCACCAAAAGAGCCACAAAAAAGAAGGGAATGGGCGTGAAAAATATCCGTGTTTTATCCAGCAGTCAGCTCCTTCCCTCCGCGCGCGTGACAATCACATCTCCGAGCGGAGAGCGGCGGCGCGCCGAGAAGAAAAGCCGAAAACAGAAAAAAAGATGAGAAAAAATGGCTGACAACACTTTCACTCACGTTTGCTCCCTCCGCCTTCCTTCCTTCCTTCCCTCTCACCCTCTCTCTCTCTCTCTCTCTCACTATCCCTCCGTCTCTCTCCTCCTCTCTCCAGAAAGTAAAGCAACACGCGCGTCAAAAAAAAGGAAAACACGCGCGCGCGCCTTTATGCACCATTAGATTATTTGAAGACCGAGGCGCCTGCAGCCTCCGCTGAGGTACTGTACGTTAAAGCCAGCGGTTTGTTTGTAACGGGAGCAGGGAGGGAGGGGGGGGGGATGTGTGTATGTGTGTCAGGGGTGGAGGAGGGGAGGGGGCGGCGGTGGTACTGGAGGAGGGGGAGGGAGGGAGGGAGGGAGGGACCTCCTCCCCTGGCTGACAGTGATGCTGAAAGAGCAGCCACTATACAGGCTGTGCCCCTCTGGAGGGGCTTACAACACCCCCAGCACAGACAGAAGAAGGTGGAGGAGAGAATAAAATCAAAGGGGGGAGAGATGGCACTCAGGGGGGAGAGAGGGGGAGAAGTGACACACAGCTGAGAGGTGGGAGGAAGGAGAAGAATAAGAAGAAGGGGGAGAAAAAAAAAGGTAGACGGAGAGATGCGCGATAGGAGGATGAAGGAGGAGAGGAGCACAGTGCGAGTAATGCCATTATCACGCTCACTTCGGCACAAGATCACGGCTGGAGCCGGTTGGCATGGCAACGGAGCAAAGGAAAGCCATTTCCTGGGCGGAGAGACAGCAGCACTTCCTCTTGAGAGCGCGAGTAAAGAGATGTAGAGATGGAGGGAAAGAGGCAGCCGCCTTAGTCACGGCGAAGCTTTAACACTGTGACCACTGACAGCTTGAAGTGACGAATGCCACCCAGAATCTCTTTGTCAGGGCTCCCGTCGTAGGTGGGAGGAAGCCGACGCTTTATGCTCAATACTGACGCGTGACAAGACGGGAGAAAAAAACACTGGCAAGCGCGAGAATACGAGCAAGTTTGACCCGAAAGTGCATCTCAGGTGAGCCGCTGCCAGTCCGCAGCGGTCAGAACCCGTTTCCGACGTGGTCCAAGAGAAGGGGACCCATACTGGTTGAGGGCTGAGTGAAGCCCGGATTGTGTGGGCAGATCCAACAGATGGAGCTCAGACTGCTGTTTGAATCTGGCTCCGACAGAAAGGTGTCGGGAACATAAGAGCGTCGCATCTTTTCCAGACACGGCTCGGCAGCCTCCCGCTGCCGCGCTGGCACCTGCCAACCGCTGACAGCATCAACAATGGACACGTGGGCCCGAGACCCCACCAGAGAGCAATCGAAGAGGACGATCTGGCGCGATGAGTCACTTTCTGTTCTTGCCTTTCCACTCGGATGCGTGACGAAGAGACGAGCCGGCGCCGGAGTTGTTGTGTGGCTTTTGTTCAAGGGCTGCTGGGAGACCTTGACCCCCCCCCCCCCCCCCAAATCACGTGGATGCTTTCTGACACATATTGTACCGCCTGTCAAAGCGTCGCTGCGGACCACCCTTTTCGTGGGGACGCTGCCCGATGACAGCGCCCTTCGTACGGCAGCATCACGTGTCCTGCAGCGAAGCGACAGACAGCTCAGGAAAGGTATGACCCCCCCCCCCAGTTGGAGGTGCTGTCTTGGCCTCAGTGTTCTCCAGAACTCTCCCCTCTCTGGTCGTGATGTTATGGTGGGTCAGCGCAGGAGGGGACATTTGGGGGGGGAGGTCTGTGAAACTGGGCGAAGGACGTGAACGTTCACGGCTGTCTGTAAGAGCGGCGATGATGATGTCACGCTGTCACTTCAGCTGGAATAGCCATGGCAACTGGGTGAGCTCCAGCCCCCCTCCCCGCACCCTCCCAGACAGCCGAGTCGCCCACCTCCCTCCCCCTACCACCCCACACTCACACACACACACACCCCCTCCGGGACCTTCAGTTGCTGTGGCGACGGAGGCAGCGAGACATGCCAAAATGGAGGTGGGAGGAGAGGCAGAGGGTGCGTTGGAGAGCGAGAGCGATGGAGGAGAGCGTCAGTAGACGCGGACGCTCCGCTTAGCGACAGCGATTGGGGGGGGGGGGGCTTCAAACGACAAAAACAAACAAAAAAAAACACACAACCAACCCACCACGCTGCTGTGAAAGAGAGAGGTAGAAAATGTGATGGGATGGGGGGGAGGGGGAGGGGGGGCATGTCCCTGGAGACTCAATATTAGATACAATACAGGCGGTCCCACATATGATTGTGCTGACAGACAGCTATATGAAGAGGCGAGCACGGCAGGGGGAAAAAAAAAACCCACCAACCCACACACAACAGGGAACAATGGAGGTTTAAAGGGCAACCAAGACAATAACAACAAAGCTGCAGCAGTTCAAAGTCACATCACAGAGAATATTACCAGCAGCTGCCTTCATTTACACGTTTTCGCTGCACCTCGTAGCAGAACAACGCTCAACTTAAATTCCAAAAAGAAAAAAACCACAAACGGATGATGTGACGTTAATTCTTTATTTCCCCGGCTTGTTATTGTGTTGTCACAGCGTCCTCCGGCGCCGTTGACAGCGCCACTCAATTTCTTTCTTCCTTTTTTTTTTGTCACATCATCACTGCTATTTTTCCCGTCATTGTTTAGCGAAATGAGGTGCAGTTTATCAGTTTATTCCCTTTGGAAAAACACAACGACGCGAATCTTTGACTGTAAATCTGCCAGAAAAAAAAAGAGACATTTTTCAGCAGGTTGTCTCTCCAAACAAAGCAGCTCAGTCAAGCCACCTTCCTCCTGGCAGCCGTGTCTGATACTTCCAAGGGTCTCAGTCGACCCCTGGAAGTTAAGGATGAAAAAGGAAGCTGATGAAAAAAAAGCGACCACTGTTTGCAGGTGCAGGTTATAGAAACAAGAGTTCGTTGGCGAAGCTTTCGCTCTGCAGAGGCAATGAAGAAACGCCAGCGACCCAAACGAAAGTTGGATTTAGCGGAATAAACCGGCTGCTCGGACCTCTCGGAACGGAGTGAAACTTTTAACGCCGCTTTCCCGGCGCACGCGGAGAGCCCACCTCAGACAATGCCTCGAAAGCAGCCCGCTCCAAGCCGGGGTGGCTTTTTTTTTTTTGGAGCGGCTCCAGTCAAAGCGACGGGGGAGGCGAGTGGGAGGCGGGGGACGGAGGGAGGGAGGGAGGGAGGGGGAAGCAGGAGACCCGCTATGACATCACCCCTCCTGCCCCCAGCCATGATGTAATGTATCAAAACAACACACACACACACACACACACACACACAAAAAGCTCAGGTGCTTCGCTGTGCAGCTCAGTCATTAATGTCTCAGACAATTACTGAAGGAGGGGGGGGGGGCAGAAGACCGGGGGCGTCATTACATCACCGCAGCGAAAGGGGGGAAGGGGAGGGGGGGTGTCGGGGGAATATCAGAGCTCGCTGCCCAGCCCCCCACCTTCACTGCTTTCTAGGAACAAACAAACCAATTAATCACTTCTTACCGAAGGATCACGAGCGAACGGAGAAGCGAAAGAGGCAGGTGACCATCGATCTGCCACGAACCGACAGCACACGAGGAAAACATTTCATGCACTCATGTTCAATTGCAGCGCCTGCTCAACGCACGAGGTGAAAGGGGGCTGCGGGGGCCTCAGCTGCCATTTGTAAACAGTCTGTGAACCCGCCACGGCTGCAAGCCCTCCACGCATGGAAAGGGGTGGGGGGAGGGGGAGGCGGGGCACACGGCGGTGCTTTGCCTGCTGATGCGTAGCATTAAAGCAATAAAAAGCCCATTACACTGCTGGGTGGCACGCTCACGCACTCACACATGACACACGGGCGGGTGTGTGGAGGGCGATAACGGCGGGAGCGGAGGACCACTTCACCCGCGGTGTCTCCTCCCGCCACCGCCGCTTCGAGGCCAAACGCACCCACGTTTTAGACATGCAGACGATTCTTACAATGCACATATTTGTAGCAGGTTTATTTTCCAGCACTGCGACAGGAAAAAAAGCCAGAAAACAGACAATTGAACATGAAATCGAACCAAAAAAAATTGAAAAATCACAAAACGCTTTAGAGCAGAGGTGAGTTTGGATGATGCAATTGGAAACGCTGCAACCCGACTTGACTCCTGGTTTGATACGACAAGGTTACAAGCCCACAATACACCAGGAGAGATGTTCAGTCTGGATTAGGTGAGGGATGCTGAAAAACGTCCTGCTTGTTCAGTCTGGGTCACTTTCAAAGGATGTTTTGGAAAGCCGGGTGACCAAAAAATGGGATGAAATGGAGCCAAAAATGAAGAAAAGTGGGAAAGCGAGCGACTATGACAAGTGACACGTCCTCTCGTAGTCGTCCTGGGCACCCTGTTCGCCTTTCACACTAAAAACACACCAGGGGTTCACTTGAAGCGAAGCGCGACCCACAAAAAGTTTCCATATTTCACATGAGCGTTTGTAGAAACCACAGCAGGAGCCTCCAGCTTCCTCCTGCACACACGGAGGCCATGATGGATTCCGACTCAACAATGCTTTGATTTATCGATCTGCGTCTAACCTTGTTGGGCGCGCTCGTCTGTGGGCCAACAGAAGGCCACGCTGAAGACGGAGCGCGGCGCATTAGTCCTCGGCGTCGGCTCTAAATAGCTTTGTTAGAGCGAGAAGGATGATCTAATAAAGAGACTCCATTTTCATAGCCGCCACGGCCCGAGGGAGGAGTTCATTCTTCAAGCCGTTGTCACCCGCGAGCCGCTCTGAAAATAATTTGGCGGACCGCAGAGGCGGCCGGGCTCGTCTAAAAGATTACACCTGTAGGTTCACGGGGGGGCAAAACATCTGTCGGGGCCCAGCGCCCGTTACGAGAGGCATCAATCAGAGGGGGAAACGGAGCCGAGGAGGCGCGGCGAGGGAAAAGGGAAAAAAGTTGATCAGTGACGAAAGGTTTCCGGATTGCGTTATTGAGTAACCGGGGAAGGTTACGAACTGGAAGTCTTTAACCGCACAATGAGGAGTCAGGGGGGAAGTGGGGAAGGTGGCACACCTCCGCTTCTTGCCCAATCAGACACGGAGGGAATGTTTAGCCAGCCGGAGCTGAATCGTAAGCGCTCAGCCCATCTCAGCTTCTCTCTTTCTGCAGCAGCAAACAAGAGAAGCCGTTTTCATCTCATCTCTGTTGCAAATCTAAAGCCGAGTGAGCACCACTTCAGCACCAACGCCTCCCTGAACAGTCGCTGACCATGTTCATCCCCTCATGCAGCATTCTCTCATAGAGTGTGGACAAAGAATCGCAATATCTTCGAGCTGTGATGAGTTCACTGTCCATTCACGCCATTCGAAGCAAATCGGCCGCGGTCACGTGAACAGACACTCGACCCATGTTGGCGGCATCCTGATCCAGCAGCTTCCACAAACCACACAAACCACTGTTGAACTTGAAAGTTTGGTTTTGCCAAAGCATTCCGGTGAAAACGAACACAGAGGAAGTTCACATAAAAGCAGCAGCAAGAACTGTTTCTCAGTTTCCTTGCAGGCTTTCATCTCGACACCACAGAGCGAGAAGAGCACCGTGCTCCCACTGTGACCTCAGCCCCTCCCCCACTGACCGCTGATCCACAACGCCTACAAAGATAGTAAAACAAGCTTGTTGTCAGAGAATTCTGCGGCAGCATCAAACGGTCAACAATACGGCGACAGCATCTGAAATCACCATCGTGAGAGCCGCGACGATGGAGTTCAAGGTGAGAGTGGAGAGGGCTTCATCTTGGAGGGGCTCGGTCAGCGAGTCGGGATTAAAAACCGTTTTTGCCGTCTTAATTTCCTGGAAGGTGAGCGAAGCCGGTCACAAATGGATCCGCGGGCGAGCGCCAACCGCCCGCCTGGAATCTAATGCGTTAATTCTTACTGTCTTTTAACAGCTTAACGGGCAATTACGGCCGGCGACTTTACGGAAGGGGGACGTAACCTTGAGCAAGTTTTACCCTTTAGAGCACAGTTTGTTTTAGCGTGGCAGACCTTTAAACGGAGCCATTCTGAGCGAGGGGGCTCAGGAAACGTCACGTCTTTGGCCCACGTTGCTGTCTCGAACCGCTCCGACCGCAGCCCTTCACCGCTCGTCCATCGCCGCTTCACTCGACATCTGGATGCATGCAGGCACGACATGGCAACCAGCCAGCAAGCGAGCTCCACCAAATTTGAAGTCCAGACTCAAACCAAACACATTTTAACCCTTATTTTCTTAAACCAGACAAGCAGACCAGACATTGTTATTAATATCTCCCTCGGCAGCCTCAGAGCAGCTCGACACGGACCAGACGGAGCAAATCCGCGATCACCCGTTCGCGAGAGATTTCCATCACGACGACGACACAATAGCGGGGCCGCGCTGCGCTCCGGCGTGCGGGCTCATTATCATCAGGATAAATGTCACCTGTCAGGCCTGTTTGGAAAATACTCAACTTTCAAAAAAAAAAAAAAAAAAGGCCTCTGAATGTCAGAACTGACACGCGCGACGCATCAAATGTCAGCAAACCTGTTCTATATCATTAGGCGTGAAATGAGCCACAGCCGGCGCGACGGCGGAGCTCCGTCGTGGTGGCTCGCGTGCGCCACCGCGTTGTTCTTAATCGAAAGTGTGAACTCTGCCCAAAAATACCGCCCCCCCCTCCCGCTCCACTTTCCTCGCCGCGAAAGCCTTCTGATATTTCGCTAATAATAGCTACAAACGACGGTTTAGGAGGGAGAGAGAGAGTGGGCCGTGGGCGGCTCGCCACTCAATCCAGCATCAGAAAACAAGCGCAGGTGAAATTCGATCCGCCTCCTCGTTTGGTTGAAGAAGATAAAGGAAACGTGTACAGTGGTCCGATCACTGGTCGACCTTTTTCTGCTGTGATCGTCACCGTGTTGCGCTTGAATTCAGTTTGTTAATCATTCTACGAGCAGAGGCCAAAGTTACAGGACGCAGCCAACTTTTTGACGACTGATAATTTGATGTTATGACACCTTTCAGAAATGAGACCAACCCCGATCATCCGTCCTGATCGTTGCCTGTTTGCGCTCTTGAATGTTTTCATGGTGCGTCGCTGTGTTCCGTCAGAAACGCGATCTGGATCGTGCACCGGCATTTCTTTTCCTACCTAATTGGGCCACGCGGTTGACTGATTGATGCGCTTTCCAGACGAACGGCAGCCAGCTTGGCTCAAAGTTTGCAGTTCACGCGGCAGAGGGCGGATGAAGGAATGCAGGAGGTAAAGTGGAGAAACAAAGAATGAAAAAAAAGAGGAGGGTGGCACAATGGAGCCTTTCTGTTTCCACCGCTGCAGTTTCGACACAATGTCTATTGAAACCCGGGGCTTTTGTATCTCCGCACAGCTGAAGCAGAGCAGGTTGTCACAAAGGACAGCTCTAAAAATAGGCACTCGGCTTTGCTGCAGCCCAGAGTGGCAGGTTTGTTCTCTCCGCGTTTATCGGCGGCTCCGACTGCTCAACACTCTCTGATCGGTTCGCCCTCTCATCACTGGACGCCACGCCGAGACGCAAACGCACGCGCTCGGGTCGCGTAATGTTCGACGGGCCTTCGAAACAGCCGTGTGGTGTCTTTTTTTGAAGTCGGCGTCTCCAAAATGCCGAACGACACCGTCGGTAAATCACCTGGTGATCAACGCGCGCGCGAGAGCCAGCGGAGCCACACCCACAGAGGGGGGGATAATAATAATCCAGAGAGCCTGAGGAGAGTCAATACCATTATCAAGCGCATCACCAGAGAGGCACCTCAATCAGCTAAATTGTTACCATTATCTCAGTTTACAGGCCTATAAGCCATCCCGCAGCGATGTTTATCATCTCCCTGTCATCGGCAGGCGACGTGACGAGCCCCGTCCTCAGCCAGGCACGCGCAGCTCGGAGATCAAACACGGGATAATCGGAACGGAAGCAGAAGAACGGCTGTTTTTATCGCAGACGGCTGAACAGAATCCAATTCATGTTACTGTTATGTAATCAGAGGGGAGGAGGGGGGGGGCAGCAGGTCCCCCTCCTCCACTTCATTAGACCCCCCCCCCAATGCCAGCAAAGACACATTAAAAAGCATTTATTAAGTCCAGCAGCAGACAAAACCAGCAGCAGAAACACAGAGCAGCAAATAGAGACAGACAGAAGACACACACACACACACACACACACACACACACACACACACACGGTCAACACAACACACAACAGTGTTGATAGGTACGGTACCTGAGGTTTATTGCATTCCTGGAGGCCAGGTTAGGGAGAAAGGCATGGAGAGAAGGAGAGGAGATGAAGGTTAGCGAACGTGCCAGTGGGAGAAAATCTAAAAGCTGAGTTAAACAGACGAGTTGCGGTGAAAGGAGGAGGGAAGGTTCCGTCGACACTGAAAGGGAAGTCATGCATGTTACTCATTAGTCCGGATTTCCATGGAAGAACAAGAGCTGGTTTAGTTTAGTTCAGTTCGAGCAAAGTTTGTCACACTTCTTTTAATCTCGGCGATCATCATGCTGAAACAGCGCCTTCCTTCTTTTATTGCATTTATTTCATTTCAATGAAGACACATGTGTCGAAGAGAACAAAACAAAAGAAGACGACGACATGTCCAGCTTGCTCCTGAAGTCAAAGCGGAGAACAAAGACGCGTGGCCACTTGAAACGCTTTAAGCTCTTTCCTGATTGTTCTCGGACTCTGTGAGAATAAATCTTTTCCAAGGTGAAAAAACGGCACTTTCTCTGAGCTCTTAGCCAAGGACAGGTAAAGAACGCACACACACACTCACACACACACACACACATTTATCATTATGCTGGCCTGTTCACACATCTTTCCACCACCTGCATCTCCTCAGTTGCCCCGCAGGACAAAGCCAGCCTCCAAACGGCAGCGCAGAATCCAATTAAAGGCGCCGACGTGTGTGTTATTTAAAAGCGCCACCATATATTTTCTCATTTAACCTCTTACTTCTTGTGTAATTACGTCCAACACACGAGGCCACGGGTTCATGTCTCCTCCCAGCACTGTTTGGATTGAAATGGCAAAGCTCAGACTCTGTGTCTGATTCCTAGTGCAGGGGGGGCTCGACTCTGTCTGGAGGGGGGGCTCAGAGAACAACATCCCATTACGATCCTCTGGCCAGTGCTGCATTTTAATTTACATGTTAATCATACTTGAAGGAGCGCATGTAAAGTGCATGCATAGAATATAATGTATAGTGAGAAAGCAGAGCGGTGAAACAGACACCTGAAAAGGAGCAGCCAATAAGATGGGAATGAGGCAGTCGTGTTGTTGCTCTCGCTCTATATTTGGTATTTACTGCAGCTGGTTCTGGCCACAGTGCGACTGTGATGCAGTGAGCTGTTTCCATTGTCCGCTGTGTCTGTCAACATATCGATAGCTGCCAGTTCCACCTCTGTTGCCGCATCCCTGATTGATCGGGAACCTCTCGAAGACGAGACGGGACCTTTTCGGGAGGTTTTTACCTCCGTCTCAGTTACCGCCAAAAAGTCTTTCTTCCCATTCGGAGGAGCTTCTCGCTGCCGCCGGCTCTCCCAGATATCGACAGCATCCTTTACGGCTGCGGGTCCTGCTCGAGAAACGTCTTGAAGCAATTAAAAAAAGCGGTCTGCAGATGGGCGGAGCAATGTCACTGCCAAGGACACTCCAGCAGAGCACGACGGCCGCTGATGGACACTTGGGCTGTTTGGGATTAAACCTGCGACCTTCTGATTACGGCGCGGCCTCAATAAGCAGCGGGCCGCCCGGGTGGAGGAAGGAGGTAAAGCAGTATTGATTGTGGGCCTCCTGCAGCCTGTATAATTATAGAACATCTGTTTGGGGCCTTGGATGCCCTGCTGGGTGCCAAATAAAAAGCCCAAGAGGGGGGCGGGGGGCAGGGGCGGGAGGGGCAATGTTGCTCGTCTGCTCAGAGGGTTTGGGGGTCTAGCAGAAGGGGAGAGGAGAGAAAGGAGAAGTGAAGCGGGGCTGAGGGGGAGGAAAGTGTTCAAATGCGGAAAGGATAAAATCAGCAGCAGCCGCCGCCGCCGCCGCCGCCATGTCAACATTTCATCTGAGAGTGATTGACAGGCTGCATTCGCACAAAGACCTCGAGTGAGTGACTGAGGAGGAGATCAGAGGGACAATCTGAGTAAGTGTGTGTGTGTGTGTGTGTGTGTGTGTGTGTGTGTGTGTGTGTGTGTGTGTGTGTGTGTGTGTGTGTGT
>JASSRZ010000049.1:17214169-17234235 GCA_032164315.1 Malacoctenus gilli | reverse complement strand
CCCCCGACAGTCTGGCAGCCAATGACTGTCTGAGGTCAGCCGAGTCAAGTGTCAATTAGAGCCCGGTCAAGGTCTGAGGCGCCGACGTGCTGAGGCCGTTTAATAAATAATGCTTCGCCGCAACTGGCGTCGCCGCGCTTTTTTCGAGGGGATATTAGCGCTGGAATGGGGGCGAGAAAACGCAGACCACCATGTCGCGGAGAAAAAAATGTAAATGTAGGTGGAGATAATTGCGCCCCGCGTCCTCCCGACGAGCAGGAAGCGGCGAGAAAAAAAAAAAAAACGTCAAACATTCCAGCGAGAATCAGATTACGTCCAAACGGTCCTCGGCGACGAAGGGGAGGAGGGGGGCGCGATTTCCCCCGATGCCCGGCGGTCGGGGAGCGGAGCGGGAAACGTGACCGGCCACAGGTTCGAGAGACCCTCGGGGAGCAATTACAAAGATAAGGTTTCGAGGCGGCGGAGAGGCGACGCGAGCGTGCTCCGCCGCACACGGGAAGGGGAACAACAGTTTTCCTAATTGCCGGTTTATAAACGAGGAAAATGCCCCCCCCCGCTCCCCGGCCGTCCAGTCACGGTGGCGTTCCCGCTGGCAGAACTCACGGGACTGCCGCTGCAGCGCTCTGCACTTGCGACAGCAGCATCCTTCAGCAGAGACAGCTGCTTTTGCTCGCGGCGCCGTAATGAATCACCTCCTTTCGCTCGCAGGGCGAGTAATCACCTGCCTACGAGCGGCACAGCTGCTCATAAACCACGGTTTGCGTGAGGCGCGACGGGCCACGCGGTGCGCGCCAACGCCGCACAGACCCGCTCATTGTCGAGGGGGTGGCTAACGCAGCGGAAAACTTCTCTACGCCGACGTGTCGTCGTAGTTCCCGTCACTCGCTTCCCACGAATCGGAGCGTTCGTTCACACCGGCAGGCTGGACATCCTTTGCGTAGTGACACACGGCCGACCGGAGGGGATTAACTTTCAATGACTCGAGCCGCTTTACGAGACTGTCGACGAAAACGTTTCTGCCGAAATTCTCTCGGAACGCTGCGACGTTTGTTGGTGAAATGCAGACGGAACGCCGCCATTCCGATCGCGTCACGTCGTCCTCTTCTGCAAACGTTTCCCGCAGCAGCCTGCATCATCGTATCCTGTGTGCTGCAATAGCGACCCTGACACCAACATATGGCGGTCTGCTGCTGAGCACTGCATCAATGTCTTTCAAAGAGGGACAAGCTGCCACGCCACTTCCACTCTCTCTGGTAATATCTCTCCCTTCGCGGTGCGCCAGTTCGAGCCATCTTATCCTCTGACATTGGAGCCGGGACCATGAGTCGCTGTTGTCCACCTTTATCGGCCCCGCATCTTCATAGACGGAGTGTCCAGTTTCCCCTGGACACTTCGGTCGGACTCGATGGAGAGCGGACACTTCGTCTCGCTGTGACTTCACCCTCAGCTTCCTGCTGTTCGGGCGGTGCCAGGTGAAGCTTTCTGTGGTCACTGCTGCCTTCCTGTGTCCAGCCGACACACCCCGCTTGTGTGTTTCAGCCCACAGAGAGAGCAGTGGTTAAATAACAGTAATACATGTATAATTGATTCGTGCATATCACCATTCATTCTGGACTCTTTAAAGCATGAGATTAGACGAGGGGCAATAAAAGAGTAAGAGGCGTCATTAAGATTCGCTGCTCATTTCCATTGAGGTGAACAAAGGACCGTGGAGTCATAAAGAGGATGTGCACAAAGCAGACGCACGCAATGAGCAGGTCAGAGGGAGGGAGGAGCCTCTCGGCGTCCACACGTCAACGCAGGAGACGCAACTCTGGATTCTTTCGGAGACGGTCATCGCAGAAGCTGCACACTCACAGTGACCTCAGCAGAAATAACAGGAGTCTTAACAGACTATATTGAGCCAATTAGTTGCATAAATAATCACAAAAGTGATGAAATTTCAGAAAAAAAATTACTTAACAGGAAACTATCTGCCTCCTCCTTCTCTTTTAAGATGGAGACTGCAGTTTAAGCCATGAAGTGAGAGGCGCCTCTGCCAAAACAAGGTATCGGATGTCGAGTCTCTTTTAAAAATCCATAACTGAAATGAAGTCACGGTAACGCCGAGGATTAAAATGCAGCCTAATGAATGCAAAGAAGAGCTCAGAATCAAGGGAGGCATCACGATGGCAGCGTGCGTGCGTGCGGCTGGCAGCATCTCGCCCGATAAATATTTGAGAGCTCTCGCCTAAGCAGGTGCGCATCCGCTAGAGGCGGCGCGTTAATGCAACTGGCAAGCCAGTGCGCGCGGACGGCCGGAACGCTAATGAGCCCGACTGCGCCCGGGAGTGGGACGGAGGCGGAGGAGAGGCGCCGGCGCGAAAGCGCGGGAACAGGAAATTCAGTTGGAGAGAAAAGAACGCAGTCGCCCGGCCGCGTTGGTTTCGAGCAAAGGATTAATTTCACCCTCATTCCTCCTTAAATATTCAGGATGAAAAATTGAATTAGCTGGGATCAGTTGCATTAGCCGACCAATCCTAAAGCCCCCTTGCAATTAAAAAAGCTCGAACCTTTTGCGGAGGTGGCGCCGCGCCAGGAGCGCCGGCCCGCTCCTGGCCCCGCCCCCCGAGCCATCCGGGCAACAAGCGAGCGTCTTTTAAGTGCCATTGTTACAAAACCCTGTAAACAAGCCTGAGCTGCGCAGCCACGCCATACACTGGGATTTGGGAGAGCGCTAATCGCGCAAATTAATCAGCTCGCCATCTGAGCCACGTCATGTCTGAGCGCCTCGACCATGAGGAGGGATTATGCCGCAAGATTAGCGACTGTGTGGGACCGAGGCCCGGCAGCAGATTCAGACTCGCTCGCTCGCTTGCTCGCAGCGCGTTCGCTTTGGTTTACAACCGCCGCGGACGCGAACCGGCAGGCCGTTGCGTCACCGACGACACGACTTTGCAACATCCCGTGTTGTCGTTACAACACGACGCGACTCCTGAAGGCGTCCGCGTACGGCAGGAACCAAAACAAAGCGTCGCTGAACTCGTGTTCGCAAGAATCTCCCCCGCCCCCCCGCTCAGGAATGAAGCCCCCTTTAATGACAGCATCAGTAAGCGGAGTGAATCCGACAGCGGCCGTGCACATTTTTTTGCACGTCAGGAGCGGTTTGTTCCCTCGGCGGCCAAGTCGGTCTGAGGGCGAGTTATGTAAAGACTGCGGCCGCTCGGCGGCACGAGGTCCAGCCCCCCCCCCCCCCCCCCTTCGCTCGGGAAGGCCGGCGGAACGAGTGCAGCCTCGACTCGGGAGCTGTTTTGCTTCGCTTCAGAAACTATCTGAAGGAATGCGAAACATAAGAGGCCGAAACACGCCGCGCCCCCCCCCCTCTCTTTTTTTTTATTCCCCGCTCTAACGCGTGCGACTCCGCTGGTTCGACTGTAATGGCGTGACCCTGAAGGCAGCGCGCCCTCGCTTATCTCGCACAGATAAAGAGCAGGGGGGAGCAAATAAACGCGCCCTGGCCGAAGTCACCCGTCAAACATGGCGCTCTGGTCCCGGGTGAGTTTTTTTTTGTTCTCTCCTCACTAGGTTACGCAAAGGAGAGAAAAAAAAGGAAAGGTGCAACCAGCTGATCAAAAGCGACCTCTGTATGGCTGACATAACCTGCGGCGCGGCCTCAACGTACCGTCAGTCAAGGCCGGGGAATGAAATCTGAGTGCCGAGTAAGCAGCTCCCAAGACATCACGAGGTCTCTATAAACATCTCGCTAACCGTATCGTGTCAGCTATCTCCCGCTCTCTCTCTCTCTCTCTCCGTTTCATCGTTGTAAAAGCAATATCAGCTCGCTGAAGGAAATCAAGGATTCTTGTGCAACGTTTGCAAGAAGGAAAAAAAAAATAACACTCTCTTCACTTGCAGCTCCTCAGGAAGTATCTCGACTCCGGCGCGGGGAAACTGGGTCGAGCTGCCGACTGTTTTTTGGGAGCGCCGTGCGAGAACGCTGCGCTACTTTAGCGAGCGCTGAATGGAGCGTATTAAAAAACGACCGCGCTGCTCGTCTACGTTTATATATGCTCGCTTAAGTGAGTGTTGGTTCGGTTGGACATTAAATTTGAACAGAAAGAGCAAAGAGCTAATGAGCTGCGCCGCGCTCAGAATTGAGTGCCGACGTCCGATTTTGAACCGTCTCGTACCAGCTTAAGAGATGAAATGATGGATGTCCGCATCTTTTTCCTTCTCTCTAGTATTTCACTATGAGTGCTGATTCATGGGAGGGAAAATTTTTTTGCGGTACAGTTGCGTCCAATTTGCAGCAAATACACGAATATCCGTGATTCAAAGAGGTTTTTTGTGTCTCGGAGTAATTTTCTCTTCGCCACAACAACTTTTTCCCATCACGACGCCGAGTGAAGTCATTCGACGGGACTCCAGTGCCGTCGTCTGCCCCATTTGGCCGAGCGTGTCGTCACGCAGACCACAAATTCACACGAAAACCACGGCCGTCACTCTTTTTCTGGCCCTAAACGATATCGCTGGTTTATGTCAATTCCATAATGTTTCACATTCGAAGGCCAAAAGATTAAGTGGGCTACACAGAGGTGTCAACATATTAACGGTATCTCTTCCCTCCCCCCCTCCCCCCACCCGTCAGCTGTGCTGCCAGGAAAAATACTGCACGAGGCTCAAAGGCTCACGGCCGCATCAATAACTCGGACGGCTTCTTTCTGGCTCTCGAGCAGAGAAAACAGCCTCGGTCATAATATCCCTCAGAAACGAGCCTTTTTTGCAAAGACGTGTGACAAGTTAATGCCGCGAATGTCAGCGACTTCGCATACGCTCACAGTTGGAACACAAACGTCTTCCTGCATTCATACGAGCGGCTGATGAGAAGCATCCCAGCGGGGAACGAGGAGGCTTCAGCTCCGTCTCAGGACGCCGGGCGTCCTCCTCCATCACTCGTGCATCAGTAAGGACACAGCAGTGCAAAGGAACCATAAAAAAATAACCCTCCTCCAGTTGGTATCTTTCCTCCGAACCAACCCTGGAAAGGCCTCTTCGTTATTAGATTTGAATCAATAATCACTGACGTGCTGGTCGACGTAAACATCTCGTGCAGACACACAAAAAAAACACAGCTGCTTGAATTCAAATGCTTCCTGGCGGCTTGCCGATCACATTATCAGACATTTATATCCACAGCAAACGCTGGAACAACCATAAAAGTCATCATCCTGCAATAAAGAGCCGAAGCGTGTGATTTAGGAGCGAATCTCTGCAGCAGCTGCTCCCTGCGGTCATAAAAACAGGGGAAGAGACAATTCGCCCGATCAAATAATCAATACGTTTTTATGACAGTGACGTGGTCTTTGTTTGCTAAGTCTCCATTAATGCGAGGGGCTATTAAAAAAAGCACGTTTCGAGTGAAGCTGTCCGTTTGAGCACGTGTTACATCCATTTGTTTTCCTCTCCCCGCGCCCACAGCCGAGAGCGGCGCGTCACCGAGGCTGTGGCGTGCGGGACTGCTTCGCCCCAGCCCTCAGTCGCCGCTCGTGACGCCAGGGCGACACGCGACGTCGCGCTTCGAGCGAGGGCGCCTGTGCGATGTGCGGGGAGTTTTCTCCAGAACTGGGAAGGAATTCCTCCTACGTTTTCTTGCCTTCACTCCGAAAGGCTCTAAACAACATGTTTACGCGCCTCTGAGAAAGGAGGAAGGCAGCGGCAAAAAAAACCACATAAACAACCTGCTTTAACAAACAGAGACAAGAGTTCAAGAGGGGGGAAAGGGGAGTTTTGTCCCGACACTCTTCCTGCTGAAGAAGAAGCAGCAGCATTTTGACGCTTTTCCTCTTCCTGACTGAACGGAGCAGGATGCCGAACTCGAGGGTGCACATCAATCACTGGAACCGGAACAAACGCTTCCCGTACAAGTCGATTACTGCTGGGTTCTCTCTATTCGTTCCCTTTACAGCTGCTTCCAAAGAACAGCAGCAGAAGTAGAGCGGTCACGGTTTGATGTCGTCAGCGTGACAGAGCGGCGCAATTACCAGCGGCGGAGACTCAATCAGCTAATAAAACCACCGGGGAGGTGCCGGGGGTCCCGGCTGACTCTGAAGTCATCCGTTTTCCAGAGAGCTTCTCTGTCGTGGTGCAAATAAAATGGCCTGAAAGTTGCAGCACTTCACTGAGAAACGCAGCAAGTTGGTATCGTTCAGACACTGTTGCCCCTTTAAATAATTCAAGACAAAACACTGGGCTTGTCGTGTTATGCAAGAGCAGGACACGATCCTGCAGCGCTGCGGTCTACTTTCTTGACCTTTTCTTTCTCGCCACGCGTCCGTCCTCTCACACTCGGGTGAAAGCGCGACAAACGACCGGACTTTGTTCCGCGACTCGAATCCTCGCTGATCTACTTCTCCCCCTTTGTTGTCTGCACGGCCCTCCAAAGTGACCGCGGGCCTCCGCCGAGCCCCGCTGCATCGCAGGGATGTGTGGAAACAACGTGAAGCAGCGACTCTGTCCTTGCAGCGCTTTTCGTCTGCGCGGCAGGGTCGGCACGGCACGGACCCGTCGGCGGCCCTTAAACTCGGCCACCCGGCCGACGACGTCGAGAGACGAGCCCGGCGACTCGCTGAAAATGAAGAGCGGCGGCGAGAGCGGCAGCGCCCAATTATGCACCACCAGGGAAGCAAATCAGTGCAGTCATCGTGTCTAATGATAAATAAATCAGGGCTGATGAAATCCAACGCTCATGATCTGACGATATTTGAACGCCGCGATTCCTAACCAAATATTTTCGTCTTCAAGCGGAGTGTTTGGAGTTCGTTTAGTCAAGAATCAACCGAAACGAGTGAAACGGTTCTCAGTTAGGAGATCTAAAAGCAGGCAAATGTTAGTGAGTGTATCAAACACGATGCGAGAGTCGTTATCCCGAGGCAGGCCCACCGTCGCTCTGCCATCGAGGAATCCGAGTCATTTGCAAAGTGGCCCGAGGACAGACGGAGGTGGAGATGTTCTTCAAAGGTGACGCGAAGCTCAGGAACCCCGAACCTTTAGCTGCAAGCACATGATGAAAGCCATCAAACGGGCGGCACGATCCAGGAAGACGCCGGCAGAGCGAGGGGAAACGAGAGGGAGACGTGCGAGATGTTAATCGGCGAAACACCTGTAAATAGTCACAACACAACACGGTCTTATTACTGCAGGACCGCAATTACCTCTGGAGGCAGGTCGGCCAGCCGGCGAGAGTGCGGCCGACCAGCCTGTCAGGAGCCGAGTTATTTAACCTGCCATGTGACATCGGGGCGAGGCCCAGGGTCAAACCCCCACTGTGGCGAGTCTTGACAGATAAAGACAGATCCCTTTAACCGTTGGCTAATCCAGACGGAGAGGCCCTGCCAGCGCCATTAGGATAAACTGCGGCAGAGCCACCGCGCTCGCTGGACATCTGCGAGGAACACCGAGGGACGGCGGAAGGGACACTCCCGATCCACTGGCTTGCTTTTACACAATCTAGTAGTTTTATTCTATTCCTGAGGAAACTGAGGCCGAATTCAGTCAATCCGACACAAAGGTGTTGTGACACTTTTCCCTCTGACAAACCCATTCTGAAGCCTATTCAACTGACAGCCGCTCATTTTCTGCCTTTCAAAGTCCTGCGGCGGGAGCTGTTTGCACACAGACGCAGCACGGCTCTGCAGCGCCGAGGGTCCGCAGGCCTCACACTGAATCCCTCCCACTTCTTAGAGAGCGACTCTTATAATAAAGTCTTAATTCTAACCCTTTTGACATCAATGTTCCGAGCCTGAGAAATAACATTCATCCTTTAATGCCACACTTATAATTACATTATTACAGGTGAGTAAAGACAAAAAGGAAGACTGACACTGCTTCCAATGCAACACGAGCAACCAAAGTTTAGAGCGAGTGTTCATTTGGGTTTAAATGATTGTACATTTTTACTATGTGAAGTAAGAGCAGCTTGTTCTAACGTTTAGTACTTAGTTAAGCAATATTCTCTCCTTGCAGGCCTGGCTTGTGGACTACAGCTCCCTCAGGGGACTGTTTCAAGCCAGGATGAGGCAGCAACTGCCTGTGCAAGACCTGCCAGCAAGACCTGCCACCCTGCTCCACCGACATCCATTGTTGATGCTTGACCTCAGTACTGTATCCCACTCTGCAGAACAGCTATTGAGTCATCTACCACCACACTCACTGCAGGCACTGACCTCCGAGACCCCGATCTGATGTAGTAAACTGACCCCCTGCTCCAGCATCCCCAGAGGCTTTGGTTGAACCAGCAACTGTATCAACAGGAAACCTCACCGAAATGTTTGGTCTCCTTGTCCGCAAAGCCGCCAGCATGTTTGTACACAACGCTCCACTATGTTTGTCCGCGCTGTTGTGACAAAGCTCGGTTGCATTTTCCGTCAAAACAACAAAAGGATTTCTCCATCGTCTGTCCGACGCGTCCGCAGCCTGTCATTAATGCCTCCCTCCTCAGACGCTCGGTCCTGCCGGTGAAATCCTCGATGCTCGTCCGCGCCTCCGTCGCGATGATGGCGTCTGTCACCCAAACAAATTACAGCGTGCGTGGAGCTGCGAGGACCACAGGCCGCGGGGCAGCTAACAAGCCTGCCAATGACACCATAATTGTTTCCTCAATGTCAGATGCGCGGGCCGGGCTGTGCCACTAACAGTAGCACACTGGCATAAGTGGTGGCCTATCGATTGGCCAGTGTGTGTGTGTGTGTGCGTGTGCGTGTGCGTGTGTGTGTGTGTGTGTGTGTGTGTGTGTGTGTGTGTGAAGCGTTGCCTGAAGCGGTGTGCAGCAGGGACAAAAGCCCCAATGAAATGATCGGACCCACACGGCCAAACCAGGCTCACGTCGGGCGCAGCATCGCTGAGGACATCTGATCCCAGGCGAGCATGTGGGTGCATGTGTGGCAGAGAGGTAATAACCGCACGCCGCAGGGTTTGCATGTTTAAAGAGCCCCCCCCACCCCACCCCTGGGGCCTCCCGGGGGGGGGGGGGGGTGATGAGGCGTCGCTGCGCTTCGCGAATGCTGCTCCCCAAATATCCCATGTCCGTGTAGGAGATGGCATCCAGGCACAAGGTGAGCTCCGGGAATGGCGAATGTGCACTCAGACCGTGGGACCAAACAAAGGAGATTAATGCAGCGATAGATCGGGTTGCGTCGTGATCTACCACAAGCTGGGGCGCTGCATGTCTGAGGGATGAGGGGAAACATAACCTCATTTTTTGGAATATCTTCCAATGTCAGAACCTCTGAATCACTAAAAAGCAACGATGACAAAGTGTAAGCACTTGCGAAATAAAATGCATGTGCAAACAACCAGTGAGGTCCTCAATTATGTGCAAATATCACCTACAGACATGGCCGAGACCACAATATTGGGAATATCATATATTTTTCACGACAGACTTTCCTTTCATGCACATTACAAAAGCCAGTGGGTGCATGTGTGGCTGCCTGATGGTGATCAAAGGCCAGACTTTGGCTCAGATGCATCAGAGTGGACGCTTCAAACTTCTCAGCAGCTGCCGGGGAGGCGGTGCAACAAGCTGAACGTCGTTTAATTCATCCTCTAAAGTGTAAATAATGACAGCGTGAACGCCTGGGAGTTCTCATAAAGCTGCTGCTAACGACTTGCGAGGCCTATGTCGTCAAAAAAGCACGTGGAAACGGGTGCATTTCTGCGAGTCTGCGATCAGATTTCTGCTGCATGTTTTGATCTCGACACATTATTCTTGCATGTGAATTGTTCTTTGAAGGAAATAGGAAGAATTAAAAAAAAAGCCCACCCCCCTCCCCTCTCCCTGGTCCGGGACGTGCAGGAAAAAAAAACAAGGAGGGAGGAACAAGGCGCCGCAAGGCGGCTCGGATCCCCGCCGCGGCTGCGGCTCCTCTCACGATAAGCAGCCTCGATTATCTGCGCTGATAGGCGGCTTAGCGGGATGTGGCCGTGCCCCGCACCGGCCCGAGCTGCACGGCAACAGTTGCACTCACATACGCCGCTAAACTGTTGCGCTTGGAGGAGGGGAGGAGGAGGGGGAGGGGGAGGGGGGCTACGAGCGCCTCCACCACTGCCGCCGCCGGACCGCTCCAATGTCACACTGTTGCCAACCGAAAGCCCCCAAAAAAACACTCCAGGAAATAAAAGTAGCACAACCGTGTCGGCTCGCTCCCACTGACCTGTTGCGTCCTCTCGGCCGGATTCATCATCACAGCCTGCCGAAAGCTGTTATCCACATAGGACGCCATTGTTTTGGAGGACGCCGTCTGGAGGAGAGGCGACTCCTTATCCGTGGAAGGGAGCAGAAAGATCCAGGGGCGCGTACAGGCGCAGCAGAAGCCCCCGCTATTGTCGTGCCCCTCCGCTCGGCGGTGCCCCCGATGCTAGCGGATAAGCTGGGAGTTGCCCCGAAGCCAGGCCACGGCTGGAGCCAGACAGCCCGGCGGTCTCCTCGGGGGTGTCGTGTCTTTCTCGCTGGCCGAGCCCCGAATAATTACAAATTAATCTCTTCTTTTTTTTTTTTTTATAAGCAAAACAAAACAAAAAGCCCCCGCAGCCGACAGCGGTCCCACGCCGGGAGGAAACTTCTTCTTCTTCTCTCAAAAAAAAGCGCGTCTCGCAGTGTCTCCGCAGGCTTTATTTTCCAGACGGGAAAATTGTTGTCCCTTTATTGCAGCCAAAAGCCGTTCCTTGTCTCCTCAGCATTCTGCTAGCGACGGAAAGAGATCCCGTGTTCGGAGCCAGCGGAAAGTCCGCCGAAGGCTGCCCCCCTCCCCGCTGCCCCCGCCGAGTTAGCCGCTCAGCACCGGGCCGCCGTCCGCCGCCGTCGGTGGGAGGGAGAGCCTGCTGCGCCCGCTGACAACGTTCATCCCAACCGCGTCGAAATGCGCCTAAAAGTGGAGACCGAAGCGCCGCCGCTGTGCTCCTCTGTTGTGTGCCACCATGGTGACTACTGACAACGCCAGGAACAAGTAGCGCCCGAGCAAGCGGCTGCGACTTCCTCTCGCGAAGCTTCACAATAAAGCTCCGGCGGCCGCTCGGGACTTGCTCATTTCTGCGCGAAGTACATTTACGTTGGATTTTGCACTTTGATTCAAAAAAGCTCTGTTCAAACAGGAGAGGCGCACCATTTCGATTTCCAATATAACAGTGCGTGCGCGCGCGCGTCTACCTGCGCGCGTGCTTCTGCGTATTTGCATGTGTGCGCATATTCATGAGTTGCCGCAAACTTGTCAAAAAAGCTTTGAAAGTGTTTCCTAAGTATTATTTAATCTTGTTTTACATCATTTCGTGTTTTTTGACAATGCAACAATGTGGGAAAACAGTAAAGCAAAAGCGCTCTTTCGTAAATTTCTGCATAAATACCTTATAGGAATAAAAATGCCATGCATGGCAGCCAAGAGGAAGCGTACACGAGCCGCCCTGTTGCCTCTGACCTCGTTCACACGCAGCTGCGCGGCTGCAAAGGACCCGACGTATGATTCAGACGGGGGCAGCTGAACCCGCTGGCCGAGGCTCGCCGTGTTTGTTGTGAAGGAAAAGAACCACCGGGTTTCCGGTGAAGTCGCGTGCGCGTACTTGGTACTTGACGGAGATTTGGTCGAAAGAAAGCGGCTCATCATGGGCGAGTCCATTTATGCAGGCAGGGAACGAAGGGCGGAAAGGCGCAAAAGTGGTGATGTGGCGCTGCCAAGTGGCCACAACACACACTGCACGTTTGAATAAATTAGAAAAGATGAATAAAGATTGGCTGTTTTGGTTCATTTGCGATTTGAATGCTGGATATAAAAAAGTGGAAAATTTGTGAGAAAATGTTCTTTTTTCTCAGTCGAACATCTCAATAAAACAAAATCACGAATAAAGAAGCACATTAAAGTTTTATTATAAGCAACAAATATACAAGATGCCTGATTTCATTCATTTTTACTTTAAAAAGAATTATATAACTACCTGTATCATATATAATCATATTAAATTATATACAACCGAATGGGCTTTTAAACAAATAACAGTTTTCAGACCAGCAAACACCAACAATAAAGGTGATATAATGAAGTAAAATGTACCATGTTTTAAACTTGAAATTCCTGCAACAGCCCACTTGTTCCTCCAGGCATAGAAATAGGAGCAAAAGTGCTGTGTTGCCGAATTCCTGCGCGAGTTTGCGTTGCAGTCAACATTAATCCACATTTTACCAGAAGGAACGAGGCCGTGCATGCAGATGCTGATTCAGCGCTGCATCTCGGGGTCATTTTAGGCCATTTTTCCCCCCCTCTCACTTTCACACTGCTCTCCTGTTTCCACACGGCACGCGGAGTGGACACGCTTCAGCTGAAGCATCTCCTCTTTTTAGTGTCTAACTAGGCCACAAGCAGTGACGCCATGACAACCAGGGGTTGCATGACAACCGGCGGTGACCCCACGGACAGAGCGGGCCGGGCTCCTGTTATCACCCAAGGGTGGCCCATTATTCAGCCGTGTCTTGCCAGCAGGTGGTCTGAATATAGCACACGAAGGGACAACGATGCAGGACAACAAGCGGGTTGCAGAAGGACGTCAGTGTGGACAAAGAATGATCTTCACAGGTAGGACACGAGTGTGCCAGCGATGATGGGCTCGGGCATATTGTGCCGCTTAAGGAGGTCAAGCTTGTAGTGCAATTGGAGTAAAGTTGTTTCTGCGATCAACATTTACTGTTTTCCCCATTAAAATAATCGACTACCTGGAAAGTTTGCTCTGCTTTACATCTGTAAACCAATTCTAAGTTATCACACTGTAATTAATGCGCTTTATCAAACACCTGTCCTTATGGAGGCAGGTAGAACCAGACACATGGTGGCACTCTTTGGATGTAAGAGGGATTTGTCATGTTTCTGTGCCAAAATGTGTGTTTGACACTGTGAAGGATCAGAACTCTTCACACAGTCACAAGATAACAACACACAGCTCACGTTCTTCATTCGTCATGTCAAACTGGAGGGAACGGCAGCGTGATATCTGTCCTTGTTTTTTATTCTGTGGCTCTGTATGGAAGCAAACACAGTGGTGAGTAAACATGTGTCTCATTGACATTAGCTGTATTAATAAAACTCAGAAAAATAAGGGGACAGACGTCATTGTTTTGTAAAAGTTGTCTTTTTTGTGCTACAACTCGTGTTGTTTGTTCTACAGATCTCTTCAAGATTGTGAAGTTTTAGTCTGAAGTGATATTGTGTATCTTTTTTGTTTTATCTTGTGGCGCAAAGAAACTACAGTAAACACTAAACTTGCACAAAAACAATTGTATCAAGTTCAAAAGGACATTGCTCCAAGACAAGCTTTTCTTGCATTGATCAATTGTCAACTGAACCACGAGAAAAGATAAAACTAACAAATAAATAGTTGTATAAAAGTACAAAGTAATCCTTTGATGAATACTGTATTAGATGTTTCACTTCATAGATAACAACAAGCTCATTTCATTTGGAAAATAAACATCAAAATATGTAAATAACTATCAGGTAGGATTTATCAGCACTGTCAGTCTTATTGAATAAAGTCCAAATAAAGTACATGTAACATATTATATACTGAAAACCTTGTGTAAAAGTGTGAACCCTCCACGTTCAGTGAAAATAGATGGTTTGAAAATACTCAATGACGAAAGGACTGCGGTAACTATGGTAATTCCAGTACTTGTAATCCATTACTTCTGCCCCCTGATACTCACCTCAGTGATCGGCCTCCTCTCTGCAGCTCCTTTTCTCCTCCTCTTCTCCTCCATCTCCGAGCAGGACCGGACGGGGTCGGCGACTACAGGCCCAGATCGAACTATTTCCCCCGCTACGTCGGCGTGGGCGCGGCGTCACCCGAGGCCACGGGTGACCTGGGCTACCTGTGCCGAGCGGCGCCGGACGCCGCCCCGCCGGCGCCCCGGCAGAGCTTTGTGGGGGAGGTGGGCTGGGGGTGGCAGCACAACCAGCTGTTGAACAGCAGGACGCTGCTGAGCAATATGCAGATTAAGGTACGGCAACAGTCCACCTGGTACAGTGGATGCAAATGAGCATGCAGATGCATCTTCTCCGGGAACGCAAGGTGACACTGAGGCTGACTTTGAGGAGGAGGTGCGAATGATGAACGCAGTCGGAGGCTTTCTCACAATAAGTTCTGTATTCATTGGAGCTTTTATGCACCAGTACGAGTTTACATGCTGCGGGTCATGTAAATTCAGCATGTTTACAAACAAAAAACGAGCATATTTATTGCAATCATCGCACTGTCTTTCGGGAGAAACACAGAATTTCTTTTCTTGGAGTGAATTTTTCCACCAGTACAGGGAAGAATAACACCGCAAGTCTTATCTTTTGCCCTCTGTAACAGAGGACGGAGTTGCGGGCGGCGCTGGAGGACAGAGTGTCCCAGAGGTTTCAGGACAAACAGTAAGACACGCCTCATCGAGTGTTTTCCCCGAATCCGGTTCCTTACGTGCGCTGTGTCAGCCGAGCGAGAGCGTCTGAGGGCTTCACGGAATCGGAGCGTCTGCACTGCGGCTCACCTGCTTCCCTCGTCCATCACGCAGCACCTCCACCTCTGCGGGAGCCGCGGTCAGTGGGAAGCAGTCCTACGCACACAGACATGGGACAGAGACGCTGGAGACAGAAACTGACCAAGTAAGGCCCCAAATTACAGAATGTAAATGAATAGAACTTAAGAGCCAGGAAAAGACTAAATCAGAGGAATCTCACTTAAAAAGAGTAAAAAATAGGACTCCCAACTCTATCATTCATTTCCACACTCACTCATTGACTCGTTTGTCTATTCACTCAATCATTCATTAACTCCCCCCAAAACATCACATTGTTCCTTTGTTGGTAAATGGCCAACAGCAGAATACCTGACTGCCTGAAATGATCTGTAGTGACAAGGCTGGCCTTTGAAAGTCACCTCATTTGAACCCGGTTCAGCATCACTTGGAGATTCTTTCATCACGCGTCAGTCAGTCGGCATCACAACGCCACCGAAGAGACGTGTGAGAGGAGAGGCGCTGATTGGGAGGATGTCGGCTGAATCTGATCAACCCCGGAGGTCAATTATGCAAACAGACAACTGCAGCTTCTGATACAATTCACATTTCTCGACACATGCATAATTTACTGGCTACAAGCAAACCGCTCTGTCCAATTACTACTGTCTTTGCGTCTGGAGTGGGAGCTGCAGCCTTTTTGTATCCAAGGCTTTAACATATCTGAGAACTACGGTTTGTTAGCACAGTTGTAGTTCTTCAAGGAAACCATTGCAGTGTAAATCCAGCTGTTGTTTTCCTTTTATTTCATTCATCCAGCGGTAATTACTGCTGCTCTGAGGCGTTCCAGCCCCTTGGGGCCACCGCAGGCAGCAGACATCAGTTCTTGGAGCTCTTAATTATCTGAGTCACCGCCTCCATTCCTTCCAAATAGCCTCCCCAAGTGAGTGGATTTGCATCAACAAAAACATAGCGGAGGCTGCAGCTGATGAGCCGAGGCCGTAAAGACGAGCCCAACACAGGACACACAGAGGCAGAAAACATCCGTTTACTGTGACATCCGAACAAGACAAAATAAAATAACTGACAGGACTGACGGGAACTGTGAGGTCGCATCACTTGCCATGCTGTTAAAATAAGAGTGGCGTTTCTGTTAAGGTCATACGAAGAAATGTGACGTCTCAGTGTGTATTGGTGCATTGGATCAGGAAGTGTCCAGGTATTGCTTTTCTCTGCCATCAGTCACTGACAAACAGGGGACGACGCAAAGTCAATATTTTACGTCTGTCTAGACAGAAACTCGTGACAACACAACGGTCCAGGGATGTGGACACAACGTGTCGATTACTGAACAGTATTTTGTGAGAAACAATAACGCGGTAAAGGCCAAGCAACACACCATCGCATCACAATCTGCATGTCGGTGATGAATATGGCCTCGCATAATGTTGATTGAGCGCCGTTTTTGCCCAGTAAAAAGCCACAGAAAGGTTGCTTTTCATCATTTTGGATCATCGGGTCGTGACAAGAACTGAATCCAGTCGGTGCGGCCAACAGCCAGAGAGTCCTGTCAGACATCGGTCTCCCTAAAGAGGGTCAGAGGGATGCCGTTCTCAAGGGAAGTGTTTTACACTGTTTCCTTGACAAATCTGTGCTCTGGGTCATATGCGACAAAGGAAAGCCAAACAATAACACCGTGACCATTTCCTCTCAAATCCTCAGGCATGGAGGCCTCAAAGGCAACACACGTAAGGTTCATTTGTTAAGGTGAAGCTGTGTGTGGACCGAGGAGGCAGCAGGTCAGAAAAAGGAGAGTATTTATAGCGAGAGGTCTTCGAGGCAGAGGCGCAGGGGGAGCTTGTCGGTCAGAGCAAACCACAGGGGGGCAAGAGGAACTGGACCTCAGAGTGAAAGGCTGCAGTTGAGCCTGGTCGGCGGGAGGGGGGGGGGGTGAACGGAGTCAGATCAGGTCCAGCTAATGGAGAAGTGGCGACTGAGGAGGATAGAAGCTGGTTCGAAACGCTGAGACTGCAGGAGGAAGCCACAGGGCACTGGAGGAACATGCAAACTTTACCCAGAAAGCAGGCAAGCAAAAGGCGATGGTGTGATTTTTCTCCTCCTTTCATTTCCTCTATTGGCTCTCCATGAATAGAAAGGAAATATGAAACTGAAAAGTTCCGTCCAAGCAACTATTGTCCCATCAGTCATCAACCCTACAAGCACATAAACAACCTTGCTTGTTACTTGAAAAAAGAAACAACCTCGAAACAAACACAAAAATCTAAACACACCGTTATCATGAATTCTGAAAAAACAAGGTTATGCCTGAACATTAATTTGAATCAATTCTAATTGTGTAATTGTGATAATTTGCCGAAATGCACATCGCTCCATTCTGTTTTTTTGTGCCATCCAATTTTCCGGCCTGTCTTGTGGTGAACATAATGTTTGGCTCTGTGATGTCAACAGACTCTTGCTGGATTGGGTTTATTTTTCTCCCAGTGTGTCTCTGGCTATAAATGGCTCCAATATCTGTGTCCTTTCAGAAAGAACATGACGGATGACTCACAGGAAGGGCGAGCAGGGATCGTCGGTGGAACCAGCAGACGACCGTCTCCCACCTGCCGTCAACAAAGGTCCATAAACTGGGAGTCCAGTTCAACACCCCCCCCCCATTACACTTTCATTGTTGTTTTCTCATTGCAAAAACACCCTGAACAAATATCCCACTTTAATTCATCGCGTCGACTCATATTGTTGTCCTGCATCACACTGAGGATCTACGAGATTAAATTCCCGGTTAAAGCGAAAACTTTATCTCTTGTGCCCCCCAGGGTTCACAACCCAAATCTGAGTTTGTGTAAACCTTTGGCTATAGGATCGAGCTGGATGGATTTATCCCCCCCCCCCCCCCTTCTGATAGAACAACATGTCAGTCACACAACTGATTGCACGGAGCCAAAAATCCCTCGACAAAAGACGATTACCTAAAGCTTATCGTTCACATCAGCAGTCGGACACCGACTCGGGATTCTTCTTTCCCGAGCAGCAGGTACGTAATCCGTTGCGGCGGCCGGCAATCCGAGGCCTCGTGTCTCGTCTAGATAACCGCGCGGCTTGTTTGCTCAAGAAGAAACCAACGGCTTTCGGCCGATGAGCCACGCAGACATCAATTTTCTTAGGGTCAGCCACAATATGACTGCAATCTCGCTCCCACCTGGAGGCATGTCGCGGCGGAACGCTGTCGACACGGATCATTGCAGGCTTCACTGAGGCCGCCCGCGCGTCAGGGACACTTGACAATGGAATCGACTATTAAGAGGAGCTCAAGCAGTGTTTGACAGTCATCTCTTCATGTGTTTACGAGATGCCTCGGTCCAACAACCCTTAGTGCTGTCATTGTAATCATTTGTCATGACTTCATGTTGACAGCATTCGACTCAGGAGGTTCGTGAGATGAGTTCTTCTCATTTGAGGTCATCCGGACAAGATAAGGTCATTGTCCTTCCTCAACCGTCACAGCGGCTCTTGTTTAGGTTGCATATTTGTAGTTTCTGCTCACTTGTCTGTCTTTGAGTGGACTTCCTCTCCCGTAACCCGAGCCTTGGTTTGTTCCTTGTGAACTTTATTCCTGTTTGTTTGGCTTTTGAATCCACTGAGAGCCACATTTGGCTCTGTTTTCCCGTCACACATCAACATTAACAGCATGATTCTGGAAGCAGCTTTCTTTCAGGAAAAAGCAAAACAAAACAAATAAAGGATTAGTCTATTTATGGATTGTTTTTTGGGGGGATTTTCTTTTGTGTTGCAAAACTGTACCATTTCATGTGATACTGTGTGATGTCAAATTTTACTAAATGGTATAATGACAACGAGCCAGGTCTTGTGTTCATGTCTCAAAATTAAGGATGGAAGGAGAGGGAATGGAGCCTTGATGAGGTAAAACGGGTCACTGCGTGAAATGTCTGAAACTAGCAAATTTCAAATTTTAAGTTCAAGTTTAGTTCCAAAAAAGAAAAAAGAAAAACATGAATGTAATGGAACATTTTCCATATTTCCCCCCCTTTCTGTTCATTATTTTGTTGTGCTTTCACTAATCTTATTTTGAACAAAGCGCCAAGGAAATGGATGGGTAATCATAGATACGATTTGACACTCTAATTTCCAATGTAATTCTGTGCATTTTACTTCTGTTTTGGGATTTTCAATTTAAAAAAGAGTTGAAACTATTATTTTGATGGTGTTATTATCTTACTTCCGTTCGCTCTGGTCTTTTATTCTGAAAAACCCCTCCGTGACGCTCGGTATTCCTGTTCCGCTCCAGTGCACCGGCCGGGGTTTTAGCTATAGCCAGGTCAGGCGCCACGAACCTCCGTAGTCTTCAAAATGTCCCACCCAACACCGTCCGACAAGCCCTCCAAAGCAGACAACCCCCGCGTCTTCTTCGACGTGGACGTGGACGGACAGTCAGGTCGGGACATTTGACGTTTCCTGGCGGTTTTCCGACGTATTCCGAGCGCCCCCCCTTTTTTTTTTACCGTTAGTCATGTAAGCTAGCTTAGCACTACCCCCGAAACGCTCGAGTGGCTCGTATAAACTCATTTATGCGCCGCGCTCGTGCGGTCTTACGACTTGGTCATGAACTGAAACACATTAGTGAGACGTTGGCGCGGGTGGCGCTCGTGTGTGGTCTCAGTATCGGACGAGGATTAGCGCGATTTCACGGGCGCCTTTGTGAATGTATGAAACACGTGTAGCCGCTCAGTTACAATGTAACTGTCCCCAGCCTGAGCTTTGTTGCCATGATACTGTGACTTCGCGTTTATTCTCACCTGCCAAACACAGATGTAGCATTCGCTTAAAGAATCATGCATTTATCAGGCTGTGCTCACTCACAGGCCATTAGGTTTCTTTGAGTGTAAATTTAGCTGCCTTATAAGGTATTTATAAGGCTTCCAGACACCTTAACAAGCGCATCTCTCTCACTCTCAAGTCAAGATGATCAACAGTTTTCACGAGCTGTCTCCAACATGTTCACCTTGGACTGGAAATCTGTCACAACTTAGTGTTTTTTTCCTCTCTCTCTTTCTGGGAGTGCTGGTCTGTGACTGGTTCAGGATCATCAGGCTGCTCTGTTTTCTGTCCCCAGCCGGCCGCGTCGTCTTTGAGCTGTTTGCGGACGTCGTCCCCAAGACGGCCGAGAACTTCCGGGCGCTGTGCACCGGGGAGAAGGGCCTGGGCCAGTCCACCGGGAAGCCGCTGCACTTCAAAGGATGCCCCTTCCACCGGAGTAAAGCAGACCCCTACGTTCACGCTTTAACATTGCGCCGTGTTTAGCCGGAGCCGAGCGGCCTGCTGATGTTCCTCCACTATGTACTCATGCAAACAATCTGTTCCATTCATTATTGCCAGAAATAGTCCAATGAAATGTGGTGGTTGATGTCGGCCTTGACATTTATCATCAGTGTCTCTCAGGCTACCTGACTTGCCACAGTGCCAGATGGTTCCCCTGTCTCCTCAGAGGGCCCCCAATATCATCCTGTTTTGACAATTC
>JASSRZ010000049.1:17201732-17214069 GCA_032164315.1 Malacoctenus gilli | reverse complement strand
AAGACTGAAGCCTTCTGCACACAGTGACAAAAAAGGTCTTGCTTCAGAATAGGCTCCCGTAAACACAGGGTCACATAAATAAACCACCCGAAACCACTGAGCCAGCTGTGCTACATGTCACTCTTTAAGGGCCCCTGTATCACTATGTGAAAACCAGCATCGTTTTGCATGAACTCTGCTGAGCAGAGACGCGATGAACCTGGTCTGTGGCCGTATTGCCCCGCAAGCCAGGCTGGACCCCACAAGACCGTGAATTAACGATGGATCACAGCAGTGTCGCTCGGCCCGTCTTCCAGCGATTTCTCCCTCTGACCTGTCAATCAATCTGGGAGTCAGGTGCTGGGGTGGGACGCGTTAGGGTGACGGAAGCAGGAAACACTGCAGCCGCACACATGGACACATAGCAGAGTGTCTTTTCAGCATGTCAGCATAAAGCCTTCGACATGCAGCCGTACGCCTTCACTGTTTCCTGCTGCCAAGCCTTTCTGCAGCGGGTCGGCCTCTGCAGACGCTTTACAACGGAGCGGAGCCAGACGGAGTTATGAACAGAGACCACCTGGCCCGCTGGGTTCTATGGTTTATGCCATCTCACGATATTACAACTGAATATTCAGCTGTAGCACAGTGGGTTCACTGGGACGTTCCCTGGGAATGTCGAAAGACATTAAAGGCTCGTTTAATAAATGTGCAAATAAGAGGCGATTTTATGCAGACGAATAAAGAATATTGACTTAGACGAGTGCTGAATATTTACACACTTAAAGGCCGCTTCCTCATGCAGAGTAAACTGTTTAACAGTCATGAAATGAGCGTGCATTTAAAATGCAAATGGAGCTCATTTGAATCGAGTAATTGAGCCGTTTGATCTTTTTTTATGTTGCAAATGAAGACGACCAGTGAGCGGTTGATGTTTGCCAGCGTGGTTCATCGCGCAAAATTTTAAAAAAATAAATAAAACTGGCTGTAAATGTGTTTTTTCGGCAGTCATCAAGAAGTTCATGATCCAAGGAGGCGACTTCTCCAACCACAATGGGACGGGAGGCGAAAGCATCTACGGGGAGAAGTTTGAGGACGAGAACTTCCACTACAAGGTCATTTTCTCAGCAGCGCTCCCGCAGAGCGGCTCGCCTCCCGTTAGCCTTTCTAGTTCGGAACACGGACTGTGGCTTTAACCGCTGACACCCCGGGTTCTCGTGTGCGCAGCATGACAAAGTGGGCCTGCTGAGCATGGCCAACGCCGGGCCCAACACCAACGGCTCGCAGTTCTTCATCACCACCGTCCCCACGCCGCACCTGGACGGCAAGCACGTGGTCTTCGGACAAGTGCTGAAAGGAATGGGCGTGGTCAAGCTGCTGGAGTCCATCGACACTCAGGAGGACGCGCCTGTGAAGGTAACGCTGCTCGAATGCTGGAAATAGTCCATCCGTTGTTTCTTTTTTGGGCCATCTGTTATATTTTATACAACATTAAAGCTGTTTTCAAACCACAACAGAAGAACACGTCTCATTCCAAGCAGCAGAACATTTATTTAAATCTATTTTATTTTCATTCTGCCATATTTTATGGACATCTCAACTGTTTTATGAATCTGAAGCAATTTGAGGACTTATTCCTCCACCCTGCCACTGGTAAAATAAGGGAAAACAGCATGAAAGCACTCAAATGTCCTCACCCGTTTGGACGCCAGACTGCGAGCCAATGCAGAGTGCAGTAAAGAAGAAAGTGTGGCAGAAAGACACAGAAGGCAACCGTTTGACACCGATGACGAGCGGCAGCCTCTGCGCACCCATTCCTCACTGACACGTCGCGGGTGGAAAATCATTGGATTTTCCACACGAGGCCCGGCCGCACTATAAATATTTCGGTCTTAAGTTTCTGCTCCTGTGTGCTGCCGCAGCCGTGTGCCATAGCCGACTGTGGCGAGCATAAGGACGGGGACAGCTGGGGCGCCGCGGCCACCGACGGCTCCGGAGACGCCTACCCAGACTTCCCCGAGGACTCCGAGGTCGACTTCAAGGATGTGAGTGGGGGGGGGGGGGGGGGGGGGGCCGGATAGTGTCACACACCATGTTCTTATTATCAAGATGAGTGTTGGCTGTGTTTGTCAGAGAAGGCGTTTTTCAGGATCCGCACAAACTTAAAGCTCCAAAAAGAGGGAAGAAAAACATTTCTACTTTTCTTGAAGTAAAATAGCAGCAGGTTAACAAAGATCGAGCAGCACAGAGAGCATTGATCTCCCGACACTGAGTAGAGTCAAGTCAAGTGGAGACTTCACTACTTTTTGCGTAGTAGAAGCTCAGCCAGGGTTTGCAGCTATGCAGAGCGTTCCACAGTCACACAACAGAAACACCACCTCAAAGAGCAAAAAGCATCGAAAGTTGTTGAAAGAAAGACTAAATTGTCCTGATTTTTTGTTCTAAGTTGTCTCCCTTTTCTTTGTGCCGCTCTCCAGGTTGACAAAGTTCTGTCTGTTGCTGAGGATGTGAAGAATATCGGGAACACCCTGTTCAAAAACCAAGACTGGCAGGCAGCGGTGAACAAATACCTTAAAGCGCTCAGGTAACAAACACACGGTGCCCCCGTTGTTTTCAGAAGCGGTCACACATACACGAAGGCGTAATATGTATGTAATACTGCTTCAGTGCTTTAGATGGCAGCAGTGAGTCAGCTTAGTGCCGGGTTGGTCTTCAGCTCTGCTCCTGCAGGCTTTTGCAGCCTCTTCAGTCCAACCTGTGTGATTTGACAGACAAAACTCTTGTCAGAGTGAGAAGACTGAGTCGAGCTGCTGAGCTTGCTACCTTGAGTTTGATTCAATATCACATGCGATGGCCTTTAGAGGCCCATGCAACAAACCATTTTCAAGTAATTTCATCACTTGTCTGATGTTCAGAAACATTTGTTTCAGAAAAGCAATTAACACTTAAATTAACGAGCTGCGCTCCGAGTGCAGACCTTCTCCCAAGACGTTTGTTAACCTTTCCCGCTTCACCCCGGAGCACACCGGACTCTCTTGCAGGGCCAATCAACACACTGAGTCCACCCTGATGTGTGCTCTTACCCCCTGCTCAGGTACCTGGAGGCGGGCGGGGAGATCCTGGCAGAGGAGGCGCAGCAGAAGCTGGAGCCCACCGCTTTCAGCTGCTTCCTCAACACAGCCGCCTGCAAGCTGAAGATGCAGCTGTGGCAGGACGCCCTGGATAGCTGCAACGAGGTGACGCTGACACAACAGCTCAACACTCAAGTGGCTGAAACTGTATGGCAATTAAAGGAGGAACGACAGACAGTGAATTTGGCTGGAAAACAGCCAACATATCTGGGCTTCTATGACTTTTATATCCTCACATCGATTCCGTTGTTGAGTGGGATTTTGAGGAGCTTCTAGCTATTTCAACAAACGCTCCAGAAAGCGTTAACTCCTTCACGGAATCTGTATCACTTTGTGGTTGTCTGTTTCATTTATTTTAGCTGAAAAGCTAATTCCATCCTGGACAAACCACTGAAACACTCCTCAGTGTCTCGCCACATATAATCAGTCGTGCTCACACTGAAACCTTTTGAAGTAGGTGCTGCGTCCACGTGAGTGCGAAGCATTCTTCCCAGAAATAGCATTCATGTGCTAATCCGTCTGAATAGATTTCCTGCTGTGCTCCTTCCTATTCATTCAGCGGGGGGAAAACATAATCATAAAGAGCCATTTCATTCCTGTTGTCTTTTGCAGGCCCTGGAGCTGAACCAGGCCAACACAAAAGCACTTTTCCGGAGGGCTCAGGCCTGGCAAGGGTTAAAGGAGTACAGCAAAGCCATGGTAACGTCCCAACAGCGCTCGTGTAAAAGCCTCTTTTTATTGACAAGGGTGTCTTTCAAGTTGAAGGGCTGCATTTGGATCTCACCAGTGAAACGTTCCTATCGATAGAAACCAAGAACTCCATCACTCACCTTTAGCTCTAGCGCAACAAGTAGATGTGCAGAAATAGAACCTCAGTTGAGGTTCTGGATTCAGGTACTTTTCCCTGTTCCACAGAGATGGAAATCCTCCTGTTTGATCCAGTCGAGAACGTTCTGAGATCCGTTCTGTAAACTGCATTGGACTGAGGTTACATTGTGAAAACAGGCTGTTGTGTTCTTTCTTTGGGTTCCCACAATGTTTGGGACCTTTTCAGACAGGTTCAAACCTTCTCCTGCCTTGCCAAATAATTTCCTGTGTGTTGTGTTGCAGACTGATCTGAAGAAAGCTCAGGAAATCGCTCCAGAAGACAAGGGTGAGCTCTTCCTCATGCTTCTCTGGTGCCAACAATAAAAGGGGCTTTTCTTTGTGGCAAAGACAAATGGTTTTTCTTCTGCACGGCTACATAGTTACATGACTAACATTTTCTGCATATTAATGAGTATTATTCAAACGAGGCATTGAGCTGTTGGAGGTTAAAAAGGGTCAGATGCAGCTGGAGAAAGCACGATGTACGTTTCGTCGTTTACTCACCTAATGATGGGAAATAGGCGGAGTGTTGGACGGGAACTGGGCTGCAGGTTAAACAGAAGCCATCGTGCTTGTTTGAGTGGTTCCGACGACGACTTGATGCTCTGGAAGGAGACGGCTGCAGAACGTGTCAAAGCTTCGTTGTGCCGAGCGGGATTGAAAAAAAATCGACAGCTTCTCTCTGCTGTGCGACACAGTTTCTCCGCTCTGGATATTTTAAGCTGCAATTCATTGGCTGCAGGCAGCGAGATAAGAGCTATCGGCGGGCTTCCTGCTCCGCCCGGGCCTTCAGACGCACTCCGTCTTTTTGGGTTAAATAATCGGTGTGCAGGAAAACAGGCACAGCTTCCCGAAGTGTACACACAGGGACTATAAACGGTATTTCAAAGATTAATATTGAAAGGTGAGACGCTTGTTGAGCTTCACTAAATGTGACTCTTTTTCCCTTACAGCCATCAGCAATGAAATGAAGAGAGTCCAACTGAAAATCCAAGAGGAGAAGGAGAAGGAGAAGAAAATCTATGCCAAAATGTTTGCGTGAACTTTCACCCAAGTGTTATCATTTAGTAGAACGGGATCGTCTCTCTCGACAGTGGAAGCTGCACTTACTGTATGTACAGTGGTTTTATTTTGACGGGTTCCGCGCGTCCTCGAGCGGAGGCATCATTTACTGTAGTGAACTTTGACCTGACCTCCTCCTCCTCCTACCGAGCATCTTCACTGTCACGGATCGTCTCAGTGTCGAGTCCAATGCATGGCTGAATCCACTGTGCTGCGAACCTGGGTTAACACTGGCCTTCATCCTGACGTTCAGCAACATCTGACACGAGGGATTTTGATACAGCGCCCACGGCCACATACAGTATATCCATTTGTATTTATTTATGTTTTTTACAGAGGTCAATAAAACAAATGATAACAGTCGACTGTGGTCTGATTACTGGGACTCAAATGTGTAAAATATTTACAATACTGTGTGGAGAAAAGTTGCGGAAATGCGCTGCCAGTATTTCAGAAACAAAGCACCGGCTCGACAATCGTTCTTTTGAACACAGGTGATGTTTAAAGAGCAGCTGGTTCGGTAGTTCTGTTCCAAACGAAAGCGACTTCCGAATGCCCACATCAGCGCGGAGAGAAAGGAAACAGCCGGCTGGCTTCCATTTGACACGATCCAGTATTGTTCTGCGTTACTGATATAATTTAACAATCACAAAATGCACTTTTGTTCCAACTATTCTTTTGGTACTCAAACGGCTACATCGTTAGAATAGTGAGCTCTAGAAAGAGGCACTTAAGCCAGACACTGGCAACAACTGCAGCCCTGAATGTAGCGTAGTACTTTCTTAATTCAAGACAAAACGGTAATTAAAAAAAAACAAAACAAGAGGCAAGTCGTTCACATTCCGTTGTAAGCTGGTCCGCCGCCGCCCTCCGGCACCACCCAGTTGATGTTCTGGCTCGGGTCCTTGATGTCGCAGGTCTTGCAGTGGACACAGTTCTGAGCGTTTATCTGCAATCGCATCCCGTCTCCCGTTTCCAAGGGAACGTACTCGTACACACCTGAGGACGATAAGGGACGAGCGGAGCTGGTGAAAGACGGGCGATGCGAAACGAAGCGGGCTGCGCGGTGACACCGTGGTCAGCGCCCGACAACGCGAAGGTTCGATCGGTCTAAAAACGCCTGGGAAAATCATTTGGTGACTCCCAACCGTGGCCGTCGGCTGTCTTTCTGCGTTTGTCCACGGTGGAGTCCAAAGGTGATGCCACGAGGCAAACGAGGACTAATTACTGTCAACAATGAAACGTTCCAACATAACGATGAGAGAATCCAGATTTTGTGGCTAAATAACGATGACCGCGTCCCAGTGACGCTGAAGGGCTTCACGTTTCCTCAAGCTCCTGGCTGCGTCTTGCCGCCATGTGAATGAATGAAATTCTGCAGAAAGTGTTGCACTATCCCAGCTAACTGGTTCAATTCCCACAACTCAGGAAGAAATGATTAACCTCACTGACCCACGGCTGCAATGTTTACTCTAATAATTGCCGGCTGGCCTCGTTTAATCTCCTCCGTTGATTCTTGACGGGCCTCTGTTGGGCACAAAGTGCACGACTGTCGTGCTGCGATTAGCATTTTCTCGCACCCACGCCGGGGAGGCAGTGGCGGCGGCGGCGCCGTCGCACATCATTAAGTTCCCGAGTATCCGGAGGACTTCGGATGGAATCAGCGTCTCGGGGTCGGAGGAACGTGTTCAGCTGCGCTCCAAGTGAGACAAACAAAGCCGGCACCGTGCGGTCGCTAACCGTGTTTGGCCCGATTACTGTAAACACGCACACACGCGAACCAAGCACACCTCACAACAATGCGCCACCATCGCGGAACAACTCACATTCGATAAATATAAGTCGTTTGTTGTTTAGAATCCAAATGCGGCACTTTTCGTTTGTTTTGCTGCGTGCGCGGCTCTTTTGGGGTTTTTGTTCGCTGCCAAAAAGTCCATCAACACAGTTCTAAAGGAGGTAAACGAGGACAAATGAACTCAAATGGAGTTTGTGTCAAAAACTTGATGAAAATGAAACATTTTCTGTCGGTGTGTCAGATCTGGCGTGATCAGCTTAAATTGGAGCTGAAAAATGGAATCGTTTTACCTTCGTCGCAATTTATTTTGTCACATCCAGCCTTGTGTTTTGAAGTCAAATGAGACGCAGATCATGTTTGATGTCGACAAAACCGTAAAAACCACACAACCCTTCATTCGAATGCTCCAGTTCGCTCTTTCATCATTTGTAGTGCGCTGAAACAGAAGTTGTGCTTAAAACCAACTTTCTCGCCCTGCTATCAGCCACTAAAACCCTGAATCTCAGTAAAATAGCTCCACTCTGTACCGGAAAGGAGACGACTCATGATCTTGTTTATAGCCCTGCCTCCACTTGGAACATATAGACTGATGTCAATCTTGGCCTGCAATTCACTGTCCTTCTGTGCCACACGGAACAGATTAACTCTTATCTGATGCCCGCCAGATTGAGTTCGGCTGCGGCGGCGAAGGCGCCGCGGTTACCTGCGGGGCAGAAGCGCTGCTCGGGCCCGTCATAGATGGCCAGGTTCCGGGCGACCGGGACGCTGTCGTCTCTCAGGGTCAGGTGGGCGGGCTGGTCCCCCTCGTGGTTGGTGCCGCTCAGAGCCACGGAGGACAGCAGGTCGAAGCTTATCTTGCCGTCGGGCTTGGGGTACTCGATCGGCGTGCAGTCTTTGGCCGGCTTCAGCTGGAGCGCGTCGCTGCCTGCCGCAGATTAAACACAGCGGGTTCGGAAATGGTGATTTTGTTTGGGGAGTTTTGTTTTCCTGCAAAGATAACGCGACCTCAGCCGTCGCCTGTGCAAATACGGCCGGCGGTGTGTGGTTCAGGCTGGATCGCAGCGAAATAACTCGGCAACAAAAGCTGCAGTCTGTCCGCGTAAAAAGCTTGTTTGTAGCCAAGGTCAGGAAACTGGAGGTTGGCTGTTTTTTACTTGCACGACAAAGTTTTAAGTTAACAAATGTGTTGTTTTTTTTTGCTTTAGTAACATAACAGGTTGTTTTTACACTGAGTGAGGAATAAATAAGCCCACATTTTTCCTTTTTCTTCATAGAGGAACATCACTTCTCAGGTGTTAGACTATTTTCCTAATTTAAAGCAGTGCTTTGCAACAACAACACTGCGAGAGATCGTTAGGCTATGTTGCGGCAGCGTCCTGAGCTCTCCTGCCTCCCATGGCGTTCCAGCTTCAGCACACCTGATTGTAATGAGGCTCCTTATCAGAGGCTCTGAAGTGGGTTCACGATCGCGCCTTCATCAGATGCAGGTGTGTGTGTGAGTCGCATGCTTCTCGCGTTGCAGCCCCAACACACCTGAATCCAGTGAACGTGTCCACGCGAAGCTCTGCAAAGCGCCTGATAACGAGCCTCATTACAATCAACCGCGAGGAAGCTGGGACACGCCGACGACCGCGCAGGTCGGCGGCCCACCGGGACCAGCAGAGCCAACCTCCGGATATAGCGTTAAAATACCCAATTCCAAGTGAAACTCCAGTGACCAACTCTAAACTCACATGGTCAATCTAGTTGAATTTTGAATTCCCTGCACAAATTACATAGAAAAGCTTTATATATAGTTGGCACAGATTGCGCTCTGTGACACTCACCACAGTGTTTGAGTGTCCAGGGCTCTTTGCCCCGGAGGATCCAGTAGAAAAGGCCCGTGTAGACCATCCCGCCGTACAGGCCAAAGTAATTATGGAAGGAGGGCCGGATGTTTCTCACAGAGTGCAGCTCCTTCCACACCCAGGAGCTCTGCAGGCTCTCAGCATACTCGGGCACATGGAGGCCTGGACGCGACACGTGAGGCACAAAGATCGTCAGTCCGCCGTGCGTTATGAAAAGCATATTTGTACCACAATGCTTCTTTTTTTTTTTTTTTGTTGGAGCATTACGTGTCTCCGGCACGCTTCCAAGAAGGTAAACAGTTCCTGTTCCGAGCAGTACGCTCAGATTTCACAGTGGAGCCTCTGAACTTTGCTTCCATGACAAAGTGTCCTGTGAAACACTGCGTCCCAGACACAGAAAACCCAAACGATCATTTGAAGACCGTTTGAATAAAGAAACTGTTAAAAAAACGTGAAACGTTGGTTTCGTTTCACACTGTAGGAAAGTTGCCAAAGTGTTTATAGGACAGAAGCGGGTCTTTAATCCCCCTTTGGCGCTATTGAACCTTTGCCTCGGTTCTTCTGGAAACTTGTTCCCACAGGTCCTTTTAATGATGCTGCAGTTCTTTGAAGAGTGCGCCTGTCGACCGAGCACAGAGCCCGTGTCCTGACGGCACCCCCGCTTCAACTTTTCTCATGTTGACTTTAAAACACCCAGAGTTTATTGGCTGACCTTCCAGAGCCGTTATCTGCCACACCGCCTGGTGGAACACAGGTTGTGCGAGAACGTTGGCGATGACGGGACCCCCCCCCCAATAAAATTGAACTCTCTTTAAGGACGAGCGACTGTTTGTTCTGGTTTCCCCAGTTCAAAAGAGAGAACTTTCAAACGCCGTGAGGGAGATACTCCAACGAATGCCATATTGGGACCATCGGCGGGGGGGGGGGGCTGGGTACCTGCCGTCTCCGACTCCAGTTCTTCCGCTGTGACTTTGGGGAAAATGGCCTCAGCAGCCAGCATGCCGCTCTTCATGGCCGTGTGGGTGCCTTTGATTTTGGGGACGTTCATGAAACCGGGGCTGCAGCCGATCAGCAGCCCGCCGGGGAAGGTCAGCTTCGGGATAGACTGGACAGGAAACACACAGACACACAAACGCACACGCACACACACACACACACAGAGTTCAAGGTGTCTTTTTTTATCCATTCGGTTTGACTTCCTGGGTTCTAACCTCATGACAGCTGTTTCATCCCAGCTGCCCATCGAGCAAACATGTCGCTCAATCTTTCGCGATTCCTACATCTGGTTCAAAACACCTACAGAATGCAGGAACACGGGACAGGGCATCTGCATGCAGCTCACCAATGGGATTCATTGGTGACAAACCATTCGTTCATCCACTGAGAATACACATACGTTTGGATACAGCTATTGGTTGGTGAGTCAACAGCTTGTCTGTACTTTTCCTCTGACCTAAATCACCTGAACTTGGTCTTTAAGCATCAAAATATCCTCACAGTGAAAACAGCTTTGTCTGACAAAGCAGGAGTTACAACCACCGAGTACAAAAATTGAACCCGGCCATGTTATTGGATCACAAACACAATTCGGCGTCAATAATTAAAGCACACAAATACACAGCTTGGCACCGGCGCCACCGGGAACATCTCAGTAAACACACAAATCTGTGTGCGCCGGCTGGTGTTCTGTGGCAACACCTTTCAATTTATCACTTCAGTTAATCCGACTCTGACATTTCACATTCTGTCGATGGCTCTGATAAATATGGAAAACTGAACGCAAAAATTAGCCCATCTAGTGAGTCCCCGTGATGAGGAGATTTGTTGATGCCGTCGCGCCTACCTGCATCCCTCCCTCATTGAGGGCCCTCGCTCCGTACGCAATCCTGGTGGCCCCCTCCAGTGTGGGCGCCACGAAAGGGTGGTGCTTCCATCGCTGGAACTCTCGGAAGGGGCTCAGGTAAGGATTGGAGTAGTCCAGCCCCACCTGCAGGCAGCGGCGAAACAAAGACATCAATGAGAGATCTCATCCAAGCCGGCTCCCATCTCAATTTGTGGCTAAAAAGACCCTTCGACCCCCGCAGCAAGTCGAGCCCAAACAGATCTAGGATCGATGATGACGCGATAGCAGACCAGATCAATCGATGGAACTCAACCATAACTGGAAGAGTATCAAAACTTTGGGTTTGAAACTGGAGTCTGTGGAGTGTTGGAAATCCACCATCCAGGGATAGAGTGGCCACAGTCTCATGTGAGGCAACGTAAAGACTCAGCACACAGCGAGAAGCCCTTTCAAATCACATTCGGGCAACGAGGACTCATGATGTCATTCATCTGACAACGTCTTCATTTGCAGTATTACTGGAAGACTGAAATGCTGCATCTTCATCTTCACTATCTGGACGGCGAATGTCATGGAACCAACAGAGTCTGTTAGCACAATCTAAGGCCAGATTCTCTCACTTGGATGAAAACGTCCTTGGTCACGGAGGCGAAAAAAATAGAGTTACAGTCATGCCTTTGTGGGTTTCTGATGAATGCAAATGACAGTGAGGACAAAGGTGGGGCAGTTTTTCAGTCTCGCGGCTGTCAGTGGGGGCCAGTTGTCCTTGGAGCTCACCCTCGAATGTTTTCGAATGCAGAAGTCGCCGGAAAATCGGAATATTTTTCAAACTGCGACTGCTTCAAGGAGCATAGTGACCCTCTCGCTGCGATTTCAGAGGTGGACCTATTGAAGTTTTTGGCGCCGACAGCGGTAAGTCGGCTCGAGGGCAGCACTCGCGCTCTGGGCATCCCTGAACCCGCCGCCTTACGGTCTTCTGCTGCAGTGTGCCGACATGAGCATCGACACGGCTGAACCGCAGCAGCGCTTTGTTATCAGCCTCCGCTTGCACTGAGTGAAATGCAATGTCGAACAGAGAGCTGAAAACCGGCGAGCTTCTGTCTCCATTGTTTACGTCCTCTTGTCCGTTGGAGCTTAGTGAATGATTGCTGCTTCGCGTAGTCGCACGGAACTCGTGGTAAAAGCAAACCGTAGGAACTAACAAGGATCAATAACAACTTAAGCTGCGTCACCTAATACGGAAATAGAGTTGAGATTTTAATATTGTGTGACATTTAGCTATGACAAGTGGCTTTAATGGCCTTTGGGTTATTCTTTTAGAACATCGTCAACTTGTAACAACTGGCTCTGTGAAATAGATGCCCAAAAAATGTCGCAGCAAGACACGTTTCTCGAGGGTGCTAAATTATTTTCTGACCAGCTGGAATGCTCCAACCCACTGAAGACTTTCTAGTTTGGAATTTCAACATGTGAAACAACTGGACTGAACCTCAAAAACTTGAAATACCCCCCCCCCCCAATCAACAGTTATGAATTCACGATTGTTCCCCTCATTTAGTCCGACAAAAAAATCTGCAGGATCCGTCGCTGGTTGAGCGTTCAAACCTGTAATTGCTGTTCATGAGCACTTTGAATTAACATTTTTGGAGAAACTCCAAATGTGTGAAAGTCCACGCGTTGCGTTCAAGAATCCTGAGACGCTGGGAGCAAAACCACACAAAGTACAAGGCGTATTTATCGAGAAATACACACACACACACACACACACACACACACACACACACACACACACACACACACACACACACACACACAC
>JASSRZ010000049.1:17147941-17165892 GCA_032164315.1 Malacoctenus gilli | reverse complement strand
GTCGAACGAGGTCGGACACTGAACATCTGAAATTGTAAACTGTGAATTTGTTCATTTTGGGAGTGTCATAAGACACATGTGTGTCTAAGCCGACAAAATCACCAACGTTTAAATGTTGATTTCTTGGTTGGTCCATTTCATTTTAAAGGGTACGTGCAACTTTAGTTTCTTCACACATTTTTATTTCATGGTATTTTGGTACAGTGGTACTCATTTTGAGTTCATTACTTCTACTTCTGAATTGCAAATAGAACAGTACGGCACCAGAAAATAAATTTCTATGTTGTGCCACAGTTTCCAGAGTTGTCTGGATCGGTTCTTTCTCTTTCCCATTCTTAAGGGTTCCCTTATACTGTGTGAGTAATATTGTTTCTGGGCAACTAACTAGTAGCTCACAGAGGTTGAGGTACTGTATATATTATATTGTGTTATATCTATCTATATATGTGTAAACTATCACCTGCTGGAAAAACTGGGATTGAGCCACTTCACCATCAACCGCTAATACTCAGGATCCTGTTTAAAATATTGTATATTGATACTTCCAGCGCCAGGAAGGGGTTACACAGGTAACTGGTTGGGGCCAAGAAGAAGGCCAATTTTTCCATCCCAGGAGTTCATTGTGTGACAGCTGGTGTGGTTGAAGTTTCTCTGTACCCCACCTGCCATGAAGCGGCGCCAAGGCAATGATCAGATTTCTGCCGCCACCGTGGTGAGATTCAATTAAAACCTCCGACCGGGCCTCCGAGGAGCTCCAAGCGATCTGCACAACAGACGACTGCCTCAAGATGGTTAATGTTACCTTTCACTTGCATACAACTGTGAGCTTCATAAATGATGTGCAGCTCTGAGGGAAATAAACCACCCGGCCTTTTCTGATGTGTTGGGGGGGGGGGGGGGTGACGACAAACAAGGGTCACGGCGGCATCGTCGCACCTCTTTGGGTGACACTTGAACCAAAGCGTGCGGGAGACGGCGTGAAGCACCGCTGACGGTGTTTTGTGGGAGTTGCTCCGTGTCACAGAGGTCTCCTTTGATTCCGCTGTTTAAATGCACCGACAGCAGACAGTGACAGATTACGAATGAACGCATGGCTGCGTGCTCTGCCCGCGCGGGGGGGAACTTTAAATGTCAGTTTGGATCAGCACCTTGGTGCCCTTCTTTTTGTTGAATGGCAGCGAGACACTCGGCAGGCCAACGCATGGTCCGTGAGATACAGACGTCACGTTTGTATTTGGTGAACCGGCGGAGGCGAGAAAAGAAGCACTGAGCTGAGCGATGATGGGACGTAAATAAAACAGGTGCCTGATGAAGAGCTGGACATTTTTCTTGCTTACGTAACCGAGAAACTGACAAAGAGAAATAATCTATTTTATATAGAGCGATAAAGGTCCTCTTTTTATGTCGTTTGAGATGAATCGATCTGTTCTCCTGAGAGTTTTATTTCATCGACTGTTTCTCTCACACTCTGACCTGAATGTTGTCTCACACTTACTTTTGTCACTCGAGAGACGGCGGGCGCTCACTGATGGAGCCGCTGTCCTCGATGATCTGGACCTAAAACCTACAAAAACCCTTATCGCCCGTACATCCACAGCGGAGCTTTGCTCCCACACTGTGTACAATTCATGTCCTCTTAGGCTGTCAGAGCGAGATCTCGGCAGCAATTCTCACCATTGGCTGAACCATCTATCACTGCGAAACGTTCCTCTGGTGCAGGACGTCAGGGACGAACACAGCGTGGGAGGAAGTGCTGCATGGAGACGGCCTCTGAAGGAGCGGAGGAAATAAAGAAGCTGCAGCAACGCTTTTGAGAAAGTAAAGTCAAGTGTTAAAGGAGTGTGTTCAGTTTTCAGACCTACAAAGAAAAACCATCAAACAATGGGTAGAAATGTAGCCGCGTTTCTCCTTTCCAACAAACTGACTGTTAAATGAATCAAATCCAAATAGTTCCTTCAAATTACTTGATTAAATGTTTATTTTTTTTGAGATAGAAATTATTTCCCAGAATATTTTATGATATTTAAATTGAATAAATAAGTATTCTTATTCTTTTTCCGATTATAAAATTTTCATATTGGATAATTTTATGAAAGCAATATTAATTCATGTATTATTATTATTATTATTATTATTGATTATTATTATAATTATTTAGAGTAGTTGTCGCGGAGTAGTATTTAAAAAAAAATGATTATTCATTTAGCAGATGTACATTGTCGTCTTTTTCACAACACATGGAGTGTTCAAGTGAATCAAATTGCATAACTGAGACTCCTCCTCCTTCGCTGCCCTCCTCTTAAGGGACTGACGAAGAATTTGCCTCACAGGAAAGACAAACTGTGTGTTGGACCCCTAACTCCCGTACTGGACAACTCTATTAGCCATAATCCTCTTTGGTGCAGGAGGGGTGAGGCCAGCATACGACTGCTGTTGAGAAGGAATTACTTTTCTCCACGATGTGAGGGGAGGGGGACGGTGGGGGTCCTCAGAAGGGGGAGAGGAGGGTGAGCTTGGCACTATGTGGACGATTCCTTCCACTGAGATACTTCATGAATGAATCAAAAAAAGGAAGAAAATGTGACTTTGCACCTTCACAAAAGGAGGAGCTCACCTTAAAGCACCAAACCCTCCTCTGCTGCTCATGCTCGTGCTTCGCACATCCAGATGCGTGAGGAGTTTAAGGTGAAAAAAATTATGCACGGAAGCATAATGTCGGCTTAATATTCCAAGAGATACTTTGAAGCAGAGGGAGCGACTCCTGAGGAGGTTTAAACATGAAGAAAAAACCCTCAGTTCTTCTTTTCCTTTATTTCTTGACACAGATCTGAGAGATGTCAAAAGCTTTTATTTTCCATTTCCAATCCCACCAGATTTTTGTTTCACATCAATTAATGTATGTAAATCTGCGCGCACATCAACCGGGGACGTTGTCATCCTTCAGTCATGCGACGAGGCCTCAGTTTGAGTCTCACAAGTGCTTCATCAAACAGAACAATCGAAGGGCTTTGCTTCTGCTGTTTTCTCTGTCGTATGTTGCGCAAGTTTACTGCCGGTTTACATGAAAGAAGAGGAACGGAAAGAGCAACGAATGCATGATGGAGTCCGTTTTCACAGCCTCCTCCTCTCTGCGTCGCCGCTCGCAGCTGAATGTCATGTAAACTCCGAGAAGACATCTGTCCCTCAGTTCCCTCCGAGCCAATCAGGACCTCAAAAAAAGACAATTCATCTGCCGGTGATTCATCTCCGGGCCTCCAAAACAACCGTAGTATTTACGTAACGCTGTAATTGTCAGACGTTCCGTTCAAGCCGGCTTTTATAATTTGCTCTTGACGCCTCAGTACGGTTCTTGGTAACTGGGACATCTTCACTATATTTAACTTTTATTTTGTTTGGACAAGCGGGTCCTTCTGCTGAGTCCCTGCCAGACGTCTCTCTCTCGCTCTCTCTCTCTCTGTGTCTGTCTCTGTCTCTCTCTCTGTCTCTCTCTCTGTCTCTCTCTCCCTTTCTCTCCCTCTCCCTCTCTCCCTCCAATGGCCTCTCGGTCCGTCTACTCCCAAAACTGGCACAGTCCATTCATACTGTGGGGAAGCTGGCCTGAAACAGAAATCTAAGGAATATTTTTAAGCGGATGTTTTCAGTTCTTATACGTTTAAGTCCGTCAGACAATTGCCAATGTTGCTGATTGAAAGCTCCGGTGACATGTACGACTTAAATCCCCTCGTAAGGAAGGAAAAGACATCGCGAAGTGCAACCAATCAGGAAGCAATGATGCATTTAATGACTCCCAATTCTTCTTGTTTATGACTTCCTGTTATCCAGCCTGATTAAACCCCCCTTAACTATCTTCTGATTTTTTTTCTTTCTTATTAGGTTTAAATATTATTTTTGTTTCATAGTTTTCATATCTGGTTACGTTTTTTTTTTTTTTATCATCCTGTAATATTTTCTTTTATGCTCCAAATCGACGCTGACACAAGAGTTCCCCCAAACAGCACCTGTAATTCAGGCGCACATGACTCACGCTGTTCCTTTGAGGTGGTGGAGGCCAATCGTGACGCGATCAGCGGCAGACTGAGTTTCTCTCTTTTGGGATATTGTGTCCCAGTAAACTAAAGCTGCTGTCAGGGAGGAAATTTATGTTTTCATTTCACAGACCATGATGGATGTCTCCCTATTGTTGTGCTATATTGGAGCTAAAGTCTTTTGAGTCAAATATGCCCTCCTTGTCCTCAAAGCCCTGAACCTCTGTTTTTTTAACGTCGTGAAAAAAAACCCCAAAAGGGGCTCATTTAAAATACCAAACCCTGATATAAAACGAATTATAAAAGTGGATAAAATGCTTTGATATTTTTCGGGCTCCCGTGTGGAGCATCGTGCGACACGCGCGTCTCCGTGGTGACATTTTTCACAGTTCAACAGAAGCACTTCACTGCATCAGTGTGAGCGCAGAGCGCGCTGCGACACACTGTACCGAGCGCGAGGAGACTCCGACCGCGCTGCCGCCGTTGGCGAGGCTGCGCCTCAAACTCGACGTGGGGGAAACCCTTAAACGCCCCACAGCATTGGGAAAAAGGAAGCCTAATTGTCACCGGCAACAGAAAGGCCACATTGATTTGCAGCAGCAGCAGCAGCAGCAGCAGCAGCCACGCATGGCTCACTCCACCAACAACTATATCTGGGGGGCGAGCGCCAAAACTGATTAAACCTTCTTCTTTCTTTTCTTTCTTTTTTCTTTTTTTTTTTTTTTTAACCTGCGGCTCGGCCATCAAAAAAAAAGAAGAAAGGACTCATCTCGGTCGACAGGAGGGTAATTGGAGCCTCACCTTCGATTCTTCAAACAGTTGGAGATTCACGGAGCGATGGAGTGAGCGACGGGAGGTCGGTGTTCCCGCCACCTTTTGCTTTCACTTTAAAAAAAAAAAAAAAATGTTTGGACCGTCGCTCTTTTTGGACGGAGGTGTGTTCGGCTGGCTGTGGCCTCCGCTGAAGACATGTCACATTCAAGGGCAAAGATTTTCTCTCTCTCTTGCTCTGTTTTATTTCTTCCAGAGGGGAAATGAGGTCTCTCACACCTTTTCGGAGAAGCCTCCTCTAAGCCGAAATGGGAAATTAATATTTGAGCGTCAGTCAATCCCGCTGAAACTGGAGAGCTCGGCGAATGCAACGAGGGGCTTTGGAGCGGTCGGGCAATAGATCAGCTTTACTTCACCGCGCTGCTTTTTGAGTTACCTGTGGATGAGCACAAGATAATGGAAGCAGCTCTCTCTTTGTTTTGTTGTACCAGAAACTCACAAGTGAAATGCTCCTTTAACCAGCAGTTGACTCATTTGGTGCAGATAAACCGCTTGCTACTGTATCCTAGAAAAGACAGAGATCCAAAGTCCGTTTCTATGTGTGAGAGGGCTTGTTGCTCTGACTTGGCAGAGGACGCAGCAGAGGACGGGGGTCGAGTCCCTACAACACCTTCACACATGTGTTGCGAATGCTAATTGCGCAGGACACATTGCTGTTGGTGTGAGTGCGAATGCACATGATGATAAAAATACCCTCACAAAAGCTGAACTAATCCTCAACCTCCTCATTTTTTCTGCCAATATAGTCCGAGGGGACACAATGACCTCCTGAGTGGGGGGCCACAAAGGGCAGGATGCCCCTCCTTCTGTTGGAAGGGAATATCAAAACCTCTTTCTGTTTTGCAGTAAAGTCCCATTTTATTGTGTGTTTGTGTATGTGTGTGTGTGTGTGTGTGAGGGGGCTTTTAAGGGCCTCTAGGAACTTGACTTCAGTCAGCTTTGCTGTCATATTGTTTCCAGGGAAACCAAGAAATGCTTCTTTCACGAGTTCAAAGGGCACACATGTTTTAAGAGGGAGTAACTGTCCTGATGCCTGCACGTCCCCCGTCCCCCCCAAACACCTTTGAACAGCTGGATGACACAGAAGTTCAATGGAAACACGATGGCAGCTGTGGTTCTGGCTGTTCATGTCACCATCAAACCTCTTTAACACTCTGAAAGCGGAGCCGAGTGTGTTAAATTGACAGATTAGATATTTTTTCCTCCTTCCGCTCTTTGAAGTCAAAACGCTTCGTCTCACGGAATTACTATTTATTTTTGGAAATTAACTCGTGACCTCAATTTGGTTTTAACTCTGATATATTGGTACTGTTTATCGACATCAGCTGGCTCCCTGTCGATTCTGTCTGCACTGTGTCGGAGCTGAAGGCTGCTCGAGGATCAGCTGAGCAGACGTGAGATTCACTCTGGTTAGTTGGATGATTTGATGTGAGATAAACTTAGCAAAGCAAAGATGAGCGAAGCTAGGATAGGCTTAACAAGCAATACTGGAAAAAAGGTGAAAATAAACTCACATGTGCTCAGTTAAGTATAGCCCTAAGATAGGTTTCATTAAGCCTAGCTCATATAAGCTGATCTGGCTGAGTTCACAAAAGCTTAACTGACCTGAGATATGGAACGCTATCATGAACTGGATCCAGGAAATAATCCAGATTGAGCTAAACTCATACAAGTTAAACTAACTGAGCTGAATTGAGCAAGGATGAAGTGAACTAAGATACACAAAGAGAAAACGGGTGAAAATCGACTCTGCAAAATCAAACTGATCTAAAAGAAGCTGAACGAATTTAAATTGCTCAAAAAAGTTGGTAAGTTCACTTTAATGTGCATATTTCTCGAAGGCCGAGGCCACATGGACAATATTCTTCCTCATTCGACAGAAAGAGAGGGTTCACAAACTCATTTGGCCGGTTGGCTATTATGGGATTTGAGAAAATGTGTGTTTAAATAACTAAATGACGCCCGTTCTAAATGAGTTGGCTAAAGTGCTGATTAACTCCTCCGGCTACCTCACCTCTGCCCCCATTTCTGTCAATGTCAGCCCCCCCTCCTCTGCCGGCACATCTGCTGCACCACCTCTCATCTCACGCTGTAATATTCATCGCTGATGTACACGGCTGGAGCAGATGGCATGCTCACACTCGCAAACACACGCACACACACACACACACACACACACACACGTGCGCACATATAGGCAACGGTGGACACACACTTCCTTGATACGCACGGTCTCTTGTTTGCTTTCTCCTTTAAAGGGGATGAAACTCTGCGATGGAGGATGGAAAAACTGGGCAAACAGTGTTACGGGGCCTCATTAATCAGCACACAGCGCGAAGCTGCAGGTGAGATCGGGCCATTCCGAATGCCTGATTAGGCTTTATGTGCGAGCTAATGGTTTTTCTTGTCTATCTGTAGAAGTGAGACCTGGAGGGCAGCGACAACAGTTCAAGGTCAGTGTTTAACGCCACGCTGGAAACTCGCCACAGAAACGGACCCTCTGTCTTTGAGCGTCTTGCTTTGAGGCCACTCGGGATGTATCAAAAAGAGCAGCGTCACCGTGCCTGGATGAGGTCATCACAACGGTTTAGGTGTTAAATAAAAAGGAAATGGTTCGACTAGGCGTCTTGAATCGTATCATTTCGTCTGTAACCGTTACATCCTCAGAGGCGACTCGAGAGGTGCTCGTGTAAATACCGTTAAAACCCACAGAAGTTGGAAACACGTTGCAGCCGTTTCATGCAGGCTGTCGGTTAAAATGCATTTCAGCTGCGGGCTCGTTTGCTTCACTTATTTACGATACATGTCGTCGACATATGTGGGCACTCAGAGCTGAAACAGATGCAATGGAAGCGGGACCCCGGATGACCGAAGAGGCGAGTGACTGAATGGGGTTGCTGGTGGTGATGCATGCAGATGGAGAGAAGGTTGGGAGTGATTCATTGTGAAGGGCCAGAGCGGTTGGGTGGGCGGGTGGAGAGGGTGGAGAGGGGGGCCGGGCGAGGAGCCGGGCGGCGGCAGCGGCGGAAACCGCAGACGTTCAACTTTGCCGCTGCAGGAGCAGGTGTGCGGCTTCACTGAAGCAATGCATAAATGTTAAATGGAGAGACAGATGATGAAATATACATCACAGCCTGATTGATTTCCACTCAGTGACTGAGTGTGTGTGTGTGCGGGAGGCGATTACTCATGTTGTGAGGACAACACCTATCCAAATGTGCCTCCGTCAACCGTTCCGTCGTCGGGGCGGGATCCTGTTTGTAAGGTTCGATGAATGTTGAACGGTCGGCTATTGTTCTGATTCAACTTGCGTTTGAGTGATGAAACTCATCTCTGCTTTCACTGAGAGAGTCCTTATTTGGAAGTCTTTCTCAGGCTGAAGCGACTGAACAGGAACAAGCAAAACCTCTTTATAGTTGTCGAGGTTTTATGACGCACGCTGACATGCGGAAGGCCCACGGTGACAGAATCCCCAAAAGCTCCCGGCATCTCTGAAACACCCGCGCATGACTTGAAGTAAATCTGAGCGAGCAGCGCGATAACGGCGAACAATGGAGACATCTGGCACTCCCTCACCCCTCTGGGACCCTTCGGTGGCCCCCGTGCGGAGCTCCTAAAGCTGCACCGTACACGTCCCCCCCCCCCGTAAGTAAGAATGTATTCTTTCTCAATCACTGTCATCTGGATTATCGCATAAATCGTATCAGGAGCGCCGAGCGAGCGCGGGCGATGGGGCTGTCGCGGGATCACAGGTGGGTTCGACACAATGAGCCCGGTTACTTGTACAGTGGAAATACGATCTTAATTATTGTGTCCGGAGAGATGCTTCTGTAGAAGACAGGAGCTGTCTGGTTATGTGACTCCGTCCCAACACTCTGGTGTCTTTCTACCGATCGTTAACTTATTGAATGTGCTTTTTTTTTTTCACATCAGCACGTACGTATAAATCATGGTTGTTTGTCATTATTTACAGGTGCTGAGATAAATCTGACAGAAGGCTAATGCATGTCTGAAATCAATGTCCACGCGCCCAACATGATTACGTGACGACTTCCTGTATCAGATTTTTTTATGGCCATTTTTTGTCAATATATTTATGCGACTGCAACTTTCCATTACTGCATTCCCCAAGTGGTGCCGCGCTGGGGAGAGGGTATTGTTGCAGTAGGAGTGGAGGTCCTGATGCATTAGTGGGAGCGAGAGTCACATGTTAGCGACGCAACACAGACATGGAGCACTATGAATGAGGATGATGCATGATGAAGGCCTTTTTTTTTTTAACCATCAGAGTATGTAGAGTGTGTGCGTAACGGCTGCCTTAGGTGCTCTGCGAGATGAAATGAAGCTGATGACATGAAGGCATGCGCTGGCAGCCAAACTGCAGGAGATAACTTTGGCTTTAATCTTTAACCGCCACCTTGACCCGACACTTAGAGGAGGACATTACCGTCCCCGGCGCGCCCGGTTTGATGATGTAACGCGTGACCCTCGGGGAATCGGCCACTAAAAGTCTTGTGTCGCCCTGTCACGTTCACCCTTTCCTCACCAAGGCGTCGCCGCTCTCCCTCCTCCTTGCCCCGCCTCCCCTGCTGGATGTCCCCCCCCCTGCATTCCCGCCACTTTCCGTCCTCTTTTTAATGTCTTTTTATGTTACTCTGAGAGTTTAGGCGCCTGGATGAACCCAAAACCCCGGGCAGGCAGCGCGCCTCGACCGTGGAGCTGCTCAGCGGAGAAAAGAAACTGCAAAGCTGCACTAATAACGTCCCCCTGAATATTTTAGACACAATTTATTTTTAATCCGCCGGCTGGAAATCAGAGTGATTCAGTTCCATATTGTGGCCCCCGGGGGTGTTTCGTGGCTCATCCTTTTTTAATGACCACACTTCTGTCCGTCCAGAGGGAGGGAGGGGGGGGAGTTGGGACGCGGTATACTGGCCTATAACTCTGACAGGAAGGACGTGGTCGGATCAGCTGACAGGATCTCCGAGGAAGAACCGGGAAGTTTTTGCGCGTGGGAGACGTGCAACCTGTAACCCCCGTGCTGGTTCGCTGGTTGGTCCACACGCATGCCAGGACTTCGATTGGAGGTTCGATCAAGCGAGGGAGTTTTAGAAAAAGTCCTTCACAGTCACCCGTTTTGCTGCGCTAAATTGAGAAGCAGCAGGTTTTAAGGGAGGGGGGTGAGAAGTCTACATACATTAGGTAATTCAGATTTGCTGAGGGTGCATGTGACTGTTTGCTCGGGCTTTAAGTGCATCGCTTGCTGCCGCGCTTCACAAAGCACTCTTACAGTTTTCCGTTAAAATTTAATCGCGTCAACACGAGCACCAACTTTTTTTTATTTTTATTTTTTTAATACAAGCGTCTGATTTTGGCGCCGTACGTGACTCGCGCCTCGTTTCAGATTGATCGTGACTGGCACCTGAAGTCACCGACTGCTGACACGTTTTAATACATTTCCTGCGTTGAGATGAGTCAGAGATCCAATAAGAGCCATTATCGGAGATTGTATTACTAAATTAGGGCCACTGGGACGCGCTTCCCCTCCGCCAAAGCAGCTCTGATGCCTTCCCGGGGGAAATGAAGAAATACGCAATAGAGAGATCAACAAAGAGACCACCGGAGCAGAACTGGAGGATGGAATTAAATATTCCACCCATCCTTCTCCTGCATTCATGGTTTCATATAGGAGCCGGCGGTATACGAAGACACTCAGAGACACCTGCTCCATTATGGACGTCACAGCCAAATCAATGGATTTGCCACTTTCTGTTCTGACAGAAAAGAGCAAGAAAAAAACCCCCCTGTCAATTATGTGTAATTCCACCCACAGTAATTATGGTTGAAGTCACATAGGTCCCTAATGATCCCGATTTTCTCAGCACAACATAAATCTGTGACATAAGCCAAGACGCAGTCCTTTGAGAGTACATGAACCGACATATCAAGGGCAGTTGGGTAGTTGCCCCTCAGGTATACGTGTCACATGATGCGCTCTGAATGCAATTATTTGAATTGACCCTGAAGAGAGAAAGAGAGCGAGAGAGAGAGAGAGGAGGGACTGCTTGCTGGCACAAGCGTCTGGCCTCCAGCAACGGAAGAAACACTTACATACAAAAAAAGAAGAGAAACTCGGAGATAAAATGTGAAAAATAAAAATCTGTTCGAGTGCGGTACGTTCCACGAGCTTGTTCAATTCAACTTGTGTGTTGTCGTGCCAAAACCAGCTTTTGGATTTGACTTTTTACAGTCTTTGTAGAAAGTTTGTACCTTTAAATGTAAATCTAATTCCTTGGCACTTGGCAACACCACACCAGTGTGCAATTAACAGAGATACATACGACATTCATATCCAGATACATGAAGGAATAACTAAAAAGAGACTAAATATGTTACAGGTTACACTTCAAAACAAACTATCTATTCAAAATCAGATGTCGGGGTGGGCCCAGTGTGGTACCCAGAGGTACACCTTAAGTAACTGACTGAAAACCACCATAGCAGAAAATTCACTTTTACTTTTAGCTGCAAATGAGTGGGATTGAAGTTGGAGCCATGCACAAGCCAATCCTGGTATGAATCGTGTGAATCAATACTTTCTTATCGGACTTCATATGTGAACATTGGGGGGGATTTCTTCGAGCGGCATTAAAGAGAAAGTTCACACGCAGCCTGCTGGTGCTGCGGAAAGCAGGCTTCCAGCAGGAGAATACGTCTGTTCTCCACGGCTGAATTATTAATGCGCAACTACAATAGGTATTTTTAGTTTGGACGCAGTGTACAATATTCATACCATTAACCATACCTGCCCATCATCCTGGGAACAATGGACCTTTAATTGAATGCAGAAAACCCTGGCAGCATTAAGCACATGTGCCAACACAGCGCCGGTGACTGCAGTGGCAAGATGACAAAAGCTGTTAAGATTGAAATCCTGAGTTTCACTTTGCTGTGCAACGCATGAATTAAACAGGATCCAACTGTGGGGAAAGTGCAGCGGAAGGGTCACAGTTTTATTCCTGCAACCTCACAGCAACACGGTTTGGGAAGTGCAGCCAGCTTTTTTTTTTTTTCTTTCTTTTTTTTCCCTCTTAAATTGATTCAATTTCTCCGTTTGAATCGCAGACAGAGATAAGCAATCAGAGGGGAGAGGATTTGCAACCGATATTTAATTACTGATAAAATTACATCACTGGAAACATAATCTGTTTGTTTCGCAGATAAATCTTTTGAGACTTTCGCTCGGATAATTTCTTTCTCTTTTTTTTTTTTCTAATGTACTGATCAAAACTGTCAGATGCAATAAATTCCTACACAGCTCATCTAATCCCTTGCGATTTTCTGTCTCGATCATCTCTGGGACAAAAAAACAAAACCAAACACATGTCTGACACGTTTTTTTCCCACCATGTTGAGTAATTAAATAATGCAGTCAAGTGATTCCCATTTGAAGGAGGGGTTTCCTGTGGACCCTCAAGTCACTGACGTGCATCTGTTTGACCTAACGACAGCTGATGCTTAAACGCAAATGCAACGTGCCAGTGATTTCGAGAACGGCAGGGAAAAAATGGGTTACTCTGTGAAAGATACAAATATAAAGACTCGTGGCATGAGATAAATATGTCATCAATAGTCAGCGATTGAAAGCCCTCACAGAAGCTATTTCTACTTGAATAAATACATGGAGATGCTGGTCTTTCGGCCGATGTACCTCAGCACTCTGCCTGCTGATATCTGCTGTAAACGACATCCTGCTGCCCCAGCCGCCGTATATCTTCTCTCGACGTGAGGCGCAAACGCATCTTTTACGTGTCCTGTCCGTCAAATGCAGGAAAATGTTGACAGGATAAAAGGGGGTCCTGATCAGAGCGCCGGGCGTGAACTCTGCGGCGAGCGGCGGACCGCCGTCGCATACTGGGACATAAAGGAGATGATTTAGTGCTCGTTCGTTGGTTGGAGACGTAGAATGGAGCGGCGAGGACGCGGAGCCTGGAAACAGCAGAGAAGCGCTGAGATGAATAGAGGTGCTGGGCTCGATCAGGAATAAAGCAGTGGGCGGGTGGGCGGAGGTGGGGGGGTGCGGCGGGTGGGGGTTGGCATGGGTTTCCATTTAGAAACAGAGAAACTGCTGAGGAGCACCTGTCGTCACAATCTGTCCACCTCCACAGCGCGGCTCGGTGAGGGGACTCGCAGGCAGCGGCCGCTTCGGAGCGGCGGCGATGTATTCGGTTTGATCTCGCTCCGTATCGCCGCCGCCGCCGCCGCAGCGTCGTCTCGTGGATACCGCGCCCCTCTCGCTCAAGCGCAGCCCCGTTTTTGCTCTTCTCGTGTTTTTCGTGCAGCGCCACAGGACGTTGCAGATGTCCCCCCGCCTCGCGTCCTAATGATCAGTGGGATGATAATTGCGCCAGAAACACACGTGCTTTTCTTCAAGGACAAGGCCGGACACACACACACACACACACACACACACACACACGTTGATCCGTTCGCTCCTGCGACATCCGACATCTCGTGGGCTGCCGCATCTCCAACGCGAGCCTCCGAAAGACGCAGACGGATGAAGTTTATCTGAAGCAATGAGCATAAACATAATATTGATGCGAGGGGCCCCTGGGTCTCCTGGTTAACAGGTTCTGACACCTGGCAGGAGCTTGATAGATCAGGGGCCAAGTAGATGAAGGCTGCAGGCACGGGAAAGCCTTATTACAGTCTGACAGAGGAGAGTAGCAGCTGAGATCCATCACCCTCTGGGGAACTGCGTGTGTGCGTACATGTGCGCGCGTGTGTGTGTGTGTGTTTGTAGATTAAGAGAGGGTGGTGTGCAAAGGGCGGGGGGGGGGGGGACTTGACTGGCAAATGGAAACCTTAAAGAGTGCGAAGCCGTCACACAATGCGAGGCCGCTTCTCCTCCCAGGCTACCTGGGACGTGCGATGCGGCTGTTTGTATGTCTGTCTGTCACCCCGGCTCCCACCGCGAGTCCTCAGGGGGTGCACCGCTCCCGGGTACGATTTTTTGATGTTCGGCGTTATCGACGGGGAGAAGAAGAGGCTGACAGCCGTGGAGGTGTTGGCAGCGGCGTTTCTGATCAGGGCCAAGCATCAACAAGCGGCGTTTAAAAAAAAATATATATATCACCGCTCACTTTTATACGTGTGCGTTATTGATTTCGTTGAACGATGAAATCTTTAAGAGGCTGCGGCTTCTCTTCCTGTGTCTGGTTTGTCCTAATGCAAACAGGTCGAGCACAAGAATTTTCTGCTCTTTGTTTCGAGTCGGGGGAAGCTTGGAAAGATGCTATTTGGGTAAAGGTGACACTATAATCTGCACGAAAATGAGTGTGATGAAGTCGTTTGTGGTGTCTGTTAAGATTGCTGGAACATCATCAAATCCCCCCCCCCTCAAAGGTTCACGCGAGGGGGTTAAAGATGGCCAAGTCTGTCCGCATGGGGAAGGTGTCATCTGCCGAGAGCCTGAACCCCGAGCTGCTCCCGATGACGTGCAGCCATCGTGCACAGCAGCCATCATCACTGACGTGCGAGTGTGCGAATGATTTCGTGCTCCGATGGATAACTGCGACCCATTGGTCAAACCGTGCGACATCAGCATCCATCATTACACAGACATATTCCAGGATCACCATGGGGACAATGTCAGTGGTTCACATTGTCATTAGCTGAGTCTCCGTCTTCTTCGTGTGAACGTTGAACAGTCTATTTGAAAGAAAACATATTTCACGGCCCTGTTTTTTCGCGCCCATTAGGGCCAAACACTCAAAGAATGAGTCATGTACGTGATGGATCAGGGAAAAAATCCAATCTGACTCTGCCAGCGGAGCAGACATGCATGCACAGTAAGCTGCCATAAACATCGGGCCTTCAGCATGCAGAATAATAATGTCCCAATCAATAAATAATGAGACTCAGCTGAGTGCCCGGCATGCTTATCAAGCTGGGCGCGCCGCGCCGCGCCGCTCACAACGCTCCACATTCGCTGGCCCGCCGCAGAAACTCGTGTTGACCAACAGGCAACTTTGCGCCCGAACCTCCCTGCGGCCCCGAGATCACGTCGTGTTTATGCAACAGGCAGGATCGGACCCGAAAAAAGCAAGTCAAAGCTCGGGGCGGAGTGTCTCCAGGTGAAGGTTTCCCCATGATGCGCGGAGCCACGGCGCTCTGACCCCCCCCTTCCCCCCCCCCTTTCTGCTCAGTCTTCATGAATTTACAGGGGGAAGGCGGTTCTGCCGGTCGGGGCCTGTTTCCTCTCCATCGCCGCCCCGTAAGTCTGCGGCTCCACGCCGGCGTGTTCGCCATCTGTAGTCATCAGGCAACACTTGCCTGCTGAACATTCATGGCAGTCATTCCTGCCCACAGTGAAATACACCAATAAACAAAGGATTCTTTGGTGTTGGCCGATTTTTTTTTGTATCTCTCAAACAGGAGATAAAACTACAAGTACAAAATTACCAAAAAACAAAGGCTCTTCAACTAAAATATCTCTAAGCCTCAGATGATTATTCCAATCGATGATTCTCCTCCGGTGCTTTTTTGCTTGTGGGTGGTGCAAAAAACAGAAAAAAAGTAAAACACATAAAAATGAAGGATCATCAAAGAATTTGAAGTGAAAAATACAAATTTAATGTCTCGAATCCCCCCCCCCCCAAAAAAAAAAACTTCAAATAGACTCGAACGTTGCAATTCGCAGTGGGAGTCGTGGCAGAGGCATGACGAGTGCAGATCCGTGCACCGACACTCCTTCAGGGCAAAGAAAATCTCTGCTGTATGATTCAATAAGTCTCACTTCAGGGAGGTGCGAGATGTCCAAGTCACAATAAAAAAAACAACACACGCACCGACAGAAAACTCCGAGTCTGTACACAGTCAGTTCCCTCCATAACGAGACGTTATCACTCGGCGTTCACGACAGAAACACGTCTCCGTATTCATGCTTTCGAGGCTGGAAGAGAAAGCCTAGAAGTCATTTTATAAAGCTTAGTGAGATAATTGAACTTTTTGGGGAGAAAAATTTATGTCAGACACTATTGTTCCCGGCAGGGTGTTTTTTTTTTTCTTCTTCCTGTGTCTTTAGCACCTGCCTGGAGGGGCTCTTTAGCAACATATTTCACTTGGCTTTGCGGGCAGCCAAAAAAAGCCAGTGCTGCTCGCTCACAGACCTCCAAGCACTCCCCCATGGGGGCCATGTCGCGCCCCCTGAAAACAAACTCGCTCAAGCGTCTGTCTCTCAGCAACGTCGAAAGCCACGAATTACTGACACAGAGCAGGAGCGAACGGGTTTTTTTTTTTTTTTTTGCTTCTTTTTTTTGGCGGCTAACTGAATTGACAGAATGACGGAGGTCGCTTTTGCTTTGTGGTCGTTGGCACCAAACGGTTCCAAGGAGCAGGTTGCGTTGTCGTCCCCCCCCTCGCGCGCCCGTCCTCGTCCAACCCCAGCTACGGTTATTTATTTCCAGCCTTGGTCCTGGTGCTTTTCTGGCTCTCGTACCTCTCGCACGTCCACCTGCGTTACGCCGTTTCCCACTAAAACGCCATGCTGACAGGTGAGAAGAAGCAGCTCTCCGGGCCAGGAGCTGGCTGTCACAAACGCGCTGTTATGGCAGCATGAATGTTGAAATAATGCCCCCCCCTCAAAAAAAAGTTCCAGTCATAAATGAGTCACAAAGTTGACTAATGCTCGAGCCTGTAATGTAAAACTGTCATTCAGAGACTTTGGTTTATTACAGGAGAGAAAAAAACTGGTGACATCACCCGAACCTGGAATTTTAGGGAAAATAAAGAAATCTTCCAACAAGCCACGACTCTGACAGGCTTTACGTTTCATGATGTCATTTGTTGAGTGAATTTACTGCTTTTTTTCGTACTAATTTACTCTTAGGTATTTAAAGTGACAAAGGACAGAAAACCTTAATTTTGGACATGTCAAAGTGATTTAACACAGGACTGTCCTTTGCAATACAATGTTCAGACGTGTGTGTGTGTATGTGTGTCTGTGATCTGAATGGTTTCATGAACTTGATCCTGCAGTCTTGCTGTCTTTGCGAAGGATTCACTGTCCTGGGAAGACATGAAAAAAATGTGTGTGTGTCAGAGAGAGAATCTTCTTGTTCTGCTGCACTTATAAGGACATAGTCAGGCCTTCGCGCTGATCCATAGGTCCTCCTGTAAATACGTCTCCTGAGTTTCTCCATCTATTGTCCCTTTCAAATCCCCTTGCATGTTGGATTAATGTGACTTGCCTGATAGTTAGCCATGCAAAATGGTCCCCCATCTTCTGCTTGTAGTTGGTTTCAAAGCTACGATTTTTGTAGAAATGTGGTGAAACCATTTCTTGACGCTTTAGTGTAAACTGTGTCAAGTGACTTCATCAACGTGCTCCTGTTGTGTGACATATCGTTTGAAAGCTCTCCAGCTATGTGTCGGGGTCTTTCTTTCTGACTGAATTAAATCTGCCTGAAGGAAAATCAATGCCCCCTCCCTCGGAGGAGGTGTTTCCTGGGCGACAACTGAGATGAAGTCACCCTGAATACACTGTATAACTGGTCATCCATCCATGGAAATAGTGTCAAACCTCAGTGATCCCCACCGCCAAGTGTTCGCCTGCCGCTCTGTCATGACCCCCCCCCCCCCCCGTTCTCCTCCCGCCCAACCAGCCATATGTCAACAGCCCTCCCGAGACCATGACACACTTTCACCTCCGCCTATAGAAAGCAGATTGACTCTGGCATTGAAAACAGATCACATAAATGGCTCGGAACAACAACGAAACAAGAAAAAATATGAAATACGAAAGTATAATGACAATACATTAACAGTTATTGTAATAATACAGAGAGGAGCCAAAAGGTAAGAAATGAAACACAAATGTGGTTTGTTTGTACATAAACATGCAGCCTCCCCAATAGGATGCACACTCACACAACACTGTTGATCAGCAGCCCAGATCATCCTTGCGGTTTTACTCGCACAGGGTGAATAAATCAGGGACAGCGAGTGCACTGAATAAAATGTAATCTTGGTGGTCTCCGGTCGCCACGGCCGACCCGTTCTGGGGGGGGGGGGGGGGGGGGGGGGGGGGGG
>JASSRZ010000049.1:17135347-17141146 GCA_032164315.1 Malacoctenus gilli | reverse complement strand
ACATCTTCCCAAAGCGATGTATCAAAATTGCAAAATACATGTTTTTTTGTGGAAAAACAGTAGCAGAAATGACACCTGATCATGTCTCTACTTTCATTTTTGCCTTTGCTTAATCACTGTTTATCTTGCGTGCTGGAACAAAAGCACGAAATCTTAGATTCACTTCACCCAAAAATGTTCCAAATTAGCGAAATTGGTTTCTCTGGTTGGCTGAGGTGCACATTGATTTGGACATTAAACACTCATTTGTGAACTCCTGGAAAACACAAGAATCGAGTCTCCAACAAAGAAAACGTCAATGGTGCCGGTGAGAGAATCGGAGACATTCCCCCCCCCAGACCTGTAGAAACCGCGCGGCGCGTCTCTGAACATAGTTTGATGATGAGGTAATCAACTTGAAGGTGTGATGGCGAAAAAGCACGAGGTACTGAAGAGGGGACATATGGCCCGAACGGAAGAAAAGCAGGATTATCTTCGTGGAAGCGAAGTGAAGTCAGCCGTTTTCACGAAGACGTGTGACATTCATTAACGCTCACCATGAGGGGGGGCGGAGCTAAGGCACCTCAGCGCTGCAAGCTGCCACAGGCAGATTTATGGAGCGGCGGCGTGGATTATTCCACCTCACAAAAGACTCCAGCCGTGATTCGGATACTTGGATGTTGTTTTCTTTGCACGTTGCAGTTTATCAGCCGGCCTCACTGGTGTTACCAGTTGCTAGTTGGTGCCCTGATGTGACGTTAGCTGCAGGCGAAGCGGAGCAGGTGCAACGAAACAAATGGTTTTCTTTGCACGATTCGCTTGAAGCAATATTGGGTGAAATAAAGTTATACTTAATAATCCTTTTAAAGAGATTTCTTCCCTGCATTTAATCCTTCCTGCCAGGAGTTAATCTTAGCCACACTTACCCGGAGCGAACGGGGGCTCGAGCGAGGTGCAAAGGAAACAGTGGGGCCGGGGGGGGCTCAGGGGTCCACAGTGATGGTGGTGAGGGTGGGTGGGGGGGGGGGCGCTCAGCAGGTGTCATGTTGCTTGTGAAACATCTACATCAGAGCTGCCACGCAGAGCTCGATGCTCACGCGCAGCTCACTTGAGGAAGCAGAGCCCCAGTGTTCCTCCGATCGTCCTGCCCCCACTTCAGCAGCGTGAAGCGCTTAACCCGAGCAAGAGGTTCAATCCACCAGAGCAATCCGACATGCTTTTGTGGGTGTGCGGAGACTTTCAGGAGTTGGTGCGATGTCAGTCGAGCGCAGGTTGTTAAACGCCCACCGGGCCTTGGGGAGACGTCTAATCAGGCAAAATAAGTGACACCTGTGGGTGGAAGCTGGCGCACCTTGGACTAAACCTCAGCTGAACGTGCCTGACGACTCCACGATATGCTGCAGGACTCAGCCTCATGGCAATGTGTGTTGTTGTCTGTTGGAAAGACCTTTTATTGGAGGATTATGTCAATTAAAACAATGAAAACTTCCTCCGAAACTGCATGAAGAATAAGAGTTTGGGTGGTAACCAAGCTGTTCTGAACTACACTGGTGTGTGATTTTAAGGGGGTCACAACAGAAGTCCAGCGCAAGACAAAAACATCAGTTCACTTTGAAAATCAGGTGAAAAGTAGCACTGGACTACCATTATGACAGTGGGTGGAGGGAACATGCTCTAAAAACAAATTGATCCTCAAATAGCCCTGTGAATGAACAATGATGACAAACCTGTTCTTCAAGCCAAAATAGCAACATGGGGCCTTTTAAATCGCATTTTTTCCGGCCCCTGGCGACTGGCGCAGAGTGGAACCCGCTTTCACATTGATCAGAAAAAACACCGTTGGCAACGTTTGATGGATGGATAAAGTAGATTGAATTACTGGTGCTGATAAATTAGAGGGACTGAAAATACATGTTAATTCTCCTTTTTCTTTTCATCGGGCCCCCTTAAACTGATGAGTATGATGAATTTCCTCTCATCGGCAGCAGTTTGATATGATTGCGAACAGCTTTGACTGATGTTAGTTGTCATTTTGCTGGTAGGGTCAAAGCAGAGACAGCAGCTCTGCAGCTCTCCAACAGTACCCTTACATGGTATAAACAATACGTCCACTAAAATGAAAGTAACTGCCATTAGTGATCGCACGTACTGAGATGTGAGTGTGTGTCTGGGGGAGGGGGGGTTGTTTCAAATGAATTGCACACTGCAAGTTTAACAAGAGATCAGCCACTTTTTATTTAGAAAGAGTCCCAAAAAATAAACAAGTTAGCACACATTCCATATACAAAATGTCAGTGGAATAGCCTGAATATGTGATGAAACTGGATTTAGCCACTACGGTATATGCTTCTATTGTTGGTTACAAAAAAAACAACAACAGTGATCATAAGAATAGAAGAGTTCGACTCCCTGCTGGCTGCAGAGGAGGGGAAGTCGGATCAATTGGCGGAAAAAGTGAAATAAAAAAAACAAAAGAAGTAAGATCGTTTTAAGTGCTCAGCTTCACAAGCTGTGTTGTAACTCATGGTGACGTTGTGTAATTAAAGGAAAATCAACTTTATTCAAATTTCCTATTTATCAAAACAAAGTCATTCTGGCAAAGGGGGGGAATAACATTTTTTATATTTTACAATTTTGTATAAAATATATGTTTATATGTATATCTTGTATATATGTTTTACATGGTGTTTCCAATTTTCAAACAGCAAAACTTCACAACTTCAACAGTAAAATGAGAAAAACGCATGTGTTGGGTTTTTTTTTTTGGCAGTATGGAGATAAACCGATGGAGTATTCGCGGCGACGAACATGCAACTGGTGCTACTTTTATTGTCCGATCGATGCAAAAAACACATGAGAGACTGGAAAACAAAGCGGTCAAAGGCTATTGTATTGAGCACTGTCATTGCCACCAACTGTACATCTAGTTACAAAAGTTACAGAATGTATCAGAGTCATTTACATTCACTGAGATGACAGTGAGCGAGTATAATAGGACTATATTCATATCTACTGGCACTAGAATTTGGCACTCTTACTTATTTGGCATTTTGAAATCATCACGTAAACCATGTGGATGTGGATGCCTCTTTTTGATATCACTTCAGAATGAGATGCAGTAATACCATACTATATATATATTTATATAGATATACTTATGTATTCTTTTTTTTTTTTTGCCTTTTTTTGTCGCTGTTTTCCGTTTATGGCGTGTAAACAGATCGATTCTCCCTCGAGAGCAGAGCGGCAACCGTGGTCCTCGTCGGAAAACAAAACAAAACAAAACAAAACAAAAAACACAAACGGCAGAAAAGCACTGAAGCAAACGAAGTGGGACAGAAAGTTAGAAGGCGACGGAATCGCGGCACCAACTCCGACAAGAAAGAACGTAGAAGGACTGAGTCCCCATGTCAAGCATTGACAGAGAGTTCATATCAACACCAAATGCTAAAGAATAGAATATACAGGAAAGTTCAGAGTAGGAATTAATTACATGATTTCACCGTCTCACTCCTCGTATGCAATGTATTTGGCTTTAAAAATATGGAACTAGAAGCTGTTTTAGTATTTCTTCTGTCTTTATACTCACACATTTAGATGTTTATATCCAACCAGTTATGTAAGCAAGTTTATTTAAAAGCTATTTTGTGAAAATACATAAAAATATTTTTTCGATAAAGGTTTTTTTTTTTGCAAATTTTCTTAGAAAAAAAAAGAAGAAGAAGAAGAAAGGACATTTTTCACATCTTAATGCAGATGATGTCAAGTGTGCTTGAAAATCCTGTTTGGTGGCGGCGGCGGGTACGGAAACAGTGTGTTGGAGACGACATCTTTCCCTGACGCGCACACACGCGCGCACACTCTCTACACGCACGCAGAGCAGAGATGGAGCTCCGACGGACCTCACTTCAGTCCAAGTCCAGACAGACAGGAAAGCACGGTGTCGGGGAAACCAAAGTGAAATAAAAAACAAACCAGGAGCCTTCCCTTCTTTTTTTTCTTTTGTTTTTTTTTTTTGTTGATTCTGAGATTAAAACTCCGCTCAGAACATCTCAGATGGTGAGAAACAGAGACAGCGAGCGACAACGCGAGTCTTTTGTGACCACCCGGAAACAAAGCCTCCACCTCCTTCTTTTCCTCGTTCACCGTACGGACAGAAAGCAAAGTGCCGAACCGGAGGGAAGGAGGAGAACGACTCAGGAAAAAACCAAACAAAACGAAAAAAAGACGGAGAGAAATCACTCTATTTGAAACCATTGTAAGGCACTCAGAAGTTTCTCATTGATCAGGACAGATCTGTCAGGCTGACGTTCAGTCCCATGTCAGGTCTCACGTACGGGACAGCGTGGACAGCTTTAGGAAACTCTGGAGTCATCACCCGACCATTCTCCCCAGTACTCCCTGTGACAGAAAGTCTTGCTTTATTCCTCATGGCGTCCCCAAAGGTCATCTATAAAAACACACAGAGTCACGTGTACACCCAGGCCGACACAACCATTTGCCACATTCGCACGCGCACACACACACACACACACACACGGATCCATACACAAGACAAGAGGTGACATGTTAGACGCATCACAGCATCGCCACAGTTATACGCTTAGAAAATATAAATATAGAGATATAGAAAAAGGTACAAAAACATGACGATGCCGATGGGAACTGAACGTGACGTCCATGGGTAACACAATGCCGGATGCAAGTGATCATGTAAAGGCTTCCGCATGGTCATTGCAAGCATTACTGTTGGGATGTGTTACTAGGACAGAGGCATAAACGAGCATGGCCATCAACAGTCATACATGAAAATGGTCTCAAAGAGCAAGGAAACTGAAACGGACGAACACAGTTTAAGGCTTTAAAGAAGGAGGGGGGGAGGAGGTATCTCGCTCTCGCTCTTTCGCTCTCAATAAATCATAAGTCACCAAATACATACGATCCCGTGGCCAACCTCTTCATTCACTAACACTGAAGGATGGAACGGATGGAGCCAAAAAAAGCGTGCATTTGGGGGGAATTTATGAAAACCTCGTTCCCTACCCCCTAAATTTTTACACTTTCGATCCCATATACGTTGTAACCTTCCTTATAAGTTGCAAAATTCTGTGAATTCTGCGAGGAAGTTGGGTTAATATTCTGTGCATTCTTTGCCACCTTCATTCGTTTCGCCTCGGCTCGGGACTTGTAACAGAACTCAATCAAGGCCACCAGCATGGCCAAACCGAGTCCTCCGACCAGAATGTAGAAGACCCCAGCCACGTTGCTCAGGCTGAGGGCGCTCGTCTTCTCCTGCAAAGTGCACACGAGACGGAGATCAGCGGCGGCGGGCACGGGCGCCGGGAAACACACACTTCAAAACCAACACGAACACCAAACCAAACCAAAATCACGACAAAAATAAACTAGAAAAAAAAAAGAACAGACCACAAATGCACCACTACATCATTTTAGCGTCATTTTGGTATTAAATAAACAATAATACTTGAAAAACAAAGCACAAAAAAAACAAGACAAAAACACATCGGTACTTTTTTCAGGTGGGGTCAATTTAAAGCAATGTTGTGGGAAAGGTTAGTAATTGAATTAAAATGAAATGCAGCAGCATTGGACTTCTATGTGTGGTGGATCTAGGTGTGAGGGTGTGTTTGTGTGTGTGTGTGTGTGTGTGTGTGGGCGGGGGAATTTGTACTGTACGAGGACCATTTACATGGGTTGCCCTAAGCTGTTACAGAACGTGCTCAAAGACCTTTTTACTTAGAGACAGAGACAAGAGGGGCAGACAGCCTGGTGATCAACCAATTAGGATCTGACACATAC
>JASSRZ010000049.1:17127847-17132847 GCA_032164315.1 Malacoctenus gilli | reverse complement strand
AGTCGTTGAAGAAAAGCAGTGTACTGCGAGGGTTTCGCAAAAAATCACAAGCAGGTCAAACAGCACTTAATCCTACATCGCTACGATAGCTTACGATAAAAACACTTTAAGCAATCACTTGAAAAGTTATATGAAATGAGAGAGAGAGCAGAGCAACAAGTCAAAAGGTTACCAGAAACATAGAAAAAGACATAAGCTAAGACAAGAACTAGACAAAAATAGTAAAGGAGAATGATCTAGAAATTTAGAACAAACAGAGATCGTCGTGAGAATGGTTCGAATTAAAGATTCAAAAGGATTCGGATGCTTCCTCCAAGGGAATAGTTCTAGATTTAAAAAGATAAACCCAGGTTAAAACTCCTGGACAAAGTAGCCCTTCATCTCCACTTCAAGTCTTCAAGTTAACGATTGTCAGTTACTCCAGTTTTCATTGTGAAAAAAACATTTTGGTTTGCAATTTATCGACTTACAATAAATTGCAATGGTTTATCAGAGAATTTGAAGGGGAAGGGGGGAATTACCTTATCTCCTTATACAAACCAGAGACACATAAGCAAAGCTACATCAGGGTAGGTGGGATACTATAACAACATTGGACACATTGTTATACTATTCCACCCACCTTAATGAGGATCCTTTCGGCGTGGCGATCCCGTAGCCTTTGGAGTCGAGGTTGCCTCCCACCTTCATGGTGTCGCAGGGCTTTCGCTGCTCGATGTACTCGTTCATGGTGGACTCCAACAGGTAGGCGTACTTGCCCTTGGACTTGCGGACCCTCAGGACCCCCTCGGCCGTGGTTTTCACGAACACGGAGGGTTCTGCGCTGCGCATGTAAGTCCACATTTTGTCAAAGAGGGCAATCTTTGAACGCTGCACGGAGGGAAGACAAACAAAGGAGGACAAAGGATGAAGAAGCTTCTGGGAAAACTTTTATTTTGAAAGTCCCTGTTTTTGAATGTTGGTTGAAAGGGAGCCAAAGGGTTCGGCTTCTCTGTAATGCCTCGGGCTCGATGGAAAATGAGGTTGGGACTCCGCTAATTAATCACACTAAGAACCGAGTGGAGTCAAGTGCAGTAGAGCCAAGTAGGTGCTCGCAGAAAAGCCCCATAATTGTAAAAGTGCAATCACTTGTAGTTATATCTCATTGAGGTTTCCACTGTTTCAGTGTAAAGAGTGAGCAGTGCTCGGAAAAATAAGCTTTTCTTCTTTGGTTTTCCTGCCGTTCAAGAATAGAAGCGCTTACCCTGAAAAACTCTTTAGTGGAGCCAGAGTCCAAAGTCCCATAAGCTATCTCAGTCTGTTTGGCCAGGTCCTCGGCGCTCTCGATGGGAGAAACCATCCTCTCGACAGTCAGGAAAGCAGCCAGGTTGGCCGTATAGGAGGAGATGATGATTAACGTGAAGAACCACCAAACCCCACCAACGATACGGCCGGACAGAGATCTGTCGGATTGGAGAGGGAGCGGAGGAGGGAAGAGAGGGGGAGAGAGAGAGAGAGAGAGAGGTATGAGTTGAGTTTTTTCCTTGAAAGTAAGGCCGCCAACTTCAGTGAACGACAAAACTGCTACGACAAAAGTTGGATTGTTGACAGAGGTGTGCGCACTCGTTGCGTCACACAACAACGAGCGATCATGTCCTCTGATTTTGAGCCATGTTGACACTCGTCACGTACTCTGAATAAGATGTGAAGGACAGGTCGGGTCACATGTGGATTTGTCTGTGTGAGGTGTGTGACTCCAACCTCACTGGCTCAAAAGGTTTTTGGACTGAACACAATCATTGTGTTTACAAGAGGAAAAAGTATTGTTACAAAAAAGCAAGAGAACAAATAAGTACATTGGTAAAAAAAAAATAATATGTAGGAATTAAAGAATGAAACAACAACAACAATAATAAGAATAAGAATAATGATCATATCACTTTCATCAATATTTCATATGGTATAGTTCATGGTTTATGTCTGCTGGTTCAGGAGTTTTTGTTTTCCCAAAATGGATCAACAAAACATTTTCTATATATAATATATTCCTTAAATAAAATTAGAATAAAAAAAAAAAACAACAGATATTTGAAAATTTGAAAAGAAGTGATTGCTCCTTTTTGTTCTGAGTGACTGGAGAACGACTGTGACATCTTTTTCCTTTGTGAATAAACACACCAACACGGTCAGAGTTTCTTCCAGCCTACCTGGGTGAGATGTCGCAGCCCTGTCGCATGAAGGCTCCCAGGGAGAACCACAAGCTGTTGAATATGCCAAACTCGTTGGTGGACTCGTTGGTCTGGATTTGCCCGTCCTCGTACTCCTCGGTGTGCCACTCGTAGGGGCTGAAGCGGCTGACGAGGAACAGCACCACGCTGACGCCGATGTAGGCGAAGACGATGCACATCCAGATCTCGTAGGCCAGCGGGTCCAGGAAGGAGAAGACGCCCGGCTTGGACTTCTGGGGCTTCTTGATCATGATGGAGATTCCCAGCGACATGAAGGGTTTGGAGAAGTCGATCACCTCCTCGCGGACGAGCGTGATGGTCAGAGGGGCGACCGCGATGTCGGCTTTCTGCCAAAACAAAAGGCAGACACAACTAAACTCGAGAAAAACAGATGCAGCCTCGACAAAACAGCGTGGACGAAGAAACGCTTGATTGGGAACGTAGAGTACTGGTCATAACTCACCCCGTACACCAGCTCTCCCACCATCCCGTTCCAGATTTTAGTCTCGGCGTCTCGGGCTCCGTACTTTCCGTCCCCCACTATCTTCAGCTGATATTTGAAGCCGCAGTGTTTCGCTATCTCGGCCGCCAGATCCACGCAGTAGCCCTCGTAGCGTTCATTATCTACAAAAAGGTCAGCGTTCTTCTTCAGCATCACATACGGAGCTTCCTGAAGGACGGAGACAAAGAGGGGGCAGACAGCCGTTCAGCACAAGAAGGTTGGAATTGTAAAGGGGGGGCAGCAGCTTCAGAGACAAACACGGAAACAAGATGCAGAAACTCAAAGAGTCATTGAAAATAAAACACTTAAATGCATCAAATGTGTCTGCTACTGCCATTCTCGCGGTCTTACCAGGATGGTGGTGACGATGACCGTTTTGTTCTCCATGCCTGTGGTGTCGTTTGAAAAGACGTCAGATTTGGTGACAGCCATCTTGTCCACTTCGTTCCAGTAGCCAATCTGAGGGGAGGATCACGAAGAAGACAGCGACACAAAGGTCAGAGTCCTGCTTCCATAACCAGAACTTCAGCTGATACGATGAGTCAAACGGGCTTGGTTTAACCACTTACTTTTACAGGACCGTTACTCTTCAGTTCCATTATATTCACTGAGTAATTGACTCTTTTTCCATGTTGGTCAAACTGGATGTTTCCTGTCAGGCCTTCAACTCGCACCTGAGGAACACGACATCAGACAGTTAAAGCGTGGCATGAAGGAAACTGGTCTCTCGCTTGTTTGGATTGCAAGCAGTCAGTAAGACAATGAAACACTGTTTGGTTTCACAGGAGAGTTTGGGGAAAATATATTACATTGATGGCTTTGATTTCTAACATTTCTCAGTGATTTGACCTCCTGACAGAGCGAGTCGGAGGTCAAAGAAAGGGCCTGGTCACTCTTGAGGAATCTAAAAAAGGGAACCGCAGCAATGCTTTTAATTCAAAAACATCTGGATTGGTATATTAATAGGAGAGGGTTAATCCACAAGTGTTTGGCTTCACTGTCGTGTTCTGGCATGACAGGAAGTGACTCTGCAGCCTTTATTAGAGGCTTTTCAGGGGGTTTCAAACTAAAAACAATGAATCGATCAATCGCTTTCCAAAAAATGGAGCTCGTAGTAACTTGTGGTGTTAATTGATTAAACTAAGAAGTGTCCGATCAATGAATACTTTCTCATATATACTTTTGACTTGGCAAGTATCGATGCTTGGGAACAGATTGTGGCCTCATCATTTTTGCCTGGCTCCCCCTCGGAAAGTGTTGAGTGCGTTTTTCCCTCCTCTTCCTCTTTCCTCTCTTTTCAAGTCGCTGCCATGATCCTAAATGACTTCAAATGGGATTTCGTGCTGAGCTACAAGGCCCCTTAAAAGACATAATAAAACTATCGGTGTCCAGATTAGAGAGGAAACTGCAGCACAGGCTCAGCGTGAGTTGAGACACTTGGAGAAAAAACACAGCATTCCTCTCCTCTTCCCTTATTGGCAGCTCACTTAAAAAACAGGAGAAAAAAAGGGGGAGGGCCGAGGCAGGAAGACCCAGGAGGGGGGAATTGGGGGTGTTTCAAGTAAACACAGTTGTGCTGAAGCAAGCGGAACGCAGTGATTGCCTCTCCGAAGCACCACAGATGAGCTGAATGGTTTTCATAACGAATAGTACATTAAAAAAAGTAACACCGAACAGGCTCCATTCTTTTTGTTTGACTGATGTAGACAGAGAGGTGAATCCTTCCCTCATTCAACATCATCCTGTGAGGCCTGATCGGCAAATCTGTCAAATTAAACAACAAAAACTGGTGCGTGACGGACGGACATGAATCACCGGGGAATCGCCAGATTGGCGTTTTACTTTGCACTTTGATCGTTGGTGTGCTGTCATTGTTTCCCTCCCGTCCTCAATTCAATCTGTTCCCGTGAGGTTGCAAATGCCCCCCCCCCCCCTCCCCGGCATGGTGAAGGTGGTCCCCACTATCTAAGGTCAGGGATGTGTTCCTGCAGGAAAACCTCAGCGTGATTTATGATTTTTCTTTCCTCCACTTTTCCGTCATTTGTCTGCCATTCCGATCAGACCTGATCGATTTCACGCGACCATTCTTCAGTCGAGCCTCATCTCAGACCGATTTGCACGGTTGAAACAAAGAAATGGGAAGCTTTGAAGTTTTTGGAGTGATTTGGGAAGAAGACGCAGAAACACAGTGTGTCGGTGCTGCTGCGGACTCTCTTCCTGTTCCAGTCAGACATCTGCTCGTTGTCTCTCTGCTCCAGAACAGCGAGCTTTGTCTTCCCCTCCCTCTGATC
>JASSRZ010000049.1:17114715-17126163 GCA_032164315.1 Malacoctenus gilli | reverse complement strand
CCCCCCCCCCCCCCCCCCCCCCCCCCCCCCCCCCCCCCCCCCCCCCCCCCCCCCCCCCCCCCCCCCCCCCCCCCATTCAAATGCTACTGGTGGTGGTTTGGCATATAAAAAAAATCGGAGTTTCAAGGGAATTTCTGTTGATTCATGAATACTTAAGACACAAATTTGAATTATTTATGCCAGCTCCCCAAAATCCTTCTTTTGCCCCCCAAACTGCCTGTGGGAAAAGCCATGGACCCCCTCTCTCAATCTTTGATTGGCCTGAACGTTAAAGTAAAACCGAAACACTTACAGTTACACTTTTGACCAAAAGTGGGACTCTTGAAAAAGGCAAAGCCTCTGGTCCCCCCGCCCTCCCCCCCATGGTGTCAGGTGCCCCTCAAGGAGGTCCTCGATCTCTGACTGTAAACCAAGGAGTTTCTTGACTTTTTTTCTTCGATGTAAATAAAAGATGTCCTGACATATTCAATGTTATTTTAACCCTGTATTTGGCTTTGAAGTGATGATTCAAAGTGATCACGACCGTTTACAGTGCTGCCAAAATACGAACCAATTCGTTTAAGTGCTTGAAAGCAGGGACCACCTGCACGCCGAGCCCTCGCCCTGTGATTCCCCCCATAGCTAGATCCTTCTGGTGTCTCCGTGATGCCTTTTCATTGCAGTAATAAGTGTCTGAGGAGGGCCGGTCGGGCCCTGTGTGCTGCATTGTCCTTGCAGCATCATAATTAGCAGGTGATGTTGGGGTGGGGGGTGGGCTGAGCTGCATGAAAGTGCAAAGTGAGAAGATTCCCAAGCAGCATAGAAACCCTCTCCCTCTGTTCCGATTCCTCCCCGCTCCTCATCTTTATTACACTTTATTATACTTTGCTTTCTTGTTCTCAGCTGTCTTCCATTATACATCCTCGCTCCCTGCTCGCGCAAATCAAAAAGGGAAGAAAAAATAGCTACAATGTTCAGTCCTACAAAGGACGTATTGTGTTGAACCTGTAAGGCAGAGAGAGAGAGAGAGGGAGGGAGGGGAAAAGATGTCTGCTTGAAGAATTGTAATCTTCGAGCCAGATTTTGACATTATCAGTGTCAAACAGAAAAGAATCAGAGATGAAAGGCACCCGAGAACAGGGAGAGAATAGATTTGAATATGAAGTGAGTCTGATGTGGAGGGGGGAGGATCGCTTTTCAGCCAGCGAAGATTCAGATCAAGATCAGATGCAGGAAGTCTTCGACAAGTGTCAAAGGCCTTCTGACGACACAGATTTGGCAAAAAGTCACCAGAAAATGTAAAACTCTTTCACCCAACATTGCAACAATGACAATTTGTTTACTTAAATGTGAGAGCAAGCAACATATGACATTCTTTTGTGTTATGTAACTACAGCCACAACCTGAGAGAATCACAGTGATGACTAAAATCCAACAAACCAAGAAAGCGGGAGGAAGAAAAGGTTTTCCCAACTTTGTGTTTTTGTTTGTTTTGTTAGGTTTTCATTTTTTTGTGTATCCACATATGTGAAGATGAAAAGATTTACCCCCCCCCCCTTGAAAGCTTCCAGCCAACTGACCAGAGGCCCAAGCCTCGTACAAGCGTGTCCCTCTTTCATGATGATGGCTTTCCTGTTTTTCGAAGCAGAACCAGGAGATTCAGAGGACTCTGAAGAAACGATCCCCCGGAGGAAAGAGCTTGATATAAAAAAATAACAGACTATCGATTCATGGAAAATATCAGGTATGAAGAGGGGAATCTAAAGTAACACTTTTCCTTGGTTGACTGCCAGTGATCACAGGAAGAAGTCTGGAGGCTTTGCTTGCTCTGTCATTGCCAAAAAAATGGACAATCGGACACTTTGTGGAATCAAAAAACAGAGCAGATCTCCCGGCGGTTTCTTTCAAAGGTCCTTTTTTTCCCACAAGTTGGTCAGCGTGGGCGGGCCAAAAAGAAGAGAAAGAGGTCAATTAGATGGCGTTTAAGGACCGATGCTTGGAAAAGTACCAGGAAGTGAATGTTGGCCAAAAGACGAGTTCCCGAATCTCAAAGGCAATGAGAAGCTGTTGCACCTGTGCCTGGTCCTAATGTTTTGGCTGAATGGTTGTACCTTGCGGTACCTGTGTGAAAACGTGTGTGGAAGAAGAGGGAAAAAGTCAGCAGCTGCAGGCTATTTCATCTCCTCTGCGTGTCAGCGATGACGCTGCCTCTCCTCCCATTGATATTACATAAAGCAGACTCTCCAACACAAGAGGTGCTATTGTTGATTGTGTGTGACAAGCTGTGTGTCATGAACCAAACTGCCCTTTACCCAGCTTCACCTGTGCTCGGCAACCTGCTGCCTCAGCTGTGTGCAGCGTAAATAGCTCCCAGAAACTGCGAGGATTCACATCACTGCTCCGTCTTTGGAAAATAGTTCACCAAGTACACAATCTTATGGATGACAAGGCTGCTCTAAATATGTAAGTATAAGGGTGCGGAGCAGGAGTGTCAAACCTGTCAGCTCTGGGCTCAATCTCGCCCACCAGAGAGTCTGAACCCACCTGTAAGATGAGCTCAAAGAGTTTAACAATCAGCTGAATGCGGCGCGGGTTGTCGTACTGTCTCGCGGCTTGTTCACGAAACCACTGCTGTAAGTTGTTGACAGGATCGCTCCCTTCCTTTCCCAAGCCGTCGATTTTCAAAAGCGTGTCTGTCTAACTTTACCAGAGTCGCCGCGGTCACTGCTCCCCTCCTGCAACTAATTGTTTGAAAGCCATTCATGTGCTAATCACCCAAGCAAATTCACTCGGGAGAACAAACTGATCCTGCCCCCTTCACAAGATACTCGATGTAATTACCGCGGGAATATTCATGAGAGTAAACTCATTTTTTATGATTCAATATTGAATGTTTCCTCCGTGGCAGCGCTTGGATCTATTGAATTCCTGCAAAGAATGGTTGGATTCAGCCTCTGCTTTGAGTATTTCGGACATTTCAAACACCTTCTGTTTTTATGTCCTCATGAAGTTACAGGCTCTTCTTTGTGTATTCCAGACAGTTTGGCTGTTATGACTGACTTTCCAATTTGGCTCGATCGACAGCAAAGAGCATCATTTTTAAACCTCAGACGGTCAATCGGGGTTACAGAGTGCCTTCGTGGCACCGCCTCCTCGGCGGTCATGCCTCTTACCTCGGTCGCTGTCGTACAGGTAGGCGAACTTGTCCCACTTGTAGTACTCGATGAGGCTGAGGAGGGGCCCCTTGATGTCGGGACGCATCTGGATGATGAACTGCTGATTCCCGTCCAGGGGGAAGCTGGGCGTGATGAAGGAGACGTGCAGCGTGCCGCAGAACGAGGTGATGGTGTTGACGGACTTCTTGTCGTAGAACCCGAAAATGGCGTAGACTCCTCGGGAGAACTGTGAACAGACTGGGAGAGGGAAACCGGGCGGGTTAGAGGCAACTCGCTCAATATTCAGTCGAGGCAGCTTTTTAAATCTTCATTCGCTGTGCGGTTCCTTTCAGCTTCTGATGTGAATAATAAATTGTTCTCTTTCAGGCCTGCCTGGAGTTTGGGAGAACGATCTCCAGTTTGGAGCTAATCTGTTGACATTTATTCTGTGAGGCTCACAGAGGCTCCCGCTATAACTCAGTTTGATGTATATATTTGAGGCCTTTATTGCACTCCTTTAGTGCACATTAGGGCCAGACACAACTATTAAGGGACGTCTCTCTCAATTTCTATTTGAGCTGATTAATGGATTGCTTTCCATAAGCTCTGCCAGGGGAGCGCTTCCATTCAACAGTAAAAAGATCAACTGGGCACGCAGTCACGCTGTGAAACTTTTAGGAGTTGCTCCGACCTGTTGCTGTGTGGTGCTGGGAGAAAGTGGTGAGCAGTACAACTTAAACATCCAGTCCAATCAGTAAAGCATTCAAGTTTTTCATAGAGATTGGTAACTTTGTGTGTGGCCAACTGTCATTGAGTTGACCTCTTGTTGACCACTCCCCTTGTAATTCCATCAACCCCCTTTCAAATGGTCCCACTGTTTATGGCTGCATGCATTTGTGGGATGAGAAGCAGAGATGAGTAGATAAGTTGTGCCCTTGAAAACTTTGTCAAGTCTTTCTGCCTTTGCTTGACAGCTAAAGTAAAAACAATGAAGTTGTGTAGTTGAAGTTTACTTTTCTCCTGGAACCTACTTAGCTCGACCAAACTTGACCCGACTCAACTTGTTTGTACATTGACTGTACAGTGTGTTGTGTAAAAAAACTGCGCCATGAGCGTTTAGAGTCCACGTACGATGCCAGCCCCACCTTGATGGAGGTGATAATCAATCGTAGCAACACCGACCAAACCCGAGTGGAGCTGACTGAAGTGAAAGAGATGTCACAAGGAAATGTCAATGGTGGATTTCACTCGTGCTACTTTTTGGTTCAATCTCAGTTCATCCCTCTACCGTGGTACCTTAGAGAGAGCTTGAAGTCACTGGGGGACTGTTATGCACCATGGCACTGTGCCAACACTGCCCAGAAAGGTGGATCTTCTTTAAATTACGTTTCCCTTTAATAACCCAAAGTGTTTGGCCCGAGTCTGCTGACAGCATGCAGGACCTTTCGGATGTACGATCGACGTCTTCGAAAAACGACTCCGTGTTCATATCAGGTTGTTTGTATGCAATCTTTCCCCTTTTGACTTTTCAATGCCGTCTCCTTCAATAATTCATGACTGGAGCTCAAGCGCATACAGTGCCGCGCGGCACTGTTGCCGGCCTCCAACATTCATTATGCAAAGGCCGAGAAAAAGGCTACTGTGGATTAAAGGTAAACATGCAGACCCAATGCCTCAGTAAGCCTGAGGTTGCAGGCCATTCCTCAAACATTGTACCGGGGTCAGCAGATTGGCACGTGGCTTGTAAATTCCCATCGATCAGATGTAGGTTAATCAGGCTCATTGATTCGGACATATGTGTCTCCCAGTGTAATTAATCTAATGACTCATTTCCTCTCCCGCAATATTACTGGGATGACTTGCTGACAAAGGGGCTCCTGCAGTCCATACATCAGATATTAGCCTGCCTGGTGTACGTGCCACAGGCCTCCTGCCACGGCCGTACGGGCAGCAGCTCTTATCCTTGATGAAATGTAAACATGCTGAGCTGCAGAAAGGAGTGCTCAGGTCCTTCTGTATGAATGAGGGAAACACCACACAGTTAGTGGAAAGCCATGTTCAACAGCCTCCATGTGAAGGCGATGTTTCATTTATCTTCAAACAATGAGAAAGTGTCAGCAAGTTCAACTGGTAACTCTCCGCTGTTGAGAATCTGTGATTGTCTGTCTCTGTGCGTTTGCCTTCTAATGGACTGGTGACCTGCATAGGACGTCCCCTGTCCAACGTCTCTAAATGCGAGCTGGGATCACCGTCATTCAACCAGAAGTGTGGCACCAGTGTTTGAGAATGAATCATTTGTAGCTCATTAAACTCAGCAGTCGACAGCGTGTGTAGTTCAGCTTTGCTTCCTGTTCAAGCAAAATAGACTCAGTTGGTACAACATCGACTGGACAATAACCGAAAGTAGTTACGTAAATGTCATCAATGGCAACGGTGTCAGCATTGTCTGTATTGTGATAAATTTGTACTGCAAAAGACAAAGGTACAAGCTGTGTTGTGCTTCAGACTCTTCAGTGTGTTCAATTGCTGCTGTGGTGCAGCTGCTGTGTTGGGCAGAAATGGACATCAGCTTTGGTCATGTTGCAGTCGAAGAAATTGGGTGGAAAAAAAACTCGTGAAAAATTATAAAAGATTTTAAAAAACAGGATGGAAATATGCTTTACATTTGATGCACTTTGTTTGGCACAGTTCATTTCAATATTTCTGTAGAAAACAAATTGAAACTAATTTGAATAATTTATCTTGTGTTGCACCATCAGGACTTAAAACATTTTTTGAATTAGGTTTTTGTTGACATGCAAACATAAATATTACTGACGTAGAACTGCTCTATTCAAGCCTGTTCCGTCCCCGCTCGCTCTGTGAGCCACTAGAGGTCAGCAAAAACAAGACACTCAAAGATCAGGTTGCTTCGTATCGCGATCCTTGATGACAAGTTGCTGCTTATCCCCTAAATGCACCATCTTTTACTAAATGAGGTAAGATGTCTCAGAGTAGGTTGAGAGCTTCGCTGAAGTACTCCAAATTATGTTTCATGGGGGCTCTGAAATTTCAACCCGTTCAGTAACAAGACTCAGACTTTTTTTTCTTCTTCTTCTTCTGCTGGAGTCTTGAAAACATCTTCTGCTTTGATTGATCAAAATTAGCTTCTTCATCCCCAAAACTCATCCCAACCCCTTTCTGACTTTTCCTCCCTTCAGAGCTGCACAGCCAGTAGAGTTTATTAGGAGGGGGGGAGGTCAAAATGGGGAGGGCGAACTTTTATTCCCTCGGCCGGTATTCATGTGCTCCCCCTTCGCCCGCTCAGTTAACGCGGGCAATTAAACGTTCATCACGGCCGAGCCCCTCGGTCCGATCACCTCCATCAGTCCGCGACACCGCGGCTAATCGTTTTAGCAGGTGACAGCGCTCGGTAATGCGACCGCGGAGTCGCAGCTCTCTCTAATCTAATATCGCCTTTGTCGCAGTGCGAGCTCCAAAACCGCCTTTCCTTCAGCCGAACGAATTCCCTTCAAGAAATGCAGCGGAAATCCTCTTGGGAGCCAAACACTGGTGGGAACACACAGTCTCGCCAACATGTAGAAGAAAGAAACCCTTCAAAATAAAAGCGATTGGTTGCAGAGATTGAGGATGTCGGGACCGACTGATATAGAGGCTGGACGGTCTGTACTGCATAGAACTGGCTGACATGACTGGCGCTGACTGACTTGTTCTAAACCTGACGTGACAAATTTTAAAAAAAAAACCTCTTCTCATCTCAAAACTTTAATGGATTTCTTGTCTCGGGCGAAGTATAAAGTTGGACAGCAACATTGTGAGTTAAGTTTCCACTTTTTACTTCTCATTCAACTCTTGTGATCTTTATGCTTATTAGCGTAAACCAGGGATCAAAGTGTGAGAAAAAAAAAATGTCCCGCAATCGGACCAAAAGTCTTTGAGTTTCGCTCGGACGCGCGGCGCAGCCACCGCGTTACATCACGACTCCATTCATGACTTTATTTGCTGCCCGAGCTGACGAAACCGGCGTCGCAGCTTTGCAAGCTTCCTCACTGTGTTGCGGCGCCTTGAATTAGAATAAAACTTAAAAACTCCTCCGACGACTCCCAACACTCTCGACGTGTTCTTAACAGCAGAGCGCATAGATGGCGGCGGCGGCGGCGGCGCTCCCCGCAGCTGGAAGCGTCGCGCCGCTCGTCTCTGTCTCCGTGTCACATCCGTCCATTGTCACGTTTGGAAGGCTTCCTCCGCTGACACTCTTGCTGAGTTTGCCCGGCGATTAAAGCTCTCTGAGCTCATGCTTAGAGACTGGATTTTCCCCATGACTGTGCGGCAGCTTATGCCAGAGCCAAACACTTTGACAACATGTTACTTTATTACCAAATATGGTAATTCACATCCAGAAGCGCCGCGCACTCCTCGTTTTGTCTGCGGCGGCGGCGGCTGGGGAGGCTCCCGATTGTGCCGGCGGAAGAAGCAGAAGAGGGAGCGGGAGGTTCATCACGGGCGAGACTTCCACACGTGCTCGGGCGAGGAACGAGTTCAGAAATGTTTAATTAGGGAAGAAAAGGCACCACACAAACAGCGACTCCCAGAAACACTGAGGAGTGTGGAGAAAGCCATTAAGCCGCTGTCACATCTGACTGCCTCCCAGTGAAGCCGGCGAGCGTTCGGCCTCAGAAATCCCCGCTGCGAGCTCCGCGAGGAGGAGTGACGGGGCTAAATCTCTTTTTTTCCGCGCGCTGACGAGGTCACTCCAATTAGGCGCTGCAAGCAAATTGTGGAAACCGGGCTTATTATTGCTTTTTTTTTTTTTCGGCTAGGCCTGTGTGTTGTGGCACGGTGCCCTTTCCCCTTTTTCTATCACTCTGTTCGGGAAGATAAAATGGAAAAATACCAGCTCTTACTTAATCTGGCGAATGTTCAAGCCAGATAAACACACAGTGAATTTTGGAATTCATAATCCTGACTGTAATTATGAATGATGGTGAACATGTTGGAGTAAACTTGTGTGTGATTGTGGTGTTCTTCCTCTTGAAACTGTTGATCCGACCACTCGTCTCTTCTTCTATGTTTGATTTTTTTGGTACGCAGGTTAAGCTGGGAGATGCTCAGATCTCACCCTGGTAAAACACATGCTTCCGCAACACGGCAACCAGTCTATCACACGGCTAACAGAGATCCATCACCATGCAAAAAACACAGTTTAGGGCCGTCAGTTTACCTTCAATTGAAGTTTTGCAAAGTTTACTCTGGATGAACTGGTTGTACTGCAGCCCTTCCACAGCGAAGCTTTGCAGACACACATGCAAACATGCAAGACTGTGGCTTGGAATGAAACTCAGGGATTGGCTCTGTGAAGCTGCATCGCTACATGCTACACGCATAATCAGCTCAGCCTAAAAAAATGAACAAACTGCCTTAATAAAGTTGCAGCCTGAGGAATGTCTTGGGAACGTCTGCGTTGTGATGCTGAGAGAAATAAATGACCCCTCCATCATAAAGGCTCAGAGGGGCTGCAATGTTCAGCGTCTGCAACAGCTGCTCCGTTCTCCACGGTGTCTCTGTGCAGGCCACAGGTCTGCTTCATTATCATTTTCTTATTATTTGGACAGCGTTATGAATCAAACCTCACTCGTATAATTCATTACTAAAAAAAGAAAAAAACACAACAACAACAAACCTGAAACTGATGCCAAAGCGCTGCGGCAACTGCTGAGGCTTTCATTCAGTTGCTAATGTTCCCTATTTCTCAGCAACGTCTGCAAATGTAATTGTCTCTTCTCATCACACACACATACACACACACACACACACACACACACACACACACACACACACACACACACACGTAGCTGTCTGATTGCAACAGCCTGAGCACAGTATGTTGTGAGCGGAGCTTATTCATGCGTCGCGCGCCCTGAAGAGGGAGATACTTAACATTTAGATTTGGTGAATCTGAACATCCATCTCCCAAAATATGCACGCATTAAAATCTAATTTACATACCGATGAGTCTTTTCAGGACCATCATTCATGTACTTTTCTGATTCAATTACCTTGTTGTTTTTTTTTCGAAGGTGATCAATGTCTTGCAGTGAAAAGCCACATGGGTTGCTGCCACGAACGTTTGTGCTCCGTTTGCTTAGAGTTAAGCCGAGCTTAATGGACGGGGTGGCCAGGACTCTAATTTCATTTTAACAGCTCACTAAGTTGTCCCCGGTTCCTGTACGTTATTTGTACGGCGGCAATCAGCCGACACTCGCCGGCCATCAGAAGGCGCTAATCACCTCATTATCGCGGAGGGGGTCGTTAAGTGTGTTGATGCGGTGACTTTGGCACTCTGCGTCACCTCCAAAGGGGAAGGTGTAGCCGGCGAAATGTATATTTAGCCGTCCCAATTAGCTGACCTCCTTTCCACCGCCGTGGCACTGAAGGCATTTGCACCGCGCCGCCACTGTTTACAGGGCCGCTCCGTCACTGATCAAAGATTTCCACCGGCATAAATTAACAACTTTTTGCTGACAGCCGCGCTGCATCGCACTGATGAGAGACCTCGGAGAGGATGAAGGACGCTGCCTGTTCTTTTGTTGTCGGTTCAATCCGGCTGCGTTCACACTGCGCGTCAAAGTGGCCAAAATCTGACATTTTCCACCCAAAAGTGACCCGTGTCTGATTTTTTTTTATTGCATTTATCTTTTTTTTAACACATCTGAGCAACGAAACTTTATTTCTGTGACGCTGATTGAATCTGAGAAGCTTTCTCTCGTTTTAACACACTTTTTAACTTGAACCGACACAGGTCGCAGATAGAGGGCGCCCTCAGTGATCACAAGAGGTCACAGTCAAAAAAATGAGCTCTTTCTTAAACTGTTGGTTACAGTTGAAAACGGTGAAATATAACAATCATTTTAAACTTGAAAAATAGGAGGGAAAAATGTGATTAACTCCGAAGAAACACCAACCACTGAATCCATTTTCCTTCACTAACTTCAGCGGGTACAATTTTTCAAATGTAAAAAAAAAGAAAAAAGAAGCAGTTATGAGAGGATTTAATGTAGCAGTGATCTGAAACATGTTCATTAAAACAGCAGAACTAACTGGGTTTTAATGGAGAGTCGGCAAAGTGATTAATCAGTCCAACGCGCATACATCCACGCCCGCGTCACCGCGGCGATCGTCATCAGCAGTCCGGTCACAGCCAGCAGAACCGACTGCTACATGTCTCATCTCTCTCCAACACGCCTGTTCGCACCACAGAGAGAGAGAGAGAGGGCAAAAAAAAGAAAAAAACGCCCCAGAGATTTCGCCTCTTTTGCGTAAAACTGATCTGTCAGCTGGCGCGGCGGCTTAAAGCCACCAACCTTTCCGTCGCGGCACCCACAGCAAACTCGCCACTGATCTAGTTGCTGCACGCGTGGATTTTGACCTTGCGAATCTCTCCCAAAAAAACCCCACAATTTTGGAGGCACATCAGGGGCCTCCCGAAAGGGAAGCCGCGGTCCTGCCGTGTTTTGTTTTTGTTTTTTTCCCCCGCGCCAGCCGCGGTTCAGGGAAGTAAAACAGCTTTGTTTTTTCAGGGCTTGAGATGACAACATGCTGGATGTTGGCAAAGGGGATGATAGGCTTAGTCACGCTGGAGTTTGCAACACTTGCAAAGAGACGCTTTAAAAGAAAAGCATCAAATTTATGGAGTGTAGGCGATGCATTGTGTACTCGTATAAGTTTTGTATGCAGCTCATAAAAGCGACAAACTGGCTCCGTCCCCTTTTGTGGGGAGCTGCCACAGAGAGTCAAACGCCTCTCTCGTCAAACATCAAGCCAACAACACAGTTCAAATTTTCTGACCAACAACATCTGACTCCAGCATGTAAACGTTCAGCATATCATACTGGCACGGTTGGTTAATATTTGAAGAAAGACTTGTCACGATATATTCATGAAATATGCATCGTCACCACAGTGGTTTGCACTCTCGATTCATAGTAAGACCAGCGGAGCATCCCTCCGTTCGTCCATCTTCTCCACCACTTGCCTTACTGAGAGATGTTGGATGCTGGAATCGTTGGGTTAAAGGACTCCGTTCGCGTGACATGTTTCTGCTCCGTGTTTATCGGCCACAAAGCGTTTCACTCCGTGGGACATATCCACCTGTTTACGCACATCACAGCGGCCTTGCGAGGGGCTGGCGTACCGCGGGGAGCGTTTTAGGGCTCGGTGTTTTGCTCAAGGATACTTGAACACAGAAACGGAGTAAGATGGATGTTTGGTCCTTCAGCCTTCATGTCGGCGGCCGACCAGTAGAGCCAGGGTTGCC
>JASSRZ010000049.1:17094605-17105155 GCA_032164315.1 Malacoctenus gilli | reverse complement strand
CACACACACACACACACACACACACACACACACACACACACACACACCCACACACACACACACACACACACACACACCATCAAATCCTAATAAGTTTGACAAGAACACCCTGTAAGACCAGGGGAGGCAACCGGATCAAATCTTAATCACGGCGATGATGGAAGGACAGATTCTCCTCTATGCATGCTAATGGGCATCCCCTCCTCAGCGGTAAAGGTTATTCACTGAATTAATGGAAATACTTGTCGTTTCCACTTAATTGATCTTCAACTCGGCTGCACAAATATTTGAATGTCAGACTCATATAGACCGATGTTAGCCTATTTGACTGCGTGCGATTGACGGGCTTGCCACGCTTTCCTATGGCAGGAACATGTTGATACCTGGCTTTGCGTTCGTTTATCCGTCTGCCCGCTACACTGGCTTCATCTTGCTGAAGTGACTCGAAAGGGACACATTCCTCCCTGATGAAAACTGAACTGATGAAAACCCCCACGTGTCCACAGGCAGTGACCACGACCCCACTGTGTGATTCCAGAGAGAGAACTGAGAGTCAGCTCAGATTCAAACTCTGATCGGAGGAAGATAACATCGTAAACTGTGTTTCTGTTGAGTGACATATCATGACAATAAACAACAGTCATGAATGGAGCTCTCATTGTTTATATTTGGTCATAAAGTTCTTGTTTTACAAAGACACTCTTCTATTTTTGGATAAACTGATGATACCTCTTCATTCCTTGAAAACTGCCAATCGTCTCCTTGAATGAAATGAAGCTTCTGATGTGGTCACGTTTGACAGATCAGACTTTTTCTTCCTGCAGATCGTTTGCCCCCCCACCCCTGTTCCATCATTTGGCAGGAGGAAGCTGATCACCGCTCGCTCTCGTGACGCAGCGTCTCTGCGAGTTCGTTGATGAATTCGGCCTCTCTCCGCACGTTCGCAGGAAACTTCCCAAAAAGCGAAAGCGGTGCACGTCTTTGCATCAGCAAGGGGGGCAAGGAGCGCCGTTGTCACTGTACGAGTTTTAAGGGTCTGATAAAAGGCTGCGGAAGAATGAATGGGTGTCTTATTCTGCCGATCACAGATAAGGGAGGGGACATCGAGATAGAGGGCCAAGGATAAAGACTTGGCGCCCGCTTTTCATAGGATAAGCATCTGTGCTCTGTGGAGGGAATCTCTGTCGTCTCTGGCACCGCTGCAGAAACACAAAGTGCTCGGGCCGAGAATAAAAGCGCCGTCGCATGTCGGGCATGAAGGACTCGACGCGACTTCGCTCCTACCGGGCAACGGCAGCAAATAAGATCCAAACAGTGTTTTAAAGTGTCGCCTGCTTGCTCAGCTGAAGGATGGGATCCTCCGTCTGGCAATGAAAGCCTATTAGTTGACTCCATATTGCATCATCGCTCCCATTTTACTCAGAAGGAATCCTGATGGGAGCAATAAACGCCTGAATTTGACTTTCCAACAGATACTCTGAACCTCTTTTATACTCTATAAACGCATAGTTTAAATTTGGTGCCTGTACTGAATGTAGAATTTTGTTCATGATCAAATCATGTCACTGTCACTGCAGGGAGACAGAACACCAGAGACTCAATGGAGGGAAGATCCTCCTAGAATTTAAAGGTAGAGAAGCATCTGGCAATAAGAACATGCTGGACTTTCAGACTAGTTTTCGAACCCAACAGTAAATAATGTGAGCTGAACTGAGTGGGTTTTTTTTAAATGTGTTTTTGTTGTCGAGTGTGAATAACAGACGCGACGCAAACATCAATATCTGAAAAAGCAAAGTTTTGTTTTCCTTTTAATCTTATGGCACGGAAGCAATTTAGCCACCTGCCTGAGAAGTGAGACGGAGTGGCTGCAAGCGGAGACCTTCCCCGTGGCCGCGTGAAACGCAGTGTCTCCCGCTTGTATTTTTGGAGGACGGCGCGATAAGGGCTCGGTTGGGGTGCCGTATTCAGGGCAAGCGAAGATCCGTAGAGGCTTTTTAGCCTCATTTTCTGACCAGCCAGCTTCCAGGCCTATTTAATATTTCACAGCTCCCGCTGAAACGGAGGAGAATGCACCTAATTAAGTGTGAACAATAAATTGGCTATAACCAATTCTCCGCAGCGCGCGTATGGTTGGTTTCGCCGTTTGATCATACAGCAAGGTCCGTGTCCCCCCCCCCCCCCCAATGCAGACGTCCCTGAAAGGCTGCGTTGCACTTCAATGCATGAAATTGCGGCGTGACGTGATTCGGCCGTGACAAAACGGCAACTTTGAAGTGTTAAACGGCCGGGCCCACTGTCAGTGACCTCCACCCGCTCCACGGGTCTCAGAAGAAGACCAGTGGTTTGCCTTGAAAGAGGTGTTAATCAAAGCAAAAGCTTGAAGGGTGCCGTGGCAGATGTAGTTGATTTGAAGTTCACGCACGCACACGTACGCACGCACACACACACGAGACAAAACATTGACTTGTGCTCCATTCCTTCTGACTAATTCTAATACCAGCAATTAAGAACCATGAATCTCAGTGTAACCATATGCTAACCTTTGAACATGGTTTGGCCTCAGAGCTCAGAGACCCCAACAGGGGCCCCTCCATTTTTGTTTAATCAATCGAGTTGGATGTGCAGGTACATGTCCTCTCTGGTTTAGAAAAACAAAGCTGCCTACACACACTCATACACCTGTGTGAAGCAAGGCTCTGCAGTCCAAAACAAAGCCAAATAAAAGACAAGAAACTCCAAAAGCTTGAGGTTAAAGCATTGTTTTCAATGCAATAAATGAATGGTAATAATTCAATTATTAATTGTAACTTCATTGGCCTTTTTCATAATTTACCTGCCTGAGTGAATGGTGTGAAAGCCTGAGTGTTGCGAGTCTCCGAAGGCAGTAAACAGTTTACTGTCTCGCACTTAATGGACGGTGAGAGTTTAACAGAAACGCTGAGCTGCCCTGAACAAAGTGAGAACACAGGTGGAGTTTGCGTGTCCTCGCCAAGTGTTTGTGTTTTTTTTCTTGCTTTCTGTTTCCTCTCACAATCTAAAAACATACTTGAGCAGTCACCTTGAGTTGGCGTGAGCCTGAGTTTGACCAAACAGGACAGAAGATGGCTCCGATCAACCCAAACCCCTGGATGGTGGCTTGGAGTATAAAACACCAGTTGGAATCTGCTTTACATCCTAACTCCTGAAATCACCCCCCCCCCAAAAAATACACTGAAGAGATGTTTGATAGTCTTTCACGTAAGAACAGATTAACATGGTTTTGTCGACTTCCACTCGGAGAATAAAGAAGGTCACAAAAAAAGCTGTGACAGAAGCGAAGCCAAACCTCTGAGTGAACCCTCACGCAGCGTTTGAAAAAAAAAAAAAAGCAAAGAAAAGCTTTGTTGCTGAGGATTATTTTAAATTGTGCTTAAAATAGCTAATTGGCGATAACTCTTATGAATGAGGTTATCCCTGTTAATGTGGTGAGTAACGCAGACGCGACAATGTGCAGATTAGAAGGACCAAAAAAAAAAAAAGGGCCTCCTGAGACAGGATGTGTGTCAGGCCAGATTCCTGTACCCTGCTGCTGCCTCGCTTGATAAGCTTAAACTACGACTTCACCATCGATCGGCGGTGTCCATGTTGGTGTTTTTCATTTAACAATTAGCAAAGCTACCCCCGAGTGCCATTCGTTAGGCCTGTGCCGCAGCCCGGCTATCCATTCATTTGATTAAGGGGGGACAAAACAGAGGGGGGGTCGAAAAGACAGAGTAATGCCTGGAACGTGAGTCGCACCTGAGCGCTGAGCCGTTGCGAAAGGAGTCGCGATGCTTTACACGTCCAAAGAAAGAGACTCATTCGAGACATCAAACAGGAAAAGCTGGAATACTTTCCTTTGTGTTGCCCCGCCGTGTTCCCCCTTGACACTCTCAACTGATGGTCACCGCCTCTGGTAACCATTTTTGCACCAATGCAAGGAGATCTGAACTGAACCTGGTTCAACACCTCAGCTCATTATCACTGTTCTCCCGCTATTGCGTTTTTGCTTTAATATAAACAGGAGCGACCTTTTAAAAGCCTGCGATCGATGGCAAGAACAAAAGGACGAGAAACAGTACAGAAGGAAGATAAAAGGAAACTATAATCCAGCCGTGAGCAGAGACCCACTGAACAGGCTGGAAGTCAGTAGTACAAACTACACTCCTGGGTTTTCTGAATTGCAAAACAGATCAACCAATATCAGCACAGGCCGACACACGTTCACCGAAAAATCTTTAAGTTTAATATCAAAGGTCAAAGTCTAAATTTGACTTTATCCATATATTAAATATATCCTTCTATTTATTTTTCTATTGATGGTGCCAAAGAAAGAACCTCAGAAAAAAACTTCACGATCAAACACAAACTTGTCTCCAAGAACTGCCACGATCCAACACAACGCAATACCAGTAATGGAGAGTTTGGAGGGGGGGGGGGGTCTCAGATGTGCCTTGAATCTGGGCAAGATTGCTCTGGTTTTTATTGCTTTGGGGTGGTCGGCGCTCTGACATGCCTGCACTCGTCCACGCGCAGTCACGCCGGCCTCCTCCGATCTTGGCAGCAGGTCCGTCCAGATGAACTGTTATTGACGGAGGGATGTATCATCCTCCCCCTCCCACTGTCTCTGACACGCCGCACTGATGAAGTGCGCTGCCGCGCGGGCCAAGTCCGACCAGCGTGACGTGTCTGGGAGCCGCCGATCCATCCGGCACCGTAGCCCCAGTCCCCGCAAGGACACCAGGGTCATCTGTGCTCACGAATAAGACCCCAGTTTGAGTGAGACGTCTGCTGGCTGCAGCTTGATTTTGCTTTACGTGCAGAAGAGTCCTTTTTGTCAAAACGGTGCCGCCAATGGACTCAGACACCACTTTTCTTTATGCAGTTTGCACTTTTCATTTGCATTTTGACGTTTCATAACGAAAATGTTCGGCTCCTGGTCGCAAACCCCACAGAAACAGCGTGAGCACATCGTCACTGTCACTGAGGCGTGACGATGTGCTGAAATTAAACCGTTGTTTTGCTTCACAATCTATGTAATCCGCACAAAATTATCAGACTAATCTGATTTCCTGGTTCCAGATTTCAAGTCCGACAGCCTCCATGAGCATTCTGCTGTTTTAGCGTTCAGGGTGACACATCAGCTTTCACGCGGCTGCCTTTATTCTCCCCCCTGCATGCTGCTCCGCAAAGTGCATTTCAACAAAAGACAAAGTGGTGGTGTTAATGTGCTGTAATTATGGAAGGAGGTGGATCCTGAGGCAGACTGCCATCTACTGGCTTTTAAAGCCACCCCCCACCCCCCCTCCTTTCGCCCACCTCACCTAAGCTAACCCTCCTACTTCAAACTCTCACTCAAGATGTCAGTTGGAGATGAAAGAAACTAGATTTGTGCATGTTGTGCTTCACATTAGATACATTTGAAACCATTCTTCCAATGTGCACCGGGTGGTATAAAGGCAGTCTGCTGCTTTGCTTGAACTTCTTGATAAACAAGCCATAAAGTGTTTTTTTTCTCCAACAGAAATAATGAATAAATTTTCTTCAGGTTGCCACCATGAAATTTTCATTTTCAAAAGGTACAGATGTTTCAAAACTAATGAGCACTTTGAAGACAGGTCCTTGTATTTCTACCTGAGTTCTGATAACTGCCATTATTGAACTTCCAAGTATGCATAAATTAAACAATTTAACATAAATATAATTATTCCACGACCAGTATTGTGGAAAAGCAAATGACTGATAATTGATGACTCGAGCTATTGTAGTTCTCCATTTGACCACTAGGGGCGTGCGGCCAAACACGATCACTAGAGGGAGGGTACAAACCGCAGACACTTTGTAACTGTTAGATACCGGGAGGAGATGTGGTGTCACCTAAGGCACACGCACAGTTTCTAAATACATCATTGAAAATACATCTGATAATTCTCAGTACAAATCCGTGAAATTGGAATAAATGAGTGACAAATCAATCTATTGGTGGGATTTCAGGTTAATCGTGTATTTGCACCGGATTAGTGTTTTAGGAGCCAAAAAAAACACCCGCCGCGCGGTGCTCCCAGGAGCATATCTCGGAGTAAATGAAAGACTTTTAACACATTGGTGACGAACAGCTACGCTGCCAAGACTCACGCGCATCGACCGGACGCGGCTGTGGTCCGTCTGACGCGCCGAGCAAAACCCGGAGCCGGAAGCTTTTATATGGTAATGAAATCGATTGGAGCAAGGCGCGCACCAATCAGAAGCCTTTTGATTTATGTTTAAGAGACTGTTGAGGGGAGCAGTCGCCTGGCAACCGCCTAATGAAATGTGCGGAGGGCTGCTATTAAAAATAGCGACCTTAGGACCTTGAAGCAGCCTCTTGTTGCGGCCACGCCGGAGCAGAGAAAAAAAAACCCGAGGAAGCTTCGAAGGAAGACGCGGATGAAGCCGAGACCTGCCGAAACTCAGTTCACATCAGCTGTCTGACCGAAAAAAAACAATGATATTGTGGAGTTCACGGTGAGGCAGACGGAGTATCGTGACTGAGGCACAGAAGCTGGTGTAACAGCGCATCTCTACACAAGACGCTGCCAGTCTCTCCAGCGCCTCCGCTCTTAATGTATCCAAAGGAGGAAATCAAGGGGGGGGGGGGGGCAGGGAAAGGGCAGGAGGAGAACAGATAACACCCCCCATCCCTCTCTCGCTCTTTTTTTTTGAATCCATCTCTTCTTGAAAGTACATCGAAATCTATTTAGTTTCAAGTCATACCATTCAATAAACTGCATCCGTAAAGTTATAAACATATAAGAGTCCAGTGATCGAACTGTGTGGATAAAGTCTCTCGCTGATATCCGTTTGCGACCCTCCACCCCCCCCCCACCCCCCACCCCGCCGCCCCCTCCCATCCCTAAAGAGGCTCTTGAGATATAGCGCCCCCGAAGAATGACGAGAAATTTCCACCGTCGAAATTATCGTATCACACTAACACCCTCGTTCCAACCTCCGCCCAGGCACCGGGCTCTGTGTGCGCGGCGCTCCGGATAAACCCCGTGCAGAGCACAGCGCGCAGTCGGTCCTATAGGGGCCAAATATAGATAAACACCCATAGGAAGAAAAAAAAAAAAAAACAGGGTGAAGTGGCTCACAATGCAAAAAAGAAACTCAAGTCTTACATCACAGGGTTGTTTTCTCTCTCACGCACACATCCCAACAATAGATTTGGCATCACATTTGAAATTAAAAGCTTTCAACTGTATTTTTATGGGGGAAAGTGGAATTTGACGGTGTTTCTGGAAACAGGTTGATGTCATCTGGAATCGCGCGCAAATCCATCAGTTTACAGTCCAGTTTCTCCAGACTGATGTTTTTTTTAACGCGCTTTTCTCAATTAAAAGAAAGCGCACCATCGTCGGCGCTGTTGCGCTGCGACGCTGTGATCTGTGAATCTGAAGGAATGAGCCTGGGATGGATGTGACAGACTGTTACTGTGGAAACCAACTTTCTCTCCTGCCCACACCGTGCACGCTCACCGTCAACTAGCCAGCGCACCGACTCGACGTGCTCGCAGCGAGAATTCGGATCAGACAGCTCCGATGATCCCCCAAATTTACCGGTTCGAACATGCGCCCCCAACTTGTGAGCAAAAGGCACGAATCCTCTGGAAATGTAGGTGGCGTTGTTAAAAGGTTTGGCGAAGAGATACGGTGCAAAAAAAAAAAAAAAAAAGATGTTGGTGACTTACAGCAATTGGTGACAGCAAAACTGTTTGCCACTTCCAGATTGTCAATGTGAGGCGTCAGTCTGAATTCCGAGGTGCCAAACTGAACCATTCCTATCCGAAATGCGCTGTACTCTTGATCCGCGCCCCTTGGAAAAAGTCCCCCTGAAAACGACAGAAAGGATCATTTGCACCTGTGCCAAATTTAACCGCCGGTCACATTTTTTTTTAAGCATTTCTTTCGAGATCTCACGAAAACAATTGTTATTTTGTTTTTTCCCCCCCCTCTGATAATTCGCTTCTTGTTCCTTCGAACTAAATGACACTTACCGATCTGAACACTGGGCGAGCCTCCGAGCGCGCATCCCCATAAAACCAGGAGGACTGAAACGGATAAATTCACTATCTTTTCCATGTCCACAGTTGGAGTGTCCACATCCACCGGGGGGGGTCTGTTATTCCGTCTTGTCTCCGGAGAGAGGGTTAGATCCGACACATATTGGAGGAGCCTTGGGTTTGCAAGAAAAAAAGGAAGAGAAAATGGGAAAATCTACGGGAACGGAGCCCTTTTTCCTTTCTGCAGGTGGCTGTGGCTGAAAGGACGCCGGGAACGAAGGGGACGGCCGCCCCGCGCTGTGCCTCCGCTGTCTCTCCTCTTCCTTGCTCCTCCTCGTCGCTGCGCTGCTACCCGGCAGCTGATACCTTCTCCGAACGCACAGGGACACTGCGCGTCTCCGCCCGGCGCGGAGATCTTCTCAGCCTCACACCCACAAGTGAGGAATGTTAATGAGAAGGCGGACACAGACGGGAAGAGCCGAGAGGCAACCGGTTGGGGACTGGCGGGAGTGCGCGCGGCGCTCGAGGTGCAAATGGGAGCCGAGAGCTGGTCCAAACACTTCCGTTTTTGCTGTTTGTTGGCTGCTTTTGTTTCTCAAGTGCTGCTGAGTCAAACCCAGCGCTCTTAACGTCACATCAGTTGGTAGAACTGCAGCAAAAGGATTATTTTGTTGATATGAGACCTATGTTAAGGCTTGCTTGAATATTCCAAGAAAAACAAGATTTATTCGAGTTTTTTGTGGGTTTTTTTTTTTTAAACCTTGGAGACAAAGCGCCTCCTCCCCTGCGATTATGGTTCTCTCAATATGATGACGTGCTTACAGTATGTCTTTACAGATAGACATAGATTTTTTTCATAACAATAAAGGAAATGGAGAAGTAGTATCCAACGGTGTTTAAAAACACGGAGGTTCCAGTCTCTTTAAGTTAATGCACAAAATGTTATTGATAAATAACATTCAAAAGACTTGTTTTTTTTTTTTCAAAGTTATAGTAGACAGGAAGTGGAAAGTAAAGTTACCCGGGGAGTTAATCTGGGTTTCTTGGGCTTCGTTAATGAGTCACTTCAGAGCATGACTCATCAGTCATTGTCATTCATGCTCGTTAAAATCTTGAGCTCTTGACATTCAAAAAGTCGTATAATCATCTCCAGAGTGGTAAACTGTGGTTTTGATCTCGACGTTTCAATTCCAAAATTAAAGTGAGTACACAACAGATTCATCTGAGAAGAAATGTCCATTGCTTTCTACAAGTGTTTCGGATATGATATACTTAAGGGGCGTGGCTGAGTGAGATCAATAAAGTTCTGGGTTAATGCTCCGCCCCCTACCCAGCTTGCAGCGGCCAATGAACTCGAGCTTAAACCATACAGAGGTTGAACACGTTTCGTTTAATTTAAACCTTTATGCTCGTGAAAGTCCTTCGATTTCCACCTCGCGAAATCGTTATATTTTATTGAAAACCATGCTCAGAAAGCCGCTTGAATTATGACCTTTCATTGTCTTTGGTCAGTGTAAAAAAAAAAAGGGCGTCTCTCCATCATGTTAAAGGCCAACATTTCTTACTGCGAAAACTCATCAAGTGCAGCAGCTGGAGGCCATCACTCATGCCCTCCAGGAATACCCATCAAATGAATCTCCTCTTTAACTTTGATCTCGTGCTCATTCTCACCTCCTGCATACAAATCCGCCGCAAAGATATGCGCGGTCCCTGGTGTCTTTTTATTGGGCAGGGTTAAAAGAAGGGAGCCTGACAGGAAATAAGTGGCAGCTCTGCCACCTGCTTGCATGACGCGCCCGCACCAACACATGTGTATTAATCATCGGCAGGGTGACGATTGCAATCTGGGAGCAAACTAATGAGGCTGAGAGGGAGACGAGGCCTGTGGCAGGCAGAGGCAGCAGGCGTGCATTTCAGCACCACGGACAGCGCATCGCGCGGCCACACCGGCCCTCTTGCAGAGTCGGAGGAACATACGAGTGCAAACAAATGGAGTCATTTGAATAAAAATCTTGTTATCTTGGCTCAGGCCCTCATTTGAACTGATCACAGTTCATGTTTTGGCCCAATAACCGGTATGATGACAATCTGGGAGCAGAGATGCACAGCAAGGAGAGAGAGGACGGAATGAGGCGGGTTGCCAGTGCAGCCAGGACGCGAGCGAGCCTCCTGGACTTTCAAGAGATTCATATAAACGAGACAACAGGCTACAAGATTTTAACGCCCAAAATTGATGAAGGTGATTAGGTTCACGAGTGCTAATTGGGCACAGGCCTCAATTTGATTGCACCAGTTATCGAGTAACCCAACAACAGTATTCCCACTGATTTAGTGTTGACGTATTTGCTTGGCTGAACTTCGGATTTGATTGTATACATGCAACGTGCCTTTAACATCAGAAATTTCGAACGTAAATACTTTAAAGTGGCCCTATTTGACACATTTTGGATGTCTTTGTCTTCGTATGCAAGTCCACAATGACAGAAATTCATCA
>JASSRZ010000049.1:17074118-17084982 GCA_032164315.1 Malacoctenus gilli | reverse complement strand
TTTGGTGTCGTTTTTTTCCAACAATTTTTGGGGCTTTTCCGGGTCATTCGGCCCGAATCAACTTGATTTTTTTTTTTCCCCAGGAGGGCGTTTCTGGGCAGGGGGCATCTGTTTGAGCTGTTTTGGGGGAATTCCTGTGTGTCTGCTTAACAGAGAGCTGTTATAATTCTGGCATTTCGTCGGCGTTCCTACGACGCGTCCACCACCACTCCGTCCATCCACTCCTCTCATGACAGACAAACACTTGTTGCGTCGCGTCTGACACATGACCTTTCATTAGCGGATCCCTTTTTCGGCGATGATAATTATCCCGGTGCCGCCATTGACACCGCGGGCGCCAAAATGTTTGCGCGTCTCCACGATCGTTTATTTTGCATGCATCACTCGGCGCCCCGCTGGGACTCGGGGGGGCCGAATCGTTTCGCTAAATTACTTTCTTCTCTCCTATATTATTTGATTCCTTCTTTTGAAATTATCTCCTGTATTTGGGCTGACCTTCAAAGTTGGGTTTGTGGGGAACTCGCAGGAGATTAGCTCCCCCACACAGGCTTTGATCAAATATTAAACCTACGCGGGGGGAAAATATGCGAGAAACGAGACGGCCACCAAACTTCAGGCTGCATCTTTTCGGTGGGAAGCTGTTCCCACGGACACAAAGCTGCGCCGCAAACTGTCGTTGCACTGTGACACAAACAAAAGAATCAGAAAGTTCACCTGCAGACACTCTGAGATGTTTCAGACGTGAGCATTTAAAGCGTCACGCGGTCCAGTTTCGCGAATACAGCGTCGAGTTCGGCGCTCAGTGAAGCCACATCGCGACTGAGGAAAACAGATTGAAACGGTCTCCACCACTGAAACCAGCGTGGTGCCCCCGGGCCACTCAGCTATGCGGAGAATTGTCACCTGGAAAACAGAAGCCCAGAGACCTCAGCTGGTCAACACACCGAGCGTGTCCAAGCAGCTTCGATCAGAGTCGTGGCAAATATTTTCAGGATAACCATCTTAAGTGAGCCTGCTGATTGTCAGTAATTTATTTAGTGGGCTTATTTTTGTGCATTTGAACGGTAACACCGGAAGAAAGACCTGATCTGGTCCACTGGAGCAGTGATTTTCAACCAGGTCGTCAAAGAAAACATCAAAGTTCAGTGTCACAAAAGCCACGCGGAGACGCAGCGAGGATTCACGTCCTCATACACATCGACGCAAAAGATACAGTGGTGTTCTGATGGATTTGTCCCCGTTGCCATTTCCAAACGTATTGTTTTTTGCTTTCGGAAAAACAGAACACATGCAAGCAGATTCAGTGAAAAGCGTCTCCGTCTGGACGGGGCCTAAAGCGAGAGTTTGCGATCCGTCTGTGTTGTGTCAGTGGATCAGAAAAACCTCCGACAGCAGTGTCTCAGTTACTTACTGCTGCGGCTGCTGCTGACATGACAGTGACTCAAAGGTTGTTTGAGCTTACAGTAAAGAGGCGACGTGAATGTATAACAAGGCCTCGCGGACCGCACGAAGTTGCCAAGCCCAGCACATCCTGCCAGCACCACCGTTTTGGGAGGGGGGGTGTCAAACCTGCAGGGACCGCTCCCAAGGTCGGAGAGAGTGCTGAGAGCGGGCGCCTCCACCGCATCTGCACGCGCCGATCGCTTTCAGTCTCCGCGGTTGCGTGCGAGGCTCCTTTCATATCTGACCTCCAAGAGGCCGGCACCGCAGGAGGGGCTCCAAACCAATAACCTCAAACACACTTGATCCCCCCCCCCCCTTTTTTTTTTCTAATGCAGAGGAACGAATCAAAAGGTTTGTCTTGGTCAGTCACACATGCTGAAATAGTTGATTTTACAGGTGAAATTTGGACGTTTGACACTGCAGTGAAAACCAGCAGCAGTGCCGAAGTGCATTCAAGGAGACTGTGAGCTGGTGAGTCAAGACACTGGTTTCTACCTGGGAGCATCGAGGTTCAGTTGTTTTTTTCTCATTTGCCTTCATCTGAACTGAAGTGTCCGGTGGCTCCTTGTGGCACTCGTCTCACTTGCGCCTCTACCTCCATTGTTTCCACCTGTGTCTCATCAAGTCTCCCTGCCTCACAGCTGCGTGCGCAATCAGTCTGATTTGGAACCAAAACTTGAAATCGAGACAATTTTGAATCGATTCAAAGTGGAACTAGGTTGTTGTGCTTTTCCTTTTCATGCTCTCTCAGTTTTCACACACGTCGACCCCCGCCCCACCCCCTCAATCCCACCGCCATCCATCTCCGCGGACCCCCTGGTCTTTCACCGTCTCATCCACCCCCCCCCCACTCTCGCCTCTCTGGGCAGAACTAACTTTAATGACGGGACCCGCGGTCACGGATGTTATCCCTATTGGTTCAGTCAGACTGCGACTGAGCCAGCCCCCCCCCCTACTCTGACCTATGACAGGGAAATGGCATCCTCCACACTTCTGCGCATTTAACGCCCGGACAGAATCGGCTGCCAGACGGCCGCCGCGGTACCTGTGAAGGAGTGAGAAATTGCGTGTGACCTGAAATCCCCCGTGGCATTTGGAGAAAAAAAAAATAAGTTGACTATTAAGGTTCAGGATGCTGATAAGAAGAAAAAAAACTGTACGAAAAAAAAATCCCTCTTGAGACTTCAGACTCGAGAGAAAATGAAAACAACCAAGAAACAAATAAACTGGGTGCAAACAGATATTTTTTGTGCAGCCACTCGACTTCGTGAGCACATCAGGATGTCTGAAGTGTTTATATTTTCTCTTATAACCCTGATTACTCATCGACATCGGATAAAATATGATTTTCAGCTTGATGAGGTGATGATGATCCCATATGAGGGTCTGGGCCCCCCCCTTCAGATCATGAGGTGCAAGGAGGCCCCATAGCGTCTTCAGAAAACAGCATAAGACTCTGGCAAATATGTGATGTGGACAGGTTAAAAGTGGTTGTTTGCGTTGCATTCCTTTCCTGTGTTGGTTCACTGGAGCTCAACGCTGATGTGTAAAAGCCGCTTCCTGCGGTGGAAGAGCCTCCGATAAGCCTGGTGGCTTCTTCTCACCCGCCGCGCCTCCACCAATCACCGCCTGGCTGTCATGGTGGCCGCCGAGGCGGCTCGGGCGGGTGCCTGGCGAGAGGTCATGTTGGATTAGAGAGCGCCCTGTGTGATATAGGTTACTTGAACTGGGCTACTAGCAGGGTGCTTGGGGCGCGGGGGTGGAGCGTGTGTGCGCACGCACACACACACACACACAAACACACACACGCACGTATGCACACACACACACACACACAGACTGTGAGTTCCTCACAGTGACACATGAGTCACACCTGTTACAAGGACGGTGTTTGATACATCTGCTGCCGCGGTGCAGTCAGTTTAATAACCAACCTGTTTTTTTTAAGATTTTAATGTGCATGTTTATTAAAAATTGTTATAGACAACAACGGAAGTTTATTTTCAGTAATTCTTTGTGAAAAAAAAAACATGCATTTGAGGTCAATCGATAAATAAGCTGTCCGTAAATGTGACTCTGAGTGCTGGTGGTTTTTTGTATCTCTGTTTGCTCTGTGATGGACTCGCGACCTATGCAAGTTGTATGCTGCCTTCACCCAGTGACAGCTGGGATCAGATGTTCATTGAACAGAAGAACAGAAGATGGAAGGTCTGGGGAGGAGGAGGAGGAGGAGGAGGAGAGGAAGATGTGGCTGTTTCTTGTTTTTTAATTTTTTTATGAGGAACCGAAAGTCTATTTAACTGTGACAAAATTGCCAAATGAACCAGCAGACTTTCTGACACATCTAAAGGTTCCCTGCAGCTCAACAACATTCAGCAAATGGTGAGAAAAACCCCTTCAGCTGGTTCCTAATTTCATTGGACAAGAGTTTGTTAAAACTCCTAGATGACTGTATTTTTCCATGTCATTTGAGCTAAAAACTGCATTCTAAAAACTTCTAGTTTTGATTTCATATATATTCATTAAAAAATGAATGCAATACATCGATGTAAGCCAGAAATGTGTCATTTTACTTTTATTCCACTTTCTGTTTTAATGCTATTTTTCCACCATAGATTACTTCATTAGATTAAAGATTAAGCAGTATTGAGGTATACATGTGCACATATCACAATACAGAGACGCACAGCTGTGCTTCTGTCATTGCTGCCATCACACGTCCCCATGTATTTGCACCCGAACATAAATGAAAGACTTCGTGAGTTCATAAAGGGCGATTTTTCAGTGAGTTTGCTTTAAATCTGGCTGTTTTGAGGCTCGGTTTGCTACCTCACAATCACAGTAAGGGAACTGAAGTGAATTTCAATGGGGAGTGTGAATCCACTTTACTTTGAGACTTTATAAGGAAGGCGGGTAGATGTGACCATTGGGGGGCGCTGCAATGCAAAATCTCTCTCAGGAGATTTCACTTAGCTGAAGTGAATCTTCGGAGCAGCCAAAATTAACCATCAAAAATATGCCGCCGTTAAACAGCCAAAGCAAACGCTTCTGCTTGAGACGGAGGAGTCAGGATTGATCATGTGAAGCTTTCACACCGCTGCGTGTTTATCTCTGTCCGACTCCCACTCTGTGTCACAGGTCGGCTTCTGAAACGACAGACAAATTCTCCCATGTCTGTAACCATGGCAGCCGCGGAGAGAGGAAGAGAGAGAGAGAGAGAGAGAGAGAGAGAGAGAGAGAGAGAGAGACAGAGAGAGAGAGAGAGAGAGGGAGAGAGAGAGAGAGACAGAGAGAGAGAGAGAGAGAGAGGAGCGCCGCCGTATGAACCAGGAAGAGCAGGATCAGGTCGGTGCGATTTACATGAACAATCCTGGGCTGAATGGCTTCAAACTCCATTAATTTGACCCTTTTGTTGTGACACGAGGTCAGTGTTTATCTCGCTTCATTAAGCGGGAGACAGATTTCATATGAGCGGCTTCACAGTGATCGTCAGGGTCATTCTTTTTCAAGCGGGTTTGCATGAATAATTGATGGCTGGCTTGGCTGATTAGGAGGGGTCGAGCCTGGCAGGAAGGAGCAGCTGTTGATCAGCCTCACACATGTGGAGGGAAGATAATAGAAGGGAGGCCGTTTCCCGGCGACGTACGGATTACTACGAATATCTTTTACCGAAGCTGCGAGGCGGGTGTGACTCGAGAGCACGGAGGGAAACAGCGGCGGCATACGGATGCCTCCTCCCCGTTTCGGGAGCGCAGAGGAGAAGGAGAAAGAAGGGGGCGGCGGAGAAAGGGTTCGTTTTAAAGCTCCGTGTTGCTTTTAATCAAATCACATGTTAAAAAGTCAACTGGTCGTTTATTTTTTTTTTTCCCCGTTGCTTGTAAACTTCACAAACACATGGCCGCGGCTCATCGGCGACCCATTTACACACACTACAAGTGGGACGTGTCAAACGCTACATCGGTTGGAGGAGTGGCAGTGTCACATGACCATCTGGACAGGAGCAGGAGTGGATCCACTTATCGTCTCGAGAGCAAACTCAAAGGCAGAATCAAACGTAAGAAATACTTTAAATATATATATATATATATATTTCAGATCTCTATATATATATTTATACTTTATCTTCATAGACGTGCAAAATATTCAACATGCAATGGAAGTTACAACGCTCCGCTTCTCGTGGAAGCCGGAGAACAAAAGAGAAAGGCCCCAACTCAAGAGAAGGATGCGCGCGCCAGGCAAAGAAAGTAGTTATTTACAGATGCTCCTGAATAGACCTGCAGCTCTGACCCTCTTGGTTCAATCTGAGTGGATCTGCTTACCTGCCATTCATCACAAGCTCGGCTATCTCCGCAATCCCGTATGAGCCTCCCAAGCACCAACTATCAGTAATTAAAGTATTCCAATACAAGATGCGTTATATATTCATCTTAGGTAAAGAAAGAGGTGATTGTAATCAACGTGTTTTGATACACCAATTAGGATAGATGCTTGTGTATGTTAAGATAAATGCCTGGAGAAGAAGAACAACATGGCGGTTGATGTATTTCGTGTGGCCAAGTTTCACATTTTTCAGTGTGCACTTTGGGAAATAAAGGCTTTGAATATAATCTTTGATCAAGAAATGATAATTAAGAGTGCGGCAGGCGGTTGATAACGTTCGGAAGAGTTGAAGGGAATCACAAGTATATGGACCAATAAATCACGTTAAAGAAGAGGAAGGAGAAAGGAAAGAGCGCCCGGGCGTACAGATCGACTCTTTTGGCAGCGGAGGGGATGACCGGTTTCGGCGGAGGAGGTTTCTTGTTGTTCTTGGCCTGCGATTTGGACCCGGAGCCCGTGTCGATGGCCTTCCCGTAGCAGTCGAAGTTCGACAGTTCGAAGTCCCGCGGGAGCGAGCCCACGATGCTGAAGTCGTTGGTCCTCAGGTCGGATTTGGAGGTGCACACCTTCTTGCAGCGGGTCTCGGCCACCTGGGTACACGAGGGAGGGAGGGAGGGAGGGAGAGAGAGAGAGAGAGAGGGAGGGAGGGAGAGAGAGCAGCGGGAGTAAATGAATACATTCGTCGTGATTTCATTCCAAAATGCATTCGTCTGTGTGAAACGTATGAGCTGAGATGCGGCCGGACTAATACTGTGAAAGCGCTGCTGGCAGCCCTGCAGGCACGCAGGCCAGAACAAAGTGGTTCAAAACTGGTCGACTGAGCAATAGACTGATTGTGCAGTCCGCACGAGCGGCCACAGACTCTACAGTCCTACTGGACACATGACCCCCCTCACCCCCCTCACCCCTCATGTCAAAGAGGCAGAAAGGGGAGAGGAGTGTGAAAAACAAGGAGCCAGACAATGAGTTTAGAGAAACATTCTTGTAAAAATCAGCGGAATCAATGAAATGATGTCAAAAAAATCCCAATGCATCATTTTTGAGTAAAGTGCATGAGCTAAAGATTGTCAACAAATGTCAAAAAACAGGCAATAAAGATTCAGTTGAATTAGCTTCCGGGTGACAGACAAACAATGTGCAGCTTGAGTGTACAATGAGACTTGCTGGAATGAGTTTCACAATAAAATACAAGTGGAGTGGATCGTTTGTTTTATTCTGAAGTACCGGTGATTTTTATTTGTGTGGGAGGAGAATCTTCATCTTTCTCTCTCAATGACAATATCGATTCAGATAAAGGGGGGGGGGGTCTATATACGAGAGGAGGGGTGCGACATCACACACACCCTCGCAAATCACACTTTGTGTACATCACAACGTGAAGCGGCGATAAAAAACGAAAAGAAAAGTGGTTTGTGTGCAAAATTCAAACCAAGGCCAGCGGACGCATCGCCAGCAGTTTCCAGATTTGAACTGTTTGGCAGAACAAACATCAAACACTAAACATCTGCAGGTCTGCATGAGCTCATCCTGCTGCTGCATGTTGTGTCCTCATGTCGACGTTTGACTAGAATCCCTCCTCCTGTCTGCTCACCAGCTTGTAGGCTGTCATCAGCGTTGGTCTCGCACCTCCAGTCAGCTGACACACACACACGCACGCATGCACGCACGCACACACGCACACACACACACACACACACACACACACACACACACACACACACACACACACACCTGTGCACCTGCCCCCTCAGGGCCCCATTTTTAGTACCAGCAGTACCAGAGTCCTCAGTGTTTGGCGCTGCCCTCCCGTTTGACATCTGGGGACTTCTCATCCGCTTTCGTTTGCCTCTTTGGATTTATGACTTCTTTCTGAGTTTTGGCGCTCAAACCATCCAAGTAAACAAGTTTTTATTTTATGAGGCAATTAATACTGTGCATAATCCGGGCTTTTCATATTTATTTGCCCTGTTTGTCACATAAAACTATCAAAACAAAGTCCAAGAATCAACTAGTCCACCTGTGGATTGCTCACGGTCTCTAATCTTTCCCTAACAGCAACCAACCATCCTCCAACTCAGAAATGTCTCAATTTCTTATTGGAAACTCACCTTTCAGCTTTCTGTGTGTACCCACCTGATGGACAGGTGGGCGCACACACTTCCAGACCCTGATGTGCACATATCAGCTCAACAGATGGTGCCGACAAGCACACGCACTTTCTGCGGACTCACTCTGCACTCAGTAAACGTGTAAAGCTTCAGTGTGATGTCACTCAAACGTTGTCCTCAACCTGGGGGTCTCGGACCCCGAAGGAACTTGTCTGCATCTATAAAGCCGCAGCCACATAAAAAAAAGGAGGTTTGGACGAAAGCAGGAGAAACCTTCAAACGAGGCCTCGTGTTCCGGACGCTTCGACGGAATTGAAAACAGACGACGCGCTGAAACCGCCGTAAAGGAGCCCCGTTTGATCCGCGCGGCCGTCGAGCGCGGCGCTGATAAATCACACGCTGCTGTTCTAAGCCGAGGGGGAAAAAAAACCCAAAACACGAGGTTTGGAGCCAAAGTCCGACTTACTTTGCGCTCTGCAATCTTCCCTAATATGGATTTCTCCCCCCCTCCGAAGTTTGGTAACCCCCGTGCAGCCTCCTGCGAGCGATCGCAACCTGCGCGCCGTCGAAACAATCCGCAGACGGATTTAGTTAAATGTCATCCCGAAAAATCCCTTTTATCGACTTCCCTGACGGCCCAGGGTGGGGTGGGGTGGAGGGGTGGGGGGTTGGGGGGGGGGAGCGGGATCTAATCAGGCTATAGATGCTTACTCACTCAAGTCATTAAGCTCATTAAAGCTTCATTATTTTGATTTGGTTTTGACAAGGAAACCCATTAAACCTCAGTGGAACAGTGTAATCCTCCAAAGCCAAACGGGGTTCAGACGAACATACACTCGGAGGTGAATTAATTTCAATTACGGCTCCAATTGGAGGGCCCACGGAGCATCCCGCGAGCCAGGTTCGCACGTATGCGAGAGTCAGATTGGGACCCCCGGAGCTGGCGGCTGTTGTCTGTGGCTCTTTGCAAAAAAGGACTGGATTTCCCTGTTTTTCATTTAGAACCAGTTCCCAGTTCCTGGCAGCAGATTCCTGGACCCCAGCGCTGTTTTTCTGGCGCTCTGATTTGGCCCGAATCGTCGTTCATAAATAAGCGCAGGTATCCAAACGCCAACGTTTACGCTCGCTCGCGTCGACAAACCTCCACCGCCGTCGAAACGTTTGGGTGGCGAAGAGCGGCGGCGGCGCCCGCGAGGACGTTCGTTCCCAATATCATCACAGATCCAATCAATATCAATTACACGCCAGTCTTTTCACCCAGCAGGCAAAACGCAGGCGAGGTAAAGCCACACGTGACAAACGACCCTTCACGCCGCCCCCCCCGTGGCTGGTGGGGTCATCTCTCCGTACGGATGCTTCGCCTGATTCTGTTTGACTTTGTTTTGTTGCAATTTGAAGTTGTTTGCGTTGGAAACATTTGGGGCTCACGGGGCAAAAAAAACCCCAAAGTCAAACACCTGAATATTGATGAGAATCGTAAAAGAAGCTGGAACAACAAAAGAAACGCCACGGTGGTTCCGAGAGCCGCGGCAGTGGGAGGCTTCCCGGCGAGTCGATAAAAACCCGGTTTTATTTGTCATGATATCATTTGTGCGTCTTCACTCCAGTGGCTGCTATCAATCCTCGGCCAGTGACAAAGTAAGTTCTCAGGCCGTAGAGCGAACGGCTATTGATCGCCGTGGGAGGCCCTGAAGCTTTGCCTTGAGGTTTCCGTGAGCAGCGTCTACTACGTTGGACCTTGCAAGGTGAGACCGGTGGGGGGGGGGGGGGGGGTCACGTGGCCTGACTGCCGCGAGGCTGCCCGCCGGCCGGACGCCACTCCCGGGCCCGGCTGCAGGGAGCAAAGCCGGCCTGAGCCGAGCGATCCGCGAGAGGCTCGAGTCGATCCAGAGCCGGGCGAGGTGGTTCAGGCGTCTCGGGGTCGGTCCAGGACACACTCCAGAGATTAGATCTGTCTTTCTGGCCAGGGGAGGCAGGAGGAGGAGGGGGGGGGCAGGGCTCAGGATGTATGGCTTCTCTGATCTCCATATTATAGCTGTTACCCCATGTGGACAACACGGATAAGACGGATGGATGGACCATCGAGTCAACGCGCCGCCGGCTCTCTTAAAACCTTTGGTTTACCCGCTCGTTCCCGCTCGCGCTGTTCGAGCTGCGTGAGCTGGCGCTGCGAGCGGCTGAAAGTTGGAGCCAGCAATTAGTAGGAGAACTTATGATGCTCAACTTTAAAGTTTTTTATCGCTTTTTTCTCTGACTCGTTTCAAAGATCAGACTTCTCGCGAGCGAGCGAGGAACATCAAACCAAACGTTGCGTAAATGCCTCTCAGTGCCGCTAAAGACCGCTGGCGCTCGGAGGCCTGGACTCCGCCGCGCGGCTCCGACTGTGTTTGGGTTATCAGACGCCGGTGGAAGTTTTTTTTTTGTCCCCGACTGGGCAATTTGGAGTCAACATTAGGCGAAGTCGGGCCTGATGAAGCGATAAATCAGGATTTACCGCATCATGCCGTTACCTTCCAATTCCGGTCCCGACGCCAACGGGCCCATCGCGGGTGCTTCCAGGGAGGCCTGCGTGTCAGCGGGGACGATAACCGATCTGATCCTCGGCGACACCATCTGATAGTTCGCGAGCTCGCAACTCGCTCAGTGTCGTTTATCGGTTTCCACCGGGGACGTCGGGCTTCAGTTCAGGAGCCAGAAAAACAGCCGAGCTTGATCTCGGTGAGGTCAGCGGAGTAAAATGAGAGCATAATAACTTCTGCGTTTCCTCCCGGTCGTTGTGGAAGAAGAGATTTCATCAGAATTTTACTCCAGCTTCTGCAAACTGCATTATGTGTCACTTTCGGAACACACGGTTTCAGCAGCCAGGAGAAAGCAGGCTTTTTAAAACAACACGCTGCTTTTTATTGCTTGTTTTTGCGCAATAAGGAGTC
>JASSRZ010000049.1:17056363-17066450 GCA_032164315.1 Malacoctenus gilli | reverse complement strand
GAATCAAAACAGAGAAATCAGTGTGAATTATTCTGTGCGCTGTAACAATGGTGCAATCAGAAGAGTGATGATAATTTGCTATATTTCGCATGCAATATGAATGAAAAGAAAAGCGGATTTTTTTTCCCCCAAAATTTGCTTTGTCATTTTTGAGAAATAAATGGAGAAAAAAAGGTAAATTCTTACTTTTATTTTGATTAAAAAAAACAACAACCTGTTTTCACTTTTTCACGTTGTGCTCTGATTGTATTTCTACCATTCGGTCACCCTACATGCTTCTACACAGCCTGAAACGTCTGATTGGAGACTGACCCCGCCGTGAACCCCAGAAAAGCTCGTATGAACAACAAACGTCTGAGTTTGCGGTTCAAGAAGGACAAAAAAAGCTTTTAGTCTCGTCTGAGACAAAATGTTTCCAGTTCAGAAGGAATAATTAATGAAGAGACGGCGGCAGAGTCCAGAGCTGAAGCGCCGAAATCCGAGGTTTGCGGTTTGTTCTGACTGATGCCAATATGCAGGCAAACAGTTTTTTAGGCTTTTGTTCTTTTCTACGAAGCATTTTGAATCCATCAGTTCCATTAAGCATTTTGACACCAACTCACAGCCTCTTTTTCCGCTTTTCTACTGTGTTTTTGTGCAGACTTTTATGACAGAATCCATCTTTTTAGGAAACACTTGGTTGAACGATGTCACCCCAACAAGTTAAACCGATTCTTCTGCTTTTCCTTTATAGTTCCCAACCTTTTTCATCAGTTTCCACTGAACAGACAGGGACTCTACCTGTTCCTGCGTAGAACTTGGTGCAGTTGCCGTAGTCGATGTCTTCTTGCCTGATGTCAAACTGAGGTAGCGCGATCGCGTCCATCTGCACAGGGTCTCCGGTCTGCCACATGAACTGCAGGTCGTCCGTCGTGTAGCCGACTGAAAAACAACGAAAGACACATAACGAGGCCGAACGCGTGAAAGCATGGATGCAGGAGGAGCCGCGAACAGTGATCGATTCCGTCCCGCGGATTTGGCGACAAAAGGGCGTCGGCTTCACGTTCCCGACGCCTGTTTTGCGCCTTAATTGCTTCGTAAACGAGACGCGATAACCAGAGTCAAGCTCAATTAACCGCGTTTTGCACAACGACCTAAAAAAAACACGATGATTAATTTGGCCGTTCCGAGTGTTTCCAGCCGTAACCGCCTCCAAAAACAAACAAGAAATTCCCCCTTTAGGAGGAGAAACGACGACAACATTTACATTTCGAAGCCGTGACTCCGTTATTTAACCAAACACCGACGCGTGCTACGTTTTCGTAGAACTTACAGCTCTCGAGTTGCATTTTGCACCTCTGGGTGTCCATGGGGAACAGGGTCAGATCCAGAGGACACGAGAGAGTGACGGAGAGCCTGGATGAGGAAGGGGGGAAAAGACACACGTTAGCTCTTCATCGTTTTGCACTGCGCTTCATCGTTGCCCTTTCTTCGCATCACATAAACACCCCGTTTGCAGAAAAGTGGCACCGTCATGAGATCTCAGCACTCAGAGGAAACATCCGCACGGCTTTTTTTTGGGATACGTTCGCACCCAGTAAGCAACATATGACAAGCTAAGAAATGCAGCTACATAGTCTTAGATTGAGTGGGGGGAAAAAAAGAGGAGTGAAGCAGTGCAGCCAAGAGAAAGCAGGACTAAAAACCACAGCAAAACTCAAACGTTTCACAGATTTGTTATGCGTGGCGACAATGTGATTTTATGGAGATTGCACTCGTGCAACCCGCAGCTCCAATAACAATCTGATACAATATAAAGAGAGTTATTATCCTTTTGTAATTGGAGGGGGAAAAAACAAACCGAAACGCCGTGCCGAGAATTGGAACGGCGATCGTGTCCTATCAGGGAATTACCAACACAAACACTCAGCGGTGATAACACTCCAGGATCAGTGCGAGAAGCCTCCTCAAATCGGCCTGGATCCTGACGCCACTGCCGTTGTTTACCGGCGTTTTTTTGCGCTGCTGCTCGAGCTCGACTTCGCTGCGTTGCGCAACGTTTGTGTGTTTTCGCTCGGCGCCTCTCGGGTTCAGTTTGACATCCTGCTCCTGCGAGCTGCTTTTCCTTTCTTGGCAGGCGGCGAAGCTTTTTGTTGTTTGCGGCAAAGTTAAGGTGGAACGATGATGCTCTGACACAACAGAGATGATGGAGAGCCGTTTGATGTATTGTCAGTTATCTGGAGTGTGGAGGTGATCGCCGAAACCAGATTTTGGCACATTTTTCCAGATAAAACTGCGCTTTATTTTTGATTCTTTACTGACTGTCTTGTTCTTTACGCTCCTAAATGTCCTCAAACTTGTTGCGAAACCCCTTCAGGCGGCTTCCCTACCTCATGCTGATGAGGACGTCGCCGTTGCGGAAGATGAAGAGCAGGATGTTTTCCTGGGTGACGTCGTGGAAGTTGGCGCTCTTCTCGTTGGCGAAGAACAGGTCGGGCTTCCACAGACACTTGAACATCTTGGGGTCGACGGTGAGCGAGTCCGACTTGAAGTCCTGCGGCAGCTTCAGCCTGGGGTCGTTCCAGCGCTGCCGCAGGAAGATGTTGACCCTGTAGTCCTGTCGGGTTCAACGGCAGACGGTTAGACGCGGTTAGAGTCGAGGGCTGCGGCAATGACTTAGAGGAGATAAAGTTCCAATTTTTATTCCGGTTGCGCCATCTGTGAATTACACTCGAAATTCCGTGCGCTTTTACTTTGGTAGGAGTTTTTCCTGAATATTCCAGCACCCTTTTTTGTCAGCAGACATTGCAAACCTCAGATTGACATTTTAACAGCTGCAGATAACACACGTGAACACGCCGCGAGCTGCACAGTGGTCCAGGGGTCAGAGGCTATCAACACAACGAGAACAAACGGCTCATTAGAGAGCTTATTAGTTGAGATGTCCACATTCCTGCTGGTGGGAAAGTGTCACTCGATGCCTTGGGTTTTTTTTCCCCCCCTCAAACTGTTCTGGGACCAGGTGGGTTATTTTAATGCTGAGGCTGAAGATGGATGGCGTGTCAAATAAAGCTGCCAAAACAGCACTGCCGGTTTGGGAGTCAGTGAGTGTTTGTGTCGCTGAGTCTGCGGGGACCAAAACTGGAGGAGCAGGAGCCCACAAGAAGGTTGGAAGTTGAAAAACAAGAGGACAAAGAAGACAATCATTGGAGGAAAGCAGCTTTTGTTTTCCTCAATTGGGACTCAGGGTTGTGTCAGTAGCATGAGGGAAACCTACAGCTGAACTGTGCATGGTAACGATGCTCAAAAGTGGGCTTTTACTGGACAATAGTTTCAAGTCGTTTGTGAGAGATTTTGGAAAAAATGGGATCCAAATCAAACTCAAACAGAACAAAAACCCTTTCTTTGATAAAAATCAATGAAAAAATGTTTGGAATATTTTGTATTGTTGTGTTTTAAAACTGTCATTTCACTTGTTTGGCTCAAATAACCTCAAATAAACTGTATGTAGCTGCTAAACAGAAAGGACCTGTTAGATTAAAGTTAGCGCCACAAAGATCGACAAGAACACTGCGATTTGTTCAAGAAAACGTGCCGCACGACGTGCTCTGTGATGCGATGCGCCGAAGCGAGACCCTTTTCCGAAACTGTTTCTCTGACTCCGTCCTCTAAACAGCGGGATCGGGCTGCCTTAAATAAAGGTGTGAGCGGGAACCTCCTTTATCTTGCTGCCAGCGCTCAGGTTTCAGAGGGAAAACCTGCGCTTACATTGCCGCTATCTCATTTCGGAGATTAAGCTGTCATTTCAACGCAACCTAATTTTAGACTCGGGTGTCCAGCAGGTCCTCCCGGCGACATCCCCGATTGCCTCCTCCGGCTTTTTCCTCTGTCTGACGGAGACACAGGCCAATTCACCCCCCCCCCCCCCTACACACACACACACACACAAACCACCCTCGCTACAGAAACCAGACGAGGAAATACATCTTCCTCCTGGCCGGCTATCAAGCAACCGACACACCGTTAAATCCCGGAGAGGGTTTTTGCACAAGAACTCGCTGTAATCAAGTGGGGGGGGAAAAAACTCAAACTGAGAGGCTGCAAAAATGGGAAAAACAGACGCGATTTGTTCCATCTCACAACATCAAATTAGTCTTTCTCTGATTGGTGAAATGAAAATAGACGCGCTAACGACGGCGGAGGTGTGGAGGTGTTCGGCCGGGAGAAGGTGCAAATGACGGGAGAGGCTGTCCTCCGGTCAGTTCCCTCCCCAGTGGTGAGCGGAGGGGTGGGTGGGGGGGGGGGGGTGACCAGCTGCCACTCCCTCCTGCTACCGGATTTCTTGCAAATCTGTCTCACTTCCCCTCCAGTTCTGCCTTTTATAGAGGCAGCGGAAAGCTTTTATTGTGAAGTTTTGCCAGCTTCTCTATTTGACAAACACCGATTTTTAAAACAAAATATCTTTTCCTACTTTACTGTTCTGCTTTTGAATGAAAAACAGCTTCCACTTTGTTGTCTGTATTGGACTGTGTGTGTTTATAGTCGGTCTTGTGTGTGTTGGCGTGTATTTTGTCTGAACTGTTCAATTTAATTGCTAATCAACAAAGCTCATCAGATACATGCTTGTAGATTTTTTAAGATCTGTATTCGACTTATTTATTTGCTTGTCTTGGATCTTTATGTTTTCAATTTATGTGTCACCATACACATTTGCTGACACATATTGAATTTCAATTAAACTATTTTATTATTGGTCTTTTAGATATTTCTCATCTCATCTAAGGCTGCAACACATGACAATTTGTCAACATATTTAATTAATGGTTATTGTCAAGCTTGCTGCTTTTTTATACTACATGAAGTAGTATTTTTTTTTTACTTATCTACCCGTACCTCATGTCTCATTTTCTACCCCCCCACTCCCCCGCCGTTGATTGCTCCTCTTCCTCTCGCTCCATCCTCTTCCTCACCACGCTACATCCTGCTTATCTCACCCGCCCATCTTCTCTCTCTGCAGTTTATCTCCCCCCCCCCCTAATTCCCATCTCTTTCTCTCGCCACATGTTTTGTGTCCTCCTGTGCGATCTTTTCCTCTCCTCGTCTTCAGTCCCCGCACGCCGCCCTGATTCTCCGCCTTGTCCGGGGTTCTGTGTCATCCTAAGTGGTCCGTAATTGGTCCTTTCGAGAAACCCGTTCCTGGAAGGGGAATGCACTTCGCTGATCCGCAGACCGACTTTGTTTTTCATTCTGTTTCCTGACAGTGGACTTGGTACAGTCTGGGACATTGGAGCCGCCGTTATAGGATCTCGCTCTTCAGTCAAGTTCAGATCTGGTCCACAGGAAAACTGAGTCACACAGTGCGAATAAACACTGATCACTGCTGACAAACTGAACTTGTTACTGTAAAAAAAAAACTCTGCCCAGCCAGATAATCTGTCACTAAACTTGCCTTTTTCTTATCATTCATACATGGAAAATGACTCTTGAGATGCTGTCAGTCGCTGTTGCCTCCACAAGCGCGTTGCTCAGTCAAACACAACACTATATTTTCAGCAGCGACCCAGCCGATAACCCTCCTTATTGGAATCAGGAAACGTCCCCTTTATCATTTTCTGTGTGATCAGGAGTCGACCCGCCGTCGTCCTTGAGCTTAATCTGGTTATTAACATTCCAACCGCGCTTCGTTATCAGCAATTAAGCCATCAGATAAACGAGGCATGAAAACCCCGAGTCTTCATAATGATTCACTCCTAACTGTTCTGACAGCGACTGGAAATGATGCCTGTGTGTTTTTCCCCAAACATGCGGGATTAAGCACTATTCAGCTGTGATTCGCTGCCGCTGATTGGCGCAAGCATTGATTGTCAATACTGCGGAGCCACAGTGGGACCGAAGAGGGGGGGGGGGTGGGGGGGGGGTCCTCACCATGGTCGTCTCTTGGATGGAGCCGAAGCTGTTGATGAAAATGTTCACTCGGTCCTCCACTGGAATTCCTGGAACAGGGAAAGAAGAGAGCGTCGCATTGGATCAGTATTGATCACGGCCGTGTAGCGAGTGACCACCAGATGGGCTTGTAGCTTCCTGTTAGCATCCTGTTTAGCTCTGCTCACAGTTACAGCCACTCTAGGACTGTTGCAACAAATAATTGTATTAATAAATGAGGTTCGACCATTGTGTTGTAAATGTGCAAATAATATCATGGCACTGTGCCCCTCAAGCACAATGTGCCCTCTGTAAAGCCCCCGACCTCTTGCTAACCGCTGGCTGTTGGTCAGGCGGAGTGATCCGCACGGTTGCACACCGGTGACAAAAGCACTCAGTCAGCAGCTCAGCCCACTGTATGTCGTTAGCCAGCCTCCATAGCTGGAGACAGTCAGCACTTGGAGAGGACGGTGGATGGACAGAGTCAAGGACAGGATGAAATGAGACAGAGGTGTCGAACTCATTTTAGTTCAGGGGCCACAAACGGACCAAAAAAGTGGGCCCAGAACAGTCACGTGAAAGCAGGTCCGCCTCGAACCAACAACTTCTCGAATTAGGTGTTTTTGAAGACTAAAAAAATATAATTTCAACTCATAAACACCGAGATATGTAGCGTTGCTTGATGATGATGGAGCGACACCTCATGCCTTGACCAACATTTTTGCTGCCATCTGCAGGTCGGTTCTGGGTTTTACGACTGATTCATGTCACCTGCTCCAATAAAACATCGAAGCAGAGCAACTTGTAGTAAAACTCCCAAAAACCTTTTTTTTTTACACCTAGACACTGACACTTGTAACTTGAGCAAATGATCAAACGCTCCATTCGAAAAGTCCAGACCTAGCTTCAGGACTTGTTTTGATTCTAAAAGTATCATCTTTGTGACATTCTTCTGCCTACAACAACAAAAGAAAGTGACAATCTGACCGTCCTGACCTCGCCACTGGAGTTTATGCATTGTGAGATGAAGCTGATTATCTTCCTGATCAGGATTTGTCAAAGACTAAACATTGCGAAGCAAAAAAAACGAAACGAAAAAAAACCCCTTCCCATGAGCATGCCGTCTTTCTGCCAAGCTTGAGCTGTAAACATTTATACTGGCATCTCTTCGCTCAGCCTTTTGCATAAACTAATAAAACCCCTTGATGAATGCAGACTGCTTGCTCTGCTCTGAATAAATTATCTCCTTTGAGGTGTTTACTGGAGGCTCTGGGGTTGCAATGGATAAACTTGCAATTCACAAAATTAATGCACATAATATGGAGGTGGCGCGCGGCTCACGCCTCCCCCGCAGTAATTCTAGCGGGCAGACGAATGATTATTCAACAAACACTTCTGGTGTTACCTTAAAATCCTCTATAGGGTCCATAAAATCGCCTCGCTGCTTTATAGGCCCGGGCGAAGTAATGCTCAAGGCGTAGTTTAGATGTTAATTTGGAAGATTATGACATGGAAGTTAATGGACGGGGAGCGCTCAGCCCACCCTGAAATCAAGAGCAGATGTTTGGCTGCCGAAGCAGTTTGAGGCCGTCAGGAAAAGGGAGCGCGGGTCCGCCCGCCCGACATCAAACGCGGCTCGGTCTCGCACGCGGCTCCTGCGGCCGAGCGCCAAGGAGGAAGGAAAGGGTCCCGGAATCCACCTGAAGGCAGGTCCGGGCCGTCCGTCAGACGGAGGGAGGCCGCCGGTCACCTCTCGGAGAGTTTTACGGCCGTCTCCTTGAGACACGCGCGCCTCCCTGCAGCGGGACGCGGACGCCGTCGGACGGGAAACCGACCGATCGGTGTATCGAGGTTTCGGCGGGGAACATTTTCTCCCCGTTTATCTGCTTGTTATCTTTTATTAGAATGCGCGTCTCTGAAAAAAAACCCAAAACACCGTGGCAACGGGCGTCGAAGTGGAACAGCCTAATTTGACCTAATGTGGTAAAAAACACACACTTAAACTCCGGTCTGCTTGTAAATGCAGCTCTCCTCAAGCCGTTGGCATTGTTTGGGAGTGAATCACCTTCAAGCAGCAGCGTCGGGCTGCCAGGTTAGCGTGCTGGTTTGGTTCTCGGTCGGAGTTTTGAGTCGTAATCAGCGGAAAAGGCAACATTAAATATACAAGAGCCCCAGGTAATCCGTTGCATCGAATTAGGACTTAAAGCACCTTTAATTTCTGATGGGAATCAGCTTAATTTTTGTGATATTTTGATCCATATTCATAGACCTGTGGTGCACTAAAAAAGGTGATTTTTATCTAAAGAGATAAATGTCTGTTGTGATTGTTGTGTCACTGTCCCAAATATAGCAAATGTCAGTCAGCAATCAGGCCGTTTGCACGTATTCATTCAATTCAGGAGAGTGGCGACAATGCACCCGGGGGGAGGCGGAGAGCGGGGCTCACCTTTGAAGTTGGGCCTTATTCGGGGATCATAGGTGATCAGTAACCTGTTCAAGATGTTGCTGGTGGAGTTCTCGGGAACTCGAGCCAGGTCCTCCGACGACAGCTGCCTGCAAACAAAGGGGGAGCGAGAGGAAGGCTTTCAGGCACAATCACATTAGCGGCTCTCGCATTCCTGGCAGACGAACGCCGCGCCGGCTCCTGCGCCGGCGATTCTGCGATCGCGCTACCGGTCTGGGGGATAAGTCAGCTCGTTACGTTGCGGACCACCCAGGCAATGTTGGCATTGAGCGGGACGCTACGCTGTTGCAAAGCCGGCCCACGTGACGTGTTCCGAAGGTTTCTCAAACACTGTTTGACATTCAGGTGTTAGTTCAGGAGAGACTTTCTGAATATAGAGCTGAGTGTGTTGTCAGAGTGTCCCTTCATGGGTCGTCCTTCTGTACTATATTCAAGTTACGGACACATGAAGACAATCGCAGGTCTCCGCTGTACGGTGGCCTGGAGGTGCAAACCAGCATCAAAGAAAACACACAGAAACACGCGAACATTGAAGAAAACAAACGGAAAAGACACGTCCCAAACCAGGAATTGACCCAAAGCGTTAGAATCTGAGGTCACCAATAAAGCAAGAAGAAGAGTGACCGAAGGAAGCTTTGTCCCATGTTTCCGGACAAGTTAACCCTGAAAAGTTCATTCGCGTTTGTGTATGTCAGTGTTTTGTAATGTCAGTGACAACCAGGCGACGAGTCCTGTGAATTTGCTGGAAATAAGCAGTTTGCCAGGTTGGACTGTAGTTGCTTTTATGTTTTAAAAGTCTTAAACAAAACAATATGATCTGAGAAAAATGTGTGGAAAGAAAAAATCACTGTGAATTCATGTGAGAGCGGGTGGGAGGTAAAGGTGTAATCACTTGATTGGCACTTGGTTGATTCTGCAATCAAAACAAAAGTTGGATGCTTTCATTCACTCTGAAAAACGATCATCTGCTGTCTCTCCGAGTTGAATCCTACCATGACGCTCGAAGCACACACGAATGGCCCTTTGAGACCCGCTGCGAATGATCTTCTTGCATTTATTTATACATTCAAATCGAGCCCAGAAACAGAGCTGTCGAGGAGACAAAAGTCAGCGTCGGCGTGAGAGGGGAGTTCGGGAGACGTGGAGCCAAACAGCAGCCGCTGCTTTTGTGAGCCTGACTAATGGAACAACAATGGGACAGAAAGAGGCAAACGGAAGAGCGGGATCTGGCAGGGAATAAACGGGGGGGGGGGGGAGCACAGAGCCTCCTCCTGGGTGGCAGAGAATTCTCCTGCCAAAGAGCCCCCACCCCCACCACCACCACCACCACCCCCAACCCTTCCCAAAGCACTTTACATATCATTATGTAAACCTTATCACGCAGCGAGGATGAGTCTGAGTGCTCGGCAGAAATACTTTGCGCTGTGTGTACGTTGTGCGGTTGCCCCTGATCAAAGTGAAGCGCGCGGCTCCCAGCCACTAAAGCCCCCGCCCCCTCCTCCTCGCTCCCTCCTTCGAACAGACCTCTCTGACAACCTCGCGCCACAAAGAGCTCGACGGGAACCGAGTGGCTTCCCTGATCCACAAAGACATCTGCGGCATTAAAACACCCAATATGTCACACGGCTTACGCTTGCCAATACTGGGACGACATCAAACGCCTTTTCGTTTTTTTTCGGGGGTTTTTTCCCGGCCCGTCCGCGTCGAGAAGTTTTCGTTTGC
>JASSRZ010000049.1:17007654-17042099 GCA_032164315.1 Malacoctenus gilli | reverse complement strand
TCTCTCTCTCTCTCTCTCTCTCTCTCTCTCTCTCTCTCTCTCTCTCTCTCTCTCTCTCTCTCTCTCTCTCTCCTGTCTAGAACAAGCCAGCAAAGAGTACAGTTGGGTGCACAGAGTACATTGAGGAGCACAGATATGACAGGACAGAACGCAGACAGAACTGCAGGAGACGGAGTGCAGACTCAGTTGCTTCACTGGGGCTTACCTGCCCTCGATTGACTCAGCAGATAATGTCGCGCTAATGATTTGTGCAGTGACGGCTAATTTGTCAATAAAGGTATGCACGTCACCGGTGGGAGACTATTGCCTCAGAAAAGGTTGAGCGTGATTCATTTCCTTCATCCGTCTGGGACTGTGTTTATTCAGTAGTCCTGTATTATCCACACAGTCATTTTACTCACTTACAGCCATTATTCCTCGCAAAATTAGCTTTTATTGCCTGCGTATAAGTACAGCTGCAAACAACAATAAAAACACAGAGCGTCTTGGCTCTGCCAGAAGTTTTCAAGCCTTAATTGGCATTTAATCAATACACTGTGCTTTGGCCTCGAAGGCTGGAGCGCTTTTACAAGCATTTCTATCACTGGATGGCTTCCTAATGCTTTATGGATTATATACAAGCCCTCGCACTTGCTTTGTCTCTTTGATTTGCCAGGACGGACCCACAAATTGACCAATCATTCCCCCCCCCCCCCCCGGTAAGGGTGTCACATGATCTTGTCGGGTCAATGTGCGGCCCCTCCGACTCGACTCGCGAAGAAGGGTTTTCCACGACACGCCACGTCAAAGCTTTACGTCTCTTACGCCGATTCGTCGGTTCGTTCATCCGACGACGGTAGCGAGTCGACGGCGAAACGTTGCGAAACAACGGGAGGCCCAAACAGAGAGAGGTCCCATAATTCAAATACCACCCTGAATGTAGCCTGCAGATGTTGCACCAGTCAAGCTTCATTCATTACTCGGGCCTCCGCGGCCGGCCGGTAGGGGTCTGACCGGCCTTGTGTGAGGACATGCGGCGCTGACTTCACTACAGTAACAGTCAGGGTTGGGAAATCAGAGCCTCCCGCCGGGAGCTCCAGGTTTAATCAGGATGGCTGAGAAAGGAAAACAACGGGGAGGAGGCAGAGGGGAGGGGGGCGGGGGGGGGGGTCTGAGGGAGGGAGGGAGGGAGAGGGGCCGCCGAGGTTGGAGGAGAAACGTGTGTGTGTGTGCGCGCGCGTCGGTTAAACTGTCAGGGAACTCTTTAAAACCGGAGGTCGCGAGTTAGCCGAGGGTGAATCGGGCCCAACCGTCTGTAACCTCCGACCGGAGCGTTTGAGTGCTCACCGTTCCGCCGCGCTCGATTGCCGATGCTCTTTGAGACAATTTGATATCGATCTGGCCAAAGGGGGGGGGGGGGGGGGGGGGGGCGGAGTGCGCGAGCCAGACTTGTCTGGCATGTTTAGTGGTAGTTGCCTGGAGAGTTACAGTCCCCGGCCGTATTAAACTTGGCAAGCGGCCGCTGATGACTCCATAAGATATCGGAGGAGACCTTTCTCCTTTCGAGGTGAGGGGCCCGCCGCTGCGCCGAGTCACCATCTGTCACAATAAATGTTTCCGACCCCCCCCTCCCCCCAAAAATAAAAAAAAAAAAAAAACTCTCCGAGCGAAGTGGGCATGAACTCTGAAATCTAAATTGTGTGTGTTGTGGTCGTAAATACGGGGGACTCGTTTCCTTCCTCCCTCCCGCCGCTGAGAGTTGTTCCTGAGTGTTTCACATGCGATTTTCATGTGTTCACCACATGGCTATAAGGTTTCGTGGTTATTAAGAGGAGGAAAAAAAAGAGAGAGGGGGGGAGGGGGGGCTCTCTAGTCATGCTCCAAAAATGCTGTGTACAGTTGGGGAAATTTCAAACAGGGTTGAAAGAAAAGGCTCGTACCCATCAAACCAAACCACCTCCACAGCCTGTGGACATGTTATTCTTTTGTTATGTGGAAATGCCCCCCCCCCCTGTCTGTTTAACCCAGCCGGCCTGACAGAGGGAGCTCCGTACCTTAAACACATGCTCACCATGGATTGAAAGCTAATGGGGGGGGGCTTCTTAGGTGGTAGAACCTGCTCCTGAGGTACTTTTTAGTACCCGCTCCAAGCGTGACGTCGGCTGACTGAAACTTGCTGACTGGCCGGCGAGTGACGTAATTGGACGAGTCGTCGGGGCTTCGGGAGCGGCGTCGTTTACGCGGCTCTCACTCGTAATGGAAAGCAAACAAAAGCGAGTGGAGTCGAGTCGCGCTCGTTAAGTTGTACAATGGAAAAGTGTCTTAATTGCTCCTAATTCACAGCAGTTTTCTGACCAAGCTGCCTTTATGACCTGTTTGTTGTTTGAATCCGTTTTACAAGCTGTTGCTACCCACATTGTTTTAGTTTCTTAATCCTGTTAAGTGTCAACTTGGACGCTGAGCTTTCTGTCGTTGTCTCACGTTTGCTTTTTTTTTGGTTTCGTTTAAGGAACAAATAGTTCTGTTCAGTTGGAGCTTCACTGAACGTTTCTTCAATATCTGAACCTACTTTGTGGCCTGAAAGAGAAAAAAAACACCATTAAAGAGACACTTAATGAGAGACCTGATGGACTTTATCAGACCGTGTCATATAGCGATGTCAACTATTGTAATGCAAATGCTACAACTTCCCTTTCGACACATTTTCCTCTCTGGTCTCACCCCCTTCCGCGATCACGACACTCACTAAAACTCTGTCCAACCCTTTAGATCCTCATGTTCAGAAGAAAGACACATGAGGCAGTAGAGTTGCATCTGATTGGCCAAAAAACAAGCTCTTCTATACTCATTCCAAATGTCCAAAAATCACTAGTTCTCATGCATAAATCTATAAGAAGGCAGGTTATAAAAGTCACGTTATAAAAGGCATGACTGTGATTTAATATGAGGCCAGGGGATTCGGTGTGTCTGCCTTTGATTTGGGCCCGATAAGAAGTCTGTGTTATTCTCCCGTCTAAGCAAACAGAGCTTTAAATAAAGTTTCACTCCGTCCTGTTTGCGGGCTTATTACCTGCCGCAGATATGAGCTCGTTTCATAACGCTCGTTTCATTAGGCCTTGGCAGACATGACGCTGTTTACAATGGGCTCCGAGATCCGGCTGCGATTCTGCTGGCAGAGGCCGCCGGGGACGCGTCTCGGTGCCCTCGTCGCACGGGTCCTTTGGGCGGACGCCTCCCTCGCGTCGCTCCTCTGATTCCAGAGGTTTGTCGTCCCCCTTCTCCCAGTGTGAGGCCCTTTTTGCGATTAACCCCCCCCCCCCACCCCGCCCACCCTTGGGCACAGATCTCACAAGAAACGAAAAAAAAAAAAATGTAGCTGCAGATATTTCGAGAAGATGTGGATTACCAATGATAGTCTCACATATCCCCCTCCTCCCTCCACCTCCCTCCCCGAGCACCATTGGAGGGAGGTATGCACCTCCCCAGACCTGCCAATGATCACAGAGGCTGCTGTTCCGCTTAAGATTATGAGATTAGGAGGGGGGGGGGGGACCGAGGTTATGAGGGTCATAGGGCCTATGGGGAACATGTGCAGTGCACCACGTATCCATACGCGGGGCACAGAGCAGCATTGTGCATTCATTAGATTAAGATGTAGACAAATAGGACGTTTCGCAGAGGGGATTTGGGGAACAGGAAAAAAGGGAATGGGTGGTCTTGTTTGGAGTCAAGTTTCGGGCGGGACGTGAAGTGCGCGCGGCGCGCCGGTTCCGCTGATGCCACAGAGGGGCAGTTCACGGCACACCTACGCGGTCGTAAAGGGGGAGGAGCGTCTTCAGTCACCCGTCGAGGAGGAAGGGTTTTTTTTTTTTTTAAAGACACAGTCACGATTTGTTGAAGGTTTTTCCAGCCAGCGAAGTCAAATCTTTGGGTCTCGTGGTCGTATGAAGACAAAAATGTTGCGTATTTCTTATTTAGTGTGAAACTTCCTCAAGACCAGCGACAACTGAGAGACATTTAAGAGATTAGATAGTTTGCATTTCGAAAGGAAAACTTGCTTCCCTTCCGAGGGTTCAATCATTTTCACTATTTTGTGAAAATTAACATTAAAAATGTCAAAGTGAGGGGAAAAACTGGCTAAATTAATTCATTTTTTCTGATTAGAGTCAAGTAAATGTTTCAGAGTAGCGTTTGCTCCTAATTTTAGTTGCTCTTTGGTCATGTTGCTACAACCAAAACCCAACGGAGCCTTTCAAAATAAGGCCCTTCTGCAAATATAATACCATAAAAGCCTTACTAGATGCATTTGGTTGCTGTGCTGAAATAGCCCTACTCTTTATACACTTGAGTAGATGTGTTGTCTACATTTTTCACTTTGGTATTGATAAATAAAATTTGCAAGTGTCATATTCCCCGAATATCTGTTTCTTGGCTTTTCTTCCCTCTCAGATAAAGACGCAGAACTGAAATGTGGAACCGACTGATGAAGGGTTAAAAATATCAACAGTGTTCTCAGTGAGACCTGTTGCTGTAAATCATCATTCGACGCTACTTTGATGTTTAGATTTGCCAGAAGAAAAGACATTTTCTGGCCGTTCTCAGGGTCGGTCACTCGGTACAGTCGGGTAGATTAAAAAGTATCGAATGTATGTTTTCCTTCCTCGGCTCGCTGCGACCAAACCTGTCCCTGCAAAACCAAACACTGAGCTTTATATAGGTTTACGTCTCCTCCACTGGCAGCTCCACATGTGGCCAGCTGGTATTCGCGTTTCCACTCTGTTATTTTAAGTGGTTTCCAGAGCGCTTAGCTCGGTGTTTTAATTTGAAATTACGATACGGCTCTTAAACCAGCGAAACAAAACTAGCCCGACTCGGGATCGCCGTTCATTCTTTAATACAGCTCAGATGTTTCGCTCGCCCGCTTCCCTGGGAAAGCTTGTTTCCACTTAGGAGGAATCTGTACTTTGATGGATACGCTTGGATGAATGAACACAGCGCTGTGCAGTTAATCATTGTAGTGGGCAGCGGCCGGTATGCTTGGCTGGATTAAAACCATCAAAGAAAAAAAAAATGGATGGCTCCGAAGTTGAATGAAGTCGGCGGGCGAGCGGGGCGAGGGGGCAACAATTACCTCGAAGCAGATTCCGATTGGCAGACGGGAACGAAAAAAACAGCCGCGTAAAGTTTGTTCCCAGAAAAAGATCATTTCTAATGACTTTTAGGACTTTTTTTCAGTCAATGCGCCTTAAAAACTTAGAGGTGTTGAACATTGTGAATATGTTATCATTGCAAATGTGAAAAAAATCACTAATTGTTGCTATAAGACTCCATCCAAGCTATAAAATATCCCTTTCCACCCCCTTTTCTTGTTTATTTTGCATTTCCCACCTTTTTCAAGATGGGAAATGTAGTCAAAGCTGCGTAGTTTTTCCATTTTCACTCTTCTGTAGTTTACTTTGTCAGCTTCATTTGTGAAGCAGCATCCTGCTGTCGAAAGTGTGAAGAATTTCGAGGTGTATACAAGTTTTCAACACAAATTAAACATGTCAAAAGCATGAAAATGTCTAAAAAAAACTCCCTCGTCTGCTTGCGCGTGAGCGATCATTCGTCCTCACCACCGTGAGCCCTTTTAGCAAGGCACTGTTTTCCAGGGCGCTGCACCGATGCCAGCATGTGTCATCGAGGCGAATTATGAATCGGATGGGTCAAACGCGGGGGAAACATTTTTCCCTGACGGAATCAATGAAGGAGAACTGAACGCACTCCATCTGACGCCGAGATCTGCTTCTCATCCCCCTTCCATCACTAACAGCATTAAACGTATCCGTTGCCGTGTAAACAGTCACTGTAAGTGAAAAATAAGGAAAATCCCTTAATCTGCGCCGCGGAGATCTTTTTCCGCGATAGCAGAACCGACTGAAAACAGGCAGGTCTGTGTCTCCGCGTCTCCAGGCAGGAAGACAGTTTCCCCCTTCATCATCTCACTGCAAACTGAGGTGGGGGGGGAGGGGGGGTGCTGGTGGTGGTGGTGGGGGGTGGGGGGGATAAAAAGTGTCTATGTTTTCCCTGTCAGCACTATTTCAACGTGGAGCGCTGTATTTTGGCAGGCCGAGCATGCCACCGCCTGCCTGCAGTTTGTCATCCTGGGCAGCCAAGACGCTGTCGCTCCCACCAAAGGGATGTGGGACACAGGTTCACCCCCCCCCCCCCCTTTCCCCGCTCCCCCTGTCCTCCCTTTCTCCTCTGCTCCGGCTGCGTTGACGCTTGTCAGCGACGCTTCGGACGCCAGATAAACAGTCGAGTAACTCGGTGACTGCGGGTGTTTCCCCGAGGTTTGCCGAGCCTGCAGGAACTATCGCTGTGACGGTGGCGTCGTGGGTCCCTGGTTCGTGCGGGGGCGTGGCCTCTCTGTGTGGAGCTTGCGTGCTGTCCCTCCGTGCCCGTGGATCAAATCCGATTGAATCTGGTTTCCTTCCACACTTCTCGACCTCTTTTTTTGGATTTTGTCTCCGTCGTTAGTGCGTCGGTTTTGGTTTGCGGTGACCGTTTGGCTCAAACAAAGTTTGGACAGTTGTTGACTGGACAAGAAACACACGAACACCCAAAAAGGAAGGTTATAAAAGTGGGAATTGTTGAAGAGGCCTGTAAAATGTGCTTTTTAAGGAGTTCTGACCTGCTTAGGACCAAATTGGGTCCGACTCGGCCTCTGATGTGACTGCGACTCACTTTGTTGATCGAGTGTGTGAAACCTCTTGCCTGTGCTGTGAGTGAAAGCGCTCCCTCCCTCCCGGAGTCCCTCCTGATCTGACAAACCCTCGACGGTCAGCAGTAAATCCAAACTTCAAGACTTTCCCTCTTTTCACTGCTTCTGCATGATGACCGGCAGCTGCGAGGAACCACAGCGGCTCCCCCGTGCAACGTTATATCAGCCATGTTTTACTGCGTTGTAAAGTTCTCCCATGATTTTTCTATTTTTCCTGCTAATTTGAGTCGATTCCGTGCGAAAACCTGGAGCTGAAAGGTTTATTTAGCTTTTGCAGTGAACAAAGTGAAGGAGAGGAGCTGTTTTTTTTGTCTTTTTTAGCTTCGTTTCCAGATGGTTAACCAATTAAAGTCGTGAAAAAAAAAAAATGGTTGAAAATATTCCACATCAGACATTTTTTGGAAACATGACAGCGCCACACCCTCGCCTTGGCAGCTGGGAGCACCCCGGGGCTCCAGTCCGTCACCCTTAGCTACTGAGTGGCCAGTTTCAGGAGTTGAGCGGGTGCACTCGGAGCTCGCGGGCGCTGCGTACGAGTCAGGTGTGTTGGCGAGAAAAGCGAGCTCGCGCCGGGCAAAAATAAACCCCAAAAAGGTGGTTGAATAAGGTGTCTGAGGAGTGTTCCTACTGTTCCTCCTTATCTGTGTGTGTGTGTGTGTAGGCAGGAAGGGTCCCTTCAACCCACAACCCCCCCCCCATTTTCTGAAATATTACCAGTTGACCGATAAGGACTCTGAGCTTGTCACACCCTCGGCTCGGCGGCGGTGCCGCCTTGTGAAATGTTCCTTTTTTTCTGGGTTTCATTGTCCGGCCGCTGGTTCTGAGAGACAATTTCATTGTCGGAGTCCTGTAACGCTGCTGCCTCACGCGCCGCGTAAACACCGATAACATTTCTATCGTGTTTTTCCCTCCTTATCTGGGGACCGAAATTGAGCAAAATCGAAAAAGCAATTTAACTTCCTTAGCGGAAGGACTGGCTGAATGTTATCAGCTGCGTCTGGCGCGACGACTCAAGTGGCGGCTGGAACGAGCGGCCGGCACGCACCGGGGCGGGCGGAGCCGAACAAAGCCGAGGAGAAAAACGAGCAATTATGAGTCAAGTGCGGGCCTCCGAGACTCCGGGGACAGCGTCTGGACCCGGGCTGCCCAAGCGCTCGGCTGGGAAACGGCGGGACCGTCCGACCGGCGGGCGGAGTTTCTCCACCTTGAAAGCCTGTCCGTCACTGGGTGTCGGCTGGCTCGCGTCAGCTTCCGTCCATCGCCGCTGATCACTGGTTTCGGTGAGGGAATGTGATGGAAAGACGTAAGGTGGGAGTGTCGCTGCCTGCTTGTGTCCCTGAATGCATCACCAACCAGGCCGTAGCGCTTAAAAAAACTTCGAAAACGCAACGCGTCAACACAGGCGAACATCTCCCACTCCATGTTGTGAAACACGATATGAAGAGTTAAAGAGAAGCCGCTGAGTCATTCCTGAACCCCCTGTAAAAGTCGACCCTCCTCCGACGCAAAAACGCGGCGATCATCTTCAGGCTTGCGAACACTTGAAGCGTCGCCAACGCGGCGCTGGTTTTTTTAACACGCGGGGGTCTCCGCTTTCCGGCGACGACTGGAATTCCAGCCGGAGCGCAAAATCTTGGCAGCGCCGCGAGTTGACCTTGGTCGCCGTCTCGGGCGGGCATGTCTGCATAACTCGACGGGAGTCATCGTCCCCCCCCTACCAGAGAGCTAGTCCGACGTATCGCGTAATGACTCGCCTTTTCAATTTGCAGGGTTTGGTGGGCATGAGTGACAGGGGTGAGGGTGGGGTGGGGGGTGGGGGGGGGTCGAACCCGGGGCCAAATGTCCCCGTAATCTCACGGCTGTGTCTCCGCCGACGGCGGCGAGATTCCCCTCGATCTAGAAAGAAAACAGTTTAGGTTTTGCCTTAATAGCGTCTAAATAGTTTTGATTCGGCGTGTAATTACCGACAACATGTGGTATCTGGAAGGGGAAAAAAAAAAAAAGCCATCAGTCTCGGTTGAGTTGAGCAGCATTCGCTCGCTCGCAGCAACACGTACACATTCTTTGTGGTCGGCGGATCGTCGTGACGCCTCGCAGGACGGAGCGCGCCGCTCCTCCGCCGGGTCTCGGAGGCCTCCGTTGCCCTAATTTGATCCTGAACCGGCTTGTTGCCGACAGATCGCCAGGTGCAGGAAGGGAAAGAGTTTCTCCCGTTGGTTCGGGACCGACTCCTGCCCGGCATTCCCGTGTCTTATCGACGAGACGGAGGGTCTTTCTTTGTTGAGTTTGCATGTTCCTCCTTTGCATGCATCTGTTAAATCTACTGGTCAATATGTCAAGCAAGTTAACCATCGAAATGAGCAGGAAAAATGTTGATTTTCCAGAGATTAACATGGTTTACATGCAACCTCAAACTGTGCCATCCTTAATGTTTCTCGGAATACCTCAGTCGACACACTGCCCCCTATGGATTTTTTGCGGTATTGCAAGATGAGTATAGACAAATATGCACAAGAACATCTGTGATTGGGCAAAAATGAATCTTTAGTGCCATCTTGACTACAATGTGGAAAATACGTCAAAATTTGCCTGTTTTTAAAAACACCCAATGAAACGCTGAGACTCTCGGGTCATTTTCAACCTGAATATCACTTTTCAAGTCCAGTGATTAGATCCCAGAAGTCTTTGCGTGCAGCTCGTACCAAAACACAAACAGCGTTCCGTCTTCATCGTGCCTTCCTCCCACTCCAGCGTGATGCAAAAGGGGTTCATCATGTGTGAAATCTGAGCCTCTGGATTCATCTGATGCAGCAGAACATTTCACGCTTATCAAGCACCGTCATTAGGCATGCTAATTTTAGAAAGCAGCAAATGGAGGGGGGTGGGGGGGTGGGGGGTGAGAGGATATCGGGGGGGGGTGGCTACTGATGTGTGAACAGCCTCATACGACTCGGAATAAACACCGGCGGGGATCCGTGCAGAATCCATAGTCCTGCGGCGAGCGTGGCGATGAGGAAGATGGGGTCGATAGTTACGGCGTTCTGCTGAGTTCGGAGCATCGCAGCGCTCATAAAAAGTGAAGGCTGTACTTACAGGAGCGGCCCCCGTTGACTGAATGCTCCTTAAAATCGGTTTTATGGGTCCATATAATTACTTCAATCGATGAAAGAAAGATTTTCAAACTACGTCCTATTTACTGCGCGGCCATAAAAAGGGACTGGCCGCGTGCTGCGGCTCCGATTTGTGCTCGGTTAAAACCTAATAACGGGGAATTTACCGGGTGTTCAGGATGATACACGAGTTCCTCTCGGGTCCTTTTAACAGCTTGTGGCGTCACGAGCCTTTAATGTTTGTGGACGTTTCCGGAGACGTCGTTAATAATTGACTTTAGGGCGCCGAATGGCTAAACGGGGGACGTCCTCGGGTGAGTCAGGAGAGCAACTCCGTTCCGTAAACCAGTCAAACGCATTAGTTCCTCGCACTTGTGTCGCGTCGCGTGACTTTTAGCCCCGTTTCTTTCGGAACTTCTCTCCCATTAAGGTGTTGAGCAGTTTAAATAGTGACCAGAACTCAGTGGGGTCAGTTTTTGCTGAAATCGCGCAATGCGACGGTGGCCCCAGAGTCGTGTTTGCTCACTGAAGCTTCCTCCACGCTGGTCTGAGGTGGATCGCGAGAAGATCTTCCTCGCGCCGCAGGATCGCTCTCGTCTTCGTCCGCTCGCACGTTTATGACGGAGACATTTCTTTTTTTCTTCCCTGCCTTCGCTTCTCCATTAGGCGAAACACTTACAATGCCGGCCCGAAAGTCATGCGCGCCGATGGAAATCGAACCTCTGCCGTGTCTTCTTTATGCGCCGCTGGAGGAGAGTGAGGGAAGAAAAAAGATGAGGGGGGGAGGGGACCAGGAGCTATTAAATGGAGATGTGAAATATACCGTCTCCGATGCGTTCAGCAGGCCAAAAAAAAAAAAAAAAAAACCAACCTAAAACGCACCTGTCCCAGTAATCATGGGCGCCGCGCCTTCCCGTGCCGGCTGGATTATGTCACCTCGCACATGGCGAGACGTGATATACGAGGCTGTGCCAGCGGCGTACGGGGGCCGGTAACCCAATCACACGTGCTATTTTGAGAATGTATGGCTTTTCCCAAAGTGCAAATAGGTTTTTGGGTACATGGATACGCACCGCCGCCGCCGCCTCCTGCTCACACTCGGATCCCCATGAGAGCGTATCCATTTCTACGGCCCAACTGGAATGAAAATGCACGTTGGCGATTAGGCCTCATGACTGCCTGGAGCCATTTTGCCGACTGCCCGCGCGCGCGTTTGTGTGGAAGCGGTTTGCGCCCACAACAGAATCCAGAGCGAGCTCCCTTGAATACAAACAAAATTAAAAAGCACTTCTCGCCGCATTTCTCAGCCGTAAACAGTTGGTTACCGAGCGGAGCGTCTTCCCGCGTCGTTACTCGGTCGCGTCCGCGGATAATGCGCGATTTGACGGCAAAACTCGTGGAAAAACAAAGAGTGGAAGATGGGATTTCACAACAATATTTAGTTTGAGGCTCAACAGATCTAATCGGGGCGCAGTCACGGAAGAAAAACCAAGGACGGGAGGTTGCTTCCAGAAAACATCAATAAACAAATAAAAACACGCCGAATGTTTTGCACGGTTCACTTGACTCGTCCTTATTCGTGGTCGGTCGGTTGGCGCCTCTGTGTGCGCCACCAGTCCAACGTTTTGACTCATGACGCTCATGTGCACAAGGCGGAGGGCTTGCAAAGCTGTCACTGAAGCAAAGAGGGTCCACGGTATGAAACGTCACAGTTCACATACTTTGTTTTTTTTTGCGACATAATTCCATTAATGTCATCGTTGTGATGTTTCCGTGATGCAAATACTTTGCAGAAAGTCATAAATAAAGTAAAAACCATCATTTGACTGGAAGTGTGTGTGTGCGTGTGTGTGTGTGAGTGTTTTTGTTTATGTTTGTGTGAGTGTGTGTGTGTTTTTTGTGTGTGTGTGTGCGTGCATGCGTGTTTGTGTGTGTGTGTGTTTGTGTGTGTGAGTGTGTGTGTGCGTGTGTGTGTGAGTGTTTGTGTGCGTGTGTGTGAGTGTTTGTGTGCGTGTGTGTTTGTGTGAGTGTGTGTGGTTTGTGTGTGTGTGCGTTTGTGTGAGTGTGTGTGTGTGTGTTTGTGTGTGTGAGAGTGTGTGTGTGTGCTTGTGTGTGTGTGTGCTTGTGTGTGTGTGTGTGAGAGAGTGTGTGTGTGTGTGTGCTTGTGTGTGTTTGTGTGTGAGAGAGTGTGTGTGTGTGTTTGTGTGTGTGTGTGCGCGCTTGTGTGTGTGTTCTTGTATGTGTTTGTGTGTGTGAGAGTGTGTGCGTGTGCTTGTGTGTGTGTGTGTGTGTGTGTGTGTGCACTTGTGTGTGTGTTCTTGTGTGTGTTTGTGTGTGTGAGAGTGCTTGTGTGTGCTTGTGTGTGTGTGTGTGTGTGTGCGTGTGCGTGTGCGCGTGTGCGTGTGCGTGCGTGTGTGTGTGCGTGTGCGCGCGCGTGTGTCACTGGTTTGATGGGCTGCTGACCGGTGGAGTGTTTCCTGCTTCTCTCTCTGAAACAAACTGCAGCTCAGCGTGACCCTAAGCTGGATAAAGCTGATGAAGAGGGAGGAAAGCTGTGATGGATGGTGGGCAAATATCACCCACCACACAATGTAGTCGAATCAGGAACAGCGCGAGTTCCACTCTCTGCCCTCTTCTTCTTGGATGTTCCGTAGCACCGATCGCGCTTCTTTCAGGAAAGAAAGGTTTGGTCGAAACGATGGAGGAGTGAGAGAAAGCACGCAGGAATGCCGTCAAGATTGGAAACAGTCTGCAAATGTTTCCATGCGACTGACTCAACTTTTCTCACCGCGTTCATCGCTGTGCACTGAAGAAGCGTCTGACAAATGAGATACTTTGTGCAATCTGTCATTTGGTTGCAGAATGAAATGCATCTGTCCTTGTTCGCTGTCGAAAAAAAAAAAAGAGAAAAGAAACACCTTTGGCACCACCGGCAGATTTACTGGAAGACAGAAGATTGTTCATTCCACATCCTCCCTCCGCCTTCTGGTGATCATTCAGAAATGTTCAGTATTTACTCGTCTCCCGTTTTTCTCTTTGCTTGGTTAAAGTTTGTCTAAACGGCAGCGACTCTTTGTCTGGATCGGTCAGACATGTGGCCGCCAGGTGAAACATGTCCAGTGAGATCGTCCAGTCCGGCATGAAGGCAAAGAAGTTCTCAGAGTCTCTTTTTTGGATCGTCTGTGGACGGAGGAAGGCCGTTGTGCTCAAAAACAAACAGACTTGGAGACACTGTTTTTTGGACCAATCCCTGGCCTTGCTGGAGGGGGGGGGGGTCCCCACACGCTCCCATACGCTCCCATAAGTACAACACGGTTCCAAACTGGGTCCTGGAGGGTGGGGCAACGCTCGCTCCAGACATTTTAACTTGTCGTGGCAAGAAGAAGAAAAAAATAGAGGCACAGATGTGGTTAATAACCTTAATTAAAGCTGCACTCCATCTAGGTGTGTCGGTAAGCTGTGCCAACGTGTTGAACGTGCAACACAAGGGGTCCCGCAAGTCCCCGTGACTGACAAGTCCAACTACCCACAGCAAAGGAGGAAAGCCTGTCCACTGTTGTCTGGGGGACGGCCGGCTGCTACGGCCCGGAGACGAGCGGATGGAAACCAGACAGTGGATGTAAATCCTCAAAGAGCTTAAAGTGTCCAAATGAATGTGCATTTAACGGGCTTTCGATCTGGACGGCGGTTAAAGACGCTGTTCTCCGGCTGCGGTGAACCCGCGGTGACTCGCCGTCTCCGTCCAAGCGGTAATTAACGTGACACGAACTGGGCACAGTGCCACTCAGGTTAGACACACAACACAACCTGAGCCTGTTGCCGTGGGGTTTTTTGTTTTGGTATTCGCAGCTTAAGCTGTTTTTATTGAAAAAAATAGTTTCTGTATTTTTTCTGAAGAAAATTCGGAGTGAAAATCTGACAAAAGTAATAATAAATTGTTTGTTTTGGAGTTACTTTAAAGGACATGCAATGGATAATTTAATCAAGTGTTGATATAAGTGGAGATTTGAAGCCGAAAGTTGATAATTGGCAGAACACACTTGTCTAAAAAAGTGGCCAAAATCACATTGAAACTTGTCATATCTGTATTAAGTTTGATGTATTGCTCTCTAAAAGACTGCTGATGCACAACTTCCAGTAAGTAAAACTGGATGTGTTTAAAAGTACTTGAAAGTTTTTAGAAAAAAAGTATTTAAACCTCTTTATTTGAGTAGAAAAGAAGAGAACCTCTTGAATTAAAGAAGCAAAAACCTCATAAAATGAGTCCAATTTGAGATGAAATTAGCACAAATTAATGACGTCATCATCTGAGCCACACCGGAGTATTTTTCTGTATGTGTTTTTAAGTGTCCTCGCTTTGTTTTGATTCCCCCCAACTTCCGCTTCTTCTCTTTTCTCGCATGTGCCACCTACAGGCCTGGAGGATGCACTACAGCATATTCACCCCAAAAAACAAAAGATACTCATTGTCGTTGCAGCTTTCAGATATTGTTATTTTTGTTAATATTCGAATCATAGCGGAGTCCCGTCGTATGCGGTTCAGCGGCACTCATCTCTCCGTGCCCTCCGTGCATTGGACTAGTTTAGTTCTCAGGATGCATGTTTCACTCGGCGGGCCCGGCTCTCAACACCTTCCTGCGCAAACACGCGAGGTCGTGTCGCAACCGCGAAGGGTAAGATAAATAAAAACCTGAGGATGTTTTCCTCAGAAGAACACCCCCCCCCCCAAAAAAAAAACAGCACTTTGAAGAGAAAGGCAGTCTTCACATCTCGGCAACACTTTTCCTCTTCATCATCTTCTTCTTCACAGGGAGGATTGTGTGATAACGGCTGGAAGGACGCGTCCTGAATGACTAATGCGCGCCGTGAGAGAGGAAAGTGACAGGTTGCCAACCGGTTAGGAAAGGTGCTTCGCCACCTCCCCCCCCCCCCTCCCCCGTCGCCTCCCACCCCCTCCACTTCTTACATCTGTTCAGCTGCCTCTAATTAGGGCTTTTACAGACGGCGGCATTAAAGCGGCCCCCGGAACCGCGCCAGCTAATGAGATGCCAATGACAGGGCAGATCTTTCATGCCCAGCTCCGTTTGTCAGAATCCATCTCACGTTTTTTGCGCCTTGACAGCCAAACTTTGTTCAGCACTTTGTCTCCCTTCACACCTGTTGACGGGCTCTGGCTGACGTCCGAAAGCGGGTCGCCGAGTCGGCTTGTTCAGTAGTTTCGCAGCGTCCCACGCTGCTTGGTGGTGACGGATCCCCGCTGGCGCAGAGCGACCGGCGTGTCTTGCGCCGCCCCGCTGCCTCCGGGGCCCCTGCTCCTGTTGCGGGGGGGTTCGTGGGTCTGATTTCAGGTATCTGCATGAGCTCCAAGCCAAATTACAGAAGGCGCGCGATCGCGTGATCAAAACGCCGACTTTGACGCCAACTGTTCCCGTCAAAACCTGGTGAAAGAAGGGAACAGATGGAGATGACAGCTCCTGTGATGGACGTCGTGTCCTCGGTAGCCCGTCTCCTCTGGATCTTTTGAAACGTGAAGGTAAAGGAAGAAGTACTCGCTCAGACGTCCTCACTCAGTCTGACAGGCACTGGGGAGAGCGGCGTCTGTTCCACAACCATTTATCTCAGGTGCTAATTACACAGCTATTGTGCCTTCAATCCCCTTCATGAATATTTAAAGTATTTAAAGGTTAAAAAAAGAATGCGTTAAGTCCTCCACTTTCCCGTCTTATCGGGGCCTCTGTGACTAACCTGAACAGTGTGTTTGCATCTAAAGGGAAAGAGACGCCGTTGATGGAACGTTTTTTTTTGTTTGTGGTCAGCGCCACCGAGTCAACGAGGGCGTTGGGGCAGGCGCTTTTTCTCCCCCCCTTTGGCTGAGTGGTCTGTGCAGACTATTAAACAGGCAAATTGGGTGCTAAGCGAGACGGTGCTTAGAGTTTCCATTTATTTGTCGTTTCAGAAGCCATTACCCAAATAAGCACATCATGACGAGTCTCGCAGAGTTTTGTGAGATGACAGCAGATGTGATTCACAGTCATGCATGTGTGTTTGCGCGCATGCGTGTGCGTGTGCGTGTGCGTGTGCGTGTGCGTGTGTGTGTGTGTGTGTGTGTGTGTGTGTGTGTGTCACTGAAGGCGCTGAAAACTGTGCTAACGCCATGTAAAAAAGACATCTGTTGGCTTATGTTTTGGCCACGTCTCAAACAGTACAAGACCTGGTTAAGTCAGAATGACGAAGGCTTGTTCACATCTTAATATTAATCATTTTAGAAGGCAATTTTAGTGTTTGATGTCCTTCTACTAAGGAAAAATTGGTCAAATTTGAATATAGCTGACCCTAATGTTGCAAATTCAGTCATCTGCATACAAGTAAACAGAGTCTGTGGCCTAGAAAGAATCATTAAAGTTCACTAACCGCCGTGTCGCTATTTGTGTGGTGCATTAGTGAAGCAGTGAAGGCCCATCTCAGCTGCCTCAGTCGGGGTTTCAGGGCCGTTCTCTGTCCGTATGTCCCGCCTGCACCTGTGTCGGTTCTCACATACAAAGTGAGTGGCGGATGCGGTGGTTCTCAGCGCCAGCGCACAATTACACCAAACTCGATGTCCTCCTGGAGACCTTCAGCTCGCGGTGTGACATGCATTAAACTCGCCGCGGCGCCTGGATCTCACGGCGGGAGACTTTCACTCCACGTAATCGCTGTTCTGTCTGTCTTGTTTACCTGGAAAATGAGGGGGCGCAGCGAGGGTCAACTCGCAGCTACGCTGGCTGCTGATTAACACTCGCCTCCGTGACCTTGTTCATGATGAGTTTTGCATCTTCCACCTGTGTTTCAACGAGGAACTCCCGTAATCCAATGACAAGCTCGGCAATGCGATTGGTGTCTTTAGATTGGCTGTAAAATTGTGTGTGTGTGTGTGTGTGTGTGTGTGTGTGTGAGAGATTCATTCCATATGTCTGATGCACCGCTAACAGTGAACCCTGTCAATCAAGCGATCGCTTCATCGAAACTCGCGTAACGCCTGGAAAAAAAAACCCCAGATGGCGGTTCAGTGTTGCGTCGGGCGAAGGAGCCACTTTATTTCACTTCTAATCCATCAAAATGTGAAATTAATTAACATCTGCATGAATCACATTAGCGCGGATGATATGGCAGAGGTTCAGCCTCGCGCCTCCGATTTCATGTTTCGCGCGCGAAGCCAGCGTCTGTGTGGCCTTGGGAAGAACGCTGCACAGCTGCGGCTTTGTTCTGGTGCTCCTTATTCAGGAATGCAGCTTCATGTCTCCCACATTAACCCCACCTGAACTGCGATGAGCTAATTCTGTTGCTGATTAGTCTGCTGTTCGCCGCCCATCTGAGAACAAATCTCAAAGTCTGGACGGAGTCCAAGAGCTCAGCGGGCAGAAAAAAAACACAAAAATAACAGAGATTTGCTCTCGAGACTCCTGACAAACCTCAGCATTCAGAGGAATCCAGAAACTGCATTTCAAAGGCTGGATCTCACTTTGTTTTTGTGACATTTGGTGACACTGCGACGTTATTGCTTTTACGGTGTTACATCTTTGGCTTTTTCCTAAAAGTGTCGCTGCGAAAGCTGCTCTGACTTTTAGATTCCAAAGTAGCGAAACGACAAAAAAAACAAAAAAAAAAAACGTAGAAACTCGCAAAGGTCAGAGAAACGGTGACGCGACTCTTTTTTTTCCCCTCGCTTTGAGTTCCATTACCCTGTTTGGATCAGCGAGCATTAAGAGGCAGAAAAAAAGAGAGGGAGTGAACCGAAGCAGAACGGTTGGAGAGCGAGCGATTCAGGCCCCGGCTGGTTACGACCTCGCGCGCGTCGCTCCGGAGTGTATCTCCTAAAGCGGTCCTGTCAGAGTGGTCCTCAAAGAGCCCTCCGAGCGGGGAGACAGCCATTGCCGCCGCCGCGAGTGTGGGAATTACCCGGCGGTCGCTGCCCTTGCCTGCAGACAGTTTCTCTTCAGAAACACCAATTTTCCCATTTTCTAATCCTCAAATTGCTACTTGTGTCAACTGGGACGACCCAGGTACTAACTTGCAGGGCTCGGCGAGGCCGGGCCCCCCTTCCCAGAGGTGTCGTGCCGAGATGCTGCTTCGAAAACACTAAAAACAGCGCGAGTCCGGTTCGCGGAAGGAAGCATTTCGGCGCGACGGTCAGTCGGATTCTTTTTGCGGATCCTCATCCAGTCGGGTTCTTCTTGCCTCCACCGGGCAGCAACAGTTTGTTCTACAGCTTCATTTCGAAACGTAGTCTGTGTCCGCGGAAGCAATCGCAGGATGTTACAGAAAAGAAATAGAGGGAGCAGTCGAAGCGTTCCCCTCCTCGCTCCGCAGCTGGACCGAGAGGTGAGGAAGTCCCCCCCCCCTTCGAGAAATCGATCCGTATCTGTGAACAGGGTGAGCGACCACGGGGGTCTCGTGTTCACACCCACTCAGTGCTTCCTGCAGGCGAGATGATTTATGCACACAGCGCCAAAGAAATGCGCGTGTCGTTTTCGACCGATTATTCATCCGTCTGTGCGGAGAAATAAGAGAAATTCATGGTAATGGCACCTGGAGGACGAAGCAGACATGGTGTGAAATACAAATCAAGACGTCCACGTTTGCGTAAATGTGCAACAAGGTGATCAACAACCATCTGGGCGACCTACACGACAACTCGAGAAACAAATGAGTATTCACAGCTACATTTATGTAACCCAGCATAAACCTGGGTTTCGCGCGACGGTGCAAATTGACTCTCCAGTATTATTGGTTACCCACAATGAGCAACAGTCACCTGAGGTATCAGCTGTCGTGTTCCAGCAAGAAAACGCAAAGTCTTCTTTCCATCGGACAAAATTTGCCTCACCATTAATGTGCGTCTCCTGCAGTAAGAAAACAACTCCGGATTCGAAGGAAAACTTTCAATACTTTCAACGAAAGGGACTTTTTATTTGTCTTGACAAAACATTTCAAAGCTTTTTCACCATCTGGTTACTTTTAAGTGAATCACTCAGACCCCGATTTTCTTTGCGGTGCTTCAGGAATCCTCAAGGAACGAAAACAATGTTCAGTTTGCTGGAGTTGAAAAAAGAGCGCAAGAAAAACCCAACTGTTCTTATTTAAAAGTAGAGGTGCTGACATTTAAAAATTACTTTTTTTCTTTTAAAAAAAGCTATTCAATTTTGAAGTATTATAAGATGTATTGCATAATATAGTGTAACAACATAATTAGTTAAAAAATGTAGCTCAGTAAAGTAAATATAAAAATGTAGGTAAAATATAGAAATAAACCAGGATGTTTTTAGGTTTTAATGTCAATTCAACTGAAGCTAAATTGGTATGAATAGTTTAATATTAAAGTAGTTTACAAGGTGAATATTGTACTGAAATATGAAGTAAAATTCATTCATTAAGAAGAAACTGCAAATATTACTTATTACTGGAATTGTATGTATGAACTTGCATCCAAATATTAGCTGTGCAAATGTGCACTGCCTAGCCAAAAAAAAAGTCGGAGTCTGACCGCTGCACAAAGCCCTCTCTAGCACATCCCAAAGATTCTCAATGGGGTTGAGGTCTGGACTCTGTGGTGGCCAATCCATATGTGAAAATGATGTGTCATGCTCCCTGAACCAGTCTTTCACAATTTGAGCCCGATGAATCCTGGCATTGTCATCTTGGAAGATGAAAAAGTCCATTGATGGAATAACCTGGTCATTCAGTATATTCAGGTAGTCCTCATGTTGACCTCATTCTTTGAGCACATACCGTTGCTGAACCGAGACCTGACCAACTGCAGCAACCCCAGATCATCACACTGCCCCCACAGGCTTGTACAGTAGGCACTAGGCATGATGGGTGCATCACTTCACCTGGCCTCTCTTCTTACCCTGATTCACCCATCACTCTGGAACAGGGTCACATTTCTTCCTTGAAGATGATGGGTCCCCACTATCCTCCCAGTTTTTAATCATGTGTTGGACAGTTCTTAACGCAATTTTAGCAGTTTCTGCAATCTCTTTAGATGTTTTCTCTGCTTGATGCTTGCCAGTGATTTGACCCTTCTCAAACAGACTAACATCTTTTCCACGACCACGGGATGTGTCTTTCGACATGGTTGTGTAGGAAATGAGAAGCAAGTCACTGCACCAGTTGGGGTTAAATAACTTGTTGCCAGCTGAAAGATAATCGCCCATGCAGTGATTATCCAATAGGAGGCTCGCACCTATTTGCTTCGTTAAATCCCAGGTGGCGACTTTTTTTTTTGGGCCAGGCAGTGTATTTTGCCTCAATTGCCAACAGCTGGTGCGTTGGTGGTCAGCGGCTGCAACGTTACACCGTGAAAACCTGAAAGCATCCCACTGAGAGCCCTGAGACGTCCGTGTTACTTTTCCATTCTTTACATTCGTGTACAACGGCAGGAAAAGGTGTGAAGACAAGCCGGTGTGGGATCCTGGCCTCTCTCCAACGTGCAAATCAGACGGAGCGTCCAGACGAGACGTGCGGCCCGCGCATCAGCCCAGAAAGCAGAAGTCACACACGCCATCGAGCCTTTTTCTCCAAGCCGCTCAGTGCAGCTCCGAGTCCCTCCGACGATCAGCGATCAATCCTCTCGGTTATGTTCATTGCAAAAACTGTATCTTTGATCAATCTTAATTGCCGCGTCTGGAGCTGGCACGGCGAAGCTGGCTCCCAATCTGGCTCGCCGCAGATCAAACTGTAATTTTCTCCAAATATCCAGCTGTCCGGTGCACAGATGTGACTACAAAGCAGCCTGGAGCCGCCGCCGCCGCCGCCGCCGTCCGCAGCTGCGAGAAGAGCTTTAAAAAAGACGCGGTTCATCTGTCAGCGCCTGGTTCCCGGCCAGGAGGGGAGGCGCGGGGACGACTCGCGGCCACACATTTCTCTGCCTTTTGTGCGATCCACAACCGGACCCGTTCTTTTTTACCCGCAATTAACTTCAGAACCGAGGTTCGTCTGACACTTCCTGTATTAGGACGTGACTGGAAGATTGAAAAAAAAAAAGAGCCAGACTTATGGGGCTTCTGAAGAGCGGCTCCTTGGCTGGACTCGACCCGACCCCGACCAGGGGTCTGGAACCTCGTGGGAGCGCAGGGGGGGCCTGAGGCTCTGCGAGTCCTCAAAGAAAACCAGAGTGAGACACTCTCCACAGTCTTGGGCAGAAATGGCCAACGACGGGTCGCTTTCACTGTGAAGGCTTCTTCTTTTGTGTGAGAGTGTTTGTCGCAGGTTTAGTGACCATTGTATACTTTGGCCAATCAGATTGACTTTGATATAGCTGATTTAGGGGAGGGTCCAAGTTGAGCAAAATATCACTACTGACCAGTATGGTGGACTTAAAAAACAAAGGTTGAATAGGTTGAGCTAAGAAAGGAGAGGAAAATGTTCGGCAGGAAGTGTTGTCACACTCTTGCGATTGTGGTCACTGAAGATGTTACAAGTTAAAGACCTTCTGTTTGTCCTAAAAGACACTTCGAAGTCAACAGTCCTGTCGTCGACACTTTAGTGAAAGTTAACTCGACGCAAACATTGCGAGTCCTCGCTGAATGCTTCGACAAGTGCGTTTGACTCCCTTTTATGTTCTTTTCGTCGGTCGCATTATTGCATCGAAGAATCCGAATCACAAGATTCGTCACCTGCTGCCTCTTTTCGCCGTCTCTTCTTTAGGTTCGAATGACGCATCGCTGACTCTCTGTAGTGAAGCCAACACAATGTCCCGGGACTTGCATTTATTAACACATGCAGCCATAATAGATCAGTGGCTGGGTATTGTTTGCGCGCAGCGTTTTCATAAAGGAGCAATACTGAGGGTGGCGGGAGATTTATTCTCCACTTTATAACTGATTTCGGCGCTGATACGGCGCCTAAACCCCCCCCGGCTCGGGGGGGGGGGGGCTCAGACGCTGAATTCCAGAGGGTCAACGCAAACAGACGGCTGCAGCGCGGAGAGAGTGACACCTAATCTCACTTTTTGTGAATGCCAAACGCAAGTGTGCGCACTAATTAGAGGCTGCGGGAAACCACGGAGGGCCGGGGAAGCCATTGTAATCTGAGGAGAGGCTGTTTGAGTCGCCGCGTTGGATGGGCCCACCGCCCGAGGGACTGAGGGGGAGGGGGGGGGATGGGGGGGTCGACTTCGGTTTAACTTTGGTGTGTCTGCCGGTCGAGAGCGAGCATCACATGTGCCTGCACACTACTGTGCATTCGCTGTTATTAACAGCCTGCAGCTGTGGCTTTGGAAATCCTTATCGCAGTTTGTAATCGTCGCTCTGATCACACTGTGTTTCGTCGCCGTCATGGAAGTTAGCTTCTTTGTAGGCTCCGGGGCTTTCTATTGATGATACATAGACTTACTGGTGTTAACAAGTATTAGTTACTGTCGCGGAAGAAACAAATAAAGGTGTTTTTTATGTGTATTTCAATCCAACTCGACCAAGGGGAGGAAAGAGACGATAAAGGAGTTCATTGCCCACTTGAAGCTTCATGTTTTTACTGTTTTCCAGCAACTGTGATGTCCAATCAATGCTGCAGGCAAACCAGAACAAACTGTCTCTAAGTCAGACATGCTTCTATTGTTGCTCTCCTTACAATACTGTCGTCTGTCCTGTAACAGCAGATAAAATCTATATAAAAACAAAGTCCGTGACACTTCCAGTTTCAGGTTTAGCAATCTGATCTGATGAGCAGATGCGTTGCTTTGCCACTGCAGCAGGTGTCAACAACCCCCCCCCCCCCACTCCCACCCCCACCTCTCCCCCTCCCCTCCCCTCCCCTCCCTCTGTGCACTTGGCTGTTTTGCCCTCTTGGTTCAAGGGGGACCACCATTCAAGTCGGACAACGAACCCTCTGTTTTGAATTTATCTGCAGGCTTCACGTGTTTCTCAGCCGGGCGCCACCCCCCAAAACCCCCCCCCCCCCCCGCCTCCCTGCCCCTTTAAGGTCACCGCTCTGGCTTCCCCTCAGAGTGTCACTACTGTGATGGATCTGAAGGATCAATAAAATATCACAATATAACGTTACAGAGCCGCAGAGAACCAGCAGAGTCTGTGTTTTCAGTTCTGGGACTGATTATATTTCTCTTGACCTTTGACCCCGACACTTAGAAACCCGTCACGGGTCATAACTGTCCCACTTTTGATGACAGAACGTGAGGTTTAGGAGGTTTAAAAAGTGAAACTGGCAGAAGTTGAAATCCAATATATTAGAGTAATGCCTTTTATTCCCCCCCGAATGCTTGTAATGTTTTTTTTCCTCTCTCATTTTCTTGTAAATGCGCAATCTGTAATTCTATTTGATTGTTAGAAATTTTATTATTATTTTTTCTCTGTCAAATTGATGCTAACTTTATCGATTTGATCCTTTTTCTCCAAAATTTTACAAATTAAATCCTTTGGTCATTTTTTAAATTTTCCTCATAATCCAAATGGGACCAAACTTGCTGTCAATAAACAACTGGACCAATACGAAAGACAACAACAATACACAAGCGCAGATGTGGTGGATCGAAAACACCTATTTAATGCGTCACGCTGAATAGAAATGATGGATTTTCACTGATGTACTTGAGCTGTTATTCGGCAGACGTCAGTTACGGCTCCTCCCCTCTGAGCCAGTTCATCAATAGATGCGACACGACTTCCATTTGTTTTAATCCTCAACTTTGGGAGTGAAAAGTGTTTCCCGGCGTGACATAATTTGCGAGCGAGTCGAAGATGTCGTCCTTCCCGCGAGACTCCTCGCCAGCAGTCCGGTGTGTTTATCTTCTGACGGCCTGCGTAATCAATATTATCCGCCGCATCGCTGCCACGGGCTTCGTCTCTAATCTCTCGCTCCAGACAAGGGGATGCTGTGTAGCTGCGCTCATTCTCAAACCGTCACTCAAACTGTCCGAAAAAGCTCTCTCCCAATAATTCAATAGTTCATTGACATGCTGCCACAAACGATGACACCAAATGCCGTCACAGTGTATTTAGGGTTCATTAATTACACACAGAAAACTTAATGAATATTTGATGTCGCGTTTCCACTTTAGGTTTGGCCTGAATTGAAAAGGAATTGTGAATAACGTGATGTCTCACGATCATCTAATAGTACTTTGTTCACTCCATCCATTGTTATCTGATCATTTATTCGGTGTGTCCGTAAAATGAACGCGGCCCCAGTGCTCATTTTCATGTCAGCCTCTTGACTATTTCACTGAAACAGCCTCCAAACAGTTTGCTGTTCTTCACCCAATTCCGTGCTCGTTCTGCGGCGCCGTGAACTCTCTGCAGCGCGGGAAGTTCCGCCACCGCTTCCTGTTGTAGCGCTCCGGCGCGCGGGAGCATGTGGCGGATTAAGCAGCCAAATTATTTTCTGACGCAACGCGACGGCTCCTGCGGCGCGTTTCAGATCCCGTCTCTGCTTGACTGACTGCGCGCCCAGAAGCAATAAATATCCTAAACAGGCCTGGGAATTTACTGCACCTGCAGTAACCGCCGCACCGTCCTAATAACCAACAGATGCGGGGGCTGATTGCGCGGCGGCCGAGCCTGGTTGCAGTCAAAAGAAGGGGACTCTTTGTGAGGTACAGTTTCATCACCCGACCAAGGCTGTAGCTCTGGGGAGGGGGGCTCCCATTCGTTTTGATCGGGGAGGGAGGGGAGGAAAGAAGGGGGGGGGGGGACTGAAATTAAAAACAATTTGGATTTAGTGTCACAGCGACCCAGCTGTCGATTACCGGCCAGGAAATAGCTGTCGTGAACATTTACTCTTGATGCATGTAGCTGCTGTGGGAACAAAGTGCGAAACTAAAATCAGCACGTGAGGTGAGAAAAATGTAAACCCCCCCACCCACCCCCCCCGCCTCAATTCAAACCGACTTTGGAGTCTTTGTGGCCACATTGTTTCACAACCTGGGGTCTGTGTCCCCACACGGCGGCGATGGAAAAAAAAAAAACGAACACGATCGTCGCAAGAACGTCTCGCAGAATAACCAAATAAGGAGCCTCCGGGAGCTTAAGAGCAAATTAATGAGAGGCAGCAATTAAACCGTGGGAAGAAAGATGAAGCAGGGGGGGGGGGGGCTTACCAGACCCCCACAAAAGGACCATTTTAAGTCTTTATTCTGCATGTTTACCAAAGAGTTTGGAACAAAGGGGGCTTTATCGTCCAATGATCACACCTATAATTTGGAGTCGAACGCACCTTTTGATAAATCACCTGGATACAAGTGTGACAACGTCTGTCTTCGGTACTTATGTGGCTGCATGGACTGTTAAGCACACCCGTTGAACTGTAAAACTGTTGGAGCTTCTGTAAAACTCTCTATTTTATCAAGTTTATTACTATTATGAGTGATGTCGTATCACTCGTAGTACCTCGCTGAGCCACTTTCTCGGACGTAAAACCTGTCGTGGAGCTGCTTTGTCTCATAAAACACCTGTTCGCTTCAACATTAGCACCAGCAGCAGGCGCGCAGAGTGAGGGGACGGTGGACCTGCGGCTGTCGGTTCACGCGGGTGAAAAACGTGCGCTTCGAGATTTGACTTTCATGAATGAGTTGGTGTTACGGCGTCGCTGAGTGGCCAAGCGGTGCCCTGCGGGCTGCTCACGTCACCTTTTAGGCTCAACTCAGCTGGAATCCATGAAAGAGGGACTGAAAAAGTACCTGATAACAGGTACCATCCACTGACAGCTGAGGTGCTGGTGGGAAAAGCCCCCGATAATGGTGACATTTTAAAGATGTCACTTTTCTGAGCGCTAACTTCCACTCAGACGCTCAGCGCCGGCTTGGGTTCTTAGTTGTTGTCCCATCTCGTAGCTGTCAGTGACAGGAGCTGTCCGTGCACTGCTGCAAGCGTGTGCACGTCGGCGGTGTTCGCGCAGCATTCCAGTTGCGTTTTTGGCAGGAGAGGAGGGGAGGGGGGGGTTAATGTTTAAACAGCGTGAATGCTTCACCCTCCAAAGTGTGAACAAAGCACAATGGCCGCACTGTACCGGGCTCCTATTTATTCAGAGTCACTTCCTCCCTTAATAGTTGGCTCCGCTTTTCCTCGCAGGGAAAAAAAAAAAGAAAAAAAGTGGGTCAAGGGAAAGTCATGTTTGAGGTAATTCACTCTGGGGGACCGCGCGCTCTGATCATTAGATGACATTGGTTAACCCTGAGAGTGAGGTCATTTTCAAGTCAACGTTACGCCCAGAGAAGAAGAAGAAGAAGAAGAAAAAATGTCTGGTGGTCCGTGCATTTTACAGTACACGGAGGATAAATCAGAGGTGGGGGGGGGGGGGTATCAGTGCACGAGCTGTAGAGGAAGAAGCATGAAAAGACAGCACTGTTTCAAAGCTGGAGGAAGATGAAGGCTGTTTTCTTTAACCTTGCGGGTTATACTTTAATCAAAAAGGAGGCCAGGTTTTTTTTTTCTTCTTTCTTCTTCTTCTTCAAATAAACAAAAGATCCACAGTAAAAAAAAAATGGCTCCCACAGTTCATTCCCGAGCTTCATTCACAAAGAGCCGAACCGGAAAGGAATGCAAACACTTTGTCCGTCCCGGCACTGCAATTACTTATGATGAGTGCGGAGGGATTAGGCGGGATATTAGCAGACTTTTGCTGGATTAGGAACGATTTCATCCACCGAGCGCTTTAAAATACCTTTTCATCGGGACCTAAATGCTCCCCTGTCGGAGCCTTTTCTTTCCACCTTTTCCCCCCTTTGACAGCCACCCTAGACTTGTCCTTTCCACCCCCCCCACCCCCCCCCATCCCTCAGTTACGGTCACAATAAAGAGACGTTACAGTCAACGTTTAATAGATTCCTCCCGAGGACTTATTACACCAGCGAGTGAATTTCTCACGATGCAAGACTCGCTCCTTACGTGCACCCACGAGCACGCACGCACGCACGCGTCCGCCGTCGCATCACTTATGCCGCGCTAATGCACGATGTACTTTATGAGTCTGCGTGTTGGGAGCGCGCGGTAACAGGGATGTAATTAAAAACATGTCGGCGTGATGGAGGGCCCGGCTTTAACGGCGCGAAGGCGATCGGCGTGTTTCCTCCCGAGCCAGCGCGAGGAGGGCCAAATCGGCCGATCGAACAGTGCGTTGCGGCGACTCGCGCCGCGGCGCAGTTTAAACGGCGCATTGGGATTCTTTCTTCTTTAAGTTCCCGTAGAGCTATGAGAGAGACATCGAATGCAACATCAAAGATCAATCAGGTGTGTCGGGCCAATATTCCGGAAAAAAAAATCGCGAGCTGTCAACCGTAAATATGTCTCTAATTAATCCTGCTCCCAGTGAAATGTCTATTTGCCAGCCCGCAAGGTCTACGTGCGGCATTTTTCGCAGAGTTTGATCCGCCAGGAGAAGGTGGCGGCGGCGGCGGCGGCTTGGTGAGACAGTTTGCACTCGAGGCCAAAGTCCTGACGCGCCCATGAAAGAGGCCGTTCATCGAGAAGTCGTGCCCGGGCTTTGTTTCTCTTTGCATCTGGCACACCGTCGCTCGCTGCGTTCCCCGCCTGGCTCGCCTCCAACGCCGAGTGAGAGACTTCAAAGTGATAGCAGAAATCTTAGACAATGTTTATTTACGGAGGCGGGTTCTCTAGTTTTTTTTCACCCTCTGAAAACGAGTCTATTTTTGTTGATTTGTGCTCCAAATTTAAAGGCCCAAATTGAAAAGGGAAAATTTTTTCACCCGCGGAGTTATTTTTGAATATTTCTGGAGTTCAAATAAGAGGAACACTTGTAAGATTTGTTCCAACACATTCATTTCTATGGACAAAGTCAAACAGCTACTTCCCGTCTTATATCAAGAGGGAAACTCTCCCGATTCACTCCAAACCCACACTGTGTGCTGTTTGCTTTACCTGTAGTCAATTTGGGTTGAACGCCTGACTGTATGTTTTCACAATAAAACATATGGTAGTCAGCTACTCTGCTATTGTCAATAAAATGCATATGTTGACAGGTATGAACTAAAGGCTTTTACTTTGAAAGTAAAGAACATTGAAAAGTTCTGTGACTGGTGCACCTTGCAATTTATTTTTTTGCCGTCAGTCCTTTTTTAATATGAATTTTTCCCAAAAATGAAGTTACTAAGCTTTTATTTCAAGCTTTCTCTGCTTCTGCAGCTGATTCATCATGGTATATAATTGTTTTACAGTTTTAAACATTTTAAACCATCGATTCTAAATAACTATGCGACTGCTCTCTGTCACGTACCAAGAAAGGAAACTCTGAGAATCACAGGAGCCTCGGCGAGAGCTGCGACTTCTCTTTCAGTTCAAACTAACACCAAACGATCAGAACTTTCTGGAAGTAGACCCAGCTGAAGGTGGTTTCGCTCGCCACCCGGCGGCGGCGGCGGCGGCGCCCGCCCTTCAGACAGGTTTGTTGTGTTTGGAAGCATCCAGAGAGCCTCGGTGTCGCCGGCGGAGCCGCTGTTTGACATTAAACAGGCGAAACGCACACGTGGCGCGGGCCTGAGCCGCCTCTCTGTTTTTGTTTCTATTACAAGCAAACACCCTCCGAACGGATCAGAGCTGCCGAGTATGAATCACGTCCTTAAATCAAATTTATGGCGGCGTGAAGAGTAATTAGGCTCCGAATGTGTTTTAAGCATAAATTTGTCCGTGTGGCACCGGGGGGGGGGGGGGAACAGTTACTCATCCGCTTAATGGGCTAACGAACTTGCAGCGGCACAGTCCATCTCCTGGGCACATTAAACCCCTGCTGCGTTCACTGACGGCTCAATCCATTGTATCGGTTTATGAATGTTCATCGGTGGAAGGAAAACGAATGCAGCCCCAACAAATCCGGGACGGACAGCCGGCGGGAGGAATTCATCCTCCGAGCGAGGCGTCCGTCAACGACACAGCACGTTGACGCCCGCGACGGCGTCTCAGACCCACGCGGGCGATGACGAACTCCTCCGCCGACGACCGTATCGTACAAACAACAAAAAAAAAAAAACAATTGTCGAGTTGACGAGTGCTAAACGAGGACTCGAAGCGCTTCGGAGAACGTTTCGCGGCGTCGGCGTTTCCGACGCAACGTCCCCTAATTGCCGTCATACCAGGCGTCACATGAGCGCGGCGGTATCGATTACGGCGCTGCATTCAGCGCATAGCTCGATGGCAGGTTAAGCCCGGCTTTGCTCCGCGGCCGGAGGTCAAGGGACAGCAGCTAATCTGGCCCGAGCGAAAAAGTGCATTCCACCCGCCGGAGGGCCGGTTCAAACATTTACTCGCCCCGGCGTCTCGCTCGTGCCCTCCGAAAATAAAGAAAACAGCCTGCAAGGAGGGCTTGAACAGTGTGAAGATAACAAGTCCCGAAAAATGAAGAAAACTGTTGAAAATTCGAATTAAATGAATCGCAAGACAAAAAACTGGAGAGCAGATGGCAGCGATGCAGTCAGACATGCGACCAGTGAAAGCTAGCGACGGTCTCCGATTACCAAACAAGAAGCAACAGTGTTTGTGTTTGTTTGCGCGTGTTTATTGTCAAGCAAACCGCGCCGCGGTCGAGGACCGGCGGCTGACCAGAAGGCGCTCTGCTGTCTGTTTCAGGCGTGCAAGACCCTCATCAGGAGAAAGTGCTGACGGTGTCTGGAGAGGGAATGATCCACAGCCCCAACTTCCCCCACACGTACCCCAGGAACACTGCGCTCGTCTGGAGGCTGGTGGCCGGCGGCAACATGAGGATCCAGCTCACCTTCGACGAGCGATTCGGTCTGGAGGATCCCGAAGACGGAATATGCAAGTAAGGCGGCCTCTGAAGGGAGAACTCACTTCTTCTCTTCGTTTAAACGATTAGCTCCCGGTGCACTTTTGAGAGAACTTTTTTTTTACACCCTCCGATCTGTCAGGAAAACAGTGGTGGGAACCTTTAACTCTGGGAAAAAGGCATGAAACAGCATGCTGAAATAGCAACCACAGTGAAGCCAAAGACTGTTGGAAACGCACACTCTTACCAACATGCAAAAACGAAATCCTTCAAAATAAAAGCACATCGTAGTTATGTTTTTTTCCATGTCTGAAGAAAGTTACGTTTGTTTTGTATTAATTACTCCAATTTTATTACAGTTTTAAAGCAGGCAAAAATCAAGAGGCTCTTGTAATGTTTGGCCACAGATTGAGAGCAGCTAGATGTTTGAACTGCTGAAGCGATAAAACACGATATATTAGTTATTCTCGATGTTTCCGAATGTTATGCTGAGACCGTTTTTTTTTGTCGTTTCCACTCATCAATATTTAGATTTGATTCAATCTCTCTCAGATGAACCTCAGCAGGTTTTTTCTTGCCCCTGACAATGAACCGCCGTTGATCGCGGCTACAGTCAGAAGCAGGTCTCTCCGGCACTTGGCCTGCCTCCATCAGATAGGGGGCTTCCCCCGGTCGGCATGCCGGACGCATGTCGGTCTGAGGTAAAGACGTGTCCTGTCAGCGTGGCGCTCCGTCTTTAAAGATTTAGAGCCGGTGTGTGGCCATTTGTGAAATTGCTTCTGGCCGGCCGTGGCAGCTCGTGAATATTGAAACCCGGGTGGGGGGTGATTTGTTTCGCCCGGGACACCGTGATGACGCGGCTCGCGCCGGCATATTTTACTCGACGGCGTCGATATTTTTAGCCGCCGAAAGACGCGCGAGTCCAGCGCGAATAGACCCAAAGGCACACATATGCATTCAGACAGGCGCACACAGCGCATCCCCCCAACCCCCCCCCCCCATCCGCACGCTCCTATTCAGGATTTCAATGTCTCCCCGTGTTTACCGACGCCTTTCAATTCGCTCTGTGATCCCAGGCCCCGGCAATCGATTCACACCGCTGTGCAATATGCTCAGTACCTTCCTGTCGATATATTACAGCAGACTGGTTTGTGAGGTGCAGCCCAGCGAGAGGAAGAGGAGGAGGGGGGAGGGGGTGGGGGGTGGAGAACCTCTCTAGTCACTCCTGGAGGGCCCCCTAATGGAGGAGGAGCGGAACGACAGGCGTCGCCACGGAGCCCGGCGTGGACACGGTGCGCATCTTGAAACGGCGGCGTCATTTCCATGGAAATAACGTGCAGGAACCTGCATGTTTTGGAGAATTAGTGGATTTTATAGATGAATTATGCAATGAATTGATATGAGGTGGTCAAACAATGAGGCTTTTTGAAACTACATCTGATATTTGTCATAGGAAAGTCAGTAAAATGCAGCATGTTATTTTATTTACCTGCAACTTGTGTATTCGGTCTTAATCAGTCATTGACTGAAAACGCCCCCCCGAAACAAAACAGTACGTGATCGCAGGTAATTCACCCCCCACCACCACCACACCTGCCACCAACCTGCTGCCTGTTGACGAATGGGGTTAATGTGGCTGTCTCACCCCCGCAGGGGGGGGGAGTGCAGACTGACGGAGCTTTGTGTGGTTCCGCCGTTGCAAGACCGCACTCGTCCGCGACCTCAAAGAGACGAGCCGGGGCCAAGACAGTGACAACACCCCCCCCTCACCCCCCCCTTTTTTTGTGTCAGGGTCATGTAAGTCACCAGCACGTCTCCTGTTCCACCTATAGCGCCCCCATTCACCTCCACGACGAGCGGCTCCAAAGCCAGCGACTAAAGGCCAGCAGTTTCTCGATCAGACGCCCCCCCCCCCCCCCCGGACACACACTCACGGCGGGGTTGGCAGACAGATGAATGCAGCGAGCAAAATCCCCGGCTCGTCTTTTTCTCCCGTCTCCTTTTTTCTGTTTCATCTCTCCAGCAAATCGACGCTCTCTTTCGGACCGAGCCTCCGGCCTCGTCCGCTCCTCTGAGTCCGGCGTGTGTTTTTAAAGAATGCATTCATGAAATTTGCCGGCCATTCTCCCGGTTATCGCCGGATATGAAAGGAAAAGATTCACGCTCGCTGCTACTGGTTTCATTGCGGACAGGGCCTGTGTTGTCGTGCTGTCCAGCGATTCACGGCGGCGGCTGGGGAGAAAAACAAACAACTGCCGGCGATGCGTTTGGCTCCGGCCGCCGAGCCTGCAAGCAAGGCGTCTTCGCCGAGATGAGAAGGGGGCGCGTCGGCGAGACGCTCATCTGCGATTCTGTTTGTCTGCGGCCCCGATGAAAGGCATTCTTACCAAATCCACCGGCGGAGAGGCATATTGGAGAGGGATTGGTCCCGCGGCTGGTTGGCATGGCAGCGGAGTCGTGCTCGACAGCTCCCAGACAGGGCCGCGCTCGGAGAGGCGTCGGCGCTCTGGCTTCGATCGGCGAAGAGGCGACCAGAATAAAACAAAAAAGGGGGTTTTTGTGTTGCGGATCTGTATCGTCTCCCTGCCCGGATATTTCATCGAGCGACAACGTGCCGGGAGCCAAGCGCGGTTTCCTCCGAGGAGCGCGGCCGGTCCCTCCGTCGATCGCGCTCCCGCTCGAACACAGCTCGCGACGCGTGTCGGTGCATTTGTAAATCCGAGAAACCGCTGTTCAACATGGCGACTCTGAACACATGGCGGCGTGTAATGATCAGGGCGCCCTGCATTATAGATGAGCCATCTGTCAGAGCTGTGGCGCCGTCTGAAGGCTCACCTCAGGAGAGGAAGGCTCCTCTCTTCTCTGACCTCCATTCGGAGTGGTCGAAAAGACACGCGGACCTTTTCCACCGATGCCACAGCCGCCCAACTTCGATAGGGAAAGGCTGCACCGCACCTCCGACTGTCTCGCGTTCGCCACATCGTCCAGCAGTCCGATTGTTTTCCCCAACCATGGATCTGTGACCGTCTTCTGGGAGAGACTACAAGCGAGGCCTGAGGCTTTGCTCCACTGAGGTTGAGAAGAAAACTCAAGTCCTCCAAACTGGAAATTTCAACGCTGCGTTCCTCTCAAAGTTTAGGAGTTTAAAGAGGTATAAGGAGGATGGAAATAACTTTTGAGGTGCCATCAAGTTTCTGGAAACTGTAAAAACTGCCTGACGAAAGTGTTTTTTCTTCCCATTTGCGCACACATTCACCTCTCTACCTATCAATGATTCAGAGTCAATCGCACACCTACACACGTTCACCCCATGAAGAATTCAGAAGAAACTCCAACACCAGCAGCACCATTTAGAGCATTTAATCGACCGTTCGTTGACGTGCTTCTAAACTGAAATGAAGTCATTATGGTAAGTTTGAAGGAAAGCTGGAAGTTACCAAACATGTTTGCGCTCTTAAACGTCGAATAGACGATCCTGCAAACAAACTGTTGGGCCTTTTTTTCCCCCCTCATCATGTTTGTTTGTGGAGATAACAAACTCTCTGTATAAATTTCCATAAATGGAAGCAGAGTCAATATATTTATTGACAGGCCCCGCCTCTTCAGTTTATTTAACATCGCAGTGAGAAAAAAACCAACAAAAAAAACAAAAAAACGCCGTGTTTTTTAGCTTCACTCACGTCCCCTCGTGTTGTTTTATTGGAACCAGCTTGGACTGAATCCGTCAGGCCTGCACAGAATGTAAACAATGTCCCCGAAATCCAAATATCCGAATTGGCAGTCCTGAAGGAGAGGTTAGCGTGCCTGTTGACGCAAATGGCAAAGTGATTAATCCCAGACTGCGAAGAGTCGGCGAAACAAGGCTTTATTGAAGCGCCGCGCAGCCCGCCGGTTACACGCGGGTATAAATACTAAAGGCTGAACTCCTGAACCGCGCGCCTTAAGTGCTGAGGTTGTTCAATGTTGGCGTTGGCACAACCGGGGAAGTCTGGCGCCGCGCCACGCGCTCCCGCGCTCCATAACGTGCGCTGGTCTTATGGATTGGCAGCGGGGGCCGGAGGGGGGAGCGGCCGTGGTGTGACTGGAGGCTTGCGGGGTTTTCTCAAACGTTCCGTCCAGAACTGTCTCCAAAACTGACAAGTAGGCAAAAGGGCTGAGTAAATCTCATGACAACTGGAACATTTTTTGAAACGCGTGATATTTTTCAGTGACGGTTTGTCGGGGTTTTTTTGCACTTCTATCATTTTTCTTCCCTCAAAAAACAAGAACAGATTTAACCCTTTGTCGTCAGGCAAGGATGGACCCAAATGCAGGAGAAACACTGAACAAAACGCAACCGTTGTTGGTGGTTAAACTCAAAGAGAGACTGAAATACAAAAGGCAAACCAAAGTCAATGGGACACCTGAAACAGCAGGAAATCAAGCATAGCAGAATACTAAACAGACACCACAAGAAAACTGGAGTCCTTCAGGGAAACAGGACGCAGGGACACTGCATAAGACACAGGTGGAGACATTTAGTGATGAGCAGGTGGAGCACAGGAGGGGGAGGAGCCACAGACAACACAGGAGGAAGAAAGCAGCTCTGAAAACCAAAAATACAGAAAATACTTACATTGTCTCTCTTAACTGAGTGTTTCAGTAGTCCAAATATTCCTGGGAATCACACTCACGGTTTGCGGTTGTCTCCGTGTGACTCCATCAGGTACGATTTCGTTGAACTGGAGGACCCGACTGAGAAGACGCTCCTGGGTCGCTGGTGTGGCTCGCACGCGGCGCCCGCCGCCCACGTCTCCAAGGGCAGCCAGATCCGCATCCGCTTCACCTCCGACGAGTACTTCCCCTCCGAGCCCGGCTTCTGCATCCGCTAC
>JASSRZ010000049.1:16972083-16999709 GCA_032164315.1 Malacoctenus gilli | reverse complement strand
CCCCCTCCCCTTCGCCCCCCTCCCTCCATGACTGTTGGCGTCGCAGCTTTGCCTCCTTGTCAAACACAGCGGAGCTTCGTGTCGGAGCAGCAGCGCGTTCGCTCGGGGCGACCGCGCGGCCCCGCTCGTCTTCCGCCGCCCAAACGCCGAGCGTCTGCCGAGTTTGAAACGCTCTCCCGTCTCCGCGCGGTTTTCCATAATCAGGTTACGACGTTCGTGCTTGTAATTTCGTCACTAATTGTGTTCAATGCGGCTAATCATGTGCACACAACCGCGCGAGTGCTCCAGTGATTCAGTTTTGTTCTTTTTCCCTCAGATAAACATTTGAACTGTCGTGTAAATGAAGAAAAAACAACATTTTTGGTGCCACCTTTTAATCAGAATCTGTCACAATTGATGCAGTGAACTTATCCCCCCTGAAAAAACAACCATTCAGTGTCATGTTATGTAAGAATCCTTTCACAATAAAAGGAAAATAAATCAAATTGAGCCATTCAGTCATCGCTGATTAAGTGCTGATTCAAAGTTTTCCGACAATAAGATGCTGATTGACGTCGTTTTCACATCCTAACATGTGAGTTTTTAATCCGACGTCTCGGTAAAAACCTTTTAATTATCAAACCAACAAAGTTTTCAGTGCGATTTGAGTTTTGCTCTAAATCAAACGCTGAATAGAGATGAAATTCTGCCCATTTTCTTCCTCGTCTTCCTTTCGGCGACGAAGCAGCTTCAAGCTTCACTGAGATCGATTTTAAATCCTTAATTTTTGGCCAAAATAAGTCAAATCCCTCCAGGAGGTGGACGGACGATGACGTCCAGGACCTTCGGACTGTTTCCTGAGGAGGAGTTTCAGCTCTTGCATAAAGATTATAAATACAAGCACATTTTGCATTCTTGCAGTTGTTTGTTTGATTTTGGCTGACGTTAGTTTGAGGGGAAAAACAGCAACCAAGCGAGAAGTTGCGAAATACGATGAATATATCGATTTTTCTTGTTTCCCAGCGGCCGGTTGGATGCGTTTTAAAACACAAAGCACATCGATGACCTGGAATCGTTTTACTGCTGCTAAACGTTGACTCTTTCTTCCGCCACCCTGCCTTCGGGACACCCAGGTGTGATGTCTTCCTGCTCCACCGCTCAGGTGTTTGTCTGCGTTTCCTCTGTGCAGGACGCTGCCAATCAGGAACAGCCTGATCGGCTGGGCCTGCAGCGGGAGCCGCCGCGACGCCGTGGCAACCAGGGAGGAAGAGGACTGGGCCTGCCGGCTGTGCACGCTCATCAACCGGCCGGCAGCCAGAGCCTGCGACGCCTGCCTCGCTCCGAGACCTGAGGGTGAGCTAAACGTCCCGGCTCCGCGGCGGCGGCATATAATGAGGCGACGGAGCGCCTTTGTTAGTGGCAGAAGAGGCGCGAGTCGTGGCGGCTTTGCGCCTCTTCAGCTCCGCGGCTCGACGTCGACGCTGCAGACACCCGGCGACGTCGCAGTCAAGTGGGCCGACGCCTCTGTACTTCTGAGCGTTTGTGTGTTGAAGCGCAAATAATGAGCCGGTCTGTCAGTTGGCCATTTTTTCTCAGCCCCCCCCCCCGACTGTCTCGGGATACTCGGCGGCTTTGAACTCGCGATTGAGGAAAAACGTACATCCCGAAACAGGGCGGAGTCGCTAAGCTGCGCTCTTGGTTTTAGTGACATCACACTTAAAAATGGGTTCAGTTCTTTTCAAGCAAGTCATTTTTTACAGTGTTTTTCTAACAGATGGATTTAACAGGTTGTAACTTTTGAAAAAAAAAAAAAAAACCCTTATTGTGCAAATTATTCTTTAGTTTTGGATCCAAATTATTGTGCATTCACACAAAACTTTATTTTAAATTTTCCTAATTTAAAATGAGCTCAAATTCTCTTTAATTTTGACTAAAATTGTGATTTACTGCAGCTAAAATATCTACATTTTAAAGGCAAATATATATTTGAATTCTAATGCGATTTTAAATTTTACATAAGTTTCTTCAGAGATGCACCCGCATCATTGAACTTTTTTCACGATAGACTGCGTCTCTTCAAAAAGCGCTTATTTCGACTCTTTCATGTCAGTTTTAAAGACTTTTAATCGTTGTTTATTGTGCATAACGCTGCTTCTCTTCAGTATTTACTGCTTTTCCCGTGCTGACGACGGATCGTCGTGCAAAAGTGAGCGTTCAGCGGTGACATTTCATTCACCTGCGCGGCTCTGCAGACCAACAACCTGCGTTTTTATCCAAACGAGCTGCCGCAGCTGAACATGACCCCCCTGCTTTTTCTCCGCTGTGGCTTCCGTCCCCCCCCCGCAGCCCGCCAAGACGCCGCGGGCCCCCAGGAGCCCCCCTCCACCACCCCTCTGATTAGATACCCTTGCAACAGCTTCAAGAAACCGCGGGAGGAGCTGCGAGTCAACCGGAGGTGCGCGTTCGGGACTTCCACCCTTGTTTTCTCCGACTTGAGCGAGAAGCCGCCGCCGCCGCCGCCGCTCTCCCCAGCCGGCAGTCATTTGAATTCCTTGGCGGCAGAGCGCGGTTTGTATAAATACAGCGTCTGCCAAGGGACAACAAGCCCCAATTATGCCTCTGGTGGCTGGCAGAAGCAAAGCGCCGAGCGCTCCAACGGGGACTCGCTGGCCTCCTACAGTCAGCCGTCCAAGAAAATGAGAATTGATCACAGTCCCTCTCCCAGTAACAATGCTCAGAACGGACCCCCAAACTCTGGGTGAGTGAATTTCTTGCTTGGCAATTCATGAATAAGTTTATAATAAGAGAAGTTTTTTTGCAACTTCAGGGAGACGCGTGGAGAAAAAAAAAGCGTCTGACTGTGGAATTTTAATGCCGCATTGTTATCTGAAAAAAGCTCCGATTGAGTAATAGCCGTGGCAGGATGCCGCGCAGATACAATTATTACCAACACACATCATTACGCGCCGCGCAGAGGCGCCTGTTTTGCCCGCGAATAAGTGTTGATGTGACAGCGATTGGTGGGTTTCGGCCTGGGCGCCTTTCCGCCTAATAGGACTGTTTCTTCACTCGCTGTCAGGCGAGCCGGAAGCCCCTCAACCTGCGGCGGTCCCAGCGCTCCTTGTTGTGCGTCGCACCGCCGGCCGGCCGCGCTCCGAGTGGTCCACAAGGACGGCGAGAATAAAGGCCGGCAGTTTTACGCCTGCTCGCTTCCCAGAGAGACCAAGTGCAACTTCTTTGAGGTGAAACCAGCGGCTAACTTATCTCTTTTGGCGAGCCGAGACAAAAAGAAAAAAAGAAAAAAACTGTGAATTTTCTCCGTTTTTACTCGGTTCCCCCGAGCGCCGCGACACAACAGCAACAAGTCGGACGAGGTGAAACGAGTTCAGGACCCAGTTAATGAGCGCAGACGTTGATCTCTGTCGTTGCTTCTCCGTTGCAGTGGGCAGACTTGCGCTTCCCGCTTTGTCACCATGGCAAGCGCTGCCTAATGAGGACGGTGCTGAAACTGGGGCCCAACAATGGCAGGAACTTCTACACCTGCGGCGCTCCAAAGGGAAAGCAGTGCGGCTTTTTCCAGTGGGCAGCGGACGGCCCAGGTGTTTCCATGCTGCCTGGCTGCTAGAGGGGATTTAGCCACAGGTTCTGTGGGAGGAAACTTCAAATCCTGGGTGTTTGGACGCTTCTCCCGCGAGTTTAGTTCTTAACACAGAACTGCTGATTGTCCTCGTCTACTTTTCAAACCGATTTCCGTCTAAATATTTCATAAATTGTCTGTTTTCCTTTATTTCGATCCTGTTTCTCTTCATTTTTTGGTCGATTCCTGACTACAATTACGAGAAATAAAAGCTCAGAGTTGTCGATGTGTCAAATTTCTACAAAACGATCAGAATAAAAACAAAGCAAGCAAACAATTCGGTTAAGACGAAAGCGGCTCCTCTTCGCTTAAACGCAGTCCACAGATTTGAGCACAGGTGCGTCCGTCTCCGAGTTCGACACCATGTAGTGGAACTGAGTGAAGTCCTGGACTTTGTTACAAGCAGCACCTGAGAAAAAGAAAGAAGACGCCAACTGTTACATGAGAGAGAGAGAGAGAGAGAAAAAAAAAAGTCGCACTATTTTTCCATTAGCGGCTTCATTTCACCGCGCGCGATATTCATGTGCGCACCGGTGCCTCCTGTCGCCGGCGTTCATCTGCTAATCCAGGTGTCTCATTACGTCCTGATCTCATTTTTGCGAGAGCCAAAGTACGAAAATGAGCGAGCAGCTGCCAAGAGAAGCAAGCGGAGATGCAGGACGGAGTGATATAATACTGAACAAACTGTTATTTTGAAGATGAAATAAAAAAAAAAGGAGAGCGCTCCACTTCAGACTCGGTGGATGTTGATAGGAGAACAAACCCGCATCAAAAAGCGTCTCGCTGGATCTCTGGAGTGACGAGAGGAGGAGAAACCGCACAGCAACAAAGGAGACGTTTGAAGTGCGAATCCTGTTCTTCTCCTTCGAACAACACATCATCGCCGCTGCTCGTCGGAAGCTCGCTGAATCCACATCTCAAGTTTTTCCCGTCGCGACGCGCGGCTTCTGTTCTCTACGTCCAGTAAAAACAGGAAGAGGGCGGGGCTTGTCGGACGACCCGACGCTGAGGATCGGCTCCATCGCCTACAGACGATTGCAACCTCAAATCGATCAAGTTTGACCTCATTGAGAGAAGAATCAGTGTCTGATAACTGCTCACGTCCCTTTTTCACCTCACTTGGAACCTTCATTGTGGGAGGAACTAACAACCTTTCTGGTACCAGGAAATGTCGAGTCAAAACTTGCGATTCTTTCGGTTACGGTTGACGTTTTTCACGTTTATCCAGTCGTGTTGTCATTTGAAACACCCTGTCGCTGGTAAACTCGACGCGTTCCTCCCGACGTGTGTGCGCGAGCGCTTTTTTTTGGCGAGCGGCCGGCCCGCCGCGAACCCAAACACTCACCATAATGGCCTGTTGTGTTAGCGCAGATGACGGCTCCAAAGAAGTGGCGGTAATGCCTCTTGATTCTGGAAATGGCCGCCTCGCAGGCTGCCGAGGGATCTGCCCCGGCCCTCATCAGCTCCACGGCCAAGTAACTGTTGGCAGGATTACACACAGAGTACACATGAGGCCGGCTAACGAGTGCTGTCAGGGCCACCAGCCGGGACGATGACAGGGACGCGCCTGAAGTGCGACGCGGGACCGAGCATCACAATACTCCGGTAACGCCGCGGGGGAGGGGGGGGGGGGGGGGTTCGTGATGTCGACGTGTCAGCCCGGCGCGGGGAAATCACGCCGCAACGTGTCGGATGTTCACAGGCGAAACAAAAGGGGGAAATGAGATGTTTCACCGTCTGTTTTGTAAATATTTGCTCCGCAGAGACGCATGAATGGTGTCATTACCTCCATTAGTCTGAAGTCTGCTGTTCACAGCCGTGAGTGACACGTTCGCGGTTTCCCTATAATTGAAGTTCACGTTTCTAAAAATGGAAAACGTGAATGAATCTCGGTGAATTCGTCCGTCAGACGTGGAAGGTGGTTGAAACACCAGTCAATCAAAAAAAAGGTGGAAATCTTCTGAGCAACGATGAAGTGAGGAGGTTTGGTTGCCTCTGCGAGGTTTTACTGCCACGTTTTGACATCTGGCCCAAATACATCTTTCAAACTTCATTCAAAAAGCTGATTTTTGAGCAGTGTTGAACAATTTAAAGTCCTCTGAATGAACTAAAGAAGGAATAAAAGAGAATTTAAGACGCGAATTTGGAGTTAAATTAAGTGAAAATGAATGAAAGTTTAAAAAAAAGGAACAAAAGGATAAAAAATGGGGTAAAATTTGTGGTAAGAATTCATACTGAACAGATTTTGAATTCAAATAATTTTTGGATTAAATAATACGCCGAATAAAGGAAAACTGAGAAAGCTAAGAAATTGGAAATAAAAACACAATAGAATATAAAAAATAACTGGAAAAACACCATAGTACTCATACAGGAAACTCTAATTATAAAGAGAGTTCAAAAAACATCGATAAAATGCTGCGTTTCATCTTAACTTGATGAGAAAATGAAGCGTCACTGATAAGAGAACAGACGATAGTTTAACATCTTATAATGATAAAAATGAAACATGAATGAAATAAATAGAACAAAATCGAAAAAGACAAACAGTCAGACTTGTTATTCTCCTGAGCGCCTGGAAAAAATATGGCAGTGAAAAAATCATGCTGCAGTCCAGCGGTAACGAACTAACGGCGTAACAAAAACAGCCGACTCTTCCAATGAGCGAGCTGGAGATGTATAATTAAACCTGCAGCCTTCAGGTGTGGCGCCTTCGCCTGAATGTTAAAACGAGTCCAACATAAACGAACAGCGTGTGTGTGTGTGCGTACGTGTGTGTGTGTGTGTGTGTGTGTGTTCACTAAACTATCCTGGATAAATGAAGCCTTGAAAAAAGAAATGACATCCCACTGAGACTGTCGTATTCTCGGAGCCCGGAAACAAACATCTACTTAAGTGAAACGCGGCTTCTTGTGTTGAATGTACAAATGACAGTTTTGGGGCACCGTAGTCACGCCTCCACACTCCCCACCATCATTTACGCGCTCGGCGGCGGCGGCGAGGGGGGCTCGCGCCGGCTGCTCGGAGTCCTCGCACGTCACGAACGTCGATACGCTCTCAACAATTTTTCTGTCGAGAGAAAAAGCCACATAACGCTCCCTATTATTCAAACCCTGGGGAGGGCGAGGGGGGGGGGGCAGGGAAATGGGAAATGAACTCGGGGTGGAGTGCACCGAAAGAAGTCTCAATTCAGCCGGCGCGCCTCCCGGAATGTAGAGTGCAGCCGGCTCAGACGGATGTATATTTATGGCGGCAAACGGCTGCGACGCGAAAAACGACTTGACCCGGCGACGGGACGCTGCGCGACGAATTTAAAGCGGCTGGAATTCACCGTCACGGAGTTAACAGTAATCAAAGCCGGGCGGCCGAGGGCGCCGAGCGGTGAAGGCAGCCCCCCCCCCCCCGACAGGGATGAAGACCGAGACCACCGAGGACGCGTCCCTCTGAAATTTGGACACCTGTGTGGAAGCAGGTGACTCTGCTGGTTGTGCACGGGCGGCGACTTCTTATTAATTATTAAGTTGATTTATTTATAATGAAATTAAAGTGATAAAGTGAAGTCTAAGTGAGGCTGGAGTCAAATTACAAGAACGTCGATGCACCTGATTGTGCACAGGTGAGGACTGGATGGACATGTCACCTTGGTCTCACTGTTCTCTGGTTGTTTGGTGCCGTTAGCGAGCAGGAGAGGCGGAGCTTAACCGGAACAACCTCGTTTTAACGTTATAAATATGTCATGTTTGTTCTGACTTAATGTACCGGACAGAAGGGAGGAAAGTCTGAGTGAGGCTGGAGTCAAATTACAAGCAGATTGACTCCCCTGATTGGTGATTTGGTGCCGTTCGCGAGCAGGAGAGGCGGAGCTTAACCGGGACCACCTCGTTTTAACGTTATGTATATGTTGTGTTTGTTTAATGTGGCTGCGAATCACCAGAGATCCTTAAGCTGATTTATTTATGATAAAGTTAAAGTGATGGGCGGAAGGGAGGCAAGAACGAAGTCCGAGTGAGGCTGGAGTCAAATTACAAGCAAGTGGTCTCGTTATTGTGAAGCAGAACTCAAACGCTCCGATTATTCACCTCACGAGCTGATTTAGGTCTCTGACATTTGGATGATGCGTAGTTTGGTTTCAATCTTTAACGTTTGTGTCCCTTTTAAAAAAGGGACACGCGTCGTCCTGAGTCGACGTCGTCCAATCAGATGACAGGAACGCAAAACTGGAGCAGCGTTCAACTTTCATTTATCACTCCGGTGATGCGAAAGTTTGCTGTCTTAAAGCCCCACCTGTCAGAGGAGACGCTTCAAAGTTTACCACATAACTCGCACGCTTCAAAACCAGAAGGAGAACCCGTGCAGGTGCGCAAATTCCCGACTTTCTGTGTGTGAACGAGCGTTCCTGAAAACTTTTCCTGCGAGCGGCGTCGGCGCCGGTGACACGAGGTGAGAGGCTGCTTCTTTTTTTTTTTATTTGCCTCTAAAGAAATAAAAAAAAAAAAAAAAGCCGTTGAAGTACCTCGGAAGAAAGCGCATCATGACGTCCCCGTCTCCGGTAGCAGCTGCGGCGCCAGCTGAGCTGTCGGCGTACGCCCCGGCGCCGACGATGGGGGAGTCGCCCACGCGCCTGCAGGACAAGGGAACGGTGCAAAGATTCAAACAGGAGAGCAGCGAAAATATACCGAAAAAACCCCCCAAAAAAGGGTTTTCTCTCAACTTTTTTTCCCTTTCTTATTAGCTTTAAAAGCTTCTGTACGATTAACCGAATCCAGCAGCACTTCAAATGCCAATCTGTCTATTTTAAACTTCCTGAGAGCGCCGCGTTGATTTGAATTATTCACGAAAAACTGTAAAACGCGATCACTTTTAAACTCCGACAAGCCGGAAAGGATTTGTTTTTGGGGATACGTTGGATTAGTTCAGGAAAGTCCACATCTGTCAGCCCGCCTGACAGACGCCGCCAGCGGTTCACAGCTCGACTCACCCCGGCACCTTGTGCGTCAGTCCGTTGGTCGACGTACCGGCGGCGGCGTGACCGCTCCCATCCAGAACGAGCATTCCTGCCGCACAAAAGAGAAGAGGGGGACACTCAGGCACCAGCTGGGAACGGAGAGAGGAAGAGGCAGTTCAGGATCCGTCGCCTTTCCAAACGATTACGCGTCATATAGGTTCAATTTCTCGTAACTCATGGATGGTTTCGTGTCGCAGGGCTCTTCGGATCACCTGCGATTAACAGTTTTCCAGGTGAGCTCGATTAATCGAAATAAACAACGCAAGAAGTTTGTTGCACATGATGAAACAAACAATTGTTTCCGAGCAAGACGGGAGAGAAAAAAGGATCTCGGTGCTGCCGAAAAGCGTGAAATCGTTCCGAATCTTGGACACGTTGATGACTCGAAGACGATCTCGGCCGTCATTTGCAGCGAATGTTCAGGAAAATCGGAGAAAAACATCAACCGGATAAAAATTTGGAAGAGTTTTGTGCTTATGTGAGTTTTGTGATTCACCACTAAAGTTCCTGCTGGTTCAGTTTTACTGGCAGCGTCCAAATCGGGGTCCCGGACCCCTTTTAGGGAGTGTGAGAGGTCATGAAGTCTTTGCTTTTATTTTGAAGGCCATTGTGTTTTTGTTTTGGCTTCACTGGACACTCGGGTTTGGAAACAGGTCAGGCAGAACGAACAGACTTCATCATAATCGATTTGTTTATCAGCAGATCGTTGTTTTCTCTCCTTTTTCCGACGTTTGTCTAAATGAGCTGGCGAACTGTGTCGGTTCTTTATCAGCTCGCTAAGCCGCCGCCGCCGCCATGCTCTCTCGTACCTCGTCTCCCTACAATGAAGCGCTGAGATGCCAAACAATAAAACGCCTGAGGAGAGCCGCCTCCTGTGTGAGCTGATAAAAAAAACCAAAACAAAACAACAACAACCCACCGATGGTGTCGTGGGAGTGCGCATTCGCATGCCGCGCTCTGCCGCTCCCCGCGCGTCTCGGCGTCGCTCTGGGCCTGTATGGTCCGCAGGACGAGGACGGGTCGGGACTGACGCCCTGTGGACGGCGAGAGAGGACATGACAGTCACACCTGGCGACTGGAACGGCACAAAAGTGACACACGCTCAGCTGGAGCCGACTTACCGCGGCGCCGTCGAACGAAACCTGCAGCGCCGCCGCCGCCGCCACGCAGCTTTGCTGCCCAGCTAATAATTAACATAAGAGAGTCAAACGAGGACGACCCGCTGCACCTCTTCATCCCGCTCAAACTGGGAGTCGACACAAACTTCACACGTCAGTTTCAATGTTGTGAATGTTTGGTGATAAACCAGCAACTTTAGGTTTAATGAAGAGCAGAAGAAGCCGGTAATCCGCCAGTAAAACACGCTGACAAAACTCTTTAAATCCTACAAATGTGGACTGAGAGGACAGCTAATTCAATTTATTAGGCAGCCGGGAGATGCTGCGGGTGTGCCCCCACCGAGATGAGCCCCCACCCCTCCCCTCCTTGTCCCGGGGACGACCCGGGACACGCTGGAGGGGACAACGTTGACTGTTTTTTAAGGTCATTCCTGTCATCTAATGTAAACTCTGCTAAAGTAAAAGTTGAAAGTTTAAGAGGAAAACTTCATGATTCGGATTTCCTGCTCAACAGGTTTCACATTTTATTTCATGTGTTCATAATAATTGCGGTGCAGGAGTGTGTTTTGCACGCCGGAGTTCGCTCTCAGTTGCCCCGCCCCCATTTTCGAGGCTCCTGGTGACCTTACCAGGCTGCAGCTGACCTCCGAGCCCCTGGATTCGCTCCAACAACCCTCAATTTTAATGAAGCGCTTGAACGAACAGACGCAAGCACTTCTCAAACTGCTCCTCGCTCATTGTTCGGTGTTTTTTTTTTTCCCTTCCTCCTGATTTGTGCTGTTTCTTCCAAAAAAAAAAAACCCCTTCAGGGAACAGTGATGCGATTGACTCTGAGCGAGACATTTAACTGCCGAGTCCCGGAGTGAATCTGCCCTTGTACTGTGCAAATCCAAGACTAAACGCTGCAAATTTGATCAGCGGCACAAAGGGAGCTCTGGAGGTAGATAATATCCAGCTCGCCGTGGAGATTTTGGCACATTGCTGCCGGAGAGTTTTCTCAAAGAACGGCAACAACGCGGCGCCGCGGGGCATCACCTCTCCCACAGAGGCGGACTTTTTTATGAACTGCTTTAGTATGCCCGTCAATTTTCTCGTTTAATATCAATCTTTCAGAAGCAGCGCGCCTGTAGCCAGCGCAGGCGAGAAAAACACACCGTCGAACGCACGCACGCACACAAACACACACACACACACATACCTTTCGATAATTAGGTTGGCAGTTGCCCTTCAGCCACTGCGAGAAAATATTCAGGGATTTGTTGGTAGTCAGGTCTTCGGCGGCGAAGCCCATGTTCTCAGCAAACACAGACGCTGGAAGAGAGAAGCGAAGCTTAGAGGTCACGTCGCACCTTCGCCGCCGCGCTGACCTTGGCTGATGGGGGGAGGGGGGGGGTAAAAGAAAACAAAGGGTCACAAACAAAAGGAGGCGCCGGGAGGCACTTTGGCGTCCCGTTCAGGCTCCTCGTGGCCTCGGCTGGTGGAGGAGGAGGAGGAGGAGGAGGGGGAGGAGGAAGTCGTCGCCGTCGGCGACCTTCGCCGCTCCCGCCGAAGAATGGCGGCTCAGTTACAAAGAACGAGTCGTGTTCAGCGATTCAGAGGGAAAGTATTTCATTTAGAGGATTTTTCATCACAATCAAATAAAACCTCACAGAATTTCCAACCGGTTTCTTTTCACCGTCGATATCTTTCTCTGCGAGTCACGATCTCGGTGTCAAATGTTGATTTTCGAGATGTTTCTGCTCCAAAAAAAAAGAAGCTTTTTGACTTCATTATGAATAGTAATAACTTTGTTTCTGCAGCACTTCTTAAAACAGAGATGCAGAGCATTTAAAGTCTAACAAAAAGAAAGATCACAGCTGAAAAATGCTGCTTGAATCCACGTTTTTCAATGGAAAACAGTCGAAATAGAAACAGTTCCTTTTAAAAATTGCTTTTTATACAAAGGAATTCACAAGAAATTCAATTATATAGTCAATTTTGAGGTTTTAGTGTGTGACGATGGATCGAACAGCGTTTCATTGAGACATATTCGTAACATTTTGCATCAACGTACTCGAGTCGAACGCTGCGGGGGCTCAAAGTCGAAGACCAGGGGCGCGATTGAAGCCTCTATGACGGTTTGAACCCAAGTACCTTTGCAGACGCAGAATTTACGGCTGAGCTGGAAACCACTAATGAAGTGCTGCGAAGCGCCTGGTGAGTCTCCACTCGATGTTTGGTCTCCGAGCACCAGAGTGCCGTAAAATCATCCCTCCTCCTCCTTTTTTTTTTTTTTTTTTTTAATGTTCTGGGCGTTACGGTGCAACGCTGGTGCATGTTTTCATCACTTAACAGCTTGTGTGAGTCACGCAGAGATTAAAGCTCAAACTGCCGAACCGGGATAATTCATGCAAATTTCAGGCTCTTTTTTTTTTCCGCCCAGAGAAATCGTACGTTTAATTCAGAAAACAACAAATTTTAGGAACGTTCTCTCGTATAACTGTCTGTCTTTTTAATACCTCAGTGCCTTTCTACTCAGAGCTGCACCTACCCGACTCTCCCACCAGCAGCGTGTGGTCCGTGCGCTCCATGACCGCCCGCGCCACTCCGATGGCGTTCTTGATTCTCCTCAGGTCGGCGACGGCGCCCGCCTCCATTGTGTCGCTGCACGCAGAGAGCACAAACACGAAAATGCTTCCCCGCCGCTTCTCGGGACACAAACAGCGCCGGCAGGTAATCTATTTCTTTTTCCCGAAACCGAGGTCCGACCGAGGTCCAATACGAACCGCCGCTCGACCCCGTGACCTCTCCGGTATCCGTTGGAAACGCTTCGCCGGAGAAGAACGAAGTCGGAAGACTTCTTTGCCATTAACGCCGAGAAATACCTACAGTAAAAACTTCCGTTTTTTTCTGAATTTACCTCAAATTTTGTCATCTAATTCGGGACTCGGCGTTCACGCTGATTCGCGACACGACTCGCGCTCGCGCGTCAGCGGAGACGAAAGGCTGGAGGATTTCAGCGGGGTTGAGTCAATGTTTCTCTGGCACGATATTAAAATTTTTATTGCAGCGACCGTTCTATTGGATTACATTAAACTGTACAGGTGTTTAGATTCCTGCGCCGGGAACGTACAATATGTGCGCCGGAGATAGCTGCTGGATTTCCTATGCAGCTTTATTGGCTGGTGTGTGGGAGACTCTCCTCTCCCCACAATATATTCATGACTTTGTAACCTAAAAAAAAAGTCAATTTTCTTGCAAAATGAAAGAGGGAACATTCCACAGAGAGGGAGGGAGGGAGGGAGAGGGGGAAGGAAAATCACAGTTTGCAGCTTGGCTTTTGGTGTGAGCTGACATTTATTTCCCATAAATACTTCAGAGTGTGTAAACGTTTGCATGCAAGCAGCGAATAATTGGGACGCATTCACTTCCTAATGAGCCTCTTAATTAGCGACTCGCTGAAGAAAGGCTCGCCGCGAAAGGTCAAGCAGCGATTTTTGTAAATATTAAAGATATATAGACGGCGGCGGAGAGAAGTGAGATCCAAACAATGTTTTCACGGCCGCAGGTTTCATAATTAACGCGATCAAGGCTGTCAATTAATTGAATAATATCCAGTAAATAAACACAGAAAAGGCTGTGGCGGAGAAAGGTGCCAAAAGAAACGCTCCCGATGTTTAATTATTGTATTTTCCGTTTCTTCAATAAACGGAGCAAACAAGGAAGACACGAGCGTCTGAATCTGGGTTCGTCTCGTCGTTTACGGCTCTTTTATGGCTGTGAAATAGAAACATCACATTTTCTTCATTTTAATGGACTTATTCCACTTTTTTCTGTTATGTTGTCTACGTTTAATACAAGCACAGAAAGGCCAGATGAGGTGCACAGCTCATGTTTTTCTTTTGGGATGGCTGAATGATTTAAACAATAAGTAAACAAAGAAGTGTGTGATCTTATTGTTTGTCTGCTTTGGAGTTGTTTTTCTGCTTGTTTGTTTCATCTTCGCCGCTCGTTTCTCTTTATCTTCTCCGCATCCCGACCAAAATCTTATTTTTGTTGCTTAAAACCGTGTTTGTCTACTCGAAACAGCTGAAACTGCTGCGATATCTATGCCAGGCCTGCAGGTGGTGCTGTGAGCGCACCATGAAACTGTGAAGAAGACGCTGAGACGAACTGACAAGCGGTGGAGCGACGGCGCGATCGGACCGGACAGCGTGACGGCGGTCGGCGTTACCCGTTCATGATCATGGCGTCCAGCGTGGTCTCGCCGGACTCGTCGGGGCTCCCGCCGTAGCCCACGCTGCCGTCGCACTGCTCCGCCTCGCAGCGGGCGCAGCCCCTCTCCACCGCGTCCAACGCCGAGCCGCCGGACTGCAGCACGCTCCACGCTACGGACGACAAATCCCTCAGCATGTAACAAACGGTGAGACTGGAAAATCACACGCACTGCAGAGGAGGAGCGATAGGGGGCGCTGTGCTGACCGAGCAGTTACGTTGCCACAAAGAGCGACTGAAACCCATCTTTGGATATTGGACTGAGTGAACGTGTGAATCAGCTTGTTTGCTGCATTCTTACAGCATGAAAAATGACCAGCGGTTGCATCAACAGTCGAAGGATTTCAACAGGTGTTTTTTCAGGCCTGCAAAGTCGGACGCCTCACATTAGGAACAGAGTTTATTGACAATAAATATAAACAGAAATAAAGGCAGTTAGTGTTATATTCGGGAGCGCATTGCTGCTGTGAATCAATACGTGTCAAAATAAGACAAAAAACTTTTTATAACGAGTTATTTTTATGTCATAACATTTAACTTTAGCGTCAGAAAGCAATAATTTAATATCAATTCATGGAATAAACAATAACAAGGATCCAGAATAGTGATGTTTTACTTTTTTTTCGGTCCCATCCTGATAAATAAACAGAAGAAACTGTTAATTTCTTCTTTTAAATGTCATTTATTGTCAAGTGACATAGTGATAAAGATATCATAATATAATGATGTAATGCGATGTGTTCAATGACGTTTCAGTGAAGTTTCACAGTTTTGTGTCTGAGAAATGTGACGAGATTCAGTCGCTGCAGGATTTTTCACGGATCATCTTCTTATTCTAGTTTCTAATCTGATCAGTGGACACTTGATCGTTTTTATTCATTCATTCACTTTCTTTGGCCAAGTCTGGGGGGGGACACGGGGAGAAGGGGGACGCGGTGTCCTGAAGTCTCAGACGGCGGCTGCGCAGTGACCAGTCTGACGGCTTCCTATTAGACAGAGAGCAGACGAGCATTTGGTCACTGATCCCCCCCGGTGCCCACCGAGGCTCAAAATACCAACTGGTAGCAGCGCCACCAGCTTGCCACTAAACTCTCACGCCACCACACAGTGTTCTGCAGGAAACCGCACCAAACACCCCCCCCCCCTTGCCCACCCAACCAACCGTCCTGTTTCACCCGTTTATGAGTTCCTCGTCACCGCTTAATGTTCCCACGTCGCTTCGTCTTCTCTTTATACGTGCGTCAGCATGACGCCTCTTTTTTTTCACCCTTTCACACAAAAAAATGCTGCAGAATGAAAGCGAAGATTAGCCCACCATTGTCAGCTGCCTCTGTAAGCCCCCCCCGGCGGCGAGGAGAGATGCGCACGGGGCCAATCCCGGCCTGCACCTTTAAATATCTCACCCAACGAAAAAAAAAATGGCAGCCACGCGTTTTCTCATTTTCATCGCCACCTCAGGGGGAAAAAGCAAAACGCGTTGGATAAATTAGTGGGGCTGTGTGACCCCCTGCCGATGGAGGGTGGTCCTCAAGTTCACTGGGGTGACCTGCAGGGCGGCGCTGTCGCTTCAGACGTCCCGAGCGCCTCTACTTGCGCTTTCGCTTATTTATTTACTCACGTTGAGAGGAACCGGGGGGAGAAACCCGCTTGACGGATAAGTCGACGGCGAAATATTTTCAGTTTCAATTTGAACATGTCCGACGTGTCACCCGGAGGGGAATCAAAGAGGGAGGGGGGGCCGGGGGGCCGTGCCCATTTCATATCCCCATCTCAGACTCTGATGGTCTCACACACTGGTGTGGATAAGCTGGGGGGGGGGGGGGGGATCCTGGAAGTGGTGGTTATGAAGGCTGTCAGGGATCCGCTGCACCCGGCGGCTGATGGAAACTGGTCTCAGGACAGTTATCCGGTCGCCTCCTTCCACTCGGAGGCGAAACTGAAGGAAAGAAGCTCCTGATTTCGAAGCATTTCTCCACCAACGTGACCTCTAACAGCAATCAGTCCCATTAACCAGCAGACGTCACAGCAGATTCAATCAGACAATAACTATAATTTACTGACTCCCAGCGGGAGGATTCGCTCATCGCGATCCAGGTGCTTCAGTTGACAATAAAGTTAAATATAGACGAGAAATGTTTAAAAGAAAGACATCAAATAAAGATTGATTGACCAGATAATGGTTTTGAGGACTATAAATAGAGGAAAAACTTCATAAAAATGATAAAAACCAAGCAGCAAAACATCGTTATCATAACAAATATTGTTGTTATTTATTAGGTCATCATTATAACTTTTATTTCTCCAATTATTTTCATGTTAATCACTAAAAATCAAAGTTTATTTAGTTTAACGGACCTTTTCTAATGATCATGGGATCAAAAAAAGATGGAATAATTCATGCTGATGTCACGTGACAAACATAAACAAACACAAATATTTTCAAATATATTTACATTCTTATAAGGAAGTATTTAACTATTAAAAATTAATTATGAAATGTAGGTATTTGTTGATAAAAGACAAAGTTAAGTTGTCTTTGATTGTTCTATATGTATCAAGTCTTCCTCTAAAGTCAACTGTCCTTTTTTATATATAACTTGAACTACACTTACTACAGTAAAGATAAACTTTGATAAACAAACTCTTTTAAGCTCCAAACTTGATGTAAACACAGTAATCTTGTGGAGAAAGTGTTTCCAGGCACCATCCAGCACCAACACTCAGTAAAAACAACATGTTTGGGAGCCAAACATCATCCACCAAAGTGGAAACTCGTACTTCTTTCTTTTGTTTTTCCAGCATGAGATGGACTTTTTGTTTGTTTGTTGTTTGTCTGCAGCGTCTCTTTCTGACCCCCCGCAGTCACCTGACCGCACTGAAGTGATTCAATCATTTCGGGACAAACTGCGAGTAAACAAGACAGACACAAAAAAAAAGGAGACAAAGCGACTTCTGAGGACAAGCTTACCCGCAAACGTCGCGTTCTTGAAGGGCCACGTATTGATCACGAGCGGCAACGAAGCGTCGCCGCCGGACAGCAGCAGCAGCGACGTTAACGCGTAAAACAGCAGTGACCGCAGAAGCAGCATGTTGACCCACAGACGCTGCGACATCGACAGTTTTAATTGGTCGCAGTTGTCGCGTCGCGTTAATTCAGTCCCTCGGTAATGCGATCAATTAATTACAAAAACATCCTGGTTAAAATAAAGAAAAACACAACGGAACGATCAGATCTACTTTCTGTTTATTTCCAACATTAACTTCCTTGTTTTGTCACATGCCGGCATGTGGGCGGGGCTTGTCTTAAAGAGACAGTACGCATATTCGCGGTGAAGCGCAGCGCTGTCAACTCGTTAAAACTTTATTTTTTTATTTGAGATGTTTGACTACACTTCTCAGATAAACTGCCCCGAAGTGTCAAGTAAAAATATGCAACTCTCTCAAAAGTCAGATTTTAAAAGTTGTTTCAAGCATCAGAAGTGGAAGTATTAGTATAAAAAAAGTAGAAACAAGTACAAGTAGAGATACAAGTAGAAATATTGATTCAAAAAGCAATGAAGTTTGATCCACCTGAAGGGAAATACTTATTTATGAAGAAATATGAATATAAAAACGAAAGAAACACGTGTCTGGTGTTGAAATGCAGTTGTGTGTTCAATGAAGACTTTTACTTTGAAAGTACGTAATTTTGGCTCATGCCCTGCAGCTGATTTACCTCCTGCATCTGTTTTTTGGCCGCAACTGTGGACTCCCACCAGTCTTTCAAATTTTTCTGGGCGAGGATTTAACTTCAAATACTGAATATCTTTATTTTAAAAAAATGGGTGGATTTTTGTCAGAACTCTTCTTGGATTATCGTGTGGATTTTAACTCCTTGACTGAGTTCAGGCCTGCGCGGTTGACTCCTAATGAGTGAGTACATCTTTCACTTAATCTGTGTTGCTGTTACACATTGGGATAAACGCCCCTTTCAGGAATGAGTGTGTACGATACCAGGCTGCCACGATTATGTCACCTCAATGTTTCAGTGTCCCTCTTTATTCCGGTTTCAGCGCCTTTCACACTGTCGCTCCTGTTGTCGGTTCGGTTGTGCGCTGGTTCGATTGTTCGTTGGTTCGGCTGTTCGCTGGTTCGGTTGTTCGCTGGTTCGGTTGGGCGTTGGCTCGGTTATGTGTTGGTTCGGTTGTGCGTTGGTTCGATTGTGCGTTGGTTCGATTGTGCGCTGGTCCGATTGTGCGTTGGTTCGGTTTGCGTTGGTTCGGTTGTGTGTTTCGGTTTTGCGTTGGTTCGGTTGTGCGCGTTGGCCGCGGCGCTGCTGGATGTTTGACAGCTGCAGGAGTCAGCCTGTGATGGTTTGAGTCCTGGACTTTCTGCAGGATTAGCGGCCAGATTTGATGCCTTGGCAGCAGCGGCGTCACTGTGGCTCACAACACGACCAGCTGATCATTTTCACCCAGTTTCATCAGAAGGAAATGTGAGAAATGCGTTTGAGTTGCTGCCTTAATTCGTGATTTGCAAAGGGAAAAAATTAAACAAATATTCAGCCGGTTTATGTGTCACTCTGAACAAACTAAAACCTGAAACAACTTCATATCAGAATAAACACCTGCAGAATAACACAAAAGCATTAAAACAGACACAAATAATTTAACCTTTCGTTAACACTCTGAAACAACCCAGTTTATCTACTGGTTAAAATACCAAGAAAATGCAAGTTATGAAATACAAATGTTGCTTTTTTAATTGGTTGTTTTGAAAGAATGAGACAAGAAAGCTCTCCGGTGACGTCTTTTTGCAGCTGCAATCAGTCTGAAAGCTTTTATTGTGAAGGCAGCTGTTGTGCATTTAAAGAAAATAGAATAGAAAGGCAAATGTCTTCTAGAGATCATGTGATCGCTCCAAAAACAAAGGGATGGATAGAAGATGAGACGTTTTAGTGTCCATAATAAAAGGGCTCAAATATTTCAACCATTCCATCATCCAACCAGTTGGTTCCCGGCTGTGTGGAGGCCATCCGACAAGCATGTTTACCGGTATTGATCTGCTATCATGCCAGCTCCGAGCAGCAGCAGCACGACTGTTGGTAAACTGGGCGGCTTCGTAAACGGAGAGTTGATTCTTGAACTCGTCGGCTTTCAGGGCGAAGGCTGAGAGGCGGCGGCGCCGTTCAGCAACCTGGGAGGACGGTGGACTCTTTCTCTCTCTCTCTCTCTTGCGGGGTTAATTTGCCGAGGCCAGGAAACGGCTGCGGCGTTTACTGCTTGTTTGTTTCAGTCGCGTTTGTGCTTTTAGGGGAGAGTTTAACTCAGGACGTTCTGTTTGTGTTCGGTAAATGTCAGCAAACCGTCTGAGCTGCACTTCTTTCTGTTTCCGTGTGTGTGTGTGTGTGTGTGTGTGTGTGTGTGCACGCTCTTTGGAATTGGCTTGACACAGATTTCTTTGTTCAACATATTAATTTGTTGCAGTGCCTCGTTGGATGGCGTCGTCGGTGGCGCGGCGCCTCGTGCTTGTTTACTATCATGTTGTTGGCTCTACCTGCATGTAGCTATTTTCTGATTCATTCCGGAATGATGTCAGGTAAGAAGAAAAAAACAACAAGAACCCTCGGCTGGCATCGTGCTGTTTATACACGTTGGTGGTGGAGCACGTTCAGGCGCAGTCTCAATTTGTTCGGCTTCGTCAAAGCAGCCGCGCGAGCGTTTCGGCGGTGATTCCCGGAGATTATCGTCACGGACGCCCGTCACGCCGCTTCCTCCCGGCTGCGATGGGCTCCGACAAACCCCTGACGCCCGTTTACAGCCCATTCAGAGGTTTGTGAGGTGTGAGGAGCCGCCAGGAGGTTGATCATCCCAGCAGCATCCCATCAGGCAGGTTTTCATGGTGGAGTGGCGCCGCGGCGGCGGCCATATGGCGCGTGACAGCCTGGAGTTTGCCAAACAATGTTTAGAGAAGTCCGACGGTGAGAGGAGGAGGGGGGGGGGACGCGCTCAGGTCGGAAGGATCAACTCTGAGCGCCGTCTGACTGACGCGAGTTCGGCGGGGAAGCTGAGGAGAGACGACGTCGCGGGGGAAGACCGACTCTGACAACACGTCCTGAAACGTGCAGTCGGACGAGGCGCCGCGCCGCACCGCCATGCTTACATCCTATAGAGCACCGGAAGAAGGACATGCTGATGACGGATGACGGATGCTTCCCATCTTGCCTATCTGAGCATGACAAGCTGGACCTTGAAGAACGCGTCGAAACGTCTCGTATACCGGCGTGAAAAGTCCCGAGAGTGAAGGCCGAATATTGTGAGGCTGTGCGGCATCGGAGTCGACTCGCTGGCGGCAGATTGAGGAGAACCTGGTTCGATTCCCACCGCTGATGCGCTCTGTGTATGAACTAGTCATTTTCCCTCCATAATACAACTTAATAACAACGTATCTGGAAGTTTAGATGATTGTCGGCTGATATAAATGAGTTTTGGTATTAAAAATGAGTTAATTGGGAATTTTTTGAATTTCAAAATAAAACATAAAACACAGCAACTCACATGGAAGTATAAAAAAAAAAATAGATTTGAGTCCTGAACAGTAAGACAATAGTTCCCCAGGCTGCTAAATTTGCCACTCGTTCTGATTTGTTAGAATTTTACAGTGAAGCCAAACGTTCACCAACATGTAACAACAAAAGAGTTAAAAGTAAAAGCCTGAAGCAGTTGGATACAGTGATGAAACCAGGAAGTGACTCATTCAGCACTCACATTACAACCACAAAGTCAATGGACGTTGCTTATCTAACCTAACTTGAGTTTATCTGAAACTTTGATGCTGTTGCGGCGGTAACGTTGTGTTATGTTTATGTTGAATCGTGCTTCGAAACCGCGTTTGCAACTTCTTCCTGTGGCAGCAACGACAGTGGGAGCACACAGCGTCCTGATTGGTCGAGGCAGCGTCGTGCCAAAGAGTGACAGACAGGTGGTCCCGTCCAATCACCTGCCAAGAAGGTTCTCCAAGCGCCCTAACCGTTTTCAATGGCGCAGACCCAGATGGAGTCACGGACGTGAACCATCTGTCCCGCCGGGTTATTCTGGGTTTTCCTCCGTAATCCCGCGTCGACACGATGTTCTCGCAGAGCTTCTGGCCTCACTTGTGATCTCTGGCGTCCGACCAGACGGGCTCGCGGCTGAGAACCGCTGCCTCGTGCCGCCATGTTTGAAATCTGAACGGCGTCTCCACGCAGCCTCTGAAATCGTCCTCGTCACCGACTGACCCACAACAGGTCCCCTTGGGGTGTTCTCCAGCTGTCACGGTCCTCAAATCTCTCTAAACTGCGCGGCTCGGTCATTGTTTTTCACTTCTTACTTTTGGACGGATTTGAATCGTCCTCTGTCATCGCGGGATATAAAAGCGTTGGACTGTAAGTAATGGGAAACGTGCGTGGCTAAAGGTTTCGCGGCGTAATGAATGAACGCGGGAAATAGAAGAGGACATCCCCGTAAAATCCTTGTTTTCCCTGCTGGATCCTGTTCATAAAAATAAATCACGGGATTGTCACACCATTCACTCATACCTGCTGCCCAATGGAGAGATTATTGGCCTATCAGAGAGGGAACAAATGATGAATGTAAGCCATCGGATTTAACGCTTCGGATTTTGATTACGAGTCACTCATCAAACGGAGATTCCCTTGGAGAACAGTTTTGGCATGAAGTCATCAGTTAAGTGTCATCTTTAATCATTTAGGCAGATAATTCTATTCGAACGTCCCATCAGTCCTTCCCCTCCTTCGCCTTCCATTTACCTCCCGGTTGGAGACGGTCGGCAGCGAACGGAGCGCTCGGAAACAGGCTGTTTTGGTAGGGGATCGGGGGGGGGGGGAGGAAAAGTTTTTGGCGCGCTCGCCGACTCGCACCATATGGCGCCGCCTTGACGCCACCGGCCTCACGCTGGGATCCTTCTTTCAGACGTCTCGGAATAACGTCTCCCAAGCCGAGGAGGCAAAGTGTCCCTCGCGTGACGGCGCCGGATATGCTGTCATTTCTGTAACCAAACAAGAACAAAGCGCGGCTTGGGTGGGTGGGTGGGTGGGACGAGGGAGGGGGGGGGGGGGACTAACAATACAGCGTAACCTTGAGACGTGGACGCCGACAGCGTGCCCTTCTTTTACATTATTCATATAAAAAATACAATTTTCACTTATATTTTATTCATTGGCTTTTGCTTAAACAATGGGACATCCTAGTGGGGTTTGACAGGTATCTGATGGGTGGGGGGGGGGGGGGTGAGAGAGAAGGAGAGTATTATTCCCTTTACCTGTGTTATTGATCTAAATTAAAGAAAGGAGCCCCCCCCCCAAAGAAGCTTTGCTAATAATAACTTCATCAATCACCGATGTCCTTTCGAGTACTTTCCTTAATGTCCTTCGCGCCGCCATCGGAGGGAAATGTCAGTCGGGAAACCGAAGCGCTCCTCTGCGGCTTATTGGACGCGTTATGACGTTGGTGCGATGGACAACGTCTGTCCTCTGACGGACGCTGCTTGAACGTTGGGCAGTGGGAACGCCGTGACCTCAAATCGGGGAGGAAACTGACCCAGAAGCTGCAAAAGACTTGATCTATATACTTTTTACGGCGCCTCAAAAGCCTCATTATATAGATTTTTTTTTTTTGCACACAAGTGCTTGCGTTATTTAATAATTCAGACCATTTATCTATTTTTCACCTCCTAATAAATGTTTTATCCATGAGGAGGAGTCGGGGGGGGGGGGGTTCAGACCCTCGAGTTAATTAAGTTCCATATACTCGGGACCTAATCTATCACCATAGCCAATAATGAGTAAGTGGAGGTCCGGCGGGGTTGGTGGCGTATTGTTGGTGGTGGCGTCGTGGTTTGTGTGTTTTTGAGCTTGCGTGGGTTTGTCTCCGGGGACTCCCGTTTCCACCGAAAGCCCAAAAAACACACAAACAAGGACTCTTAATTGGCTATAAGTGTGACTACGACTGTGTGGGTGTGTGAGTTTTACTTGTTGCTCTGGGACGGACCACCGTTTCCCACCTTCGCCTGATGTCTGAGGCGACCGTCTCCAGCACCCCGAGTTTAAACGTGACAGAGAAGATCGATGGCATCTAATGTTCTACAAATATTCCTATTACCACCCCCAAAAACTGCAGTATTGGGTATCTTGGTGAGTGTATTAGAAACAAATGGCATTAAAAATGGATCCGAAACGTTTGTTTCCACCAAGGTTTGCAGGTAAAGAAGACGCGGTCGTGACTTTCTGGTACTTTTTAAGAAAAAGCTCGCCAACGATTCTTTTGGATTCTCAGGAATTCGAGTCTGGACGTGAATCGATCGCCAACTTTTCCATTGGAAATAAAGTCGAGCGTAAAAGTTGGTTTTGGGCAGAAAATACGTGAAGGCGACACATTCCCCGAATGCCCCCAAAAAGTCTATCTTTGGAATTTGAGCGCCCGCAATTTCTGGCAAAATAGCAGAAAAAGAGAGCGTCCTGACTTTTTTTTTTCCAAACACACACACACGCGAACGCACACAAAAAGCTCCTTTGAGCCGTGTCTAAGCCCAAACAGATGCAGCAGACTGGGTAGTTTCACACAACAAATGGCATTGTTGAAGTTTTGTTGTTTATGAATATCAAAGATGGGAAACTGTTTCTCTGGTACGAGCTCAAATAAAGCAATCTTCCTCTCCTCCCATTTTGTGTGTGTGTGTGTTTTTCAGGCACGCAATGAGAATCTGCGATTTGGGAAACTTCAAACAGACGGCAAAATATTATGATTCATTTGACATGAATTTGATGGGGAATGAGTGCGTTTACTTGAGGGAATACTTTGTCCAACTTGGTGTTTTTTTCCCCCCTCAAAACAACTCAAATGTATATTTCACTTTAAAATGAAGAGAAAACAGGAGTAATCTGGTAAAATGTTGGTTCTCACCAACTCTGATGCGTCTCCTTTGTGTCGTCGTGATTCTGTCTGACAGCTGAAGGGTCCGCCGAAGGACGCGTGCGAGTTTTACCGGGAATAAGCGGGTCAGAAAGCGAAGCCGCAGTAGCAGCTGTCGCACACCGAGGGGAGAGTGAAACGATCGCGCGGCTGGCAAAGGATCGACGATTCCCCCCCCCTCCCCTGGAACAGATCCGTCTTCAGAGGAAACGCAGCAGGACTCGGTGAAGCTCCCCCGTCACTAAATGAGTCGTGTTTTTCCAGGAAGACTTGAAAATTTGTGAGTTTTTGTCCAGTTTTCCTTTTGAAGAGTCTCCAAGACGTCGCGATCACTCAGCTAATTGCTCGTCTGTTTTACATAGTTTTTCTGTCAAGTTTAGTGACCCGCGCGATCCATTATTCATGCTTTCCGAGTGTTACTCTGAGAGGCTGGAAATATAATGACACCAGGAGCATTAAATGAATAAACATTTCTGCCGAAACTTGAAATTGGTTCAATTCTCCTCACCAAGTTTAATTAGTTTTAGATTTCAGATTAACATAAGTTAATAATGTCAATAAGTAATCGCGAGTTTTATCACGTGAGTCCAATTCAAATCATTTAAGAACGATCGTTCTGTCGTAGATCCATCAAAATTCAAGTGTTAATCCTCCATAATTCAAAAATTTGATTTATTTCAGACATTTTTTTAAGATTACACCAACAACTTTCTGATTTCAGAGTTGATCAAATAAGTTCAGTCTTTAACCCCCAAGTACTGAACTCCCGCAGGACAGGAGACTCTTTCTTGTTTACAGCAAACCTGTGAAATTGATGGCTACTTTTATTTTGAAGGCTCTTGTTTTTTGTATATTGTTAAAACAAGGTGTCTCAGCCAGTGTTTGGCTTCACTGTAATGTTTTAGCACCCTTGGTCTTTCTCTGTGGCAATCTGGAGACAACTGGAAACTCGAAGCACTCGGAGATCGCAAACCTCCGCCAAGACACCTGTTAACCCTTCCCTGCTTTGACCTCTTAAAGGGCCACACACGCGAATAACACTAAAGAAATGTCATTTATCATCATTCTGGGTCACCAAACCTCACCCGTCCCGCACAGATTTCCCCCAAATCCTTCGACAACCCAACAAACGGACTCTCCAGAGACCTTTACCTCGTTGGCAGAGTTAACGATCACCGTCAAACGCCTGCAGAGCCGACGGTGAGAGTCAAACTCCCGTTATTGACTCCAAACTTTACACTCTCCACTTCTCATTTTACTCTTATTTCGAAATATCACGCAGTCCCACTTTTCAATGCCAGCTGACACTTGTCCTTCTGATTTCATCAAAATAGTATATATATATTTTTTTCTCTAACTTCTCATCTGTGAGGAGAAACGTTTTGGATACGAACGAACAAAAAAACCCCGCCAAGCCGCTCACCTTGACTGGATCCGCCAGTCAGCGGAGGACTCCTCATTATTCCCGCGTGTCCTGCGGCTTTAAAACAAATCAGGAGCTCGCATCGCGTTTCACCACCCGTCAACATCTCGACACGCTTCCCTCGCGCGCTTTCCCATACCGGCCGCGCGCGCTACGCTGAAGAAAAGTCGATGCGATTCAATAACAAGACCTCATTTAAGCCAATCCGCTGCAGGTTTTTTTGTTTTTTTTTTCTTAAACTCCCGTCATGTCAGCTCGGGAGATCATGTTAGCAAATCTGCATAGTCAGTCAGCCATCGACGGAGGCTTCAGAAGCTTAGATACAGCTGTATTATTTGTGATTGAATGTTTGAGTCTCCTGCAAACCGGGATCGGAGGGAAAGCGCTCGCTGTTTGCTTTTTCATTTAGTCGAAGCTCGCCGAACAGACTGTCAGACACGCCGGATTAAAGATAAATCCATGCATGCACCTTCCTAACGAACAGCCAGACTCCCAAGTAGCAGAAGGAGGGTGGGTGGGTGGAAGTGGGGGGGGGGCAACGCCCGGTTACATGTCATGTACACCCTGCCCGCCGCTCCCACGGGGGGAAACAGGGAAGTTTTTACCGAGACGGTGGAGTGTGGCCCACCTAATGGCTTGCCGACTCCAGAACTGTCCACGGGCGGGTGCGAGTACAAGCCCGCTGCTCTTCCTGTCTTGTACCGGGGAGGAAAAAAAAACTGGCTCAGGTGCACTTAAGGAATAAAGAGGTGGTATTTCATATGTTCTGCGGGGGCTCCGTGCAGCCTGTTATCTCGGCTTTCAGCTCTGATTCAAGGTAATTGTACGCTGAGATATTTGAAAGCTTCCCCGAACTTAATTCTGTTTTTTTTTCTCTCTCTCTTGGCACTAACAAGAGTTCTCTTCCTTCATTTTATCCCTTTTTTTCTGAAGCAAACTCTTTTGCCAGATCGGCGTTTGGTCGCATCCCGTCCGCTGAAATTAGCGATATCAGAAGAGTCGTCGCGTCCGACGTGTTTTTTGGTATTCGCCGACTCTCGACCGATGATTTATTTCACGTCCGTCTTACGACTCTATAGGAATATTTATGATCCCGTCCTCGTCAGTATGCCCGTCTTACGCCGTGTTCTTTAGTATGTGTAATGAAGTTTAATGTACTCTTGTTTTATTTTTTTTTTTCCTGCGCAGCGGTTGCATGATAAATTATACAATAAGCTGCTGTTTGTTTGCTGAATATTTGAGGAACGGCAACAGGAAATAAATCATTACTCGTATTTATTTTCCATTTCACTTAAAGAGGATTCATCACTCCGGAGTCTGCTTGAATAAAGATGAACAAAGGAGCCCCCCAAGCACATCAATGGGGGGGGGGGGGGGGAGGGGGGAGAGAATTGGACTTGGGGATTAAGTTGGAGGGGGGAGAAAAAAAAGCACACTGAAAGTGTCGGGCCGAGTTCCACCTGGGACAAGGTTCCTTAATTCTATTACACAGACTCCTCCGCTGCTTTTCTCCATTTATTGAAATCACTCTTCACTTCTCCTTTTGTTGTCACCACTGATAAATTCAAACGTCTCGCTAAAGGTTTTAGATGCACTTCACATCGCGCGGGTCTATTAAGGTCACTCTGCCGGGAGAGGTGGCGGCGGCGGCGGCGTTGGCGGGAGGAAGAGGAGGGGGGGTGGGTGGGGGGAGAGAGAGAGAGAGAGGAAACGCTGCTTAGACAAAAGGAAGCGACGGGAACGGCGGCGATCCGGCCGAGTCGATCCCACTGTAATTGTGCCTGCGATCCAGAGGATGGGGCTGAAGCGTTGAGCACGCCGTTCTCCCACCGGCACCGCCCCCCTCCCCACTCCCCCCCCCCCCCCCCCCCCCCCCCCCCCCCCCCCCCCCCCCCCCGTCCCCACGGTCGCCTGGCTCATGATGAAGCCTCGCCGTTTCCTCTCGTGGCGTCCAAAAGAAACCGCCGCAACTCCCAAAATCAGAGTTTCTCGAGTGGTGCGGGGGGCCGCGTGACAGCCCGCTAATAGAAACGCAACCATTAAAAAGGGGGGGGGGGGGATGTGATAGGAAACTAAGGGGGGCTATCTCCCTGAAAATACAGTATTGCCACTTAAGGGGGTAAAAAAAAAAAGCCCTCCAGGATTCTTCCAGTACACTGAGTCTAACTGCTGCATAAACCTGATCCAGGAGCCTCTTCAAAAGATGTTTTAAAAGGGGGAGGGGGGAGGGAATGGGTGAGGAGGGAGGGGGGGGGGTGAGGCG
>JASSRZ010000049.1:16952989-16972017 GCA_032164315.1 Malacoctenus gilli | reverse complement strand
CCCCCCCCCCCCCCCCCCCCCCCCCCTCCGGTTCTCCCCCCCGTTCTCTCCCCCGCCGCCTGAAACATCCTGATAAGACACACGGGTATCTGGGGAGGAGTAACCTTCGCATGCTGAGGTGGGAATCAAATTGTTTGATGGAGTGACTGATTACATGTTGCATTTTTTATATTTCTGGACTCCCTCGTGTTGCTGCGGGACGCCTCCCCCCCCCCCCTTTGAAGAGGCGGCGGCGACGGCGATTTCCGTCACGCTGCTTCCTGTCAAGCCGCCTCACTCTGGAGTGTCTGAAGTCCGGGCGTCTGTTATTGAACGGGCGCACGTAGCACTTCGGCTGAGGCGGGAGCTCCCCGAGTGATGGCAGATAGCTTCCCACGTCGCCGTCGACTCTGATCGGCAGCGAGGTCAAACGCGGGTGGACACGCCCACTCCTCCGCAGGTACAGAAACAGGATCTTTCAAAATAAAACAAAAAAACTGGGCACTTTCTCTACTCCAGATTGTCATTGTTGGAAATACAGATCTAGTTATTAACTCCTGAGTGTAGTGAAGATCTCTGGCCTCATTGATGTCTTTAGTGGCCCTTCCAAGGGGTCCCGGACCCTGTGTTTGAAACCACTTCTTTAAACAGTCAGCGTTCACATTCATGTCTCTTCCACCAGCTTTTCCTCAATCTCAGTATGTAGTAACTCGAGTATTTGTTGTACAAGACATATAAAAAGGTTATTTGCTTTATTTTCATGTGTACCTTTACTTTAAATTACAAAAAATCAACAAAAAACATTTTTTTTGTCCTCAAATATGAAAATTCGCTGTATGGACATTAAATCCTGAGGAACCTGATCAGTTCTACTGATCAGCTTCCTCATTCCGGATCTATAGCTTCACGTTTTCATTTAAATTCCTCTTATAAAACAACTTTAAGAGACTTTCCTTTTTCCATTCTCGCGCCACGTATTCCACAAATGGTGTTTTTCTCGATTCTCAGACATAATAAGCCTCCATCGATGATGGTTTGTGCGATTTGCCGTCATCAACATGCATCTCAGCCCCGGACGTAATGATGTCGACGCTCGGGGGCGTTTCGGCGGCCGCGCTTCATGTTTCTGTGACGGGCGAAGAGCAGAAGTTGTTCTGGTCAGTCGGGAGGAGGGAAAAAGGTTCCTTATCGAGCCGAAACTTTCTGCCCGTCCTGAAAGAAAATGTTCACATTCAGCTGAGAATCGACGAATTGACCACAGAAGTCGCTTCGCTATCGAGCAAATTGATCCTCCAATAAACACGTTTCAAACAGGAAGTGCTCCGTTTGTATTGATCCCTCATAAAGTCGAACGCGAGTGGATGTATTTGCCTGTTGCGAGGTTTTTATTTTGAAAATCTCAGATTGTTAAAGTAAAAAACAAACCGAGACACTTTCTGAAGTCTTGCACGGAACTACACTTTTATTTTGAAGGTCTTCCACTTTGAAGCATCTTGACATGTTAGGATGGAGGAGGGGGGCCATGACGTCCCTCGGGGGGGGCAAGAGAAGCCTGAGCTCTACGGCGCCGCATCACTTCCTGAAAGAGGATGTCGCAGCAGTTATTCACTCGGCGCTTGCGCCTTTTGTCAGAGACTTTGCCTTGGTGGTGTTGTGCGCTTGAAAAAGAAACACTTAGAGGTTTTTATTTTGAAAATCTCAGATTATTAAAGTTAAAAACCGGACTTTGCGACATTTTCTGAAGTCTTGCATGGACCTGCGCTTTTATTTTGAAAGCTTCCCACTTTGGATCTGCTTTTAAGTATCTTTGCATGTTAAAGATGGAGGAGGGGGTCCGGGGTGTCCCTGGGGGGTGGGGGGGTAGGAGAAGCCTGAGATCTTCGGTGCCGCATCACTTCCTGAACGAGGATGTCTCAGCCGTTATTCGCTCGGCGCTCGCCCGTGTTTAGGGTCAAGCACCTTTCGAGACTTCACCTTGGTGTTGTCGTGCACTTGAAGAAGAAACACTCAGAGGTTTTTATTTTGAAAATCTCAGATTATTGAAGTTAAAAACCGGAGTTTGCTACGCTTTCTGAAGTCTTGCACAGACCTGCGCTTTTATTTTGAAAGCCTCCCACTTTAAATCCACTTTTACGCTTCTTGGCATGTTAAAGATGGAGGAGGGGGTCCGTGGCGTCCCTCGGGGCGGAGGGGGGGACCTGAGATCTGCGATGCCGCATCACTTCCTGAACGAGGACGTCACAGCCGTTATTCGCTCAGCGTTTGGGGTCAACGACCTTTTGTCAGAGGCTTGACGCCGGTGTCCCGAAGAGGAAACACTCGGAAGCCCCTCAGTCGCCGGCTCACAGAGGGAATACGCGCCCCCCCCCCGTCAGGGATTGGGCCAACTACCTTATTAATTAGCCTTTGCAGCTTTAGGCCAACCTGCTAACCCATTTAATGAGTAAATAATTGCTTCCTGGGTCTTATGTCATCATGTCTTTTATTAATATGGCAAGTTATCTCAAAATTACTCTTGAACCCTCCGAGTGCCAAAACAAATTTGGAGCAGGGGAGAATTTGGCCCCGAGATCGGACTGTGGGCTATAAATCTTGGAGGATTGCTTCCAAAATAAGATAAATTCCTGGTTTGATTCCTTTAGGATTCCCTTTTTGGGGGAATTGTCGAAAGACATTTTGACAAGGGATTTTTATCAAATAATTGGAAAAAGTACATCCAATTTAAATATCTTTCTGGAACTTGTACAAACAGATAAATTATACCGAGGGCTCCCTTACACCCCTGTCGTCACCCCCCCCCCTTTTTTTTTTTAACCTTACCTTGTGAGGCTCGTATGGGTTCCTCGCAATGAATCCCGCCTCCACTGGAATCTGGTTTTACTTTATTGACTTTGGTTGAAAATCGCAGCTGCAAAGTGTCTAAAGTCACATGAGGAGTGATGAAGAGCTGCTTTATGAATCCCCAAAGTATCACAAACAACTGAAGGAGCAGTTTTCCACTAACGAACCCACTTGACATCTGGTGGGAGCCGTTCCCCGTGGCCTCCGCGGCCACTCGCTAAGCCGCCGTCCCTCCTCGGGCCACCGATCGATAAGTCGTCCTGGCCTCTGCCGCCATGTCAGACCTGTGATTGATACATCGCCAATCGATGCTTTATGGAGCAGCGTTCTTTCCTCTCTTTTTTTTTTTTATTCCTCTCCCTCTGCGCTCACTCAAAGCCATTAGTTTATTGTTGAGGATTTGTGGGCTTCTGCTGTCGAATGTGAATTTGAAATAGTGCGCTGTGATATCTGATCGGAAAAAAGTTGGCAGCTGATTACAGCCAAGTTTTCTGAGTGATACGAATAATTTTTTTTCAGTTTTTTTAAATTATAGAATTTTTTTTATGATACATACAATGTTTTATCTCTTTAACATGAATTTATCTTTTTTTTTTTAAAATATTTTCGTGGCTAATTGATATTTTTCCTACTCAAAATCCCACAAAAACATAGTTTATATATATTTTTGGGGGACTTTTTTGTTAAAAAAGAACTTTAGAGCACCTTCGCTTTGATTTTTTTCCATGGTAAAAACTTGAATACATTTTGCCAACTGATATTTTTCATTTCTTTTTAATATAACTTATCTTTTTTTATATTTTCATTGTTATTCAATTGAAAATTTACTTGATTTAAACTCAAAATCCAACAAAAACATAGTTTCTATCTTATTTTTTGACTTTTTTTGTTTGTTTTTTGTTAATTTTTTTGACTTCACTGCACCCTCACTTTACTTTTCTTGTGGTTAAAAATGAGACTAAAATACATCCAACAAAATTATTTCATTTCTCTTGAATATGAATTTCATTTTTTTTTTCTAATTGATTGTTGTTCGACTTAAAATTTGAACTGATTTCAACTCAAAATTCAACATACAGATAGTTTCTATTTTTTGGATTTTTTTTGTTTAAAAAAAACCAAAACTCTTTTCTTATGGTTAAAAATCAGAATAAAATGCGGCCAACTGATATATTTCATCTCTTTTTAACATGAATGTATCTTCTTTAATATTTTCATGGTTAATCCATTGAAAAAATTCCTTAATTTCTCCTCAAAATCCAACAAAAAAACAGTTTATGTCCTATTTTTGGGACTGTATTTTGTCAGCATCTTCAGATACTGTAAGGAGCGACGCTACGGTGCCGCTGCCAGTTTCAGGGAGCCCAAAATAAAGCAGCCACAATGATCCTTTTTCCTTCTTTTAACTTGAATTAAAATGAGTCACCATTGCATCAATCCTGCCGTACGGAGCGTAACGGTGCCAGGTGGGTAAACAGGCAGGAGCTGCACTGTATGAGCGCGTTCTGCCATTGGTCCAAGTTCTCTATATATATCTGAAGCACCCTTCCGACGAGCCAATAGAAATAATTCGGTGATTCGCTGGAGTTTCTGCTCTTTAGCTCAGATTACGTGGCCTCTTTTCTCGAAATAGAAAACGGTTGAAAGCCTTGGGTATCTATCAGCTTCAGTCACCTTCCGCCTGTATAAAATCTGCACTTCATTTAGCCGCCGAAGTAATGACCGGCACTGGGGCTTTTTGTAAATAACCTACTTAGAGGGGAAATTATACTGGAAAATGTGCTAATGAGCAAGAACAATGGCGGTACCGCCGCTACAAAACCATCTAATCCTTGTCCTCGGCGCCGCCTGATGTCTGTCGCCGGCGTTCTCGGCGTCCGTTTTCCTGCAGGAAATCGTCTCTTATTGTTTGCGCCCGGCTGCTGATGACTCCAACCGATTGGTTCTCCATTCAAACGCGCTGGATTCGTACGCGAAACGTCGCAAACGCGATCGCCGCTCGACCGCGATGTCACGAGAAGACCCGACAGCCGCCAAATGTCTTGTTGTGTTTTTATCACCTCTGGATCGGACGTTTGGTCAAGTCCTCGCGGCGCTCTGCGCGCGGGTTGCTGTCAGAACTCGCATAATCTTTCACTATATTTAGTAATCTGTTGTTTTGTTTGCTTTTTGGCATCTTGTTTTCTCCCCTTTTAAAAAGACTAATTTTTATCTGCGGACTGATGAGAGCCGTTCTCGCTGACTTCCTGTCACAATAAACCACGATAACGCGCCGTACCGCTGCTCCCAAACCAGCAATTTAGACGAGGAAGAAGGAGAAAACAAGCGTCTTTCTTTGGCGCGTTTCTTTTTTTGTAATCCCAACCTCATGAACTCCTGACAGTGTACAGGTAGTGATAGTAATTTAATAAGAAGGCTGTTTGCCAGCTGCTGTGTGTCTGTGGACACTCCTTAACAATAGAAACTGGCTCGTATTATTTTTTTTCTCCCCCCCCCCCTCCCTGCTCGCTGTTATTCATGCTGATGCCTAACAGCGATGACAACAGCTGCTTTTTAACAGGCCGGGTATGAAGCAATTTGTCAAGACTCCTGACAACTCAGACTGGAGAATCCAGCGACGGAGGAGCGCGGGTGTCAGTCCGGGCTTTGTAATGCAGACAGGCAGCAGCGAGTCAGGATGCGGTGCTAAAGACTGCGTTTTCTGACCCGTCCTCCAGCGCCGCCGAAGCTGGAAAGCAGGAAAAAAAGCACACTGAGCGCCAGCGCATAAATGAGCGTTCTCTTATCGTCTGAGCTCGAGTTGCAGATACAGATTTGTACGCGTGGCGTTCAGGGAACAATTAGATATCCCCAGTTTTGGATTAACAATCAGTATTATTGCGAAATTCTGTTCAATCAACCGCTAACGAGATAGTTAAATATCTTTATTCATCAAACCTCTTCTGAATTCGGTTTTTAAGGCTTCCGATCCTTCAAGACTCGTATTTTTATCGGTAAAGTTCTTTTTCGATCCAAAATGCGGCTTTTTGTGAGGTCAGGCCTTTTAAAGTGTGACAGGGATTCGACCCGACAACCCTCCGGTCACACGTTCGCTGGGCTCTGTGAGGAAACCAGAGCAGACCTGAGCGGCATTCACACAGACCGCTCTGTCCCAGGAATGCCCCCCCCCCTTTACTGCATCCCAGCATCCCGTCAACACCTTGCAAAAAGCCCCCGGATGGGATCAAACCAGGCCGCCTGAGCGCCGACGCCGCCACCCCCGCCGGAGACCTCCTGTTGTTTGCGTATATGCCTTAAACGCAGTCGCCTGACTCTTCTCAGATTAAAGAACCCGACATGCAAAGCATTGTGGGTAAAAAGGCCCCTCAGGTAAAGGTCAGGTGAATCTCAATCCACTTGAAAGCAGAGAACTTTGTTTTCCTCTCGAATAAATTTGATTTTTTAAAGATAAAAATTGATATAGTTTTTGGTGTCTTTTAAAGTGGTACTTTTAAGTAGTTAAAAACTAAAAAAAGAGCTTTAAGATATAATTTTTCTTGTTTTTATCCAAATTTGTCCCAGTCTGAATGTTTTTGATCTCTTTAGACGCGTCTGTTTCTGATAAACTGACAGTTTCTCATTCAGAGCTTCTGATTGGCTGGTGTCGACTCTCTTGTCTTGTCGAGAGCATGAAACCTTTCTGTGTTTTATCTTCTAAAAAAGAGATTTTGTGTGCTGGGAGCAGGTCAAAAAGACGAATATGATAGTGCAGAAGTGAAGGCGACCAGCTGATTCAACCCAACGCGGAGAATCAGCCGCGGCGGTTCTTCCCACGGGCCCGTCGAAAGGTCGCAAATTAACACGTGCTCGAAACGAGACGCTTCAAAAACGCCGTTTCATGGCGAGTGCGTGTGCACGAGCCAGATTTTCTCTTTGCCAACAAGCCGCTTAGACTCCCGTGAAGTTTGGTAGTCTTGTCAAGAAAAAAAACAACAACAAAACAACAGTTCATTTCCTGGCATTGGTGCCAAGTTAAATTAGGCGTCTGCTTCACAGACATGAGAGCGATGGCTATCGAACTGCTGGCAAGACAGCAAAATGGGGCGACTTAACAAAAAGGTCAAACTGTGCTTTGGAAAAATGTCGATCTTCGCCGCTGGAAAGCCGGAATGTTTTGTAATTGTTTCCGACACACAAATAAAATAATTAGCGATTATCTCTCGCCTCTGTAATCGCCACGCGTGCAACGTAAACGAAGTCGGCGGCTCGTCAACTCAGAAACTATCTGAAAGAAAATGGTAATTCTAACGTTACAAACTTTAACTTTGACTCGACGATCGAGACGTCATCGCGCCTCGGAGCCAAAGCTTGAGTCGTTTTTATCTTTGGAACGTGAAATATTCCCGACAAAAGAGGGAACGTCCTGCGAGCTTTTTCGCGAGAGATTTGGGCGTCGTTGCCCCTCCTCCTCCTCCTCCCGACATCGATGGGGGGGATTCGGAGTGACTCTCGACTTGAAGAGGTGTTAGGATACACTCGGGGACGCAGGATTGAAAAGAACTGAGGGCAAAGTAATCAAATCAGCGGCGGTATCTTCTAAGCACTGACCACTGTTACCTCTGCTTCCTGGAACACCAGCAGTTCAATTGAAGTTAATTAGAATGAATGTTGGAGGGATTATTTGGACGATTGAGACAAATAACCAATCTGTGCCCCACAATTGAATTGTTTTGTCGGCAATAGAGCCTCCAATCAGGGTTGGACACCTCTCCTCTCCCCGCTGACTTCGGATACCAAAAGACAATGTACGCTCATTTGCTTAGTAAAGATTTTCTCCCCCCCCCCACCTCTCTTTTTTAGCCACCGCTGATTTCCAAATTCAATTTAAGGGCCAATTTTCTCGCCGAGCGAAACGAGAAGGTGCTCCGGTGAGCGAGTGGCTGTTTTTGATCATTGTTTTCTTTCAGCTTGGAGAGAGAATTATTGATTTGGATTCAGATGAAGCCGTTGGAAAGGCGAGAGGTCCATTTGTCGAGGAGGAAAAAAAAGAAAGAAAAAAAACCCACTCGCTGGCGTGCGCCTCTCCAGATAATGAGCGCCGCATAATGAGGCGTGTTAAGTCTGCGGCGCCGTCATCATCAGAGTCGTCAGCGGCGGCGCTTTGATTGGCACCTGTCGCCGAATCAATGGCGTCGACGTACATTTATGCCGCGCCATCTGCTTCATTGTGGAGCAGTATGGCTCTTCCGAGCGAAGTGGGAAGGCGCCGCGATCGTTCCTTTTCCTCTGTCAATTCCTCCTCCCGCTGACAGTTTCATGGCGCATCCTGCGGATCGCGAGCTGTGTCATTTCCATTTCCGCGCGCCCGGGAAGTCGTGCGCGGCGCCTCGTCGCCTGCGCGCGTGTTTCTGAGTGTGTGTGCCTGAGAAATCGCCGGCATGTTGACGCCTGTTTGTGCTTCATTGTCACCCGCAGCGGGAGCGCCGGCCCGTCAACTTGCCAAATATAGACTCTCTGTGGTCAAATTAGAGTGAACTCCGTTAAACTAATAAGCCGCGCCGCGTGTCCGGCGGACACGAGGCGAGTTGGCGCCGTAGCCGCACGAACCGGCGATGACGCGGCGCGCAGATGAAACGCTTGAGCCGGTCCTCCCATGTGGGGGGCTATCCTTTAGATCTTTAATTAGGCCGAGGGAAGACGGGCAAATGTAATCAATCCTCTCACCTCTGGGGGGGCTCCGGAGTGGGAATACGCAATAATGTATATTCCCCCTGGGCCGGCATCCTCATCAATATTCCCTTTAACGTGGCAATTTTATTGTAATCACAGAGAAAACACGCTAAAAAAATAAAAAACGGATTCCCGTCATTCAGCGGGAACTGCAGCAAAGTTTTTTAACCCTTGTGACCTCAAAGTGTTGAGAAAACAAACAAAACATTGTTTTTCCTTACCTCGTTAACTTCGTATGTGTTCGTTAGAGTGGTGAGATTTCATGAAACTAAAAGCATAATGATGAGAAGTTCCAGTTATTGTTCAAAATTAATCACATTTTGTTCAGTATTTGTTAAAAAAAGACTTTTTTCACAGTTTTAGTTACTGAAATGTTGGTGGACATCTAAATAATTCTGCGTACTTATGTTAAAAACTCTTTTTTATCGAAAAATTGAGGAATAAATTCTTTTTTTTTTTGAAAATAAGATATCTTTGGCCAGCTGTTACCTGATACTTGACTTGCATCTTTTTGCTGCTCCAAGCTCATCTCGCACACAACAACGCTCGGATTCTCGCTTCAATCTGACAGCTTTTGTATCGTTACGTCCGCCGGGCTGAGCAATGCGGTCTCGTTCTTTCCGGGCATCAAATTGCTTACAATTGTCTCTCATTCCTCTCTTTACCAACGATTATTACCGTCTATTATTTACATTTTTCGAGGCCTTCGGTGTTCAGTGAAAAAGAGACGGGTTTGTTTGAACGCTTCAGAACAACCGTTTCTGAGGAAATCATGACGCCTCGCTCCGATAAAGGAAACAAAACTGCTGCTTCTGACGCACGCCGACTTGGAAAACAGATCAATTTCACCCAAACACAAGAGAAGGATCAACAGTACTTGATCCCCAGTAAATAGGAACGGAACAACGAGAAGGGAGGAATCCGACACCTTTGACAGCTGGCTCATAAGTAGGTTAGCTTTCATTTGGAGCTGAAACGGAGCAGCCAAAGCTTTTGTGAGAAGAAGAGTGAAGTTGTTAAAAAGGAGAAGAAGAAGAAGAAGAAGCCCTCTGTGTTTATGGGGATACAGCAAGGTTTGCTTATTGTCCTAATTAATGTGTGCGGAGGATTGAAGCTTCAATTTATGCCACGAGACATTTGGGGTAACTTTAATTTATGGAGTACAGAGAGAGCTGGGGCTCTGACACGAGCAGCAGGGGGTCTTTGAAAGCGGGCGGCGTTTTGCTGTGGAAAAAGCTTTGAACATCTCTCCCTAAAGCAGGACAGGAATCAAAAGCAAAAGGCTAATGCGCCTTACGCACCGCGGTGTTCCACATCCCAAAAAAAGCAAAAAAAAAAAAAAATGCTCTCCGACTGTTCATTATTCATGGCCAAACGCTTGTCGGGCGAGCTGCGAGTCTGACACCGCAACAGGAAGCGGCGCCGCCTCCGCCGCCGCCGCGTGCTTTCGCAAACAGAGCGAGATTACCGACGTACGTCGCCGTCGACCGCCGAGTCCCGGATTCTCGGCAGAAAGCCCGACTTGGAGCGGTTAAACTGGAGTGTGTTGTTGTTGTGCGGCGTGGCGCTGGATGCTGTTTGACCCCCTGCTTACCCCCCGCCGAGCAACAAAGATGTTGTTGTTCTTGTCAGATGCTCACAGCGGCTAATTAGAGAGGAGCGGAGATTGGAGAGAAAAGCGGCGCCGTCGCCATTGGTGCTTTAAAAAGGGAGCGAGGGAAGAGAGGGAAAGAGAGAGGAAAAGTAAAAACATGTCCGCTTTCCGTCGACATCTGAGAACGATGTACTTCACAGAATTTCTACAAATACAGACCAAAGAAAACTGACATGTGAGTCAGAGCGCCGGTGACAGAACTCGCCTCAGAAGGTAACGCAAATTGATGGAGATCAAACATGCGATGGCGAGTTTCTCCGTCTGATGTTTCTTCTGATGTTCCTCCGTCGGAGGAGGAGAGGCATCTCGGAGGACGAGCGCTCATGCAAATGTCCGTCCGGCGGAACAACAATCGGCCGAGCCAGACGCCGCCGTTCGACGGCACCCGCCGGAGTTCGATCCCCCGATAAATCGGCCGGTAATCGCGCGAGCCGGAGAGTTGCGGCCGCGCTATCCCGCGACGCAAAAGGGCGGACGGGACGACGGCGGCGGCGGCGGCGACGACTGCCGGCTTGAGCCGCAATTATCCCGGTGCTTCATAATGGGAGAAAAACAAATTGAATGGCTGTGTAAATGAAACTGCGAGCGAAACCTATGATCTGTGAAATTCCAAATGTAGCCCGGCGGGGAGCAGCTGGTAACTGTTTTTATCTGGATGAGCCGGAGGAGTTAAATAAAATTAATTAAGGCCCCCCCCCCCCCCCCCACACCCCACTTGTTCGGGAGCCCGACGTGGCTGAGAGCGTCTCCCCTCTGCTCCTCTCCCGCCCATTAAAGAACGGCGCCGGCGCCGGGATAAAAACGCGGCCCGATCGCTATTAAAACGCGTTTTTTCCCCCCCCTTCGGCCCGTTCCGGTCGTGTTTGGATGGCTCGGGAGTGTGTTCGGATAAAATGAGGATAAAACGGCCCACCTCTAGTGTCTTGCAGTTGGCGCCGCGCCCGGCAGCAACACTCTTCATTAGCGTTTTTGTGGTTTGTTTAGTTTGATTTTTTTTTATTATTGTTTGAGGGGAGGAAATAAAAACATGTATATATCAAATTAATTTCAATGCAAGGCGTTTGTTACTGTACATAATGCGTCTAATGAGGCGCTCGCACCTTCAAGTGGAGCCAGATTTCACTTGGAGGCAACATAATGCGTTTTACACCCGATCCTTTTCACAAGCTGAAACAATAACACTCCACTGATGGACTCCTCATAACGAGGCTTTGTTATCACAGTCGGTTAGCGCGCGGCGTTGTGCTGACCGACCTTCGCTGCCTCGCAATAACCCGACAAATAAATAATGCAGCTTCCTGATTAAAAACACGTCTCGGTTTAGATTAAAACAACCGCTTAACTTTGGGTCAAACTGCAGTTAATTCAGTGTTTTCCAGCGAGAACTAGAAGAACTGGACTTGCTTGGAAACTTTGAGTCGAGGACGAGTCGAACTTGGGCCAATTCAATTGTTAAATCGGGTTCGAATAAACGAACGATGTGTTTTCTAGAGCAACATTGATGTTAACTGAGGTTGTGGAAACCCTGATCGATGCCGGCGTGGCGGAAAACCACACGGACAGGAAGTTCCTTCCCAAGTATTTCCTGAATCATTCAAAAAACCCCAAATAAACCATTTAATCATTGTTGCTTGAGAATTTCACAGTGAATCTAAGGTTAAAAAATACACACACACACACACTGTGCATTCACAACACACTCATCACACAGAGTGTACTGACACATTACAGTATACACAAAATATTTTCCCAGTATGTTGGCGCCATCCTGTTTCGCTTCAGTATTCAGTATTACATCACTGAAGAGCGTGAAGACATAAATCAAAGAAAGTTGACTGAAAAAGACCAAAATAAAATAATGTAATAAATATAATAAAAAAAAAATCTAAAAAATAAATATAATATAATATAATCCGTCCGTCCATCCTTCCTTCCTTCCTTCCTTCCTTCCTTCCTTCCTTCCTTCCATCCATCCATCCATCCATCCATCGTTTGGACCTATTTCCTTCAGCACACACGTTTAAAGTGTCGTTTACAGACACCAATCAAACGCAGCATCACAAAACCAAGGAAACCGTGCTGACGACTGTCGCTCGAAATTGACTGAACATCCTCTCCGTCAATCATCTCTAAACGCTTCTCGTTCATCGATTTTTCTGCCGTTGCTGCAGACCGAAATGAGGGAGATTTCCTACGTTCAAAGGCCGTTCATGACTTTGTCTTGCTGGTTTTGCTTCGTTCATAACTTCCCGTTCATGTCTCGTGTTTGCGGCAACGCGCGCCGTCGACGGTCTTCAGATTCGTGTTTTTTAAGAGAGCAACGGATGTGAATGTTTTAGTCAACGGAAGATTTTGGTGTCCCGGAGGAAGGAGAGGCACCTTCAGACTGACACGGCGCACCTGTGTCTCCCTTTAGGCTACAGCGGCGCGTGTTGACAGAAATAATTTCAGCCGTGGTGGCTGCAGAAGTGATGCGATTCCTCCAGAAATCCATCTCCCCCCCCCCTTCAAGAAAAAAAAAGTACTTTTCCACAGTTATCCAAGTTTTACGTTGCAACATATTGTACGTACACCACAGCCCCCTTCGGCATCGATAAGGGGTTTGGGTATTTTTATCCGGATGCGGTTCTCGGGGGGAGGGAAAGAGAGAGAGCGAGAGAGAGAGAGAGAGCGAGAGAGAGAGAGAGAGAGAGAGAGACGAACGCCCACGCAGCCTTGCTGACAGCCTTCAAACTAAGCAGCAACAACACCGCTACCTTCGTCTGTGTCATCGCGGTGTATCTGCTCTGACGGTCCGATAGCGAGCGGTTGCTGCTCTCCATCACACGCACACACTCACACAAACACACACACACGCGCTCGCGATTGCATCAAGTGCTGATTGTGCGCCTGCAACCCTAAAAAACTGCTGAAAAGTGACCCTGGGTGTGCCCTTGTCACCAGCTCGGGGTAACAAGTGAATGGAAATTGGTTTTACCTGAGTCAGGTAATCATTACTAAATGAATTGGCTCCCCCGGCCAAGGCTATAAGTGGGATAAATATATATCTCTGAGATGAATACAGATTTCACTTATGTAATGAAAGGCGGGCCGCTTATTGATTTTGGAGGTTACGCTCCGCACGCCTTTCACCGCGGCCGCTGTTCCACATTAGAATGATGAGTTTCCCATTTGGCAGGTGTTTACACCCAACCGTCAACAATTACAGCGACAGTGAGTTTAATGTTCGGTTGGGGTTTTTTTTTCAGGTCGCGGCGGCGGCGGCGGCGGCGATGCAAATCGTTTCACGCATGCACAACGAGCGTCGATGAATCAACGTTTGTTTGGTTGTTTGACATCAACGCGTCTCCAATCGCAGACGTCATAATTACCGCCGGCCCCCGCGCTCGTCGCCCGGCCGCCGCTAATAAAGAGGCAGCGATTCATTTCGCCCTGCGCCGGCGCCGGCGTTCATTACGCCTCGATGACAGATGGACCCCCGTTAACTCGCGCGCGCGTCTGACGACCGCCGGAAGTGTCGGCTTCGCTCGCGCGGAGCAGCTGGGAGGACGCGGCCCTTGTTTCGGAGCCGGTCGGCGCTCTTCAATAATTCAACCCTTCCAGCTGTCTGGTACGGGGGTAGTATGGGGGGGGGGGGGGGTAGCGCCGCGGCCTCCGAGCTCCCCGGCCGCCGTATAGCGAGACTTAAAGGTTGTTGCTTGGAAATCGATGTCTCAGACAATCCACCTATATGAGACCTTGAGTGGCGGAATAATCTCTTAACCCGTTTTCTCCCAGAACTGAAGATATTAGTCTCTTTCAATTTCTGTCTTCTCACTCAGGAAGGGCGTTTTGTTTTTTTTTTTTTTTGTGAGGCGCCATATCGTTAATTATTGACTGGCGCCCTGAAGGGGAGCGGTTAAAGACCCTTCGAATTTACTTTTTTGTCTCCTATAGGGCCTCTCGGAAGACGGAGAATGGATCTATGGATGTGGCATCCTGGTGAGATGAAAGTCTAATTATCTTTCCAGTTTAAAAAAAAAAAAAAAAAGAGAGAGAGAGAGAAAGAAACGAGTGGAAAAGGCTTTTTAATTAGGACCCGACCGAATCCGCGCGCCGAGAATTTGTACATTGTGATGGATGGTGTGCGCATCTCCTAAGTGACTGCAGACGGAATAATAATCTGATGAAGGGGGAGTGGATGGTGGAGGGTGGCCGCTGAATGGGGAAGCTGAAAAGGGGGGGGGGGGGTGCGGTGGCCCGGAGGGTGGAGGTTGAGGGACGTCGCGGGGAGTCGAAGAAGCGTTTCGGGAGAGAAAAGTAAATAAGATGGAGATGTGACGAGAGGAAGAAGGAGGAGGAGGAGGAGGAGAAGGAGGAAAATAACAGGGGGGGTAAATTACGGAGAAAGACGAAGCAACAGAGCCCCGAGCGGTCGCCATGATTGGTCCCGTTGCCAGCGCGCCGCCGATTGGTTCGCCTTCCCCACACTCCCCTCTCCTTGGCTCTTACCTCCCCTCTCATCTCGGCAGGGGGTCCCGCAGTCGCCAAGCCCCTTAATGCTCCCCTCCACTCTGCGGCTTCGTGGCTGGCATGCCGAATGCATAATCACTATATAATCATAATCAATGCCTGTGTATGTGTAGGAGTAGAATGGTGGCGGCATTGGAACCGTTCAGTCTTTTTTAAAAATATATATATATATTTAACACACAGTTCAGAGCAAATAAAAAATAAAAACCAAAGAGAATAGAGGATGTGAAGCTCACCTATGTGACGCCGCGGCCTCGCGTGTAAATTCACCAGGAAAAGAAAGGGGGGGGAGAGCGAACACGTGATAACGTGATTACGTTCTGCGCTAACTCGATTAAAGGCGGGAGAGAGCGGCAGCGAGTTGGGGGTATATTAGGTGTGCCTCCCAATCTGAATGCTTCTGGAAGGCGGCCGTCTTTATTTAACGCTTTCAGCTCAGCAAGAAGAAGAAAAAAGAAGAAGGGAGGAGGAGAAAAAAAAAAACACCCTGAGAAACTCGCGCTTTCGGAAATAAACATGCCGGCTCGTTAATAAAAAAACCTGCGGCCTGTTGGTTTCACCTTTTTTTTCGGTCTCGTTAGAACCACCCAGTCGCCTCGACGCAGGAAATCATCACGCCCGACCGAAGATTGAAGAGAGTGAACGGCCGGATGAGTCATTCCGGTGCTGCGCGGAAACGGACGACCAGACGATCGCACCTGGTTGCTTTAACGGGCGCCGAAAGCGGCGAGGAAGCCGAACGTCGATCGCGCGAAAGGGCGGGGGTCTTCCTGGGTTGCGCGCGAGCGAACGCAGCTCGGTGCTCGGCGCCGGATCGCGGCCCTCGTTGGCTCCTTCGGACGACCAAAACTGGAAACTGGGCCTCTCGAGCGGCGCCTCGGAGAGCCTCTCGCGGGAACGCGCGGCGGCATCCAGGGACGCCGAACGTGACGAGGGATCTTGCGTCACCTCACGCAGATACATTTTTATCATGTCTAATTGTACTGCTGATTTCTTTTTCTCACTCTGAACTAATGAACATCGTTCAGCCTTTGGGCTTTCTTTGATAAGTAATTAAACGAAACAGCCGGAAAAGGAGACGAAAATAGATCCCCGAGTCTCAGTCGAAGCAGCGGCTGCGAGAGGATCCTGTAATTTCCTTAAATAAGTAAAAAAAAAGAGAGCGAGAGAGGAAAGAAATCTGTTGATTTAGTCTAAACCCAAAACAAACAGGAGTTTCGCCGGCTTAAGCGGAGGGAAAATTGACTTGGCAGGAAGCGCTAACTATAGAAACAAATGGTGGGATTGTTGCCTGGATGAGTTCCTTTACATCCTCATTACGACGCGCCGGCGCCGCTCTTTAATTCCCGGGTGAAGGCGGAGTGACCTGCATATGGCTACGCGGCTCCTCTGAACTCGTGTGAAGATGGATTAGCGGGATTCGATCTGTCACGACTCCTTTTGAGAGGGGGGGGCGGGGAGAACCAGGACGTCTCCGTCTCTGTTTCCAGCGACTATAAAAGAGGCTCCATTCTCCCGCCTCCAGTCATTATCGCTACAACACAACAATGACACGCATGACCTAATGGGCATTTCACCGCCGGCCCGACGCGGCTTCCTTCATTATTTATTTCCGGGGCCTTTTCAAGTTCTTATTAACTCCGACGTCCAGAAGGAGAAACGTCCCTGAATCGGGCGTTTGACCCCTCAGCTGCTCAGTGCGACTGCGGTGTAATTAGGAAGCGGCGCATTGTGTAAGTGGGTTTTGATGAGGCTTTTCAGCTTTATTTAACGAGGTCCCAAACAGGCCTTTTAAAGCATCTATTTCATTTCTATTTCCTTTAATGTTTCTACTCCCGGCCCCTTGTAGTCTTTCGCCAGACGTTTATCTGTTTCAGCGGCTCTCTGGTAAGAAACTGGCTTCATAGCAGGGAGTACAAACGTACTTTCTCTGTACTCGAGTAGCAATACAGATCCTTCGACTTCTCTCGCTTTCAGTACCGAGTGAACGTCGGGAAGCACCGACATGCTTCCAAGATCAAAACGTTGAGATTCCTGACTTTGATCGCCGCACAATGTTGTTTTATGATTCTTAATGGAAATAGCAGAGCTTTGAGTTGTGTCCACGTGCGTATTTAAGGCTCTTCAACAAGATCACTCTCTATTTTTGTGCCTAATTAATAAGAAAAAGGAATAATTGTCTGTTCAAACGCTGAAAACTTCAGTTTATTGGAGGGAAATATTAACCGCACAGATCTGTCCCGCAGTTTGAAGTAGCTGTTTGAATACATACACCAAAATAAAGCAGGTTAGTCTATATAGAGACCAGTGTGAATTTCAGTTTTATTTTGAAAGGGCTTTTATTTCTGAAAGGGGAAACAGGAAGTCTTTGAGTGCGACTTTCTCCCTGATTTCATCAACTTCTGCAGCTTCAGTTACTATTTCTGGTCCCTCCAGTTGCTCTGATTCTTTCACCGTAACTCAAATCTACAAATATGTGGTTTTAATTTGATGCTTTTTTTTCTTTGAAGTTTATTTCCCGCATCTGCACGTTTCGTCAAGTCAAGTCGTTGTTTCTCGAGGAGGAAAGTTGGACGAATACAGAAAGTAGCAAAGATACTTTTGTCTGAAAATCACGAAGCCAAATATTTGTACTTCATTACTTCTCACCTGGATGGAGACTTTACGCCGAATGTCTGACACATTTCTGGCAGGAACTCAAAGTCCCGCTCGACTTTTCAGGCGTATTTCTATTTCCGATAACATGTTTCTTTAATGCGCGACACGCGCGCACATTAAAAAGTTGCTCGGTGTGCAGAACGCGCCGTGACGAACTTACACTGGGCGATTGAGAGGATTTCGTCCCTTTTAATTGATTGCGATTGCAATCAATAGCCGAGTGAGGTGCGCGAGCGCGGCACAGTGGCTGACCAATCACATGGTTGACTGGCGCCCCACAGTCGGACCCCGTTAACGGGGTGGTCGGGAGGTTTTCCATTCATCTGCCTTTAAAGAGCGCCAGGCCGGTGTGTGTTATCTGGCCAAGACATTCCTCTCTGAGGCTGCTCCATATTCGGACAGCAGTTTGGATTAAACATTTATCCAAGGAGCGGGCTCCTCAGTGGAGGCGGAGATACGGTGGGCTGCCGTGGCGAGCGCTTGGCTGGGAGAGAGCGCGGGGCAGTGATGGGTGGGCGGCGCGTACGGCGGCGGGCAGGCAGGCTGACACGCGAGGCTGCGGTCAGCTCCTGCTAATTGGCAGGAGACCCGGTCTGCTCCAATAATTTTCAAAGCCTTCATCTGGCCGAGGTGAGGAGGTTGAGCACTCATCCATCCCGGCGAGGCGCGCCGCGTGACACCGCCGCTGACCCGCGCTTCACGGTTTGTGACTTGGCGCTTGATGTCCAGTTTAGTCGCCACTTTACCTCGCCGCTCCCGCGTTCTGACCCGCCCCGATTGCGGTCGAAAGAAGCGGACGGCGGTGGCACCACACACACAGAGGCAACCTGTCGCGTCCAGCCGCCATACGTCGCTCCTTCATCTCACAGATGGGGAAGGGGGAGGGGAGGGGGGGGGGTCACCGGGGACTGCGGCCTGCCCCAGCTGGCGGGAAGCGAAAGGTGGGACGCTCCCCTTTGGAGGGGTCACCGCTCCATCAGAGAGTCAACACGCCAAGACACACAACCACTTGTGGACAGTCACACTTATTGCCAATTTGGAGGCGACACTCGTGTCGCGCAGCCTCTCGCACCTGAAGAGAACCGAGGAAGGAAACCAACAATTCAGCTTTCAAAGACATTTTTTTCTTCAATAATTTATATATATAATGAAACTTTCTGTTGAAACTCGGTCACAGCGGCATCAAAGAATCGCCCTGCGTGTGAATGGCTACACAGAAAGTCACAGTGACAGGCCAAAGAATTGTGAAAGGTGTAAAAATGACAGAAGTAAGACGTGATGGAGTATTTTTCAAGATAAGTAGCGAGTATTCGTTCATAATTTGTAACGTATTTTCATTTCTTCAACAAGAGGTACACAATCTCGCTTCAGTTTTGGTGCCATGTGTGGATAAGTTTGATGTTAAGTGAGCTGGACCTGTTTAATTCTGTTAAAATAACCTTTACATCATGAAAAACTTGTAGATATTTTGATATTTAGGAGGGGAAAAAAAGTACAATTACATTCTGAAACACCTCCATTCGTTTCTTGCTTGCGAGCTTTCACGTGATCTCCTCTCCTACGGTGTGGCGGCCACCTGCTGGTCACTTCTGGTACTGACGAACAAGTTCTTTGACCCCAAACGATCGGAATTGTAGCAGAAGTCAGGTGTTTATTACCAGGTCGCGTCGCGGGC
>JASSRZ010000049.1:16925852-16944270 GCA_032164315.1 Malacoctenus gilli | reverse complement strand
ACAGTGACCGGTCACCGATGGCGGAGTGGTCATAGAGTGCGGCGGAGGGGGAGGAGGAGGGGGTGGGGGGGTGGGGGGGGGTTGTTAATGAAAGGGTCCAGCCCGATTTCACGACTCCAGACGCCACCCGTCCCGAACGGACGCCGGTCCACCCGCGGGAACGCTTAATCATCTCTCGGACTAATTTGCGAACCAATAAAACAATCGGCGTAACCCAACGAAAGGCAGGGGATTCCCGACCCCCCCCCCCCGACAAAGTCGCGTCGTATCAAGAGCAAGAAAAAAAAATCAAGAATGAATCGACGAATTGCGGCGTCGGCGCTCAACTCCAAATTACACGCGCATATTGCGGCGGTAATTACGCGTTTTTTTCGAACGCCGGCGCCAGTTTGCAATATCGCAGCGTGCCGCGGCACACCGGAGTGAGTCCCAGAGAGACGGGTGGGGAAGATATTGCTCTGTGCTCACCGTCAACAATATCAGGCGCACCTCAGGGAGCTTGTTAGTGCTCCGCATGTTTGCCATGTGTTATGATAACGCACCTACAATGAAACAGGAGAGACATTTAGGCCCTTTTACTCGCATGACACATCACGCTCCCCTCGCCGAAGATACGCGTGAATATGATTAAACCCTTGACATTCATAATTTTGCGGCGCGGCGGCGAAATTGGTCAGCCTCCGAGACAATAAATCACGGTTATGTCAAACGCGCTCATTAGACATCAATTTATGAAAATTGTGCAGGATATGAAGATTTGCAAAGGTCCGGGCTCAATGAAGGCCCGTGATGGAGCCCCTCTGGAGGCTTTTCTAATCACTGCAGCAGGAATATCGCCGGCTAATGGAGGACATATCTCTTCATTAGCCCCGTGCTGGAGTACAGTAGCGTTTCCCGCGCCGGCGCCCGTGATAAACGCGCCCGCTGTTTTCTTATCCCGGCAGTTTTAGCGCGCGGAAGTTGCCCACGTTTAACCGAGTCCTCTCGGAGAGGATGTTATTGCTTATCGCATAAAGGCAATAACCAGCCAGGGAGAGGATAATAAGCGTACTTAGCTACCATCAGACCGGGGACGGCGCCGGGAAGATTTTGTTTTTTTTGTTTTTTTTCTTGAGGTAAACCCAGATTTTATTAAAACGCCTTCCTCGGCACCTTGAAACACGGACTTGTTTTTCCTTTTTTTTTTCTCTCTCTAGCATTTGAATAATGCCTCTTCTCTCCCGAGTTGTGATACTCGAGCGCTTGCGTCGGTGCGGTACGAAGGAGGTGGGGGGGTGGGGGGGTGTTTCTGTCACCTGGCGGCCCACGGCGAGGAACATCCAGCACAGACGCGGGAGTTTGATCACGCTTCTTTAAAACTGCACACGGTGGCAGCTTGGTTGTTTGAGTTAGGGGCGATAACGACGTGACGGCGTGATGGATTTAGACCACTGACTCCGATTTTTGATGTGGCAGACACACACACACACATACACACGCGTGCTCGCGCACTAATACACACACTCGTAGCAACATGGAAAGAGCGGGAGCCCTCGAAAAACAAAGCAAAAGATGCTCAAGATCACAGCTTCCTTTGAAACAGGCTCTGCTAATGCTGACAACCACAGAGAAGGCAAAGCTTTGGGCCCTCTGGGAGTGTTTTGTGTTGTTATCAGCTGTTTCGTGTGGCACAATTCCTCCAGGGGGCGCAAGATCTCAAAAGTGCATTTATTCCAATTTCTTGCATTTTTTAAAAATTATTTTAAGACATTTTATGAGAATAAAATTTCATAAATAAACCTTTAATTTCTGCTTCATTTTAAAAGTTAATCATTTGAAAATTATTGTTATTGTTATTGTTATTGTTATTGTTATTGTTATTATTATTATTATTATTATTATTATACTATCTATATTTTTCATATTTTCGAAACTATCATAAAAATAATGAGAAATTTTTATATTTTATTGGGTTTTTAAGTATTTTATTATTATCAAAATATTTCATAAAAAGTAATAGGAATTTTAAAAAATATATACATTAATTGTTTTCTTAGGTACAAGAAGTTGAATCAAACTATTTTTCTTGAGACATTTTTTTTTTCAGCACTCAAGTATTATGCATCTTATTACTTTTCAGATTAAAAGCCTCGAAGAGCTTCTCACGTTCGGTCACTTATTAGATTTTAATCGAGTCTCTTCAGGGTTGGACGTCAGTAAAGAAGCTTATCGAACGAGTGAATGTTTAAGGTTGATAATTACTACAGTTCGCCGGAGGAAAGACGGAGGATTTATGCCTTCATGGCTTCATTTTGGCCCACTTGACGTCCAATCGCTTCACCCTTTTTTTGCCTCACTTTATTTCAACATATAACACACTTAAAACACCAATAAATTTAGGCTGTTTAAGGGAAAAAAATCCAATAAAATGTTTTTTTTATTCTCTTTTTTAATGTTTAAACATTTATTAAAGCGTGCAATTAAATTTATTTGTAGCATAAATGCTTTCAATAAGGATCCCTGTGATTGTGTCATTGTTGGTGGATGAATAGAGGAGGAGGAGGCAGAAAAAGGGGCCGAAGAACCACAGCCGGCATCCCTCTCGGGGGGGCCGCTCGCTGATAAAACTCCAGCTGATAAGGGGCGTCGTCGCCCACCCGCACGCCCACTTGGGAGACTTATCAGTCAAGCTACACGTCGGATACTAACCAATGCAGCGACTCCGGCACGTAACCGACATCTATATTTCATCTCTTTTTTATTTCCTATCTATATTTCATCACTTTAGTGTTTTTTTTTCCTTCCCTCCTCTTTCTTCATTCTCTCTTTAAGGAAACGGTTCGGTTTTTTGTCGCTCAGTCGCATGAAAGCGAATCTGCGATTGTCAGTTGAAACGAACAAATTGGTCGTGATGACGCTTCGACAAGGAAATTGTGACGTCTTAATGACGAACCGCAAATTCTGTTCACGTTTTAATTCAATTTACATGAAACTTCAATGTATTTCGCGTGTTTTTAAGCCTTTTTCAAAGGTTTTTCCGTCGGAATTCATTGTTTTCTTTTCATTTTTCAATGTTCCATCACAGCTGTGATGTTTCAGATGCACAGAAACTAATAACTGAGGTGATAACACAACACAAACGGCAGAAAACCTGCTGATATAAACCCACCGACTGTATCGCAACTGGCTCTCACTATTGGATTTCTATTTGCGAAGCAAGTTCGTTTCTCCCTCGTATTTCTCAGTCCTGCAACGTACGCGCGCCGCAATTAAACAGGAAAACAAACAAAATCTCCTTTTCCACTGATAAATTATTGCTGTGGAAAGAAAAGTATTATCCAATTTATTCCAGCCTCCCTTCAGCGTCGGTCCTCTGTGGGTATATAAAAGAAACACGCTTCTCATGTTGAGTGCGGCGTATTTAAGGAAATATCAACCAAAGTTAGACCGCCTTTTTATTCACTTGTAACGCCGAGTGTTACTCTGCAGACCATCTGCCAAATGTCTGCCCAAAGAAAGCTGTGAAAATAACATAAAAGTGGTGTTTTTTAAAGGTGAAGTCCTGCTTGTTCGAGAGGAATCGGCCTGTTTTATCACTGTTTTATTCGCGCAATCCTACAGATTGTCTGTATACGTTGTATGTCGTTAATCTGCCGCCTTTTTCCATCCCACGCTTGTTTATCTTCGGGTCTCCGCCCTCTTCTTGGTCTCACTTTTCCTCGATCTGTCGGCGGTTTCGCTCCGACTTCGTCCACCGTTTCTCGGATGTTTTTAAAAGACACCGAGAAGCTTTTGTCTTTTGTCTTTTAACCACATGTTGAGAGAGAAAACGTCGGTTTCTGTTCGTCTGTAGTGTCAGAATTCAAAGTCGGATCGTTTTTCTCCCAAAAGGAAGCCAAACGTTTCCCGTGGAGTTCTCATGTTGACCGCTTGTCTGTGTCTTTATTCGTATTTATACATTTTCACCTGAAAAAATGTTGGATTTCTCTATTTAATTCTTTAACTGTTGCAATAATTAAGTCATCAAGCACCTGCTAACATGAATTGTTCTTCATTTTTGGATTATTTGGCTACTTAGATTCTTCCGACACACTTTTTTGACTGTCGCTCATCATCTTGAAGGGCTTATTGAACGTCTTTCGCAGTTGAAGTCAACGATTCTCGCTGACAGGCCGTTACTACGATCTTTAGGTTTAACTTTGGGTTCTTTGGTCCTACGAAGGTGGTTAACTTTATTTCCAGTTAAGTTCCAGTTTTATATCAAGTAGAGACATGAACCTGTAACAAGTTAGTCGAGTTGCGGGCTTACATATATGCACATTTTTACCTCAAAAATGCTGTATTTCTCTGCTTTTTTTATTCAATTATTGCATTAATGAAGTCATCAAGCCACAATTAACACCTGCTGCCATGAATTGTTTTGTTTTGTTTTTTTATATTTGGCTGCTTAGTTTCCTCCTACACACTTTTTTGGAGTGTTTTTTGAATTTGCTCCTCATATCGAAGAGCTTATCGAACGTCCGTAACAGACGAAGTCAACGAAACTCGTTGACAACAGGCCTGAAATACGATCTTTAGGTTTAATTTTGGGATTTTTTGGTCCTACTATGGAGGTTAACTTTATATATCCAGTTAAGATCTGGCTTTATATCAAGTAGAGGCACTAACTTATTACGAGTTAGTCGCAAAACAAGTCTGAAAAAATCTCAAACCGACCGATCGGAAGCTTCAAAAAACCTGCGTGAATTGCTACTGGTAGTTTCAACAGTTTCATCGCTGCAGGAAACAACAGTTACACGCTGGTTCGGGTCTCTCGTCAGCTATTAGAAAATAGGAAGGAGTGAAATGGTCGGCGTTTCTGAGTGGCCGTCGGCGCACCTGAAAGCCGGCGTTCCTGCGGCCGGACCGTCTGGTTTCTAAGGCTTCCCGCTTCCCTCCTTTGACTTGTGGTGCTATAGCGACCTGCTGCAATCAATAGACATGTTTGGAGACTAGCCTGTGAAGAAAAACCACGCACACACACACACACACGCTCCAGTCCTGTTACAAAATGTCCTCAGAGATTTGTAAGCTTGGCAGAGAGACATCCATCTCCTCCACTGTCGGTGACTTTCAGCGATTTCAGTCCTTTGGAAATTCAGTTACAGAATCTCACAATCGCCTCTTTATTTCCATTGAAAACGAGCGATCCAAAAGAAAAGATGGACTTTTTTCTCCCATCCATATCCCCCCCCCCCCCCCCCTCCCTTGAATTTCGTGTTTTGGTGCATCTCACCTTCTGGTTGCGGCAGAGGTTTTTTTTTAGGGGGGGGGGCGGCGTTGAAAGCGGGAAGGTGCTCGGGCTGAACTCTGAACGCTGTGTAAGTGAGGGTGAAAGCTGTTTTTGTCCCCCTTTGGAAAGGGGGGGGGGATTCATTTCCACATGAAAGGAGAAGTTCTGTCCAATCCCTTTATACACGTCCGTTTAGTTTGCCCAACACAATGCGGGGCTCACCGAAAGCCAACAGCCTTTACAGTGCCGCGATAATGCTCTAATGCGCTGCACACATATAGCGCGCACATCTTTTGTTACTTCCCCTCCTTAACAGACGTCGGACAAGACAAGACACAGTTCGGAAGGCGTCAGGCTCGCTGTCTGACCCCTCGGGGACAAATTCCTGCATACATAGGATGAGGAGGGGAGTGCATGCATAATTTGTCAATGTTGCTTTTCTCTTTTTTTCCCATTGTATAATGTCCACAGGTCTCTGTGTCCCCACGGTGTGGCCCATCTGTTTTCCCTGCTGATACTGTACATATGTAAAACATACGCAGAGAGAGAGAGAGAGGGGGGGGGGTGTTGCGGCCTTTTATTCTTTAATGTATGCGATGCTCTTGGGCTTCACTGGTGAAGTTTCTGGTTCACGCTTCGTGTTTTCAGCCGCGCACCGTCCCACCTAAACAAAGCCTACGGAGGCCGCGGAGAACATCGCGCGCGGGGGGGGTGCGGTGTTCCTCCAGAAGACGGGCGCCAGACACGAGGCCAAGCGACGCCTCGCGGCGTAAAACTCACCGAGACAAAAGCAAGGGGTTAATTCGCCGGCGGTTTCAGGAGGATCGGTTAACGGAACACGCACGGCGAGCAAAAGCCGCACACACCACGCGATGAATTCGGCGAACGAGCTCTCGATCGCTTTCGAAATTCTTCTGCGCCGAAAACTGAGATAAAAACTTGGAGTTGTTGCTGCTCATTCTTTGTCTGTGAAGGAGTTTTGATTCAGAAAATTTAATTAAAGAGGGTTTCTGATTAATATATCAGAGTGCAATTGCATTGTGCTCATATCAGTAGTTGACAGAAGGAGAAACATTAATAAACTGTAACTGATTCGAGATGGCTGAGTCGAGAAAGTGTGCTTAAAATAGGAAAACAACTCTTTTTATTAGTTTGTGAAGTAAACTGCGTGCGTGCGTGCGTGTTGATCATTCACTCCTGGACTAACACCTACCTTGCTTGTCCCAGGACTAACGTTGTCTTTTGCTTGCTGCTTCATGTTGCACATTCAGTTGCTACATAAGACCTATTTTATTTTGGTGACTCAGTGATTTCCATCTTTACCATTCATATCGAAGCTTTTCTGGGAACTTTGCGTCGTCTCTTCAGTTTTTCCCAACTTGTCTCTGAGTTTTCTCCTCGGTGTCGTTGGTGAAACCGGCACGAAAAGGAGCCGAGGTGAGCAAACTTCCCCTGTCTGGGGAAAGTAAATTTAGTCAATCTAACTGATAGATTGCTTTTTTTTTGCAGTTTTTGATGTAAATTAGTTTATTGAAGATGTGAGACAGGAACAGGAAGTGTGTCAGTCGACGCAAGCTCTCTTTCTGCGAGGGAATGTCTGGAAATGTGCAAATTAAAGGTACAAAACAGTGAGTTTGATATATCAGAAAAAAAAACTCAAGTTGTTTGTAAAGATTATTGAAATTTGGCTTCAAATGTGAACATTTTCTCTTTTTATGCGCTAAAATTGAGATAAAACATCAGTGTTGTTGTTATTTTAAAGTGAATATGTTGGGGTTTTTTTTGTTTAGTCTAATTATGACTAAAATATGTGGCCCCCGAGCGCAAATGAATCGGCCCCCCGCCGCCATACGCTGCTGCTTTACTCGACTTCAGGACGTTGAATTCATGCGTCTTAAAGCACTTTTCACTGTCCAGAAGACGTCTGCAGGTCGTTCGTCTGATATAAAAGGCGTCTCTCACCCGAGTCCTCGTCGGAGGTGTGTTTCCGCGATGCGGTTTCACCGCGTGTGACACGCTGCTGCTGCTGCTGCTGCTGCGTCTGCTGCTGCAGCCTGCGAGTGCGAATGCTGGAAGTGACTGGCCTCCAATAGAGGGCACAGTTGACTGCGTGGACGCGCTCGGTGTGACGGGGAGAAGCCGAAGCCTCGCCGAAGGTCGTGTGAAGACAGAAAGGAAATCTATATCCAGGATGGGAAACTGAAACCCGAAATCGACGCAAAAAGAAGATTTTTTTTTTCTTTTTTTTTTTCAGGCTGAAGCAGAATGAGTTATTTTCTGCGGTTCAAGGAAGTGAAGGACTGTTAATCTATCATTAACCCTCTGGTGTGCCGAACTTAAAAGGACCTTCGTGCGGATGAAACGTGTGAATATGTTGCTTAGTAACTAACTTCCACGTACAGTCTCACTGAAAAAAAGCCCCCCCCCCCCCAGAATATTACAGAGGAGGGAAAAGAAGTAGTTTGACTTGAATTAGAGGAAAGAAAAAAAAGGGGGAGGGGCAGCGTTACAAGAGTCCCGCTCTCCTTTCTTTCTCCGCACTTTATTTTATATTCTTTCTCTCTCTTGCTCTCTCTCTCTTGCTCACTCGCTCTCTCTCACTCTCTCGATCTCTCTCTTGCTTTCTTTTGCTCTCTCTCTCTCTCTCTCTCTCGCTGTCTCTCGCTCTCTCTTGCTCTCTCTCTCTCTCGTTCTCTCTCTCTGTCTCTTGCCCTCTCTGTCTCTCTGTCTCTCTCTCTGTCTCTCTCTCTCTCTCTCCCTCTCTCCCTCCCTCCCTCTCTCTCTCTCTCTCTTTCTGGCGTGCCCTTGACTGAAGATTGAATGGCGGAGTTGGAGATAGATTGTTGGGCCGGTTGCCTTTCATGCAGATAATGCCATTTGATGGAGGCAAGTTTTTTGATGTGCTGCGGCTACAATGGAAGAATCGGGGCTTGGAAGGGGTAGCGCCGATTTCTCTTTTCTTTCTTTCTCTTTCTTTCTTTCTTTCTCTTCTTTTCTCTTTTTTTTTTCTCTTGCTGGGAGAAAAGCTGTCCTCGGTGATAACTTCATCGCTGCATGTGGTCAGACGTGGGGTAAATTCAGGAAGAGGATTAAAAAAAAAACTGCCCAGTCAGAGCTGCTGTGGTTGGAGGAGGGAGGGAGGGGGGGGGAGGGCCGGGGGGCCGGGGCCCCCCCATTGAGCCATTGGGGGCCCTGCAGACTAGAGTTTGAAGGTCTGTGATCGACCACTGGCATTGTTACTCCTCCTCTCCTCCCTCTCTCTCCCTCAAAAATGCCTTTCTAGTGGGATTAGCGGGCTGTTGCTTTTGTAATTAATGAAACTCCACTTTCCGCCGCAATATCCTCTAAATGCTACCAATTGAAGTCCACCAGATAGTGTCTCGCATGTTTTTCCTTCTTCTTCTTCTGAGAATCACAAAGCTAATTCAAAGCCAGTGTGGTTTTTTTTTTGGTATGGGCCAGAAAAAAGAAGCGCACTTATCTCCTAACTGGAGCTCATCAAGTTGAAGTTTGCACACTGGTGAAAGAAAGGGGGGGGGGGGGGAGGGTTGGGGCCCCAGAACTTCAAGTTCTGTCCCCGCAATCGACGGCCGATCAAAGCTAATAAATGTTAACGCGACAGACGAGGGCGCCGCGTCGAGCGTTCGGATGGAAGGACCTCAAACTGTGCGTCTGCAACGCTGTCGATCAAACCCGTTCTGACGGCGCGCGGCGGCAAAAACAATCTGAATCAAGGTTTTTTCTTCGACAGCCAGAGTTAAAAACGGAACGTTTGGACTCGTTTAGGCTTCCTCGTTTATCTAACGTTTTAATTAACAGCTTAAAAACGCCGTAGCTGCTGCTCTTCTGTGAGAAATAACACGTTTATTTGCATCAGTCGGCTGTTTTCTTTTCTTTTTTGGCCCCCCCCTTTTGTCGGAGTGAAGGTGGGAAATTGAGATTTGCGAGTCGGCCAATTACATGGCAGCCAGCGCGCGGCCACAGGTGAGCTTAATGAACAGCTTCCCGGCACAGAGGAGGACGAAGGAGAGAGCCGAAATTGGGTAGGAGGAGGAGGAGGAGGAGGAGGAGGAGAGGCGGGCGGGCGGGTGGGCTGAGTGGGAGCTGTGGCTCAGGGCAAATTCCCCCTCGGCTGTTTCCTTTTGAATTCAGGAAGACGCTTCCTCAAACTCCGAATGCTGCTCAGCCATATTCGTAGTCAGAAAGCAGAAAATCTGTGGTTTCCTTACGGAGACCTTCCTGGAGGCTCCGCCCCTTCGCTCAAGCTCCGTCACATTTGGTCCATTTGTTGCCAGCGAATGGCTGACGGTGATCGTCTGCAACTGTGTGCACGTGGTGACTGTTAACATGTTGTTTTTCCTCCGTCAGACGAGGCGAAAGCACAGCTTAACTCTGATTTATTCCGACTTTTTAACTGACTCGAACTCTGTACCTCCAGAAATCTCTTGATGTTGTTCTTGGCCAGCGTTGCCAGGCTGGACTGAGCGTTTGTGTTTCTTTTCCCACACCATTTTTGGTGTTTTTAGAGAACAATGAAGAAGATATTTGCCCTTTTTTTTCCAAAAATAGTAAAAAAAAAAAAAAGTGACCTAAACTGCCGAGTTCTCCCGCTCTCAGTTCAATTACTTAGAGATAATCTGCTGGTCATCAGCGGCGATCATCATTGGTTAATCATTGTGTGACCGCAGATCACCATTGGTCACTCTCAATTTATTTAATTTTAAGCGGGATTAAGAGGTCAAGCGAGCCACGCTGACTCGTTTCGGCCTGAAGTCTCTTCTTCTGGAGCTTTAAATGAGCTGATTAGCCGCTCGGTGGCACCTTCTTCTTCTTCTTCTTCTCCTTTAATCTTTGGTCTTTCAGCATGGCTGAAAAGCTTCATGTGACTGCTCTTTATTATGATGTCTTTTTATTGAGTCTGTGTTTTTGCGTGGGCTGGAAACATCATACAGATCTGGCAACCTCGCTCCTGACGCAAGGAGCGCTTCCCCCGAACCAAATTGTGGAGTCATTTCTCATTTTGCTTTGGTTTGTGTCGTTTTAAGAGGCTTTTTTCTTACTTGGAATATGGTGAAGAGGAGGTGGCAGGAAAGCGGGCATCAGAGGTCGTTTAAGGTGAACGCCACTTTATTTTTCCCCCTCCCATTAAAGCTGGGAGTCATTTCGCGCGCAGCTGTTGCCGGGTGCGCGTCGCTCGTCGACTAGAGGTCACGGTGGACGCTCCTTTGTGTCCACGGCCTACACCGGCGCTGATAGGCAGAGGCAGGCGGGCGGGCGGGCGAGCGAGCGAGCGGCGGGATGCGCAGTTTATCAGCTGACAATTGCATATCGGACAAAAGCGCAGCGGAGCGGCCGGCGCGCATCCGCATCCTCCGCGCCTGACTTCAGCCTCCTTCTTGAGAGCATCCTGCACTGCGAAAGGGAAATCAACGCGTTACCTCCCGAGCAGGAGGGGGGGGGGGACAACTGCATTGTTGGAAGTATTGGCTGCGCTTGAGGACCGGAGGAGGAGAGAGAGAGGGAAGGAGGAGGAGGAGAGGGAGGAGAGGGAGAGGAGGGGAGGGGAGGGGGTTGGTTTCTGAGCAGAGACACATCTCACAGGGAGCTGCCAGCTGAAGCTCTCAGCCTCCAAACCACCAGCAGCAGCAGCAGCAGCAGCAGCACCGCGCGAGCAAGCGCCGCGGCTCCCGCGCTTCGATCCTTGCCGCGCAACCAGCTCCGGAGCTCCGCGGAGAGACAAATAACCGGCGGAGGGAGAGGAATTAACACGGTGCCAAACTGTAACCCGCGTCCGTCGCGAATTGGGGGACGGAAATGCGCCCGCGGAGACGCGCGCTGCCCATCACCGCAAGTTTGGACTAAAAGCGCACCGCTGGAAGTTTACGTGCCGCCGCTCCGGACAGGTCCGCCTCCTTCAGGTCAGTGCGCCCTTATTTCCAGCCCTCATTCCTCTGGCTGCTAAGTGGATGCTGTCCGCATGATGAAAACGGGGGGGTAGCCGGTGGTCTTTGCGCGGTGACGGAGTCTGGACGCGTTACCACGATACTCCGAGTCCTTCTGAGGAGACGCGGAGCCCCCCCCAAAAAACCCGGAGCGATCCACAAACCCCCGGTTTCTCCCCGGAATGAATCACAAGGTTACGTCTGATTTATTTATTTACTGCTGAATATACAAGCGCGTGTTTGGGTCGAATCCGAGTGGGTCGTTTTGGAGAAACGCAATTAAACTTTATTCTAATAAAGAAATTAAAAAAAAACCCACAGGGTTGTGAAAGTCTGACGAGGCTTCGGTAAAGTGTCGTGAAGTGTCGATTTGAAAGCTGCATAACTGACGTCGGATGGAGTTAAAAATAAATTACGCCAAAAAAAGCGGATGAATAAAATTCAAGGTTTGCAGAGCGGGTTTTTTTTTTCTCACTGTGACGTCGATAATTACAATGAGATAATCACTTGTATCCTCTGGTCCTGTTCACCTCACTGCCCCCCCACCCCTCCACCCCCCCCCACTACCGCCACCTCTGACTCAGTAGGATGACTCTGCTCCAAAAGTGAATTTATCTGCATTTAAATTGCTTTTTTTTTTTTTAAATATCCTCCTTGAAAAGTGTAGCAGCAGCTCCTCTTCCTCCTCCTCCTCCTCCTCCTCCTCCTCACCTCAGGAGCTAAGAGCTCACTCTTAATTCAGGTGACGGACTCGCACGTCCACGAAACTTCACCAAATCAGAGCCCCCCCCCCCCAACCCCCTCCCTCTGGACTAAGAGATGTCGAACCTTCATCACACTTTTGCGCGAGGCCTCCAGGAAGCTTTGACACAGCGGCTGGGAAGCTGCAACCTCGGACCAAAACGTCCGTTCGAGGGGGGGCGTCGGGAAGCGCTGCGAGTCCGAGGGGGGTGGGGTGGGTGGGTGGGGGTGGGGCTCTGTCTGACGGGGCCGAGTTCGTTTCCCAGCGGCGTGACGCCGGCGAGCCACGCTGATGTGATTTCGCCGGGACCATGGATCAAGCTAAACACAATCTGCCGCGCGAGTCCTCCTCGCCGCCGCTCCAGAAAGACGAGGACGCTTCCCTCCCCCCGGCTAAATTGATTTAGGGGCGACTGTCCTGAGTGCTATTGAGAAGCCTCGCCCCCCCCCCCACCCCCACCCTCACCCCCACCCACTTTTTTAAAAATTTTTGAGGTCTGTTTCAGTTCCAGCCATCTGACGTGCGACCCGGATTCGCCGAGTGACGCAGCTCTGCGCTACTTCAGGCCTCGAAGCCGAACGGCTGTTTGGTCGTCCTGGCGGATCGCAGCGCGCGTTTCCGCTTCCTCAAAAGAATAGCGCTCGACTCCTGTCGTCGGGGAAGTGGCCGGTGTGTCGGAGGGGGGGGAGGTGTTTGGAAGTGATCTATAGATTTTTAGCGTTTCCAGCCTTTGGCTGCGCCAAGGGCCGGATCGGGAACAAACGGTGGCTCCCCACCACCAGCGCGACCGTTTGTCTTCCTTCCGCCGGCCTGTGAAACGAGTAAATATCGATTTGTTTTTTTTTTTTCGGACATGAGAACGCGTTGTCTTCGCGCGTTTTCTCATCATTTTGGGTCTTCGTCCTTCCCGCCTGGAGACGCGCGCGCGGGCTTGCGAGCGCGGCCCCGGCGGCCGGATGGAGCGCGCCGCGTTGCCGCTCCACAGAGATGCAGCTGGAGCGCCGCGCTCGTGAAAATGAGGCTCTTGACACGTTTTTTTTTTCGCGCAGCTGCGGAGGAGACGGCGGCGGGACGCCGTCGCCGACGCCGTCGCCGCTCCGACGCCGTGACCTCTCGCTTTAAAACTTCCCTCGCCCACCGACCAGGTTTCTGAAATTTCCCAGAGGGCGAAAATCCTCCAGGTGATCCGTTTCCTCTTCTTCGGTCCGAAGTCTTCTAATTAATTCCGCGATATTAGAGCGGAAGTATGTACACAACGCCGTCGGTCCGCGTTGGTATCCTTTAAGTAATTTCCCCCTTTCATTATTCCTGCGGAGAATTTAATATTCTGTGTGATGAGAACGGCCTCCTTTCGGGATAATGCCAGCTTGAATACTGGCCCTAAACAGTTTTATAGATTGTTAAAGGGGCAATCAAGATGACTCCTCTCCGTCTTTAGAAATTACTCCTCGAAGATGTGGAGGAGTTGGGAGGAGGAGGAGGGAGGGGGGAAGGGAGGGGGGCAAGGGGGGGGGGGGGGGGGAGTCGATGCCCGGCCCAGTCGATGCACGGAGCTCAGAATATCTCACCTTATTACTCGCGAATGCCGACAGTCTCTCGGAAGATGACCTTAGGAATCGCTGCGTTTTCCACGGCAAACAGCGCGGCCGGCCCCGGCCCCCCCCCCACGCGCGCCCGTTTCAACACGTCGGAGCAAACACGCGAAGGTTAATGCAGCCCGACAAACTCGCCGCCGCCGCTCCCGGGGCCCCGACGGATCGCCTCCATGTCATATTTACTTTACATAATTGCTGCCCTCTAATCTGTTACTATTAACACACGGCCCTGCCTGCCGATTGTCTGCTCGCTCGCTCTCGCTCGCTCTCTTTCACCTGTTTTCCCTCCTCGCGCTACATTTTCTGCGGCCTCCCACGAGAGCGGCCAGACATCATGATAAATCGTCGGCGTGGCGGCGAAGCCCGCTCGCCACGCCTCCCCCCCCCCGGCTCTTTAAAAGACAGCGGGCGCTCGTCGGAGGCTTGCGAGGTCTCGTCCGCGTTAATGACCCCCGCGTTAGCGGGTTGGAGGGGTTACTTGGGGTTTCGGCACGCTGTCGAGACTCCGACGCGTCGGGTTTCGTTCCTACTGTTTATTTAGGCGCGACGGGGGGGGGGGGGGAGAAAAACCACGTGCGGGTTGCCAGATTAGCGCTGAAAGTCACCCCAGGATTTGGTTTGGGGAGGAGATGGCGTGCTCTTGAAATGTGCTTAGAGTAGGGATATTTAGTGACAGCACTTGATGCATTACCACTGTGGTCCTTAACTACATTGTACGCTGCACAAGAGGCAGGAATATAAAAAAAACCCAACCCACCCAACGCCGCCCCACCGCCCCAGAAGTGAGGCGCTCGCAGACTATATATGTTTTATGCTAAAAGGTTTTAGAAAACACATTTATTTTCCCTCCGCGACGCATAAATATGATTCATCAAATTAATGCATGTGTATGTCTAAAAGAGCTCCGAACAGCTGAGCATATAAATCGAGTTTTATATCAACCTCAAGATGGATTTGCATAGCGTTTTCCATCTTGAATATACGGGAGGAGGAGGGGGGGGGCGATCCGATACCTGGCGCCGCGCTCTCATTGGACGAGGCGAGGAAGAGGAAGACGCTTTGGTAACCATCTTGTGGCGTTGGCGCCGCGTTGCACGTGGTGACTGAAAAAAATGGACGCCGCCGCGTAGGTTGTTGGCAGAGGAGAACGCCAAGCTGGTGGAAGGAGCGGAGGCCATTTTTTTCCGGCTATGTTCGGATTACTCGAAGAAGAGAAAAAGCTAATATCCGAACATGACAGCGAGTTGGGGGGGGTTTCATTGTTTTGGGCTCTGTGGCTAAAGCTGGCTGAGATGAAAGCCACCTGCGATTAGCCGCAGGACGCCGTCCTGCCGGCCCAGCGCCGGCCGCTGCACCACTTTGCGCCGTTGTAACCTACAGATTAACATTTATGGCTCAGCGTGCTCCGCCGGACTTTCTGGGTCAGGACCAAGTGGCGAGATTGAGGAGTGGGTTTGACTTTGTCACAGTCGCCACTCTCTCGCTCTCTCTCTCTCTCTCTCTCTCTCGCTCTCTTTCGCTGCGTGCGGCGCCGGCCGAGCCCGGTGGGGGGAGCCAAACGGGAACGCGGCGGCCCGTGTCACGGGGAGAGCGAAATAGAAACGCGTCGCGCTCTCTGCTCGGGGAAAATTGCCGTAAGTGAGTGCCTGCGCCGCGTCTGGGCCCCGGCGAAACACCGGCAACGGTGGACGAGAGGATTGGATGTTTTTTTTGGGGGGGGGGTCGGGAAGCGTTACATATTTAAAGGCCGGCGTGCAGCAGGCGGCGACGTTCTCGCTGCGAACCCAGAAGTTCGCGATTTCCAGGCGCTTCGTGGCAGCGATTTGGAGCGCAGCCTGCGTTTTTCTTACACTTGCACAAAGATCACCCCCCCCCCCCCAGAGGCGGGTTTTCTCCCCCCCTCCTCCTGGACTAACGTGGACCTGCCAAAGCCCTCAGGTCTGGTCTTTTGTGGCCCCCGGACAGCCCAGTGGGAAGTCGGGCGTCAGCTATGCTTGTCGATGGAGCCGCTTGATGGCCTCAATAATTCAGTCGACGCGACCTCTGTGACGCTGAAAGCCTCGGGTCTGGTGGGTGACGGGAGAGCGATGGAGGGGCGGGGAGGGAAGGGGGGCGGGGGGGGCTCCGCCGGTCGGGCCCAGCACATTCCTCCCTCTTTTTTTTCCCTTCCCCATCATCAGCAGGGCGAAGAAGAGCAAAAAATATTGAATCGCGGCCCGTTGAAGAGTGTAAAACCGCTGGCTGCGAGTCAGTGTAATGGCATACAGGTCAGCAGTCTTTGACTTCCAGCGGAGAGCAATGTGTATCCACAAAGTCGGTCGCGGCCAATCGGGCCAGACTCTCCGAGTTTCACCCCCCCCCCCTGGATGTGGAGAGGCAGGGCGGGGTGGGGGGGCAAAAGAAACGAGAGAAACCAAGGCGATGTGGTGAATTTTCAGATTGATGTTTCTTTTATAAGGTCTGCAGTCTCTCAGTATTCTGATCGTGTGCCATCGTGACCTACATACTCCTTAAAACGCTGACAACCGGAGAATAAAAAAAAAAAAAACCGAACCCTCCAGTTTCTTTATGTATTGTGTGGTTTTAATGTGCTTCAATGAGCCTAAAGAGAAAAACACACTTGATATATTATTCTCTGTAAAGTGTAAAAATCCCGCTGCCTTGTGTGCTCGCCGTTGGTACCTTGTCTAATTTCGCAGTATTGATTCATTTGGCGATGTAGATGTGCGACTGCGAAGTCAAAGTCTCTATTTGCTCCCAATTGATGTTTCCCAGCAGCCTCGGCGGCGGCGGCGGTGGCGGCGTTGCTTCTCCGTCGCAGCAACTCGCCATCGACGCCTTCCCTCCGCTGTCCGTCAGCGGGCCGTGATTGCGGCTAAAAGAAGGAGGGTTTAGTTTGTCGTACAATCATGCGCGGCGCATCTGAATGACACACAATGTCAGCACTTTGGAACGCCTCTCGGCATTTGAATTTTTATCTGGCGGCGGCGGCGCTGGCGTTTGGTATGCTCGCGGCGTCGCAAATGTGGTTCTAGTAATGATTTTCTCAGCCGTCTCCCTCTCGAGTGCCGTTGTTGACGTGCTACAGTGGTTCTACAGATGTCCAGATTAGACCGCCGGCCCGGGCCAATATTTGATTGCGCGTTTTGTAATTAAAACGACGCCGGCGTGCAAATAAATAAGACGCCTCGCAGCGGCTCCTCGCAGGTCTCAGGCCGGGTCCCCCCCCCCTCCCCCCTCCCCCCTCCCTTTTTGTTTACCCGCCACGTTTGTGTACAGATAGCGTCTGAGTTTCCTTCTTTCAATCACCCTCCGCGGCGCCGTGATTGCCACCGTCGCTTCATTACGATGCGGCGACGGCATCGCCGCAATTTAATTTATTTCCGTGACAATGGGTCGATGGCGGGGTTTGTCTGTGAATTACCGCAGGTCCGCCGCCGTCGAAATTTGTTTCGCCGAGTTGATTCATTGGCCGGGCGTGCGCGGCAGGACAATTGTTGACACCGTCTCGCGAGCTTTTCTCAATTAGGCGAAATGTACACGAACATCATTACTTCCTTTAGATCCCCGGCGCGAGATAACGCCGCCCGCGAAACCTGCCCGGGAGGAGGAGGACGCGCGCTGTGACTCGTTGAATTAAGACCATCTGGTGTAATTGGGTGTGTGATGTGCAGGGGGGGGTGGGGGGGTGGGAGGGTGGCGTGTGTGTGGGGGGGGCACCTATTTCGATAAGAGCTCGGTTCAATACTTGTATCCTTGGATACAGATAAACGCCGGGCTGCCTGTATGGATGAATCTGCTGAATAACCTGTTATTGCTGCTCCAGATACACAGATTCTGCACAGGAAACATTATAAAAAAACCCTCCTTTTTCTTCTTTTTATTCCTCCAATTGTCCACGCCAAGCAATTACTTTTTAAAAAATGAATCCGGCTGTGCTTGCAATTTTTTTTTTCCTCTCGCACCCCCCCCACCCCTTTTCCACTAAAGATTCAATGAATATATAACTCACGCAAGTCGGCGGTGAAGGGTTATTTGGAGGATTTGTAAACATCCCTGCTCAGCTTATTATGTTGCATCCAGGGACTGGCACATGCCGCCTTTCATTATTTAATTCAGACACACAACAGCAATAAAAAAAAAGAGAGAGAAAGAAGGGAAAAAAACTGAAAAAAGAAAAAAAGGAGCGAAGAATAAAATGGTCGGGATTAGATGTTGACCGCTATGATTTACCAGAGACAGACACGAAAAATAAGAAAACAAAACAGGCCGAGTTCAGCGGAGCCTTTTTTGTTGTTGTTTTGATTTGTTTTTCATCGTCACACTGGCTTTGTTTGTCTTTTAAATGTGCCGCAGCAAGGAGGGATGAAGCCTCCAGCTTCATGTGCGTGGAATAATCTGAAGTGGCTGCATCAGAGATTTGCATCACTTTACTCCACTTGTGAATATTCCGCATGGCGTGCGTGCGCGCGAGAGCGAGCGAGCGGGAGTCGAGAGAGCGAGCGAGCGTGGAGCCCCGGTTTCATCATCTTCCCTGAGAGTCTCGCCGAATGTGCTCGGCTCATCCGTCGGCACGCGTGCTAAGGATATAGCTGCCACTACAATTTAATTGCTTGTAAATGCGGCCGTGATTATGTTTACTCGCTTTTCCTCGCTCTCCGTGGGACCCTCCGGTCGTCGGGGATCGACGCGTTTCAGGAAATCAGGAATTGCAGTCGTCCAAAGTGAAATTCGTTGACATATCTCTGGAAAAGTTGGCACCGTTTGTTCGGATCCGCCTCCCCCGAATGCCGTTTTTGCCTAAAAGAAGGCAGCGGCTAATTGAAATGAAGCGATCGTCCTGTTGAGGCAGCGCGCGTTTGGAGGTAATAGCGTGGGGGGGGGGGGG
>JASSRZ010000049.1:16902708-16913173 GCA_032164315.1 Malacoctenus gilli | reverse complement strand
ACACACACACACACGCGCACCCCCCCCCCCCCCCACACACACACACACACACGCCGCGGTACACCCCCTTTGGCATACCTCCTCTGGAGTTTCTTTTGGATTCGTCTCAAGAAGCGGCTGCTGATTGGCTCTCGTTTGTACAGCGTCCCACTGAGACTTTAACTAACTCAGCATTGTCTCAATTACTTCCATTACAAGCAAAATAAACACTTGATCTCTTTTATCCCAGGTGCCAAATCTGCTAAGTGTTGGAGAAAGCAATAACATCGAAGAACTAATTCATACGAATGCGTCTAATCTCCGTCCGCTCGCACGATTTCACGGAGGAATCTTTAAGGTTGTCGCCCCTTTTTTTTGTCCGAAGCTATTTTTGGGATCTTAAGTCCTTTTTCGTGATCTCGATATCGAACGGGAGAAAAAGAAAAACCTTTGCCGCTGTTCCACCTCTATAGATCGAGGTCCTTTTCTTTTTTCTTTTTTTTTTTTTTGTCGGGAAGCATTGCACTTTTGACTTTCACAATTTAATGAAGCAGCTAAGAGAAATGACCCATCCAGAGGTTTCCATCAACTGAATATGCATGCAGAAGCTCCGACAAGGGGCCGTTCAGCCCCACTTATTCATAAATGAACTCAATATTTCATTCTAATTCGCTCTGTTCTACAGAGACTTTGACACAGACAAGTACCAAAGCCTCAGCACATTCGCCGAGCGCGACATCTGCAAATGTTAACCCCGCCGAGGAGGACGGCCACCTTTTTAAAGAGGAACCCCGGAGTGGCCACGAGTGGCCGTCTCGTCCGCGCGCGGCTTTAAGTGATCCACTCGGGACCGCTGATTGGACAAGAGGGCTTGTTTGGCCGAGTGTTTCATTTGCATTGCCGCAAATATCAGGATCGTTAACCGTTTCAGTCGGCGACCGAGCACGGAATCGCGCATCCGTTTTCACTCGGAAAGCTGTAGAAGCAGTGACAGCTGGCTTTAAAGCTTTCGTATTGAGAGTGAAACTCACATTGTTAACTCTAAATTACACTCACACACCCTCACAGCTCGTGGGAAATTTATTTTAAATCCAGGATATTCTGTCAAATTAAAGTTAGAGTTGTCTGTACATGATGGGATTGTGCGGAATATTTCCAGTTTGACTCAAAGAGTTTCATTAATACTTTCAAAGGATTCTGATTTGCATGAAATTAAGCACAAATATTCAGGTTAAAATGTCAAAGTAAGAGAATATTCAGAATTTTGTGTTACCTTTTTAAAAGAGGGTGAAATACTTTCACAGCAGGCGCTGAAGGTGACACCCACCACGTTATCTCTAAGTTCACACCCACTCAGCAAATTTCCGTAGCAAATCTTTCAAAATAAAAGAGATCACTCTCAACGGTGGTTTCTTTTGCAGGTGCTCGTTGGAGGCTTTTACTCTGAAAGCCAAAGTTAGTGGCGGCAGCTGACATACTTTCGTCATTTTTCATGGTATTACCACTTATTACATCATTATGTTTACTTCGTGAATATCTTTGAATAAAAATAGATTTAATTGCTACGTGCCGTTTATTTGTCAGTTAGTGTAACGTGTAAAGTCTTTTATTGTCTGACAGCGTGTTTACAGTTTGAATTGTTAAATTAAGTCGCAGCTTCTTCAAACTCTTCTATCGAAGAGCCTTGATTCATCTTGATTAATGTACGCTTACTCTGCGAATGGCTCGATTCAGACTTTTAATCGTTGGACGGCCCTTCGGAAAAAAAAAAAACATCTGATAGAAATCAGACAAGGAAAATCTTTATTGACTTTACACTTAAGATAATCCCGAGACGCTCGTACGTTCCCCTTGAAAGCCAAGTTGGTCGATAAAAGCATCTGTTTGCTTGGTTTTGTAGTTGTGAGAAACGCCACGACACATCCCGAGGAGTCCTCGCGCATCTCGCGCGGCGACGCCCTCCCGTTTGCATAAGGTGTTCTCTATATAAATGAAATAAATAAAACCAGACAGTGACGACTAAAAGAGAAGCCTTTCTTTGTCGTTTCGCTCGCGGCTGATTTTCTTTTCTTCTTTTACGCGACTGAGGATGAAAATATGAAGAGATCGATTCCTTGTTGCCCTTTTGCGTGAAGGTTTCTGTATTATTCTCGATATCTGACGGTGATGAGTTAGGAACACGCACCCACACGTCTTCGCGTATGTACATACGTGCACACGGAGGCTCTGAAGACGCCACGCACTCGTGCCCACTCGCTGCCTCGTGCTGGAGTTGCACCGTGACACCGAGCGGCTGCAGAGTGGAAACTTGGAGCCCGTGGGGATCGAATCTCTGCTATAAGAGGCAACTCGATAAAAAACCCTGGCATTTTTCAGTCATTTTCAGCCTCTGAAATGACAGAGAAAGGTGTGTGTGCGCGGATTCAGGCGCGATGTGTGTGTGTGTCTCCGCAGAAGCCGTATTGATCAGAGAGTATTTCTCATGTGAATTTATCACCCCTACACCGTAAAAAGACATTCGCACAGTCATAAAAAATGATTAGAATCGCTGGTGCCTCCGTTTAATTTACCCATAATCTATTTCATATTACTCCAAAGTATCTGCTTTAATAAATAAACAGAGAAAAAGGTCTTTGAATATCTCGCTATTTTTCTTAACTACTTTCCAAACACTAATTACAGCTGGAAATACCAAAGAGGCTCAATCGCTTTCCCTTGCTGGCCTTGGTATTTTGCGGAGGCTTTTATTCCTGCTGGAGCCGCAGCAGCCGCTTCATTCAGAAAACAACTCGCAGTTTGTGTGGGTCAGATTTTTGGGTCAGTCGGCGTCCCCCCGGTGTTCCGGTCCGGCGTCGACACAAAGTTTTCTCTCAGCTGTCTGGAATAAATTGAAATACCTTGAAACAGTGAAGGGGGGAAAAAAAAGCACCCTCAGTGTCACACACAACATTTTTTTTCTGGCTTTGTTTGCATTCAAATTGAAGGTTTGAAGCATTTTGTGATTTAGTTGGTTTAAAAAAATGCAAAAATGATGTGCAAAAAAATAAATTTTATTTCTTTACGTTTTTAAAAATAATTATTTGACTATTTTTTTGTTCCAAAAATGTAATCAGACATAATTTTCTGTGTCCTTTTCTATGATTTTAAATGAAAATAAATCACACAATTTGTCAAAAAATAACAAAAATGCAACAGAAAACATTGACAGTATTAGATAAAAGTGGCATTTAAAGCTTTTCCATATTACCGTATTTTCCGCACTATAAGGCGCACCAAAAAGCCTTTCATTTTCTCAAAAACCAACAGTGCGCCTTATAATCCAGTACGCCTTGTATGTGGATCAATATTGGTCACTTATGGCTACCGTAGTCAATGGATGCATAACGGAACCTCAGCCACTCCTCGCTTTTATTCCGTGCACCTTTGAATCTGTGCGCCCTGTATATGAAAACAATTTTAATCATTGAAGGTGCGCCTTATAGTATGGAAAATATGGTATTTTGACGGTAAAAACCCAGCTTTTTGCATTGTGAACCTATAATAAATCGTATAAATGTAATATTTTGTCACGTCTTCACCCTTCAGACCTACAACACACTTTGTGTTTCACCTGGTTTGCCATGAAGTGCACCTCAGATGATTTTGTTGCAATATTTTTACAGTACTTATAAAAAACGAGCCATAAAAATAACTAGGAACAGAAAAAAACCCAATATTTTTAGACGAAACCCTCCACAACACAACTGGCGACCTCCTGTTTTGGCTTTCCGAATCAAGAAAAGTTGGAAAAAGAAAGGTTAAAATTCCCGCTGAATCAACTCGGAGACTAAAAGTTTCCATCAGAGTCAACGCGGTTCATGTCTGTGAAAATGTTTCCCGATGAAATTCGTGTCGGAGCGCTGGCGCTGTTAATATTTATGTGCGCGACTGTAGGGGCCGCGTACAGTATCGGCGCTGAGTGGGAGCCAACGCGGCCCGGCGAATCCTTTCGCTATATTTCTCTTTCTGCCCTAATGTTGACTGCGCCGGCTTCAGAATCAATATTATACCCCTCATAAAACATGAATGACTGCATGAAACAGAAACACAGCACGGCCCAGTTGAGTTGTATTCCTAATAGGGTGTGAAAAAGCTCACTCGCACTTGTTAGGTACTGCAGCTCCGCCACCGCTGCCGCCGCCACCGCCGCCGCACCTCGTGACGACTCCTCCTCTCCTGCATGGGCCATCACACTTGTGGTTTTTTTTCCCCCTATTGTTGAGTGGGCGGGGCTTTGTGCCTGCGGACCCCTGGTTAGGAGAAAGGACTTCCAGCGTGATGCCTGTCATCTTCAGTTAGAGTGGGATCCTTTGCTCCGTCCTGCACCTTCTGTCCAGAGTAATTTCTGAAAGACGGGGTGTGGTGGTGGTGGTGGTGGTGGCTGGGGGTGTGGGGGGGGTGTGGGGGGGGTTGACGGGGGTCTCCCTTTGATATCCTTTAATGGAGGATGACCGGTGTGGATGCGGCGGCTCCACCGCGCCTCTGTTCTCCGCGGCCCGCGCTGTTTATGAAGAAATGCGGCGAGGGAAGGAATTTCAATTTGTCCGAGTCACAGGTCGACGTCGCGGCCGCAACGTGTTTCGGCGTTGCACGGCGGCGGCGGCGGCTCGCGCATTCATTGTGTGAACAGTGCCAGCAAAAGGTTAATTAAATCAGTCGAGGAGTCACCGCAAAGTGTGCTGTAGCACAGCGAGCACCAAAGGCTTTTTGGGTGGGAGTATGAAAGCGTATCAGACATCCTCCAACGTGCTTCTCTGTGTGCATGTATTCATGTTCTCTCTCCAAGCGCGCCCCCCCCACTCCCCCCTCCCCCCTCCCTCTCCCACACTCTCTCCCTTTCTCACACACATATGTGCGCGCACACACACTTGCAAATCTCACTTTGTTTCTCGCACTTTAGAGGGAAAAATGGAGCCGGAGTTTTTAGTCATTTGCGCGCGGATCGAGAAACGCGCACGTAGACGAGGGGGGGGGGCGGGGGGGGCGGGTGGAGGGGATGGGGATGGGGGGGGGGGGGGAGAGAGAGACACGTCGCGCTGATGGAGGTGACATGCCACCTGTCAAGCTCCCGTCTCAGATCTCGCGTTGTGACAGCGTGTTCAGCCGATTGATCGCGGCACCAAGAAATCCTCCCCTCGCCACTTTCATAATTCAATACGGCACAAGTCGAACACAAAAAGAATAAATAACATCAGACGGCTGTTTTTTCTCTTTTTTTTGTTGTTGTCAAGAAAGGCCGGCCATCTGTGAGCTTCGCCGAGAAGTCTCAGAAACTGCCGGAAAAAAAAAAAAACAGAAAGAGGGTTTCATCATTTGTTAATGGGGCGACGAAGGTGCCCGAGCGCCACCTCGCCGACGTCAAAAAACAAACACTGGGGCGACGGCGGCGTGCTGCTGGTTTTGATCGCCATCATTTATTGTCGTCACCTCGCGGCTCGCTGGCAGCGCCGCCAGTTAAGCGCTCGCGCTGTTGGCGGCCCGGTGGGGACGCGGGGGGGCCGGCGGTGACGCGCCCAAGGTGTCATCGGCGGTGTTGTGCTCATCCGTCATGGCGACGGCCCCTGTTTTCTATTTCGGGGACGCTGATTCCGCCGCGAGGTCGGCGTCCCGCTTGTTTTTTCCCGCGCGGGTCAGAGGTCGGTGACCTTCGACCCCCGGACGACAAATCGACCGCTGCCTTGGGATTTTCGACTCACCTCTCGGTTCCCATGATGCATTGCAAGCGTGAGATGTTCGACTCGCGTTCGAGTGAGCGTTTTTTTTTTTTTCCCGCCAACACGAACCCATAGTAGGGAAAAAAAAAAAGAAAAAGCGAAACTCCCACTCACTCCACGGCTGCCCCCCCACAGAGTGGATGATCTGATTAGACTTTGGAGTGTCTTTCGGTATAAATTTGCATGTTAATGAGCGAAAGCAGATTTTCTTGAAGCCACGATGTCTCTTTAATACTTCAAAGATGGAGATTTCGACGAACGGCGTCCACGCGAGGGCAGATTGTTGTTGGAAATATTTGCTAATTGATGCATTATTCATCTCAGCCTGATCTGGACCGAGTGTGCGATGGTGACGGTTGGACATCAAACAGGATTTCAGATCTTATGTGAGGACAGAACTCGCATGATACGTGACGCTGTTGCAAATAAAAGTACACATTCAAGTTGTCAGATTGAAAGAAAATGTGATAAAAACAGCTTCATTTTGGGGCTTTTTATGAATATTTGCTTTCAAGTTTTTACCCTCCTAATAATAAACGCGGGATTTTTTTTTGCATCCTCAGTTGAAGAATTGAAAAGCAAACCTTCGTTTTTAAGTTGTTCTTAATGATAATTCAAATCTTAAAGGATATTTAGCCAATTGAGACCAAAATAACCTGATTGTTTATGATTCACCTTGTAAAAAACACACGAAATATTAACATTAAGTCGTATTTCATCTTTAAAATATTCCTGTTTCCAACCAATAGACACAAACCCGAATATATTCGACCAATTAGAACGTAATCAGGAGAGAAAAACACTGTAAAAACTCATTTATTTCGCGAGCACCTGATATGAATAAATGCACGAGCATAAAGGCAGAAAAGTGATTTGTTTTACAGGCGTCCTGCAGTCAATTAATCACTTAAAGTTCGCGCTTTAAGTTTGAAACCAGGCGCTCATCTTATCGGCTGCGGCTGTAAATGTTTTTCCCACTTTCGCCGCGTCCAGCGTGAATCGGAGCGCCGGCGTGCGGTATTTGGGTTAATCTTTCAGGCTTACTGCGCCGTGCGACGGATCGCGAGGATGCATCTGCACCTTAAAAAGCCATTAACTGCGCTCAACATCTATTTTCCGTCACCTAATCGTCGAGCGACAACGCGGCGCCTCTCCGGCTGAACTTTCAGCCGGGTTTCTTCTTCTTCTTCTCTTTTTTTGGCGCCGCCTTGGCCTCCGCTCGGCCCCGTCTAATCAGCGGCGTGCGCGAGATTGCGGGACATGTTATTATGATTAGGAATTACTCTGCAGTTGTCAATTACGAGGGGCCACTATTTACCGTCCTCAAGAGAAAATGGCTCATTTCATTTCATCACACAACCTAATTGAGTGATTGTATTACCATGCAATCCGGAAATAACCAGGAAACCATTCTGTATTCTATGAATATCAATGCCGGAGACGGCGATTAGCATGTTGATCCATTTGTTTTGTTATTAATCACATGTATGTCTGGTCTCTGCTCTGCAATCAGCGACCCACCGTCTGCCGAACCCACCTTAACCCCCCGAGAGAGCCGAATAAGGAACGCCGACATGAAGGGAGGCACATATACGTCCAACTGCATGTGGAGGGAATAATAAACTAGCTTCAGATGAGTGCTGTACTTATTGCTTTGCAGTAGAAACCGGACTCAAAGCAGGAAATGTGAAGTAAAATTGGAAGTATAGTCGAGGACGCGAGCGGAGGCTGATCTGGGAACAGAAAACGCTGAAGATTGCGTCCGCGAGATCGAATTGGGGCTGATTGAGAATAAGAAATGTGAGTTACAACATCTGAAAGTGGTTGTGTTGTTTACAACTGTGTCCCGTGTCTCACGTGTGTCAAAACAGCCAAGAACTGGCTCGGCCTTTACTGGAGACGACCGCTCAAAAGGCCCGTCGTCAGCTGGCCTCCTACAGGTTCATTTGTGAAGTGTTGTGTTTTTCCATTTTGTGTCCAGAAAGAAGTGCGAACTAAAAACTAACCTTAGTCAATCGTACGCAGATAGAATCACGAGGGGACGCTTCTGTTCTCGCAAAATCACCCCCAAAAAAACGCTGTTGCCACCTGGTAACGAAGGCGACAGAGAGCCGATCAGCAAGATTAGTGAGGTTTGGGTGTTTGGTTTCTTCATTTCAGCGATTTTAGAGGCAACACGAGAAGCGACGCTCATTCAGTTTGATCGTTCCGAATCGATCGGCTGCGGAAAACGTGGATTTAGCGCGCCGCGGCGCCTTTTCGTCGATGAGGCCCTCTGAGCGCGTTTTTTCTGGGTCTCTCTTTGTCTCATTTCTGCTCAAGAAGATTTTCCTCTCCATCCCGCTTTGACATTGGGCTCTCAGATGTTGTCCCCTGACTAGACGAGCCTCCCAATTTATTTCATTTTATGTCGTCTTCCCTTCACGGGCTCCTTTTTCTCCGCTATCTTGGGACGCGGCAGTATCTGTTATGTGTATTGTCACGGCGCGGCGGCTCTGACCTTTTCGCAGTCCTCCCGTGTTGGATGTTGACAATCAAAAAGTTAGAAGTCAAGGTGGCTCCTCTCTCGTTGTTGCTCCGGAATGTAAATTCCGACGCTGCTTTGCATGTTATCACGGACGCCGTCTCTGGTTTTCCGCGGCTTCCCGCGCGTCCTTGACCAGGAAGTTTTTAGAGCTCCGGCGGTTCAACAACAAACAACTACAGGAGAGTTTTTCCTCGCAGAACCAAAGTGGAGTCGTGTAACAATTTCACGTGCAACCAACAGATTCCGTAGATGAGTCAAAGTTCCAGTTTTTTTAACGTAATTAGAAGCACATTTTCCAGCCAATCGCGACGCTCCTCGTTGACAGCAGACGTGCGTTTGAGCCTTTAATACACTCCAATAAATGTTTCATTAAAAGGGCTTCGACTTCAGTCGGGATTTCAGGGCGTTTTCGTCATGCGAGCGTTTCATCTGGCTTCAACAATGCCACGAATCAAAGCGTCTCCGTCTCAATTTGCTTTAACGGAATCAAATAGTCGCTAATATTTGCCTGAGTTAATGCCGTGCAAAGCGTTGATGGGGGACGGGGGGCGCACATTGTAGCCCGCAGTGCGCCGCTCTCCCCGCGCGCCGGAGACTTTTGAACAGGAAATGTGACCGGCTTTGTTCCTGGCGGCCATTCGGGGGGGGGGGGGGGGAGACACGGGTTTTCGACATTTTATGTTGGGGGGGGTTGCGTTCGTTTCAACTTGGAGCGCGACCCTCCGGCTGCGCGGCCTCGTGAAGAAACGAGCCGATTAAAAAGGCCGCCGCTCGTCCGAGCCGCCGTGAAATATTACCGTGTTTTTTGGCGAATATCTGGCGCCCTGGGTCTCGTCTCTCAGGATGTATTCAACTCGTATGTCAGAGAGAGAGACTCCTCGTCCTTGCACGCTAATCAGTGCTGAACCGATTCCTATTGAAACTTTCTTTTTTATTGTGTAACACTGATATCTTTGGTTCGACACTCGCGACTTTAAAATGTGCCTTTCAGTGTCAACTGACGTGAACTTCTCGCTCGATGACGTTTGAAGGCCTTTTTGTCCCCCCTGGTTGGCCGTACCCCCGGAGACATTAGCCCCCCCACCGCTGCGGGCGGACAAACAGCTTCCAAATGACGCTTTTCATCCCAGAAAGCACTTTGTACCTCCTGTGCAAATTGAAATATTAGTATCGTCTGAGTATTTTCCAGTTTGAATCTCCTCTTCCGAGCGAATTATCCTTCAGCGGCCCACCAGACCGAGAGAAGACCCCGTCTTCCTTCTGCAGTTTGCACTTTATTAAGACCTGCTTTATATTCTAATTCGGCACCTGAGCGCCGTGTTTTCCAGCTCCTCGCTTTCAGCTTCGCTAAATAAGCGACCGGCAGAGAGATTTAGCCGCTTGTTTGTGGAAGCGTCAAAAAACAACAACGTGCACTTTTAAATTGTTGTTCCTGTAAAGCCAAAAAATAAAGACGCGAGAATTTAAAATGATCAGAAACTGACAGAAAGTGCTTTTTATTCTTCATTTTAATTGACAGCTACAGTTTTCAATGATGTATTTATTTTGTCTCTTATCTTATTTTGCCTTTTTTTTCAAATTCTGAGGTGAAACCAAGGACGAGTCCGGTTAAAACCACCAAAGCTCCCTCGTAAATATCGTGAAATTAACATGTTACCGTCACAAATTTACAGCCATATACGAGATTCATTCGCCTGAGTTACTGCGTCACGTTTTTTTGCCAAATGAAGTCACGTATAATCAGGTTTTTATGCGGTTTTTAAAAGGCCTTATAGACAGTGTGTACATCTGAGGAGCAGATAAAACAACAATTAAGAGTAACATAAAAACGGCGATAAAACCCAGTCTAGACCCTCTTATTGCTGACTTGGGACGCTCGTGGCTGCAGCGCCGTTTAATGGTAATAATATTTTTGATTTAATCCCTCAAATTTTGTACCCGGGCACTGGAGGTGAGACGCGGCGCAGGAATAGAAACAGAAAATATCGTAATTAGACGGCCAATAAAACGTCCCGATGGCTCACGTGGGGGGTGGAAGGACGGACGGGAGCCGCGGCGGTCACCTACCTCCTTGTACCCCACCCCCCCCCGCTCCATGCATCCCCCCCTCCTCCTTTTTTATTTATTTATTTCTCATACTGTCACACTTTGTGAGCGCTGAACCGCGAGAGAATTAGCCCAAAATAACCCCCCCGCTCGGGCGTAT
>JASSRZ010000049.1:16865081-16875437 GCA_032164315.1 Malacoctenus gilli | reverse complement strand
TTGATGAATTTCTGTCATTGTGGACTTGCATACGAAGACAAAGACATCCAAAATGTGTCAAATAGGGCCACTTTAACATTGAACTTTTAGATCAATCTGAGACGCGGCGCTTACTTCCTATGGATGCGCCATCTCGATGCATTCGTGGCCTTTTCAGCCCTGCCTTTTCAACCAATATCTCAGATTGTTTTCTGACTTTGACTTCGCAACTTCAACTTTGAAATTGGTGAGGAAAAAAAACTTTGAAAATCCTGCAAAACATTTGATCTCTCCGACAAACATACAGCAATATATGCTTGTTTATTCCTGAAGTTATTCTTAAAGGCTTTCACTGAGGGGGTTTTTGTTTAATCCGTGGCTCTCATGGTGCCATTTATTTATCACTCGGGTAGTTTTTGGATCTTTAAAAGGTACTTTATGAATAAAACCGGCTGGATATTGAGGGACGCTTCGGTCTTCAGTGACTCTTCACGCCACAGGAAGTTGCCCACCGCTGCTATCTGCTCGGCCAGCCGTCAGCCGCGGCGAGCGCGGCGTGTCGGCGTCCGGGAGCCACTGAAGAGGTTTTGCAAACTGGCTTTCAGAGGTAATCCCAGAATCTCCTGTATGCATTTCTCCCGCGCTTATACTCCCAGCGGCTGATCCTCTCCCATCACGCGTCCCATTTTATATTTAGCCAGACGAGACATTTAGTCAATATTGTTGCCTATGAATATGTAGAGGGAAGGTGGCCTTCACCTGGATGTGGCAGATGTGATTTGTAACTAAATCATAGGGATTACATTATTGACAGTGTCTTGAATAAACATCAGGACGGGGAGGGAGGAGGGGGAAGGGAGGGGGGGAGAGGTGGGGCGGGGGGGGGGGGGGGGTCAAATTCATTGTCTATTTGCACAGCATCTGGACCATGTTGAGGTTTCAAAGCGTATCTTGTTAAATAATTACCCTATGCGAGGAATTATCATAATTCAATGTTGAGCATCGGAGATAATTTCCAGCGATGACGGGGCGAGAGGATGCCGCCGCCGCCGCGTGATTCGCTGCGCTATCAGATCGCGCCCGGCGTTGCAGATTGCCTGTGAAGTGCATCTTTTGACTGCGTGTGCCGCCGCAGATTTCGCTGCCATCTCCGCTGCCGCGCCGACCAGCAGCTCCTTCTCGGTGTTACCCCCCCCCACACACACACGCACACACATACACACACAGATTGTGTTAGAAACGAACAGAAAGTCCCAGAAGCCGAGCGAGAGGGAGAGAGAGAGAGAGAGGGAGAGATCTTATCTGGAGCCACAAGCAAAGCATATGTAAACAGTGACAGTCCGTCGTGAATTATGGCTGAAACACGATACTGTGACTGCGAGACTGTGGTGTGAACTATGGATTCGCTGCTGTATCAATACGCCTTTGTGCAGTTTAATCTGGTCAAGAGTAAAGAATACACACGCCGCGCTCATGCAATATTCATTGCAGCCGGCAAACTTAACCAGCTGCTGCCTTTAATAAACTGGCAACTCCTTGTTGTCTTTTTGTTGTTGTTGTTGTTGTTTTTTTCTAAACCCGTCCATATGCTCTCGGATTTCACTTCTCAGCTTCCATTGTCAGTCTCTTCTTGGCTTTTTATGATCCGTAATTCTGATGGATGCGTTCCAGCGCGAAAGTGACTCAGCCGGGCGCGAGCGCCGGCCATCCTTCGCCTCCCACTGCTGCCATTTGGTGAGCGGGTGGGGGGAGGGAGACGCGGGAGCCGTCGGAGAGAGGGGGGGGTGCGAGGAGGCTGGCGTGGCGGCGACGCACCTCCCTTATCTAATTGGAGCGGAGCAAACATGATTAAGCCCCGATCTGAAGGACGATCGGCGTTTTCGGTGGCGGCGCGCTCGGCTGCGTGCGCGGCCAAAAGATGAAACGGCGTTTCTGTTTTCTCCCCGACAAACAACCAAACATGTTGTTTATCCACAACGTCTTTTGGTCACTTTAGACCCCCTACGTTGTTGTCCGACCACCGACAACCGTCGATTGACCATATTTGGTAACTTCCTTAAGATTCCCTCCAGACTGATGAGGGTTACAATTGGAGACAAGCAGATTACACTCAGTTAGTTGTGAATGAACTTGAATTATTACAGTGCCAGACGCACAATCACACCAACGATGTCGCGTTTTGGTTTGACTCTGCAGCTTTTATTTTGAAAAATTTCAAGCAATCCTGCAAGATAAGACACCGAATCAACTGTTGGACATTAAAGTCCCCCAGAAATTGATTTAGATATGTATAATGGGACTTTTTCGTGAAATGAAGTTTACGTAAAAACAGAATATGGACAGTTGACTGTTATTATACTAACTGTGTAACTCTGTGGAATCAGCCAATATGTTGTAATTTGGTGATAGTTTAAAACATAAAGTGATTGTTTCAGTTTCTTTGGTGCTGTCGTCCGACTTCTTGTACTTACCAACGAGGAAAAACTTATCAGAGAACTATTAGAGCAGAAAATTGCATAATTTCTTGGGGTTTTTTTTGCCTTTTTTGAATAAAATCCCTTGAAAGCATCAAACTGTTGACCTTTCAGGCTGCCGCTTTCGCGGCATCTGTGATGGCGCTAAATGTTATTGTCCTTTGTCGAAGTAGTTTACCAAAACACAGCAGTTCAAGGACAATTAATTCATTTTCTGTGCTGCGAGAACTGTATAAATAGGGGGGGGGGGCCTTGCTTTACTCGAGTGTTGTGTAAATAGAGGAAAAAAAAAATCCAGGTGCACGGCGAGACAAAGTGTCTTTTTTTTTTCCCTTGGCCGTGAATCTGTTTTGAATAATCCGGCAGCAGCGCGGAGCGGCGTCTCGATCCGTAATGACGAGACTCCGTGTCTGATTTGCAGCCCTGATTTGAAAGCCCAAGGTGAGCAAATGAGCGCATCCCCCCCCCACCCCCACCCCCCACTTCCTTCCCCTTTTCAGTTGAGTCACGGCAAAATTCACATCGTGTTCCCGAGCGGCGCGGCACCAGATCCGCCGCCCCGTTCAGACGTGGAGGCGCGAGTGGAGGTGCTAATTGATGCCTGCTGTGGCACCAAGCGCAAATTGCGGAGTTTACAAGTACAGCAGCACGACTTGCCGACGCGCGCCGACCCCGCGCAGTCGCGTGAAGTGGCTAAATGGAGAAATGTGCGCCGGGAGTCGTAATGAACGCTGTCGACACGCCGCCGCCGCCGCCGCCTCTACCTGCTCGCTGCTCATCACCATTTAGCCACTCGTGCTCGGCGCCGCTCGCAGAATCTGCGTCGACTCGCGAGTCGTTCCTGTTTAAGAAGCGAAGGATGAGAAAAGAAAAGGAAAAGAAAGAAAGAAGCTCATTTAATATTGAAACCATTTTTTTTTTCGGAAGCTGCAAACGCTCGTTCGCCTCCATTATGTGGACAAAAGTTTCCTCATCAGCATTATTAGTGTACTATACATATACTCATCAAAGCCATTAAATAGCAATGATTGCATTTGCAGCCATTAGCCTAAATGATATTTTTTGCCCCCTTATGCTATTAGCTGCAGTAAAAAATACATTTTGCCCATCAAACATTTAGTTGATGTTCCCTCAGAGCGAGTCACAATAAGCGGACATGTGAGGGGGGGAAAAAAGCGGAGATTTAGCTGCTGGAGGAAGTGAACTTACGACCTTTCCGGGGAGGATTTCTCATATACAAGCCAGTCAACTGTAGGAAGCAGCCGGCGCTGCGCTCGCTGTCTGAATGATGAAGTCGTTCTCCGCGCTCTCTTTCATTTTCATAAATATTCAGGATATTTATTGCCGGCTTTTAAAAACACAGCAGCTTTACGACGCCGGGGTCCTCGCAGGATGTAGGCAGAGGCGGAGGAGAGGGGGGGTGGGGGGGTGGGGAGACGGGACGCCGGGACGCCGCGCCCGGCCTTGCCCCCCCTCCGCCGCCCGCCGAGCCCTCCTTCTCACAGAGGAGTTGGCGACACCGTGTCGTCGTTAAAGCTTGTGTTCCTGACAACAGGTTAATCTCGACGCGGAGGTGAGCGCGAACTCGCGGAGGGAGGAGAGAGAGAGAAAGAGAGATTTATACAGGATGTGTCGTGATGTTCGGGGCCGAAAGGAAATTAATTTTGCAGGATTTCTTTTGTGCCGCTTTTCTTCCGAAACGGCAACCCACCAAAGTTTCTCACAGTGCGACTTGATTTCAGACAGAATGGTCGCCGTTTAAAGGCTGTCTGCCTAAACAAGGTAATCAACTTTAATTAGAAGCTAATTAGTCTCCGCCAATCACATTTCGAAGGCATTCTGATGCAAACACTCAAAGAAAACGACGGAAATCTTAAGAATCAGTGACTGTTAGTCACAGAAACTGTCAGGTTGGGACTGGAAATATCCCGTTTTACTCAGTTGTTTCGGGAGGCGGTCAGTGAGGCACCTTGGAGGACGTCTGGATGATGAATTTTAAGTTATCATAACGATCTTTTAAATTAGCGGGGGGGGGGGCAAGTGGAGGTGAATTAGTGAGGACATGCTTTGTCTCTTTGTGGTGAGGAGTCTAACTGATGCGTTCTGGATTACATGGAGATTATTTAGGCTCCGTGGTGACAGATGGGAAGACAGGGCGGAAACGGCTTTATGATGAAGGCATTTATGACTATTTCAAGACGTTTCCTCGGAGGAAAGAGGCTGATTTTGGAGACGCTTCCGTGCTGAAACAAGACTGAACAAATAAATTATGCGTCTCCAGATCGAGGACGTTATCAAAAGTGACTCGACGACGACTGCAGCTGTTGGAAATATTCGTTGGGAGGCTGCGACGTGTCTGAGCCAGTCATGATGACGTTGTTCTTGACTGCCGTCTGGTTTATAAGGTCAATTGTACAGTCAGAGAAGTGAAGAGACGAGCTCCGGGTTAAAAAGAAAGGTAAACACCTGCTGTCACCAGCATGAGACTGACACTCAATGATCACGCGTCCAAGAGGCGAACAGAGAAGGTCCCGGGATTGACCCCTGAGGCACTCCGCAAGACGTGAAGTAGCGAGACAAAAAGATCCGCCAGCTAAATAAGAAGAAAACGTGTAAAAGCTGAACGAGTGAAAACTTAGGGTCAGATGCAGCATTCAGGCCTAAAGAATATAAACTCTAATGTTTCTCAACCTCGAAAATATTCAGCAAATCTTCCATTCATTCGAACAGAGCAGTCGCTGTGCTGATGTTAGAACAGTCTCGGTGACCTTCGAACTTTCTTCTTTCGTCAATTTTGTTGTTCAATCACTTGCGTGCACATGCGTGAGCGCGATTAATCGGGATTATTCCACCTTTTGTTTGCATTTTTGAACCACGATTGATAATTATTTTCCAGCCATCTTCCGATCAACTCCGGTAAAAATTGTTAATCACCAAAGTCTGCGTTTTTAACGACTTGAATAATCCATTTATCCATACATCTTTATCCCCGTTTGATGAAGCCTGATTAATCTTATTTAGCTCTCACCTACTGTGTGAATAAATGAATGAAGATTTGGTAATAATGTCTTTATTCATGAACGGGTCGGGTGCTCTTCTCGCTCGGTTGGCTGCAGATTTGTGGGGGGGGGACTTTATTTTAAGTGAATTGTCTCAACAAGTGATGGATGGATTGCTGCTGGAGTTTGAAGCAATCAGTCGTGTCGAGTTTTGGGGAGCTCTTAACTTTTAATCTAGCGCCGCCGCCGCCGTCGTCGGTCGCCCGCAGGAAGGCTGTAAAGCAAATCGCTGAAAAGCACCGCAGGCCGTCCGTCTGACGTACGTTTCGCCAAAGGCTCCTCTGGGTGTTTTTTTTCCCTCCCTCTTCCTCCTCGGCCTCCTTCCACCTCGTTTGTAATTTCTGACACATCTCAGACCCGCAGCTGCCGAGGAGCTCCTGCCGGTCCGAGTGCGAGGTCAGGTTCATTTACCCACCGCGGGGCAGAGGCTGACCCGCCCCCTAAAAGCCCGCTGAATTCATTTAATAACCTGAACCCGGGGTGACACCCCCGTCCCCCCCGTCCCGTCCCCCCCCTCCTCATCTATTCAGACCCAATAGGGTTGGACGCACGAGTTGTCAAGTTGAGAATTAATGAAAGGAAGTGCAGCAGGGACACGGGACGATTAAAATTAATTTGTGTAAGTGGGTTTTCACCTCTGTCTCGCTACATTTTCAGCGAAATTGTCGACAGTATCTCAAATAGAAAGTCTCGCCGAAAGAACGTTTGTCAACACAAAACCACTAAAAACACTTTGGCATATTAGCTCACGTATGGGAGGGTTATTCCAGGTAGGAGGCTCAACAAACTCCGAGTTTAATCCTGAACGCTGACTCAAATTATCCCGATACGTGAATATTTGCGTTGTTTGGGTTTCCAGCACAGCTGATCAGGTTTAGTTGAGTCCACTCTCGGGGGGGGGGTCACTTCAAGTTAAGCGTGTGCACGACCTCAGAAAAAAGCCATCATCCTCCGGGCCCGTCGGTTCGCCATGGCAACCGCGGAGGAAAAGGCCGGATCAATACGGAGGACGCAGGGAGTCGGAGCACAAACAGGTCAGGGAGGGGGCGTGGCCGTGGCGTCACGAAATCAGAGGCAGGAAACTGAACCCCACGAGGCACTTTTCTGACTTTATTTTGAAAATACAACACCTCATCGATCAGAGGCAAACTCACGAGTTGACGCTTACGCATCTTTAAAGGTCGTTTCGATGGACGTGCGACAGCTGGACGCGGCGGCATGGCGTCGTCGGAGGCGTCCGGGAAAATTTTCTCCAGAAAACGAAGCGTATTTGAGCCACTTTTTGCTGTTTATGTGATTATTAAATTGCGAAAGGATGTTACCTTCAAGGCTGCCTCGTAGATCATTTCTCTTTGGTGCCAAATATTTCTTAAACAAGATATACTGTTGCTCTTTTAAGCCAGCTATTTGTTACAACATTTTGACACTTAATGAATATAAAGCGTTGCTCAACTAGGCTGCAAATGCATGTGTGTGTGCGTGTGTGTCTGTGTGTGTCGGGGGGAGGGCGGCGGCTGCGGTGGGATGGCAGTTGATAAATGGTTGTTATCCGACTCGCTGTGGTGGAAAACGCTCGTAACATATGGACGGAGGATTGGATAAAATCCGTTGAAGCAGGTTCAAGGCACTTCAGTGACCGCACGCTTGGGCGGCCGGCGTCCGGAGAGCGTGTGGAGAGAGAGAGAGAGAGAGAGAGTGAGAGAGCGAGAGAGAGAGAGAGAGAGAGAGAGAGAGAGAGCGAGAGCACCTGTACGACCGCAGCGGGTGTGCGCTCTACATCCGATACGCATCAACAATCAGCGTGAGACTCCATGTGTACTTACAGTACGTATCTGAAATCGGACTGACGTGCTGCCAAGGCTGAGCAGCAACAGGGGTGGGTGGGTGGGGGGGTGGGGGGGGGCAGGCGGGGGGGACTCAGGCAAAGCGCTGCTTTGATAAACCCCCCCCCCGCTTATCACCCACACGCTTCATCCCGCCCCACCCGGTGTCCTCATTCAGCGAATTTTGGCGATATTTTCGGCTACCTTCAGATCGTGTCGTTTCTGCGAGCTATTTCGTGCGTGTGTGTGTGTGTGTGTGTGTGTGTGTGTGTGTGTGTGTGTGTGTTGGTGTGCGTGTGTGTGTTCAGGCAATTCCTTCAAAAGCAGCCTCTGGAGAGACAGCAGAGGAGGTATGTATGAGTTGGAGGCCTCCTTGACAACACCTTGGAGGTAAAAATCAATGTCTGCCAAACAAAGTGAAATGTTAGGCTGCAGCCGATACATGACAGATGAGGCTTAGGGTGGTATTTTCTGAGGTGAATGAAGACTGGAACGCCAGGCGGGCCTGTCTGCTGTTGTCAAGCCAAGCGGCATTAGAGAGATTGTGAAGGACAGTGCGTCTGACTTCCCTGACTACTTTTATTATTGATTAACATGATGTCGACATGCGCCGGAGCCACTTTGAAGTGGCTTCGGCGACGGGGGCCGGGACGCGGGCTTGGAAATTAAGGACGACTGCGCGGCGGGTTGCGCTTTAAAGGCCGCTCGGCCTAATGAATTGTGATGAGACCGAAGCCGGGGCCGACGCGAGCGCGCAGTCGCCCTGATCAGAGCCGATCGCTCCCCCGGATCACCACGGCGCCGCCGTTTGATGACTGAAATCCTGTCGCGAGTCACCGTTTTTGACAGTTTGTCCGCTTGAAATGCTCGGTAACCAAGTCAGAGAGAAGCCTCTCGTGTCTCAAGTCACGTCAGACGTTCTCTTTATAATTGTCGTGGGCAAAATATCACAGTCATATTATTATAACATCACTGGGAACCTCACTGAGGATACGATCTATCTACTTATGATGTGTTTCATCTCTTTGTGGCAGAAGAATTACGCTAAAAAACGTGTGCGGAAGTGTCGAGCTTAACATGTTTAGCACACGTTGGCTGGAATCAACCAAAACTGCCCCAAAAATCCTTATTTAAAGCTTTATTTTGCATGCAAACACCAGTAAAAGCTGATTTACTAATTGGGCGCACTGAGGATTCTGTGCACAATATCGCATTTTCACCTTTACCCTCCTGAATATGTAATATCGAGTGTTTTTAACAGATTGTGCAAAGTACTGGGAAGAGTTCGTGGCAATTGATTTAATGCACTTCGTGGGATTTACTTCACCTGAATGTGTTTGGCGCCTGCAGCGCCTGCTTTCAAAAAGGACCTGCGAACGGTCTCAGCCTTTACTGGAGGTAAAGGCGTGTTTTTTCCTCACCACAAAGCGCAGCCTGATATTTTTTTTTAGAACATAAATCAGGTCCGTTGGATTCCAGTCTCAGCGGATCAGTTTTCGCACTATCCGCCACGTTCTCTAAGCAAAGTTCAGCCTCTCTCAGTTCATCAGCAGTGCTCGTCAGCACCCAGAGCAGGCAGCTTCTGGGAAGGATCGGCGCTTCCTCGGGGTGGAGCTCCGGCTGCGCGGCCCAGCAGAAGCCGCGGAAGCGGCGCGGCCGGCTCGGCGCTTCCTCCGAGGAAGCGCAGCGCCGCTACCTCATGCGTGATCAGTCTTCGCGACTCCAGCAGTGACCTCAGCGCGGAGCCGTGGGCCATATCATGTTGCTGATTGAGCATGCACCGAGCCTCGGAGGGTACGCAGGTTACATCTTAGTCTTTCCTGCCGGGAGGAGCCGAGGAGCGGAGGGGTGCACTGAAGGGAGGAATCCGAAACATCAGTAGCGCTGCGAGGCTTTTCTCTCCGGGCTGTTTTCTTTTTTTGGGGGGGGGGGAATGCATGCGTGTGCACATGTGCGGCGCCTGTGCAGCCCAACATGCGCTCGCACACATGAAGGTTCATCACTGGCGCCCGTCGAGGATATCGACATCTCCCTGCGCAGCCCTTCCGCGCCGCCTCTAATGCACAAGTTGGTGAGCGGTGTAAGAATAACCCAATGATTTGTCCTATTATTATTCCTCCTGCGTGCTCTGCTCTGTGGCCAAGAGTAATGCAACAGTAGGGTATCAATTCATAGCCCTGGCCTCAGGAAAGCTCTTTGGAAGGCAGGGGGGGGGGATTTTCAGCCTGTGTGCTATAGCGTCAGCTCTGGAGCCAGACGCTGCGAGAAATGTTGGCTTAGTGAATTATATGTGGGATCGTTGCAGGGAGTCAGATAATAAGGTTGTTGGGGGGGGGGGGGGGGGATGTAAAGGCACCGACATGTATTGTTTTGTGCATTGTAGTTCATTAGATGAAGAGTCTTTGATGACGGCATTAATAAATGATGACTAAACTAATGCGCGCAGTCCGAGGCAGCGGCACCAGTTTATCAGTCAACTGCGCCGACCACTCAGCTCTTTATGGCGCACTCATGGAAACGCTTAAAAGACTGAAAAAAAAAAAATCGCCCAAGAGTGTGATTAAAGCATTAAAGACCTCGATGCTTTAAGGTGAGCGTGACGGAAACGCTCGCGTGACATTTCCGTGTCACAAAATCAGCCGGAAAAACAAGAATCCGGTCCAAATTTGTCACGTTTGAACTTCAGAGATTCTCTCCAATGAAGTACCACTTTCCCACTTGATGTGGTACAAAAACAAGTTATCATTTAAGCAAAGTATTGGAGGTTTATTCGCAGATCTTGGCCATATTTTTTCAGATAAAACGACCATTTCTAGTTGTGTTTAATTTAGAGTAGATTTCTTTGTTTTTGCTTTTGAACGTGAACATCTTGATCTTTTTTCGGAGTTTAACATCTGCAATTTTAAATAAAAAGGCCAAATCAATACTTCTACTTTTGTGTTTCATGAGAAATTAGCACATTTTGAGAGGTTTATTATACTATATATTGTCCAGCTTTGAACAAAACTTTAAAGATCACAC
>JASSRZ010000049.1:16829504-16853747 GCA_032164315.1 Malacoctenus gilli | reverse complement strand
CCCCCCCCCCCCCCCCCCCCCCCCCCCCCCCCAGGAGCCCTCCGAGAGGCAAGAAAGACGATGGCCATTTGGGGCTCATTGGAGCAAATCAGAATTGTCAGCAGTGTGGGTTTTTACCTTTTAAACAGGGAAGATGGATAGATAATCACCACATGCCATTCTGGGGGCCAATTACACAGCTTTGTGTGAAATTGGAAAACCTGTTCTCTCGGAGCTCTAATGGATGTTCTGGTCATTAGTTATTTGAGAGTCTTCTCTGGCTGTAATCAAACGTGAAACATTGCGTTAAGCGCCCATAAAAGAACAGCTGCCTCTCTAAGTGACCTTCTGTTTAAGAGAACCCAACTGTCGGCCGGGTGGCGTTTTGCGACAATTATTATGTGTATCGCCATAAAAAAAAAAAAAAGAAAGAAAGAAAGAAAGCGGCTCCTGCTTCCCTTGTTTTTTTTGCAGCGGTTGCATCTCATTTGAATGTCTTGCTCTCGGTTGTATTTACTTTTCCAGGGTCTGTTGAGTCGCGCGGCGCGCTTTCATATCTCGCGCAGGAAAAAAGGCAGATGTATAATCGTACACATCTGCTGTGGCAGCACTCCCGTTTGACCGTGGGTGTAATTTTAATCAGCAGAATAAATGGCTGTTTTATTTTTGATACTTTTTTCCCCGCTGCTATTAAGATAAATCAAATGAAGATTTTAACGTCTTGTTTTTCTCTCCCTCTCCCCCCCGTTTCCCAGGTGACCATCTGTCCAACCAGAAAGCCCCGCCTCCTCTCCCGCCCGCCCCGCCCCCGCACAAGCAGCACCCGTCCATCACCTCCCTGAGCCGCAGCTCGCTGGCCAATCAGCGGAGCCCGAGCCCTCCACCCACAGCCGGCCTGGCGGCCGACTTGCAGAGTACGGCGGAATGCGTCCAGCTGCAGGACAGCTGGGTGCTGGGCAGCAATGTGGCCCTGGAGAGCAGGTGAGCGACCCCCCCCCCCTCCTCTGCCGCCGCCCCTCACCCCCCCTCAACCCGCCACCACCTGCGCCCCGATCACGCCAGCATCGCTGCTTCATTCTTTCCCGATTTGAATAAATAAACTCAAACTGAAAGAAGTGCGTGGGAGAAAAAGCGGCAGTTAAAAATACCTGCATGCTGCCACAAAACATATGTTGTATATCTGAGAATTTATGTGTTGTTTCTTTTTAATTACGAAACTAAAGTTTGCGGTTCCGAACCGAGACTAATTTTTCTGGCAGTGTTTGGATTTCGGTTTGTCGGTTTGAGTGGGAATTTACTGCCTGGAGTGGAAGGAGGAGAAACTTTAAATATGGCGTCCAAAATAAGGTTCTCGTTCCCTTTTTGCCAAAACATCCCAGTGAAGCCAAACAAAAAACAACTAGTCTCGAGCTTACATGCTCTTATTTTGAAGGCTGATTCAGGATTTTGCTGAGTAGAGTGAACATGTCCTCGAACCTTTGTCGTCTTTCTTTTAATTTGACATTTATCAGACAAGTTTGCTTTGTTGTTTTGTTGTCTAAACACAGCTGTTGAGTCTCAGTAGCGACGCGCACTGATCTAGTTTCATGGTCATCGTTTAGAATCCAACAATTCGAGTATTCGGATACGTTCTTCCCTGAAAGCACCGGTGAACAGCGACTGTAAATCAGCAACGCTGGAAACTTCAGCGTAGAACAAACTCTGTGCGGAGTTAATATTTGTGATAACATTTCCAGAGTTACCGCCGTTCCTTCCAGCGTGAATAAAATGCAAATTCGCGCCTTTAAAATATTTAAGAATGGCTCCTTTTTTTTCAGGACTACACCTCATCAGGTTGAATTATCGCTCAGCATAATAGAGTTCCAACTGAGTCGAAAGGAACCCGCTCCCCGTCTTGTCCGCTTCTTCCAGATCTGGTTCCCGTTTTACTCATTTTTTTTGCCGGCGTTTTTCCACGCACCTGCAATTAAAGCGCTGATTACCAGATTAAGTCGGAGCGGCGGCGAGACGGCGAGCGCGTGATTGAAGCGAAGGCATCAGGGAGCGTCGCGCGGTAAGAAATCACAGAGGCTATAACTTAACAAGCAGCGCGGCGAGCTGGATTACGTGTTGTGTCAAAATTTGCTGCGCAAGACGCTACTTTATCAACGCAGCCTCTGCCAAGTCGCCGGCTCCTGAAACATCAGATACATCTTTCTTAATCAGCGCGCTCGAAATATCCCGGCTAATGAAGTGTGCGATATTGCGCCCTGACTCAGAAACGGCCTTGAGTAGATGATTGCGTTCCAGCCCGATATTTCCCTGGCACGCCGTCGCACCCCTTTTCCGGGATGGGGGTGGGGTGGATGTAAACTTTGAATTTGGTCGGTGGCAGCGTGAAGTAACAGCCTCTTATGATGGGACTTGAATCAATGGGGAACCGCGGCGACAGTCTCGCTTTCCCGGGGAAGATGCCGTGATTGAATACTAACCGCGCGGTGACCTTGGGCTGTCTTCGCCGTATCGACAAAACAATATGTGCACACCTATCATCAGCCGAGGCATAAATCACTATCGCCGCGGCCGGCTCTAAATCAAGTGCTTGTCAGTGGGTGAGAACCGACGGTGGCCGCCGCCGCCGCCGCGCAACGACGGGGGCAGGAAGGGAAGACCCGGCTCACTACGTAATTACGGATGTCACGAAAACCACCAGGTTGGGGAAATGTAAACAGAAGCTCAACAAAAGTATTCATTAGACTGCCTTTGGGGGTCCAGGGAGGAGGGGGGGGGGGCAGCGGCGCCTCGGGGAGAACGGCGGGAACAATGGCGCCACGGTTATTTGACATGCAGCGCGGGCGACGTGGTCACGTGTGCGGACAGTGAATTATTCCGTACATGGCAGTTGATTAAAAAAGTGTCAAGCATGAATCACAATGTTATGATCCCGCCTAATATATTTCCCGTGACACGGCGACCCCCCCCTCCCCCCCCCCCTGAAAATAAAGCTCTCATTCGACAGCGTTAGATACTCTTACGGCAATTAGCGGTAATGAATAATGTGTGTGTAACCTCCCATAAAAGTGTTGGTCTTCAAAGCCCGAGTGCGCTAATTTGACTCGATGCCGGCGCGCGTTTCGCGGCGAGGCGGCCGGCCGCCGCGTTGTTCCGGGCGAGTGAAGTGCCGCGCTCGGTAACGGCTGGTGCGGTAGCCGCTGCTCATTATTGTATGGTGAGTGGGTAAAGTCGCCGCTCCCACTGTGATCGCGCTGTCAAAGCAGCGTTAAAAACGCCGGGGCCTGATTTCGGCTCATTTACTCCCGCGGTGGAGAGAGACCAAACATATGCATTAGACAAATGGAGCTGATGCTTTTTCCCACCCCCCCCCCCAAAAAAAAACAAGTCCAATGACACAAACATCAATCTGCGTCACAGCTTGGACGCGGCCCTGTTTTTAAGTCTTCAGGGAGGAGGAGGAGGAGGAGGAGGAGGGACAGACGAACACAATGCACTCTTCTCGTCTTCCTATACAATTGTTCTGTCGCTCCACTAACCGAGAGGACGCCGATTAAAACGGCTCAATTAGCCGCCGCCGGTGCGACGACTGCGCCGCTCCCGCGTGCCGAGGGATCGTTAGGATTGCTAAAAGTGCGACTCGCTTTTAATAAACTCCTCAGGTTGGCTCCACTCGTCAGGTTTCTCTTCCCAAATACTATTTTCAATTAGGAATATTCAATTGAATTGTATTAAGAATTAAAAAAAAAAAAAAACCCAAGTGTCTTCAGAGACCCAAGCACATACGAGGCAATTATACTTGAGCGGTGCTTAATCATTTGTTTTAAATAGGCTTTACAGTACCACTGAGTGTGGAAGTGCCACACTGGTTCCCCCCATTGTACATCTTTTTGCCACCAAACGAAGCTTAATTTAAAATACAGCTTCCGTGTTGTGTCAAGCAACAGCCGAAGCCGTTTACACTAATTTCTTTTATTCCCGGACTCGTCATTTGCGCCTCAAATTGGTCGTGTGTTTACAGTCTGCTCGCTTGTTTGTTGTGGAAGAAAGCGGCGTTTTCTAATGCAGAATAACGTGGACATGACAGATGTCCTGTTGACCTTTCAACCCTGTGACTTTTTCAGTAGATTTTGCAGCCCTCTCGATGCACATCGAAAGTGAAACCCACACGATTAACTCCGAACTTCACAATCGCGCTGCTCAGTTTTTTGCCTCGTACCAAAAACAAGAAATTTCGATCGAAACCACAAAGACATATTTAGGGTTGCGTTCCAATTCCTTCCTTAATCCTCAACCTTAACCCTCGTTCCTCAAAACGCACGCTCCCGCGAGGTGCAATTGCTGTTCCAATTCTTAGGAAGTGAAGTTGAGGAGCGAGTTTAAGGAACGAAACGGCCGAGGAGTGTTCGGCACCTACCTTAAAAGTAAGGGTTACCCAGAATGCATTGCGTTATTAACGGTTAAAACTAAACGATGAGCTACAAACGTATTTTCTTTGTTAATAGAGATATAAGTATTACTAAAAACATCGTATTCTCTTAGTTTAGGCCCATGTCATGATTAGTTACCTCATTATTGCTTAAATTTTATTTTTATTTTACGATCTTTTGTCAACAGCGGCCTGCACTGCTACTGTTGCTATTGTTGCTATGGCTACGGCTTCTTCTCTTCTGACTCGATAGCCTCAATGCCGCTTTGGCGTAATGCTGCCCCCTACAGACTGAGGAAGTATTTGCATTTAAGGAGTGTCCCATTTCTCGCCATTAACACTTGGTTTTGAGGGTAAAGATTGAGGGTTAAGGTTGAGGATTACGGTTGAAGGTCAGGGTTGAGGTCTAAGGAAGAGAATTGGAATGGGGCCTTACTCCTGAACACTAAATCACAATAAAAGTGGATATCGTGTTGACTTTTAGACACTAAACAGGCTTCTAAAGTGGAAACTCACACAGTGAACTCTAAAGATCCCACTCAGCCTCGCTGCAGGTGTGTATTTTCAGTATAAAAGCTGCTGTAATCACCTTCGTATCCTTTTGGCATGAAAAACACTCGATAACCGACCTTATTTAGTGGCTTTTACTTTGAAAATGACAGCAAATGCGCTCATGTGGTGTTGATTTACGAGCCGCCAGCACGGCGGCCGACCCGCTCAGCGATAACAACATGGCGTCGGTGACCTCTGTTGTGTGTGTTTGTGTGTGTCGGAGGCAGGAGCCGCGCCGCGTTGCTACGGCGACGCAACCTTAATGGAAACGCAACTGAGCCGAGTCGTGCTGAGTGAAGCTGAGATGGAAAAGGGCCAGAAGCGACATCGAACATTAGTTGAGTCCAGACCTTTGTTAGATTTTCACGATTATTCCAGAGATTATTTTGTAAATATATAGATTTGTCAGACTCTGCGCGGCGTTTCCTGCTTAATTCGACAACCAGTTCAAGTGGCCGTTATTTATATCGACTGTAAAAGAAGCGCTTGAGCGCCGCGATGCCTCTGAGTGTCGGTATAAAGCCCGGCAGCTGTAAACCGGAGGGAGATGCCGTGCTACATGCTCCACACATGCCTCAGCGGCTAAAACACACGCCGCCGCCGCCGCCGCCGCCGCTGCTGCTCCTCCTCCATATGTATGTCCTTTGGAGCCCACCTCGACACTTCCCGCCCCACCCCCCCGCGCTCGGACGCGATGAGACTCCGCCGGAGGAGTCGTCCTGACATTTCCGAGTGGTTCTTTTGAAGGCCCGCCCGGCCGCACGCCGCCGTTCTAAATGTCCTGTCAGCCCTCATTGGATTCATGCGCCGAGGGACTCCTTGGGTGAAATGAAATTATGTCTCCGCTCTAAAGTCATCATGGTGCCGCGGTGTCCCACGGACGGTTCGTTCCCCTGATGGGAGATGTGTTGGAAGTGTTGTCGGGGAGGGAGGGGGCGGAAAAACACAGCAGAGGTAATCCGGCGTGCGTGTGCGTGCGTGCGTGCAGGCGTGTGTGTGTGAGCATGTTCGTGTGAAGCTGTTTGTGTGGGAGGCTCATGTAAATCACCAGTCAGACAGTCACGCTTTACATCACAGGAGGGCAAACCGGACTTCGCCGATTCATTTTTTTTCCTTCCGCCGCCGTCCGAAACCAGCCGCGAGTGTCGCGGTCGCACCAGGACTGATTAGTCATGTGCGAGATCGCCGCCAACGAGCCGTTTGGAACGGGAAGCGGCTCGCGGGGGGACGGCTGGTCACCTGCCAACGTGGATGTTTCCGGAGACAAAGTGGTAATCCTCAAGACGTTGTTTTTTTTTTTTTTTTTTTATTCCTCCCTTTTTCCTCGTGTGTTTTCCGCTTTCCTTATTTTGCCAACACGCTTCAGTGCCAAGCACACATTTCTGTGGTGATTCCAGAGCTCGGCGATATTTAGTCTTTGATTTTAGGCTACTGTATAAACTGCTGCCGCTGCCGCCGCCGCCGCCGCTGCTGCTGCTGGCAACGTACGGTGAATCTTTTCCAGATGATTTTTGCCAACAGAAAAGCTTTTATGAAGCGTCCAAGAAGGGAAAAAAAGGGAAAAAAATCCAACAACTTCAACAGTTATTATCTGCAGTTGAATTATTTTCAAATAACTTATTAGCAAACGGTCAAGGTTGAGTGTAATTTCTTTTTGTCGGGGTGTCAAAACGAATCGTTCTGCTGCAATCATGTTATCAGTTGATGGTTGTTCACGTTTTTTCAATGGCGGCGATGCAGACGGTGAAAGAGAAACTCACACCGTTAACTACAAGCGTCACTTTCACCCTCCACAAATGATCAGCTTCCACTGCGTCCAGCATGTCCTGTTTGTTTGGGGTTTTTTTCAAAATAAAAGGTCACGGTTGTTTAATCTTCAGGTGTTTTTTAGTTTGAAAGAAGCTGCTCTGGTTACACATCCAAGAAAGACTTGCCACATTTTTTAATTCAGCACATTTTTTTTTTAAATAAATTAAAAATTTAAATGATATCGGATTCATTTTTTTTTAAAAATCGATTTTTTCATTTCTTGACAGTTTTGTTTCAATTTTAAATGAAGGCAGCCGAAACTGGGGACGGGTTGCCATGTTTGTACCATATTTGAGTACTGACATGTCAGCGTGTGTCTTTACATTGATGCAACGCAGCCCAATTGACAAGAAACAAAGCAAAATTTAAACAAAAATGCAATCTTGGCACGATGAAGTTCGCAGCCCAGAATGGGGACGGTGGTCTTCAAAGCCAAAAAACGATCCGACTTCGGCAGGTGAAACACTTTGTGTTTGGCTTGTGGTGAGACGAACCCCTAACTTCCTGTCGCCCCTCCTTCCGTGGCTTGCTGAGCAAATTGCCTCCAAGTCTAAAGTCGGACTTTGCGCCGAGCTCTTCGCTGAACTCAGTCAATGTGATGAACTCGGCACGCCGCCGGTCGGAGCGTCTCAAGATGGCACCGCGCTGATTTTACGAGGGCGGGATGGCTCCACAAAAAAAAAAGAACATGGTGGCTCTGAATTACACTCACGCGGCGCGTGCCAGAACGGCACCTGCTCGCGGACCCCCCGGCCGAGGGGGCAGGTGGCGATCCTCGGAGACGAGACCCCGATGACGGCGAGCGCGGAAACAAGTCGACCCGACGCCGATCCACATCTGTAGCCTGTTGTGTCTCCCCCCCCCACCCCCCTCCCCCTGCCTGATTTAAAGCAGCCTGATTATCCCGGCGCTCACCTTGAACAGCGTCTAATAGGCGGATTACATATTCCGGGGCTCCGATTCGCATTGTTTCCCGAGTGCTCCCTCACCCCTGCAGCTGGAGCTCAGCCGCAGACAAATCCACCCACTCGTTGTTTAGTCTTTTGTCCTCGGCGAGGATGTTTTTCAAATGTCACCGCGATGACAAGCGATGTTGCGAGAGCAGAGGAGACCGAGAGCTGGCGGCGGCTTTTGTGTGTCGCCGGCTTCTCAATGAACAGACGGGCGGGCGCGCAGACGCGCCGCCATCGCACCGACGCGCCGCCATTCACTGGCTCGCCATCGCGCTCGGTCTCGCACGCTCTCGATTGTCTCCCCTCTCTCTCTCTCTCTCTCTCTCTCGCTCTCTCTCGCTCTCTCAACATGCCACATTGCTATCACACGGGCTGGCCGGATTAGCATAGTAATGCGCCTTGTTGCATCACACTGGCGGTAATCAATTACAGCCGGTCATCCGGCGTCTATAGCCGCAGACACTTACACCAGTCGGCTGTTTGTTAATCATGTCCAACAGCATTTCATCTTTAGACCTCTTCAGTCTGGTCTTCGGAAAAAAAGAAGGAAACAAAGAAAGAGGGCAGATGTGAGAACACTCAGCGCCAGAATCACTTTCGAGCGGCGAGTGCAATGAATGGCCAAAGAGTCTCCGTGACGCTGCGGCATTCAGATTCCGGCGGCGCGCCCGATTCCCTCGCGCTCAGCGGCTCCGTATCGCGACGTTGTTGTCGTCGTCAGAGCTGCAGATGTGACCTAAATGTATATGTAGCCAATCGGACGGCAGAGAGCGAAGACGCGCGGCTGCGAATCAGCTCGGTGCTTCCGAGACGCTCGTTCGCGACGATCTGACGCCACGATGATCGTGACCGTCTGCGTTACGCGAGTCTCAAGCATGATTTTGCCGAGTTGTTCACAGGACGTGCTGCAGGTGGCGAGTGACGCTCCAACGAAACGGCGTCGTCATTCGAACGAACGGATCCGAGGTGGAAAAACGTTTGGTAATTTATGTCAATACTGCAAAACTCGGCACGGTTCGACGCCGTCACACGTTTCCTTGAACTCTCGCACCTTTAATGTAAAGAAAAGAAGGTGATAAATGGAGGGAAAGTGGCTGAATTTTCAGTTCGAACCCCCCACAGGGCGCCATATGCTCCGAGTAATTAACAGTGCATCCTGTTCCGTCAGTTCTAGCAAATATTCGCGTTACTTCCTTGTGTTTTTTGAGTCTCTAATACTGTTGTTTTGGTCCATTTGTTGTCACTGCTCCTCGTCTGGTCTTGTTCCAGCGTTGGAGGTGTTTCGAGTGCGTTTTTCCTCGATTCGAAGGGGAATAAGAAGTCAGCGCGCAGTTTAGATTAAAGTCCACGAAGAGTTCCCTGTTTTTAAATCCTTTCCCCCCCCCAACATGGAGGAGTTGTTCACCTCCTCCTCGCAGAGGGAACGTAACCCTCCCAGAAAACACTCACAAACACATGAATCCAAGTCTCTTTCTATCTGCCTCATCAGATTGCTTCCACTTACACTTCCCTCCCCTGATAGCGGTGTGTGTGTGTGTGTATTTGCCCGCCTGCCTGTGTGTGACTCGGCGTCTGCCGCCTCCGCCGCACCAGTTTTGACCTCAATTCATACCCAGCCGCGTATTACCGAGTCCGTCGCGGCTCGAGCACAGATTGTTCCAGATTGAGGAATCTGAACTGGCGGCGGCTCGTCGATGCGCCGGCGCATTGTCATTCCAGCGGTGAAACCCGGTAACCTTTAAATGGAATCCCTGTCTGATCATGACGGCACGTGCCAATCGGGGCCATCCAGGAGCCAGACGATCCCAATCTGACATTTGTTCTGGTGGCGCAGAATTGATCAGGGGAAGTTTTACCTCCGAGACGTCCGTCCGTCCTTCCGTCCGTCCACCCGTCTCCCCGGCAGGAGATACGAAATACCCGAAAATATCAGCGGCGGAGCTGGAACGAAAGTTTGTCACGCTTTCGACTCGATCGTTGGTGAAACAAACACGTCTGTTACAGACGTTGTGTTAAACCAGCAAGCGACATGTTGCTTTGTTCTGACAGTTTCACTCAAGTACTTAATTTCCTGTATGGCATCTTCTCTACAGTTACAGTTACTGAGAGTTCACTACAGGCTGCAGAGCTGCTGTCTCTCTCTTTGTCCCACCCACTGACCGTTTGCTTGAACGCTACTATTTCGCCTGACTCCTGTTTACCGAGAGAAGGCTCTCAAGTCCAACTAACTAAAAGATATCAGACTTTGTTTACGGTACATTTGACGACCTTTTCTGCATGTTGGATTTTTCTCTGCATCATCCACCTTTTTAGAGCATCTTCCTTCCAATAACTGCAGCTTAAACTAATGGGTGAATCAGAGTTTAGACATAAAAGAAACATTTTCTTGCACTGAGGAAAAAATGGATGCAGTCTCTGGTGAAATGTTAACAATAAAACTGATTTTTTTCGAGAACAATCTGAAGATACTGATGAAAAGATAAGATAAGATAAGAAAAGAAAAGATACTGATGAAAAGATCGATAAGTGATGTCGAACACAATAAATAACTTATGTAAATGGGGTCCATTTATCGCTATGCTACTATTTCGCCTGACTCCTGTTTACTGATAGAAGGCTCTCAAGTCCAACTAACTAAAAGATGTCAGACTTTGTTTATGGTACATTTGACGACCTTTTCTGCATGTTGGATTTTTCTCTGCATCATTTGTTCAGTGACATCCACCTTTTTAGAGCATCTTCCTTCCAGTAACTGCAGCTTAAACTAATGGGTGAATCACAGTTTAGACATAAAATAAACATTTTCTTGCACTGAGAAAAAAACGGACGCAGTCTCTTGTGAAATGTTAACAATAAAACTGATTTTTTTCGAGAACAATCTGAAGATACTGATGAGAAGAGTCGATAAGTGATGTCGAACACAATAAATAACTTATGCAAATGGGGTCCATTTATCACTATTCATCTTGTTACCCGGGAGTCGTAAATAATGAAAAATGTGAATAAAAAGAGGAACAGCGAGATATAAATGATATAATTTTAGACATGAGCATCACTCAGCAAATATTCATTATTGCGGATTAAATCGTGTCGCGCTTGAGGATTTCGGTGTCGAGGGAGAGGCGTTCAGGTGCACAAACATCCCTGCTAAACGAGGCTTCAGCACCGAGTCCTGTAATGAACGGAGCTCTAATCAGCAGCAGTGTTACCGTATCGATTTTCAGCCTTTAACCGCTAAGAGATTTTCTTTTTTTAAAACGTACACATAATTAATTATTTCTCCACTCAATTAGCCATTCTCGGGCTCTTTAGCAACAGAATCGCTGCTGCGCGGGATTAAAAAGCTTTTATGAAAACTTACATGGAGACTTCACAGATGCCTCACAAATAATTGATGAGCAAACACTGCTTCATCAGTTTATTGGTGTATTTAGATTAGCGGTTGCCGCGGCAACCCCGCCGCCTCCCGGGGATCTATGGGAGACATTAAAGCACGGCTTGTGAGGAGCGTTGTGTAAGACTTTCGGCAGAAGGCGAGAAAAAAAAATGCAAGCGAGAGAAACCGAACATGAGGAGTTTCTCACACTGTGAAAACCTCGACGAATCTCAATTATACGAGCTTGTTTTTTTTACGTGGCACGGATATAAATGTATAAAATTGTGAGTTTACTCATCATTTTATGTACTTTATTCCAATTTATCAGTAAGTTTCACCCCTTAAAGGTTGAAGGTGAGCAGATGGATATCGTCCAGTGCGACAGGCTATTTGTCGTGGCTCCTTTTGTTGTTGGCAGATAAACTGAGCAGGTTCGAAATCAACGAGGCGAGTAAACAGAGGTTTGTTGAAATAGTAACGATTAGGACGATGGTTTTGAGGTGAGTTCAGCCAAGTGAGCAGAAAAGGAAGAGACAGCAGCACTGCAACCAGTTCCTACCGACTCAACTTCAGCCAGACCCCAAAAAACTCCAACGATTTCATTTTGGGTACTTAGAAAGTACCTGTTGACAGGTCCATTGAAAACTCTTCGAGTGTAGTGTTTTTTAAGTGCTTGTCGGATCGCCTCATTAGTTCATATTACTCAGAAGTACAGCGCTGTTTCTACTACACAACCTTCTTCACCCTAATTACTCCAAGTTGGGCGACGAAATCCAGTACCAAGTGGTAACTTCTGCTCGAGTTACTCGACTTGTTTGCGTTCCTGCGACGAAACACAAAGGCCTGAAGTCGACAGTCGTGTGTTGGAAGGAGCTTTTCAACGCGTGGTCAACCTGTCCCACCTCGCTCCGGGCGACCCCCGTAAGCCTGTAGGTGTTGGGGTTTTAATCTCTAAGTAGTGGCAAGAGTGGCAACAAGGCTTAATTCATTTACTTAAGAGCTTTTCACGTGGGGTTTAAAAGTTAATAGGACGATCACTCCGCGGTGCATTTGATTAAACCCTCTTAATTACCCCAGGTATAATGGGCTATTAGCAAAGGCCCAGTTGTTAAAGGGCAAGTGGGAGATTATTGTTTTTATGAGGTACTTTTTGTTCACCTTTTCCAAAGTCATGATTGCGCTGGATGTTAGATTATAACCCCGTCCTTCCTGCTGTGTAATACACACGAGAGTTGTAATTTGGTGATTATTTTGAGTGCGGCGCCGCGAGTTTAATTTGGCCTCGCGTATTGTTGTTGGGATTAAATTTTGGGGGGAAAAACACGACCACGAAGGCTCCTCCGGGGACGTCGTCTTGGTTTCCGTAACGCCGCGCCCTCTTTTTTCGTTCCCAGGCACTTTCTCTTTAAAACGGGCACGGGGACGACACCTTTCTTCGGCGCGGCGGCCCCCGGCTACACCATGGCCACGGGGACCGTCTACTCCACGCCGGCGCGGCCCCTGCCCAGAAACAGCCTGTCCAGGGGGGCCTTCAAGTTCAAGAAGTCGCCCAAGCACTGCTCGTGGAAGTGCACCGCCCTGATCGCCGTGGGCATCGCCGTGGTGCTGTCCGTCATCCTCTGCTACTGCATAGGTAAGGCTCGGATCGGGGGCGGCGGAACGCTTTGCAGGGTGACAGAAAGGCAAGTCTGGCTGCACGATATACGCAAGCTCAGTGTGTGTGTGTGTGTGTGTGTGTGTGTGTGTGTGTGTGTGTGTGTGTGTTTTCTTCTACTCAAACAGCAAACAGCTTCAAAAAAATACACCGTTAAATTTGCTTTGAAAGGAAAATGTCAAACCGGTAAAGCGTGTCTTTTTAATCTTTCCATCATGACCCCCAATAGAAAAGCTTAAAACATCACATAGACTTGCTTTCAAGGAGCTGAAGTTTGATTTGAGGTTTGACCTATTTCCCCCCCCCGATCCCCCCCCCCCCCAAAAAAAGAAGAAATCTTTAAAGGTGCTTCTCTTCATGTCGCTCTTTCAGTTTCAATCACGGACACACGCCGCTGCCCTCCTCCTCCTTTATCTCTTGTCTTACTTTTACCACACGTTTCCCTCCCCGACTCTTTCCTGCGAACGCTTGAAGACACATCATTCCCATCTGATCGGGGCCACTCTCCGGTCTCGCCTTTTCACCCGCCGCTGTCTTTCAAACTCCCTCGGTGGCAGAAATTGAAAAAGTTGTCTTTATCTCCCGTCGCCTCGGCCCGCCTCGCAAGGTTCACTTCTCGAGTCATGTTCGGGAGCTGTTCAGCAGGTGGAAATCTAGTCTGTAAACTCTGCGCGTTGCCACCAGAACCCCCTCGTTCAACACCTAAAACATATGATAATGTTTATCTTGGAAGCCTGTGTGGCCTCAAATATGTTGAGTAATCCCAAAATAACCTTTCTCCACAAAATCTGCTTGTAAGAAAAGCCTTTGGACATCCTGTTTGATCTCTGACTCTCCCCGACATTAAAGTGAGGCCAAACAGAGGCGGAAAACACCGACTCTGACCGACATAAAAGGCCAGGAGCCTTCGAGATAAAAGCACTGGGAAGCTTTCTCTTTCCGCCACTCTTCGTCCGACATCGGTGAACCGAAGAAGTTGTCGGCACAACCTCGAGTGATCCCGACTTTGGACTGCGGGAGGAAATGGGAGTTCCCCAGGGCAGGCGCTCGGGCCCACACCGGAGGGGGGGGGCTCCTCCAACGATTCCAGCATCACCCAGCTCCAAATATACTCTTCTCTTTTCATTCTTACCCAAATAAATTACCCCGGATGAGTACATACAGCACTACCTGTCACTTGAGTACATCGAAACCAGTGATTTTTGTGCCAGAGGCGATTTTTTTTTTCCCTTTGAGTTTTTCAGTCAAGAAAACAAGGCTATTATCTGCAACAGCATTAGACAATCTTTAGACATGTCGCTCGGTCAAACGGAACAAATGATAGGCGCGCCGCCTGGAGAGAACGGAGAGACGGCGTGCTTATTAATCTGTGTGAAGTTTGATCTCTGCCAGGAGTCTTTCTATTTCCCTGCCTCCCCTCCAGTTCTGCAGCTATTGCAGATGTCCCGATATGATTCAGCCGAGGCTCTCCGACTAAGCTCCCAGTCAGATATGCGGGGCGCTGGCAGGGTCTCCAACAAGACATCCCTGTCTGCTCTGTGACGGCGGGCCGTGAATCATCGCCACGCTTCTGATCCCTCCTTCACACGACGCCAGCCCGCTCGGGTCCTTGGAGTGTTTCTGGTGAACGCACAAGCAAAAAGGGAGGCTCAAAGGACGGGCGAGAAGCACTCGGGGAGTGCAAACCTCCGCCAAGTAGCCACAAAGAAATCTTGTTTTTTTTGGATCGCTGGAACTCTGGATCACCTCCAAAATCCAAGCTGATTTTCTTTGTAGGAACTCTCACCAATCTTGCGAATTTCATCTAAATTCATCGAGAACTTTTTGAGCTTTTTGGGGAAAAAACAACAAAAAGCCCGCCTGTGGTCACATCGACCATGAAGGCATCAAATATTTCTAATCTCAAACTGAAAAAAGTGACATTTTACTCTAATAATAATCTGTGGAGCGAGTTTGGCATCCTCAACTTACGCAATCTATCTTACAGAGTTAATTTGACTTTATTCGGAGGAAGTGGATAAGGTTGTATTTGTGACAAACTTCGATATTTGTTGCAGGATTTTGTATCGTAAAAGATTCACGACTGCATCAATATCTCGTCTGGAGGCGACTGTTTTCGCCCAGGAGCCAGATTTTGACCCCTTTCTTGGCCCTTGAGCCTTATTTTCGACACGCTGAGTTTTACCGACCCTTTAAAGGAGACTTTGATCCAAGCAGAGTCTGCGTTGTGGCTGAATACAGCTTCTGTGTCAAAACCAGGGAAGTATTTCTCTTTTTTTATGTCAAAAAACCAACTAATACTCATCCTCTCCCTCTCCGTCCTCTGGGCGTTGGAAGGTCTCTGAATGTATTGTATTTTTTTTTTGTCTTCCTGTTGTTGTTGTTTTGTTTTTTTTCCCCTGCCTCCTCTCCTCGCTACATGTGCCAGCGCTGACTCCTTACTAACCTTTAAAATCTTGACCACAGCAATAAACCCGTTACAGATTCATCTCTCGGCGCGCCCTCCCCTGTCATCCGAGCCCTTAATCTTTACACCGCGCCTTTCTCCCCCCCAGCGGACATATAAGTATTCATCCCGCTCGGAGGCCGGGGGGAAATGTGACACAGTTGTATAAGGAGAAATATGGCGACGTTGGGTAGATCCTATAACCAGTGTTTTATTGCTGAATGGAGAGGGAAGTGCTCTCTTGGAGGAGAGGTCATAAACGTGCTCCGTCGGTATCAATATTCATAATCCCTTTATTGACTTAACTGCTGGGTTACTTGTCGTGCTCCATGATTTGGTATCATAAAATTAGTGCGAGCGTGCATAGATATATATATACATATACTGTATATATGTTTACCCGCTCGCCGGCGTGTGCAGGAATCAGTTGCTATTTTTGTTTGTCCCTCATGAGCTTCTGCTCGCAGCAGATCCGCTCGGTTTGCACGGGGAGAATGTGCCGAAACAGTCATTTGTTCAGCTGTTGTCGCTAACACTTTGAGCAGATTGGACTCATTTACAACATTTTCATCCCAACAATCACCAACTTGTTTAATTGTAGACCCGTCAGATGTTTGGGAATTGTACGATTGGCTCCTCGCCAGTCGGCGCGTGCCGGTTGCTGTCTTTGCTTCGTGTGTGTGTGTGTGTGTGAGCGTGTATCTATATATGTGAGAGAGTGTGTGTGGGAGACTGAGTTAAACAGATGCAGCCCTCTGCCACTCGCCTCAGGTGTCTGAGAGTGTTTCCACCACTTCCACTCTCTTTCATCCACCGCCAAATTCACCTGCCAGGTGCAATGACTCAAATAGCGACAGTGTGCTCTCATACTTTAATACACTCCCACTGTCAGCTCACACAGTCCCATTAGCACAAAGACGAGCTCAAAGACAAATAAGGGCGCCTTTCGCATCTGTTAAGTGTTGAAATGTCCTGCGTTTCAAGTTGGAAGCCCGTCGCTCCTTTGTGGTTTTTCCCCTCCTGTTGCTCGGGTTTTAGATACTTTACGTTACAGATTAAAACACTTCGTACGTAGTAATCCGACGATTTCGCCACAATCCCGACAAACGGGGGACGTGGCCGAAGCGGCGCCGGCCGCCGCTCCTGCAATTCAAATGAGACGAACCTGCTGAGGTGAGGCGTTCCTGTTCCAGCTCGGCGATCCGGCCTGATTGGAAGGATTTCAGCGATTGTTCGGATACGGCGGAGGCCAATCAGGAGCCGGGCCAGCTCCGGGTGCTCTGATTGGACGCAGGAACGGCGCGTGGGTTTTTTTTTTGGAAAGGCACTTTAAGTTGAACGGCCTACGCGGCCACCAAATGCGCCATAGCGTCGCCTTTTTTGAATGCCAAACTAAATATAGAGGCTTGATCGGGATCGGGCTGTCGGCTGCTTTCTGAGGACAAAACCTCGTTCCTTGAGAGACAGCTTTCAGTTTGGAGTTATTTGTGAGCATTTTATTTTGGTTCCCAGCGAAGGTCGGCCGAATAAAGCGAGGATGCTGACATTGTGGGCTCCTGCTCTGGTTTTTTTTTTTTTTTTTTTTTTTTTTTTAACCAAGGCCACCGCAGACACGGGAGGAGGATGAATGGCGCTGCAGCCTCCACTCGACACCGTAGCGGCCGATTCTCCCACTAATCGAAGACGAGAAACCTCCCGAGAGTAACGCGGGGAGACGGGAAGCTTCACAGGACCACAGAGAATAATATTCGTCTTAAGCACAAGAAAAAGAAAAAAAAAAAAAGTCCCCTCCAGCGTTGGTCAATGTTTCGGTGGAGCTGCCGTGAATCCGTGAGACGCAGCCCCATCCCCGGAAAAACAGGGACTCCCTCCTGAGCGGCGCTCCGAGCCGCTGCAGCTGAAAAATCCTCCGGGGAAGTTGTGGGGGTTTTTTTCTGAGGAGATGCGCCGGCAGGTTCCAGCATTAAACAATGTTTGTCTCAATCATTTGGAGCCCGCTACGCTCCAAGTTCTTGCTGGCACTCTGTGACTCCAGATGGGCCACCTTCCCTTCTGGTAAATGGGTCAGTTATTCTGGGTAACGATCGCTCTCGCCCGCATATATTACTAATAAACACATCTCGTGCCATTTCGGGTGTTTCATCCAATACCTTAAAGCTCCCAAGAAGTCTGTGTTTCTTCATCTCTCTCACACCTACCAAGAGGAGAAAGCAAACTCTCTCATCTGCGGCCCATTTTGTCAACAACTGCCTCCAATCATGAGCGCGGGCAGCGAGTTTCGCTGTGGGAGCCGCCGGGAGGATTTTCTCGGGGCCGTGTTACTCGCCGCGATTAGGAGGTGTTTGTGCTCCCGCTCACTGAATGCCATGTTCAATGTCAGAGCTCACGCAAACATGTTGCGAACTTACAAATTCACCCTCCCATTAATCTTCGATGTAAGCCTCGCACGAGGCAAATTTTTGACACGGCCGATTAGAGGCTAGCCTCTCTCTCTTTTTTTTTTTTTTTTTTTTTCCCGCCTCCTTCCTCCAGCCGCTTTCTCGGCAAGAGAATTTCCTCATGGCCCATAAATATTAATTGAACTGGCCTAGGCCGCAGGAATAACTTATGTAAATTCATAAATTGAGGGCTATTCACCTCAAAGCAATTTGTTGATGAGGTAAGTGGGGATTCAGGCCCGGGCGCGCCGAGAGCGCTGAAGAGGGGGTCAGCTCTCGGCGGTTCAGAGGCGCTCACTGACGCACCGATCTGTCTCTCTAGTGGAAAAGTTGCCGGTACGAGTGGTCAGAAAGGCAGCAAGGGGAAGGCTCCAATCAGGAATCAGCAGAGAATGGGATCAAATTCTCCCGTGTGACAATGTAGAGTGCTAGAAGCACTCAGAGAGAGCAAACCTCCGCCACAACGGCTGTTAACCTCTCCTGCTTCAAGCGCTTTACCGGAGGACTCTCTCTTAAAGGGCCACGCACGCTTGAATCACCCCCGAAATGTTGTTTTTCATCGTTTCAGGTCACTCGACGACCAGATCGTCTTTGAAAAGAGGACACTATAACGTCCCGGCGGATGTAACGGCGCCCGGTTTTCTGTTGTTTTTGTAAAGAAAACTACACTCTGTTCATATTCTCATTTGTTTTACCTCTTTATGAATCTGTGACAAGCGTTTTTGGGTCACAAACGCGTGACGGTTGACTTGGCTGTGAGCCTTTATTAAAGGTTGAGGTGGGAGTGGGGCGGGGGCGCTGACAGCAGGAGCCAGGATGTGGGCGAGGACGACGGCGGAGTCGCGGTCGAGCGGGCAGAGGTCAGGGCCGGTGACAGGTGCGTCCGAGAGGGGGCGGGGGTCGTAACCGGGGCAGGAGGGGGGTGGGGGGTGGGGGCGTCGGAGCAGGACGGAGGTCGGGCAGCCCAAGGTCAGAGAGCGGCCTCGTAAGTCAGGCAAACGGTAAACGGGCGGAGCGGAGCGGCAGGCACGTGGAACGAACACGAAAGAGGAACGACCGACATAAACGAGAGACATAAACCTGCATGTGAGGTCAACTGGTGACTTCTCTGCAGAGCTTCAAGTCTGTCAGATCCCTGCTTGTTTTCAAGGCCTTCAAACTCCGACACACCTGGACGATAACGAGCTCTCGTTTAGCGCTGCTGAAGCCGGAATACATCGGAATCACGTAGGAATTCGGCCCTTCAGGACGAGTAGTGCCGATAAGTGTGAACGTATGCGTTCCGTTTTCCCCCGGAGTCGCCCTGACGATCCGTCCTGAACGCAGAATTTACCCAACACGAGTCGGGAAGAACGGCCTGACGGTTGGGGTGATGGATGGAGGGCGGTCAGCCTGTTAGTACTTCAGTTGTACAAGAGGTCAGACACTCGTAACTCTTAAATGGATTAGCCTGAAGCTAATTAGCCACACTCGTGAACCGGCGGAAATTGAATTATAATGTTGTGGCCAAATATTGGAGTCATGCAGGCCCGCACAGAGGCGGGAACGTTAGTCGAGCTGAGGGAAGATTCGGGGCTTTTATATTTTGAGTGTGTTGTTTGCATGTTTTCTCCGAGTATCGACGCGCATCAAAGGTGTTTATTTTGCTGTTTGGCTGTTTGTTGCCCCTCCGGTGAACCTTTCACTGCTGCAGTTGGCTCCACCTCCTCGTGGCTTAACTCCAACAAAGTGGGTAAACAGAAATAGGTGGAAAAATGAGCGATAGGCTGTCATAAAGCTACGATTCTTCAGGAAGAGAAAGAGCTCGGCTCCTTTCTCTCTCTCTCTCTCTCTCTCTCTCTCTCTCTCTCTCTCTCTCTCTCTCTCTCTCTCTCTCTCTCTCTCTCTCTCTCGTTCACTGAAGTCGCTCCCGTACTTCTCACTTCTCAGTCAACATGAACCGGCAAATATTCAAAGGCTGAGCCGAGCCGGTGAACCCGCCGAACATCACCTATTACAAAAAGCTTATTGCATCTGGAGCTGTAAGGCGCCGGGCTCCTTGTTTGCGCGGCCATTGTCTGCCATTCAGCGTCCCCCCCCCTTTTAAGAAAAGGCGCCACGTCCCCCCCCTTTATTTTTTTTCCCGCCGCGCAGCTCAGCGACAGCTTGAAAGGGTGAAATTTTCATAGAAAAGGACAAAAATGCAAATTCTCATAAATACGCGATTTGCTGAGTGAAAGATTACGCGTTCCTCTGCCTGAGCGATACCTTCAAACCTGCTTTAACTTCCTGCTGCCAATCACGGGCAGGAGTGGGCGGGACTTTTGTTCAGGCGGTGGGTGTTTCACTGGGAGTTAATGCTCCGTGTCCTCCGTTGATCCTCACAATTTGAGACCCGGCTTAGCGGGGCCATGTTGTGTTTTTTTTTTTTTTGTTATCGCAGGATTCTCAAAGTCCAACGTGAGCGAAAAAAACGCATTCACAGGAGGACTGCCGGTGTTGGTACCGCAGCGATGCGGTGATTCGGAGACTCCTCGCAATAATACAGTCGATCCTGCGCCGCGGCGAGAGCGATTCGGTTAAATATAACGTCTGACTCAGAGAGCGGCTCCGGCTGACGGATGCGGCGGAGAGACAAACAATCAAACGCGCTTCAGATTCTCCCGTCTCCACGTTCGGGAGCTGAAAAAGTCAGACTTGTCCGAAGTATCGACGAATCAGTCACAGACGGTTTCTCCTGCCCGCGTTGTTGGCTAGTTGGCTTCACTGGCAACGAGCATTGATTCCGACAAGCGGCGTGAAGTCGATGAAACGCGGCCGGGTCCCCAGAAATTACTTGTTAATTCCTTAACAAAGTATCTGATGATAACCTGGCCGTACGAGTTTTCCACCCCCCCCTCCCCCCTCCCCCCAACCTCACATCTGATATTCTCTCTGGCCCCGCATGCAGCTCTCAAGTTATTTGCTGCAGTCGATATCCATCTTCCCAGCGAGCGACGGGTGTTGGTGAAAAGTTCCTCCCGCGGATCAAATGGTCGGGAAATCAAGATGCTTCCTCAGCATGTTCCCTGGCTGGTGACTTTGAAGGAGATTGGCCCTCTCGCTGTGCACACAGAAGCACCTTCAGTTTCTCTCCCCAAACAACAAGAACACGCTTTGATTGCATCCAACGCTGCCACAATGAAGCAAGTTGTCTGAATGAAAGCCAGACACAGTTTAGTTATGTAAGGGGGGTGGGGGGGTGGGGGGGGCTCGAGGAGTGTTGCAGCGACTCACCCACTCACTCCCCCCCCCTCCCCCTACTGCTGTGAGTGTCTGTCTCAATACTCTACCTCACACTTTCTTAAAACTCTCCTGCTTCTTTCTTACGCACACACATGTACCTGCGTCCCCCCCGACCGCCGCGGCGCTTTCCGATAAACTTGGGCCGGTTTGGCACTTTACCTCTTTGTGTGTGCGCGTGTGTGTGTGTGCGTGTGTGTGTGTGTGTGTCTTTCTCCTTCCTGTTTTTCTAAAGTGGGAGCATTGTGTCAAAACAGAGACGGTGCCTGCTGCTGCCTTTGATACAGTAGCTGCTGGTGTGCAGACACTTTGGGACGTTAATGAACAGCGCTCCCCGAGGAGACATGCCACAGCAACAGGGTTCCCGGCTATTGATTGGGGGGGGGGGACTTTGTCTGGCCTGCATCAGCCGCCGTGTTCCTACAAACGCCACCCGGGGCAGAGTCGCCGCTGAAAAGAGAGCACACACCAAAATATTGGAAGTTAAACTGTTGTTGTTGTTTCTCCGCTTGGATCGGCTCCATCCATTGTGCACTCCCACTGGTCTTTTGTGCTTAAGTGGCTTGAGTGTTTTTCTGCGATTATTTGCGTATTTGTTTACCCATTTCTACAAGCCCACGCAGTTTTTTTTTCCCCTCTTTCTTTTTGTGTGTGTGTGCGTGTGTGTGTATTTCACAGCCATGCACCTTTTCGGCCTCAATTGGCAGCTCCAAGAGTTGGACAACCAGCCGGCTTTTGAAAACGGAGGCGTTGGGAAGACAGGGCCCACTCAGTCCAGCATAGTGACAGCTCTGGCTGCTGATGGTGAGAACACAAGTCACTTGATATTGTGTCCGTGCACAATATTGCCAATTTCTTGGTGTTGGATTCAGTGGAGAACTTTTTCAAAAATGATATATTATAATAAGAATATTACTAGCTAATATTGTCATATTATCAACATGTAATTATTTTTTTTAATCTACTATAATTTAAATATTTGTGTTTCATGTTTTTTGTTGAATATTTGAACTTTTTTCTAAATTTTAAGGCAGTAAAGTACTTGAATTTGGGGGGTTTTGTGACCACAAAAACCAAAAAATCTTAAAAGTTTTGAAAAAAATCACAGTTAATCTTTCTTTTTTAGCCATTTATGAATAAGTTCTCAGACAATAACTGACATTTTATATATCAACATTCTTTTCACTGTGACTGCTCCTGTTGTACTCACGGTGATGGTGCTTTTTAGTTGAAATATTCAGAATATTCAGGATCCTTTTCAAACATAAAAAACAGTCTGCAGTGTGGGAGTGAAGTTTAGAGTTAATTGTGTGGGTTTCACTTTCAATGCCTCCACCAGAGTAACTTCCAAATGTTTAAACAATAACAATAAAGATAAATAAACTTGAAATTTAACTTCTAATTTAACTTTCTGATTTTGCAGCTCTGAATAGAAACATATTTCTTTTTTTTTACGAATCAAAACATTTCTGGTAATATATAATTTACGGATATTATCCAACAATTGACGATCTCTGACTGCTTGATGGTTAAAGTAACTCTTCTGGTGGATCAAACTGCAACATATGTGATATTTGAGGAGGTTTTTCAGTGTGTTTGTTAAAATTTGTCGAATTTTTTCCCTGCAGTAACTTCATTGATTCCCATCAAGGTGTTTTTTTCTTCAGCTCTGATAAAACTGAGTTTAAAAGTGCCCTCAAAGGCCCTGGTGACTCCATAAATTATCTAATACTCTTGGAAAGTAAAAAAAAAACAAACACACACACATAATATACACACAACTCTTAATTCATTACCTGTAATTGATAGGGTCTGAGGTGAGAGGCTAATTAAAAAAGTAAGGGAGGGAAAGAAAAGGAGGCGATGCGATAATTATGAGACCAAAATGCAAATAGAGGAGTGAGGTAAATCAAGGAAAAGTTCATATGATGATTAGGAGTGACAAATTGCAACAGCAGAACATTTGCCCCGCGCGTCGGAGCTCGATGTCCGGCTCTCACAATTTATTGAGATCCTTCACCTGCTGAATGTTAATTAGCCCGAAAGCCAGACTCCTTTGTATTCGCCAATCATCGCCACGCACCGCTGCGTATTCATCAACAAGCGGGACGCGCCGTCTCCGCTCACCTTTACAGCAAACGCCACCAAATTAATCTGCGGGCGCACGGCGGCGCTCGGGATGCGCGGCCACGCGCGCATTAATTGAGTTGGAGCGGGCCGAGCGAAGGCTCGATTGTTTAAACTGGGCTGGATTTAAATCCTGGTAAGTACTGCTAATTAAGATAGCGGGAGGCAGGTTTGGGGCTGTTTAAAGGCGATCAATAGGCGGCTATTATTCTCCCCAGAGCTGAACTTGGCTCCCCGTCATCACTTTGACCCAAGCCGAGGGGATGGGCGGGAAGGCGGGCCGCCGCTACCTTCAGGACGATGCGTCGGCTCGCCGCGGTGAAGCAGTAGTCGATGGTCCGGGACAAGTTTCGCGTCGTTTGTTTCCTCCTCCGTATGGAGACGCTCCACGGATTTCTCTCCCCGGTCTTTGTTTTTCCTTAATGTGGCCACGAGCCGCGTTGAAACCTGCCATTTCTCCGTCTTGGCCGCGGCGAGGACACAGTTTAAGGGGGACGTAATTTCGCCAATTTGTTTTGATTTGCTGTTATTGGTGTGGAAAGGTAGCGCTCACTAGATCTGACAGAACCCATTTAGACCTTATCTGATATGAAGCCGTTCTCTCGGAGTCACCGGGACCTCAGCAGAGATGGGAGATGTGGCCTGTTGAGAGTCTTATAAAAAGGCAATTATGTCTGGACATTTTTTTAAGGTGGGGGGGAGGGTGGGGGGCAGTGCATCAGGGACCACAGGGAACCATTACTTTTAATCCTGTCCTGCTTGTTCGCCACACATTTGGACAGAGATATGACTATCTCGCTGTAATGTCTCTGCTTGAATAAAGGAATAAGATTACGCCAAACGAGCCACAGATAAGAACGCAGCGTTTACCGAAAAACACATAGATCAAAGGGCCGACGGCTCCAAAGACTCGCCCACGGCGGCTTCGCAACTCCTCAGCTCGACTGTGTTTCTCCGCTTTCCCCCTCCGGCAGGAAGGACCGGCGTGCCGCATCAGGAGAACAACTCGGTGGACACCGGGCAGGTGGACATCGGCAAGCGGGCGGGTCAGAGCGTGCCGCCGGGCGTCTTCTGGCGCTCCCAGCTCAGCATGGAGCAGCCGCGGTTCGTCAAGTTCAACATCTCGGTGCAGAAGAACGCCCTGATCGGGGTCTACGGCCGGAAGGGTCTCGCGCCGTCTCACACGCAGGTAATGGTGGGGGGGGGGGGGGGGGGGGGGGGGGGGTTG
>JASSRZ010000049.1:16807768-16828729 GCA_032164315.1 Malacoctenus gilli | reverse complement strand
GAGTCAAGCGGAGCCGAACCCCCCCCCCCCCCCCCCGAAACACTCGAGACTCCTCCATCCGTCAAGTGTGTGAATGTGCAGTTATCAGGCTTCCATCACTTGCTTCTTTGGTTTACAACACAAAACCCTCATATTCAGCTCGTAAATATGGTCGTTGTCGAGTCCTGGAGTGAAAAAACAACCCCCAAAAAAACTCCCGTCCTCGGCTCTTTAGCTGCTGAATACGCCATTAACTTCACTGCTTTTATTGTTCTGGCACCTGGCGCTGCAGCAGCCAGTGTGCAGCGGTTTGTAGAGCTGCTAAACGGGAAATCGCTTCACGATGCTTCCAGGAAGTTAAAAAAACCCAAAAAAAAACAGTGTGGAAAGAGCAGCGAGACTGAACCAAAACAGTAAAGTTTACAAGCTGTGAAACCTCTCAGCAAACGCTTAGTTTTAATTACGATAACAGTAATTATCTCCCGGGTCCTCGCTGCACGTGATCCTCCAGGATTTGAGCGCGGTCGTGTCGTGGAAATTGGAAAATTAAATAAAGCAGCTTCAGGAGTAAAAGATAAGTTGCGTCTTACGATTTTGATATAATTCAATTGCGTTCGGTTCAATCAGCGAAAGTTTATTTGTCCCTGAGAGCGTTTCAAAGCAGACCGAGTAGCAGAAAAACACATTATATATCATCATTGTATATTTCACCCGCACTTAACCGACAAACACAGAATTACGAAACGAATTAGCTTGAAAAATGTCATGTGACTCACCATAACGACATTATCATGTTAATTTTGATTAACGCCCCGAAAAATACTCATCTTTTCTTTTTTTTTATTGCCACACAACATTTCTCAGAGCATCTCTGAATCTCTTTCGCTTTAAATTAGGGATATATTTTTAATTCATCACTTATTAAAGAGGAAAAAAAATAGTTTATTTATCTTTTTCTTTTACTTAACCTCCCTTCTTTATTGCCACTTCTTTTTTCTTCATTATAAAGATTAAAAATAAACTGCTAAACATGATTATTTTTCAGCCTCTCTTTAGTTTATTTATCATTTCACCCAAACTCAGTTAATAAAAAATACTCACATCAAATACTAATATGCGAATAATTATCTTGCAGTTGCGATTAATCGCAAAGCTGATAATTAATTCGATTATTTTTTTTATCCAGTCCTACCGAGGGAAACTTTGGAAAAAAAACACCGAAGGAATGATCGTACTTCTATAATAGAGTCCAACTTCTTGTTATTTTGCACACTTGAGTAACATTTCCAACGCGTTTGCATTAGCTTCAGCTCGTCTCCTCGCCCGCTCGCGTGTGTGCGCGCGCACGGGCGCCACTTTCCCTAAACGCCGGCCGTTTTACCGAGTCAAGTGTTTCCGAAATGCCTGATGTGTCACTCGAATGACATTTATGGGCATCTGAATGTCCGATGTCGGGCGATGGTGATAGAAGCACTCAGACAATGTCTATTTTCCACCACACTTGACTGCCAAAGCTCTTAGCTTCACCTTCTCGACATTCTCCCGGAGTAAAGATGGGCTTCACTCAAGTGTGGACAGCCGGTGCGCTCTCTGATGGAGGGGGGGGGGTGCGACGCCGGTGACAATAGGTGAGCTGGATTGCACTTTCCAAGGTGGAGGCAGAGGGACACAAAAAAAAAAACCCAAAAAGAAAAGAGAGGCAGCTCAACTAAATCAAACAGCAAAAGGTACTAATTAACCAGACACTACTTTTATGTCTCCAGCAATTGTTGTACAGACACTCAAGCCTGTCAATGCCGGACGCCGCGTCCATTGTGGCCACCTCTAAATTGCATTCTGTTCAGGAACCGTGGGGAAGGGGGTGGGGGGGGCACAAATCAATGCATTTACTTAACTGAGCATGAAAGACCCCAATGAGAGATATTGACTGTGCGTCGTATTCACAGCTCGCGAGACAAGACAGCGTTTAAGTGCAACAGCCTCTCCACCTTTCTCAAATATAGACTTCCTCCATCTGCTATCGAGTGTCTGTCTCTGCTGATACAAACAAGTTGGAAGAAACTAACTTTTTTTAAACTCCTCTTTTCCCTTTTTTTTTACCGCAACGCTTCCACTGAAGGCTGAAGAATTTACAGGCTGCGAGCGTTTACGCCCCCCCCCCACCTCTCTGTCCAAGGGGCATCCAGCAGTCCCTCCACGCTCGCTCTCCTGACTGCTATTCACCTCCATTGTTGGATTGAGATGAGTTGGGGGGGCTTTCACACCAGCTAATCGAGATGTATGCACTTGGCCGGTGGGGGTTTAGGGACTTGCGGGATGAACTGTTTTATCACTTCCCCCCCTCAAGTCAACAACACAAAGAAGTCAACTTCCGCCAGGTTAATATCCCCGGCCTGCCCCCCCCCTCCTCCCGTCCTCACCCGCTCCACACTGAAGGGGCTTTAAATCACACTGCTGACTTCACCTTCGCGCTCCTCTTCGCTGTCATTTGCAAGTCAACAGAAAGGTTCACATTTGTCCCGTTTCCGGGCTCTAAATCCCCCTTTTTAATGTAGTTTTTTTTTTTTTTGCAACTATCATTCAAACACTAAAGTCGGTCGGCTCGATGTTGCCAACGTCCACATTTGATGGTTTATTCATGAGGGCTTTTGAACGGGAGCACCGGGGATAATTTCAGCATCAAAATTCACTCTTTTTTTTTGGGAAAAACAGATTTGTTTTCTCCCTCTTAAAAAAAAAAAGAAAGAAATATTTCTATTGATTTTGTTTCTCGACGAGGAAGAGACGAGTCTGTAAAGCGCATCGCAGCTAAAGCGGAGCGCACAGCTCTCGGCAAAAAATGTGAAGGTTTACTCGAACAAAAAGTGGGAGAAAATAACTGTGAGGCAGCATTTTAAGATTCTTATGCACGTTTTATCCAGAAAGGTTTTATTCGGATGGTATTATTACTTTTTTTGGTCAACAAATGAAGCGAGGAGAGAGTGTTGAATTTGTGCTGCTGTTATTTATCCACATATTCATTAGTTTTATCTTTTATTTTCCTTGTTTGAGTCCACTTTTCGCAAAAAAAGGGGAAATAAAATCTTCCATGTGCTGAATTGAAGGATACAACAAATAATACACAACTATTTGATCCGAAGGAGCCCAAAAAAGTCATAAAATTGAAAGACAAAACAAACACCAAATAGAATTTAGATACTGTTTTTTCACCAGAATAAAGGCTGATTCTCAGGCAATAACTGACACTTTATAGAGGCTTTTACTTTGAAAGTTGTCGTGAACTGGAGCTCCTTTTAATAAGGGACAGACAGATTCATGAACGCTTCCACACGTTCTTGTGTAACTTGTACTTTAAAAAGTGTGGCTCTGGTACTTGAATGTACATATTTGAGGTTTTTTCGCCGCCCGTCTGTCAGCGAGGAATCGATCGTCAGTCGTTCATCAGATCCCTCCGCAGACGGCATCATGGCTGGATTTAAACTGAGCGCTCTGCGAAAGCAGCCGGAGTCGGAATCGGTATGCAGCCCGCTCCCCCGCAGCCCACCGCCTCCGTTCCAGCCCGAGTCCTCTCTATAGCCTCACTACGTTTGAGCGGCTCGAACCGGAGGAGCTGCTGCCGCCGTCCTCGCCTGCTCTGCAGCCTATGGCCCGTTCGGGAGGGGGGGCGGGGGGGCTTGTTGCCTCGCCGCGCGGCGCTCTGCTGCAGTGCCTCTGCACCCTCCAGCTTCAGTCAGGATGAGGTTCAGGTGTTGAGCAGGTGCGGTGGGAGCAGGTGCGCGGCTCTACTCATTGGCAGGAATAACCCGCTACTTCTTGTTTACCCCGTAAATCAATGTTTGTTTGAAAAATATATATGGAGGGAGAGACACTATTATGCTGTATTCCCGGCATCCGGGGAGAGGAAAAAATGCCCCAGGTTTTTAAGCATGATATATTTATCTTTAAGAGGGCTGCACAGCATATCGCGAAGCTATTGTTCTCCGAATATCAACATCTGCGGCGCAGAAAAGGACCGAGCGAGCTGCGAAGGAGCCGTTTCGACGCTTGTTAACATAAGCGGATAATTGGATCCAGCCTCACGCCTCCCTACCGAGATCTTTAGTGAGCGTCGTGATGGAGGAAGGTGCAGAGACGAGCGCGAGGAAAACAATCGGTGCCTCAAAACTCAGCACGTCTGTTATTCGGATGTAAATCGTCTACTAAAAGACGTTAAACTCGAGTATTTATTTGTGACAAATTACATTTACTAATATTTGCGGCTGGTTTTTGTGATTACTGCGTTTTTCTAACGCTGTGGCCGCCGTATTTATCTCCTCTTAATTTATTTGCCTGCATTATGATAAAAAACTTCAGAACAGTTTGAGCCCAGAAAGCCTGACTTGGAACATAAACACAAACTCACTGCACAGGTGTCTTTGAGGAAAAAAAAAAAGGCGTTATTGAGTCGCCTTTTTTTCCCTCCGTATCTCCGTATTTTGGGCAGACGCATCAGTGCCGAGCGCATCTGAACTCCTCGCCATCAAGCACCTACAAGCAGCATTATCAATTTTAATTTAACAGATTGGAACCAACTCGTTGCCGCCGTGTCTGGGAGAAGAAGAAGAAGGAAAAAAAAAAAGTGCTCTCCCATCAGATTTGACAATTTATTTTTGGAACGTTTTTCAAGCAATTACCCCTGAGCCATATCAGCTCCATCAGTATACAAACACCTCTCTCCCAACAACATCTATCAACTCCAAAAAACTGTCACCCAAATATCAACATTTATTATACTCTGATATTTGCGGCGCACACAAACCTGCGTCGGCTCGGGGTGCAAGTTTGCAGACTCCTCGTCGGGCGGCGTGCGGGGAAAAAAAAAAGTGGGAACTTCTGCAACTTCGTCGCCTCGTCTTCGGCGTTTTGATTTGATTCATCTTCCGTTAAATCTTCATGAGATGCTCCCCCGAAACGCTGCACGTTGGAGACGTTATAAAAACATTAGGTTCAATTTAGAGCGGAATGAAAGTTGGAAACGTACCCGAGGAAACGCAGCTGCGAAACGTCTCTAAATGGTGTAAAGTTCCCGCAAAGCGTCTGTTTTAATGTTCTGCGCTCGTAACCGTGATTTCATTACGAGACACTTTAGGCCTGTGATTAAAAATTCATTAATATTTCTCACTTTTTCAACTTAAAAGCGTCATTCAGGTGCTCTGGCTGGAAGGAAGAAAGCGTCAAAAAGGGAGCGGTTGTAATCATATTTTCGTCATCACACTCGTCCGGCAGGATTGGTTTGAGACTGAGTTTTCCTGCAAATGTATCGATTGGAGTTTGAAGAGCAGGCGAAAGCTTTGGCCCCTCCCTCCTGTGATCTCTGCCCTTAAGGGGGGTCTCGAACCCTGTGTGGGCGACCACTGAGCACGGTGGTTTGATCCCGTGACCTGCGTTTGAAGGCCAAACTGACCGGCTCTTCCGTTGTCTCGACTTTTCCAGTACGACTTTGTGGAGCTCCTGGACGGCAGCCGGCTCATCGCCAAAGAGCACCGAGCCCTGAGCGAGCCGGAGCCCCCCCGGAGCCGCCAGGACCACCCCGTCAGCGTCCACCAAGCCGGATTCATCCAGTACCTGGACTCCGGGGTGTGGCACTTGGCGTTCTACAACGACGGACGCAGCGTGGAGACGGTGTCCTACAACACCATCATCCAGGGTACGAGGACGTCGCTTCCCTATCGGACGTTCGGAAGTCCTTCGCTTAGCAACAGACAGTTGGAAAATTTGTCGGTCAGACAAAACCCGAGCCGAGCTTTCCAAACTTTTTCAGCCGGCGAGGAGACGGATCCGGGTTCTCATTGGAGGGCAGTGGATTATTGTGCTAAGCACTATAATACAAGCTCATACACAGCATTGATCCCTCCTTTTTCCAACAACCTCGCCAGTGTTCTCGAGTCTGTGAAATTTCCTTGTGGGTTTTGAGGTAAGGGGGGGTTGGGGGGGGACAAAACAACACACTCCAGTTGAGTTAACGTTTTTCTATTTCCTTTGGGGAGTTCCATTGATCCGGCCCTACAAATATGAAGCTATTGATGTGCCGGGGTCAAAATTGCCCGTGTCTGACACTGGCTCAATGAACATCCAATACCAGCAGGAGCAATAACAAAAAAGTTGGCTCCTCTTTACGCCGATCAAAATGAGGGTCCCAGCCTTCAGGGAGCAAACCCCCCCCCCCCCCCCCACCACCCTCTCGCGAGCGATGGTCTGTTGAATGAACACAAGATCTGTCGGTGGGATATGTCAGATTAACTTCAACTCAGGGAGGATTTGTGCTGTAAACACTCAGGAGATTGCATGGCTTGTATGGGCATGATCAGTCATTCAAGAGGCCGGCTCGGCGTGGAAGCAGAGGGGGGAGGAGGGGGGGGGAGTTGGGTGAGGAAGGGAAATGTGGAGGGGAAATTGAATTATTTGGTCTAATTTAAAACGCCCATGTGCCTCTTACCCGACGCGGCTTAGATAGGCGCGGTGTAGCCACAGCGTGCTGTTATGGAGGCTTAGACCTTAGTGGGACGTGGACAAATAGCTGTAAACGTATACCGCGCCTGACACAAGCGCTGGAGATAAGAGATGCTTAGAAAATCCCAAATTTATGCAGAGGGGAGGCAGGAAAAAAAGCCGCCACGCTGGTCGCTTGACTCTCGCAGTATATCATAAACTGTACAGCTGTCAAGAGTTACATGAAACGGGAATTTGAGATTCGCCCCGTTGTGACAATCCGCTGAGTTATTAATAGTCGGACTTGCTGCTCCCGCAGAATCGGTGACAGAGTGCACGCACAACTGCTACGGAAACGGCGAGTGCGTGGCGGGATCGTGCCACTGCTTCCCGGGATTCATCGGGCCGTACTGCTCCAGAGGTGAGTCGCTCGGCCGTCGTCTCCGACGTCGTTTTCCTTTCATCCGCCGCTAATCTTGTGTTGAGTTTCTCCGTCTCTGGTTTTGAAGTTTCCTTTTTTTTTCTGCCTGAGAAACAACTGAGGCGAAATTGATCAAGCTGCTAAAAGCCCCGAAAAAAAATCGATTTCCTTCTCTAAAACGTTATCGATTAATCGCTTGATCCAATATTAGCTCGCTTTGGTACATGTCTTCAAATGTCAGCTTAGTGAGAAAAAACACTCGTTACCATATTTTCCGCACTATAAGGCGCACCGGATTATTGGGCGCACCTTCAATAAATGGCCTATTTTAAAACTTTGTTCATCTATAAGGCACATAAAATAGACACTACAGTAGAGGCTGGGGTGACTTTATGCCTCCATTAAATGGAGAATGTCAACAAAACAGTCACATTGGTCAGTCAAACTTTATTAATAGATTACAAACCAGCATTCTGACAACTAAGTTCACTCCCAAAACGAATAAACAGTCTTCTTTACTTGGCGCAGGTCATCTTGTTGCTTCCTCCACCATTCATTCATGAATGTTAAATTCTCTTGCTGCTGCTAGACCTGCGTGTTCTACTGCGTGACTGATCGTCTTGAGTTTAAACTCTAAGAGGGTCTCTTAATAGGAGCCATTTTGGGGTCTTTACATAAACACACAAATGGAAAAGAAACAGCACGCCTCGCGCAGTCGTATCTCCCAGCATGAACCTCGCGCTTGAAGTCGGCGGCTGCTTACCATAGTTGCGAGACCCGTTGTGGCTCAATATTGGTCCATATATAAGGTGCACCAGATTATAAGGCGCTCTGTCAGCTTTTTAGAAAATTGGAGGTTTTTAGGTGCGCCTTATAGTGCGGAAAATACGGTATATTTTATTTTATCAATCGTGTCAAACTTTATTGACTTTTGTCTCGAAGCTTCATATATTAACCCCATCTAAGGTTCTCCATCAGAAACATAAAGAGCAAGAAATACATCAAAGAAAAACTAGGAAGTGGTCAATTTTTTCAAAATAAAATACAACAGTGTATATTGTATTTTGTATCGAGCACAAAAAGCAGAGCCACAAGTTTAAATAGTTTTTCTAATTTGTTTTCACCCGACTTAAGAAATCAGTAAACGTAAGAGCTAATCGACCCTTTCTTTGTCTTCTTCGTTGTTTTAGTCACGTTTAAATTGTTAAACGAACATTGGAACAATTATTAGAGATATAACGGCGAACCAATTGGTAAAAAAGAGTTTTGTGAGTATCGAATAAACAGGTGCGGTGCTAATATGAAGGCATATTATTTAGGCACCGACCGGTACTCTATGAAATACTACACCGAAGCGTATTTTCTTTAAAGCTTTGTTCGTTTGTCTCCACAGCCGCCTGTCCGGTGCTGTGCAGCGGCAACGGCCAGTACACCAGGGGGCGCTGCCAGTGCTACAGCGGCTGGAAGGGCACCGAGTGCGACGTCCCCGCCACGCAGTGCATCGATCCTCAGTGCGGGGGACACGGGCTGTGTGTGGCGGGAAACTGTGTGTGTAACAGCGGCCACAAAGGACCCAACTGTGAACAAGGTAAAGAGAAAGAAAAAAGGGGGGAAAAATCTTCTGCAACATATCTCTCTTTTCTTTTTCTTTTTTTTCCCGCGTGAAGCTCGGGGGAAATCGACACAGTCCATTGGCGAAACAATCGGTGTTTTCGACTCCGCCGAGCGGATAATGCCACGGATGTTGTTATTGATACTGTGTATATAAATTAAGTCCCTCTTAGTGTTTAGACCACATCAGGCTGCTGAGCGGGAGCTCATTGTGCCGTGCCCATTGATGCAGTCATCTATAGGGAGCCTCCACAGATGAAGACACCTGTTAAAATCGATCCGTCAATGGCGTCTGCGCCGGCGTTTACGAAGAAAGAGCTGCTTCTTCGCTCCTGTCGACCCCCCCCCCACCCACCCATCCACCTACCCCCCCCTTCCCCCCTTTTCACTTTGGTGCATTTAACTGTATCGATCCCCATGCAGACAAAAGGCAATTATCAGCTCGGATTTACATGTGGGACTTGTTGACCTTACATGTAAAAAGCTATTAAGTTCACTTAATGAATATATTGTGGTTTCATTTGGATTGGGGAGGAAACATTCGGGGGGGTGGGGGGGGGGTGTTAGGTTTTTTTTTTTATACAGTTGTAGCTCGCTCGCGAGGACCCTGGGTAAGCCGGAGCGCTTCAGGTAAATAATGACTATTTGTTCCCGAGTAAGATTGTGAAACGCAAAGGAGCAATCAGCTCCAGTGGAAACTTTGGCACAAATGATCCCTTGTTAGTAATGGCTTGATTATATTGGTAATAATAGCCAATTATTAACCCAGATCTGCTGGTTGAGTCGCAGATCGGCGCTAGTAATTGATTATATCTGTCTAGACTCTAATTGTGCTGCTTTTCCTGGTGCCTGTAATGGAGCATAATTATACTGTCAGTATGTCGGTGGCGCCCTGTAATACACCATCCAGGAATTAGCTGGAAATTGCCAAGCAAACTATGCAGAGCGGCGCATGTGACCTCCTTCTTCTCAGTCTCGAAAAAGGGGTGATTTTGGGGAGGTTTGAAATTGGGTGGAACGCCACCGCTCACTGCCCTCCCCCCCCTTCCCCCCATCTTCTCGGCTTCCAGTGGACTGCGTGGACCCGGCGTGCTCCGGTCACGGCGCCTGTCACCACGGCGAGTGCCACTGCAACCCGGGCTGGGGCGGCGTCAGCTGCGAGATCCTGAAGAGCACTTGTCCCGAGCAGTGCTCCAGCCACGGCACCTTCAACACCGACTCGGGAACCTGCGTCTGCGAGGCCAACTGGACGGGCGCCGACTGCTCTATAGGTCAGACCCTCACACGCCCCCCCACCCCCCCCCCCCTTCTCCACTGTCTTCTGCAATAATTCACCACAACCGATGCTCAAAAAAATATCCTGAATCCTCTGAAAAAGAAAAGAAAAGATAAGATCCTGTCTCCTCGTCGTCCCTGAGAGAACATCTTCAACTTGCGTTGAATTAAAAGCAAACCTAGAAAAAAATGATCACCGAGTTAATTATTGGTGAAGTTAAAACTGTGTTCGACCTTCACACTTTCTGCTTTGTTAGATAATTGATTCTAATGTTTTGAAAGTGGATTTTTATAATATTTTATTCACGTAAAAAAGCCCCAGAAACGGGACGTCTTTTGGCTATTTTAATAAACCTAAAGTGGAACATTTTTTATAATTCATATCTAACCATTGAATTAAATGACACTTTTAATTGATTCACAACAAGGAAACTGTAACGAGGACAAAATAGTTTGGAAATGACGCCACAAACTCAGCGGCCCGTGGTTGTAGGGGGGCGGGGCTTAAGCCACCCAACTCTCCTTGGTTTAGGTGGTTTGACTGCAGTCTGTTGACATCACGTTTCAGCTCAATTCACCTCCCTTGAATAGGAACCAAACAAAGGAACCATCACTTCATGGAAAACCCTCAAAGAGACGAGTAGCGACAGAGCGCCGCAGTAAAAAAAAAACCCAACCAGCCGCTGAGTGAACGTGGAGTGCAGGATGAGTGATCAGACACTTGATATTATCATGCTGTTTCGACATGAAAAGCACTGGTATAATAAGGTTTTGGATCATTATGTGGCACAGATCAAGCGAAAAACAAACAATTAGCGGACATTGTTTTTAAAAAAAACGGACAAAAATGTGAGTCTTCAAATGTTGCGAGTGCTTTCCTTCATTTATCCAACATGTCATTAGTGGAGTGGAGTTTCCACTGTCGGCTTCTATAGTGTTTGTGCTGTGTTTTTCTGGTGTGGAGGAAGTTTTCTCCCAACAACTAATTGGCGCCACATTTTTCTGTATTCCTTCCAAACAAACTCCCCTCTCGCTGTGCCCAGACATCAGGTGGCCCAATGCACACACACACACACACACACACAGACACACACACACAAACAAAAAAGAGAGGCGGCAGATGTGTGAGTCTTTATTAACAGGCGGCGAGTTAAAATAAAAAGGACCCTTACGGGGGCCGGCGCGTCCACGTGTGGGTGTCTCGTTAGAAAAGAAAAGTCATGGAAATTATTTCAACACCGATATTTATCCCCGGGAATAAAAACGGAAGAACGGCTTCTGAGAGAAATCCACATGATGGATGATTTAATCTTTAACTATTTAAAACAAAGCAAAAAAAAAAAAATCACAATCTGAGGTCATTTGTCAACTGTTTTTGTTGTTTTGGCGCTTTTTTTTTTTCCAAACGCAATTTACTGAGCGTGAGAAAACAATTTGTTTACTAAAATTAATGTGCCACAATTTGGAATGAGCTTTTTTGAATCAATCATAAATCAGCATTTATTTATTTTTCTCACCCCCCTCCCCCCCGGCGCCGCCCGCCGCCCGCTTTTCGCTCCTGCAGGTAAGCCAGAAGGAAACAAAATTATTCATTTGCGATGTCCGACTGATTCATCGTCACATTTTCACCAGCCAGAGATGATGAATCGTCGTGTGACCGGCTGAAGTTTTTCATCTCGGGCGCCGCGCGTACGTGCACGCTGACGGCTGTCAGAGTCGCGCTTTATCACCCAAAGGTTGTGTCTCCTTTTTAAATCTCTCATTGAGTGAAAATTTAAGTGTTTATATTCTGCGACACAAAACACCCACAGCGGTATAAAATAAAACGTGTTTATGATGTCTGAAATACGGTTTGGTGGAGTTGCCGGCGAGGATGGAGAAAAAAGCTCGCTGAAAAGGGGTTCGGAAAGTCTCTTTGTAGTCAGAAAAGTAACCTGAACCGACTGCAGCAAACAAACAAAAAAAAGAAAAACAACAACACAAAAGCCTTCCTGAGTGTGAGAAGACAGATGTTGACACTTGATAGCCAGGAGTCACTCATGCTTGGGAAGTGTTGTGCAACAAACAGAAAGATTGACTCCAGTCTGGAGCGTCCGTCTCCCTCTGTTTGCAATCGGCTCGGCGACTCGCAGGGAAAAAATCGGCGGTTTTTATCGCTTATATCGGCGAACCGCGTCGTCGCCGATCGTGAGAAAATCAAGGAAACGAGTTTATGCTTTCGTGACTTTTGATTCACAGAAAGAAAAACAATCAGTTCTTCCCTCAGGTTGGACTAAAACCCAACATTCAGGTTTATTTTTAAGACTCAAGCGAAAGTGAAACTCACACAGTTACGTCTAAACTCACCGTCCCGCTACTCTCTGATCCCTTCGTGCCATAAAATAAATTTAAGGTGAATTTTCGATTTTATCACAATAGAATTCTAAAATTAACTACTGACTTGCTGATTTAGATTTATTTTGCTCTTGTTTATCTTCTATTGTAGTATATTTATCGTTGTTTAACCCTGATTCACTGTTATTATTTTTAGTTTTTTGGATTTTTTGGGTTTTTTTTAATCATTTTTTACCACGTTATCGTCAAACAGTGCAACTTCTAATTAATTTGTATCCCGGGAAGAAAAACATTTAATTTTTCCTTGGTGGCGATTAAAGCCGCTTCATCAGCACGTCAACAAAAAAACAAAAAAAACAAAATAAATGTAGTCTGTATTTTAATTACTAGAGCAGAGCTGTCACCTCTCACACATGAAGAGTGAACTATAGTAATTAACTCGAAACCCACGCTCACAGACTACCGCATGCCAAGTAGTAAATCCAGCATTTTGCCATGATAAATACGTCTTAATAAACACCTGACTCACCGTAAATGACATATTTTGAAAGGCGCTCATTAGAGGTGTTTTTTATGGATGCTAATTAAGGTTTTATGTACATTTTTCGCCAAAACCTTGAACTTTGACGCTTTGTTTGTTGATTCCAGTGCTTCAAAATTGATATTAGCCTTGACTCACATGTTTCTCTTTGACCACCTTCCGATCACAACTGGACCAGTTCTTTACCTTTCTAGAAGTTTCCTTAACGTGATGAATTTTTTTGGTCCAAGAAGCCAAACGAGGAAGAAATTTGTCGCGTTTCCCCAGATGAACTGCGATGCGTTCGTCCCCAGACAACCTGCGAATACCTGCGTCGCACGGCGTAATTGGCTTTTACACTTTGAACCTCCACGCTGACGCAAAAGAACAACCGCTTCATTATGTTCTGGGCTAAATAAATCAAACTGCGGGTGTAATCACACCCTCAAAGTCGGGTAATCAACACTCTGTCGCGCGTGGCGCTTCTAAATGCAGCATATGTTGACAACAAAGCTCCCGACTCCATGTTTAGTCCTCTGTCACTCAGCATATGTTCGTCCTGAAATGTAACACATACGTGTGGAAGAAAAAAAAAAACACTTGTCGACAAGTGGGACATTTTTAGAAAGACGTCGGTGCGTCTCGCTCTCAGTCGCTTTATTTTAGAGGAGATGAAACGATCCCGTATTCCCATCTGCTCCCCGGCGAAGCCTCTTCATTTGTTACCAGGTTCCCATTCAAAGGGTTTCTCTCTCTGCACGCAGGTAGGTGACATGTTAGTTCAAAGGCTGGCCCCTCCCATCTGTTATCTGCGCCTGAGATTCGGGTGATTTATGTGCCGTTTCCTCTCTCGGAATAGACTTATTTGCCGTGCGAGAAGCCGGAGAGAAACGTGGAGCCAGTCGAACAATTAGGACCTTAAAAAAAACAGACAGAAGTTGCCGTTTGTTGGCTGTCGGTGCAGTGAAATAAAAGGTTGCTGAAGGAGGCGGGGAAGCTGCAGACCTTTCGAAACGGCGCGCTGCCGCGTTGTCGCCATCGGTGTTTTGCTTCCGTCACCTGATTTGTTATTCCGCTGACGTTCTTTCGGGCTCCTCTCGGCGAGATATCTCAGGGCTGAGGAGCGCGACGCTGTCCACAAGTTGGGGTGAAGGTGGGGATGTAGAGAGGGGAGTGAGAGGTTTACCCACCTGGGCGGTTTTGTGGATACCTTCAGTAATTAATGCGGCGGTTCTTCTTCAATTAAATAAACTTTAATTAACAAGCGCGTCGCACGGATCGAACACCTGCAACCCCTATCCGGCGCCAGTCAGGGGCGTGTTAAAGGCAGATAAACACTTTTGCACTAATGAAAAATTGATTGCATAGATTCTATGGGAAGGAGGTATTCCTTCGGAATCGAATGACTCCCCCCCTCCAGAGGCGCACTTAATATTCTACAGTGTCGGCTCGGCTTAATCAGAACCATCCAAGGTCCCTCAATCGAAGAAAAACTCTATTCACGGCGCTCTGAACAGACGGACAGTTAAAAGAGCCGCGGCGGAAAAAAGAGAGGGGGGTGAGGGGGTGGGGGGGGCGACGGGTGTGGGCGAAGCAGCGAGGGGTAGATTGGTTGGAGAGAAGAAGAAGAAAAAAGATCAGGAATACATGAACGAAGTGAGTGGATATTTTATCCAGGACTTCAGCGGCAGAGTGATGGCCACTAATTTGCTCCCCCCCCCCCCGAAGGCTATAGGGGGAGTTTCAGAAAGTCACAAACTTTATCCGTTATGGCGCCGCATAAATCTCCCGAAGCATCTCGTCACTTAAGATCTGAGGACGCGGTCGAGCCGGCGGTTAATGTCACGGCGGGAAGCTTTACGGCTGGCGGCGCGGGAGCTCCTCCTCCTCCTCCTCCCGCCGCCGCCGCGTCCACGTTTCCCGCTCGCGTCCCAGCCGCCGTCGATGGAACCGTCGGACGAGTGAATCGCGCCGTTTGTTCTTCTGAGTTAATTGCATGTTTGCTTCGAGTTTGTTTGGTGCCGCTTCGCCTCCACCTGCAGACAGATGCAACAACAGGAGGACTCTCAGTAGACTTTAATTGTTTATTTGCGCTTTTTTTGGGGCGTTAATTGTGTTTTAACGGTGTAGTCGAACCCGTCCAAGGACTCTTCCCACCTCAACTTGAAGCTGAGCAGATTAAAGCTCCGTGGGCTGCAGCTGAAAGACAAATGTTCGTTTAGACAACTATATTTGAGAGTAATTATTGAAGTTAACGTTTAAAAGAAACTTCTTCGCAATATTAGACTGCAAAACAAGTTGCTTCATTGTGTAATTAGCTGAAAACCGAGGAGATTAACAAGTCGGACGGAGTAAAAAAGGGCGAAATTAAGACATAAAATACATTTTAGTCAAGCGCAAACTGCAAAAAGCAAAGTTGTCCAGAAGCTAATTAGTTTGTCCAGAGGTGGAAATTAGATACTTTGCTCATATTTATATTCAAAGTCACTCACGAGGCGCTTCGACTTGCCGCCTTCGACGAAGACGCGGTCGGAAGTGACTGTACGGGTGCCCGAGAGGGACAAAAACAGCCTCTCGAGGCAACGTCCGCTCCCGAGTGACAAAACGCGGCGTTCGAACTTGTTAAGCGATCATTTTGTCGTTTGCAAATTAAAACCGGCGGCCTTGGTGAGGATTTCAACCCGCCGCGGTTTGATTTCCTCGCCAGCCGCTGGACTCGGTCCTCGCCGCCGCTCAGCTGTTCACGGCGCTCCGTAAACTGAAGGGAAACACAAGACTGTGCCTGAACCTCTCACCCCTCGCCTCGGTCCGCCAACACGTTATGCAAATAGCTTTTTATTTCATGTAAAAACCTGAAAAGTGCTTGTTTTGGTAGTTGCTGGATACGCGGTAATTGCAGCACTCCTGAGCTCGGTGAGTGACGGCTGCTTTTGTTTCATTTTAAGGCAACGGCACTCATGGGAATAAAATGGTTTCTAAAAACGGTGGGATAAAATGACTAAATGTAGCCACGGAGACAGAAATGACAATAATAAATTGCGGCGCTTTTGTGTAAACTCTGGATATTTTCTTCAATTGTTGTTCTTGGTTATTTACCTGGAGAGGGAAAAAAAGCTTTGTTTCTGCGATATAACCATCGATCATTTTACATGAAAGAAAAAGGGGGGTGGGGGGGGGGGCTAGATTGACTGGAGTGGTTTGTTGATAAGCTAATTAAAGTCCTCCCAAGTTTGTTATCAATTTAAAAAAAGACACCGATGTAAACCAAATTGGATATTTGCTTTTATCAAGAAGACAAAGTGCAGCCACGTAACGGAAGCTTTCCGAGGCTGCTGTTCTCTGGCCAAACGCTTTCCGAAGGAAATGTCAGACGCCGCGGATTCATTGGACTTTATTAAAACCCCCGGAAAGGTAAAAAAAAAAACACATTACATGTCGAGCTCGATGTCGAGCTTCTCCGTCCCTTTATGGAGGCGCGAGTCACAGTGCGTTTTCGCTAAGTGGCAGCGGCGAAAGAGTCGATTGCGCGTTTCATTTTCGGAAGGTCCTCGGAGATCCATACAGCGGGAAGAACGCCGTAAAGCTCCGACAGCGCCCACGTTCAAGCGCGTGGCCGGAAGCTTCCCGCCAACGGACGCCGGTAATTCGGAGACTCTTTAGATGAAATGTTATCAGATACTCGCAGCGGCGAAATCGCCTCACGCGGCCGGTTTCTCATAAGAAACAGTTTTCAGGAACGGCGCTGAAAACACGTCTTGTTTACAGTTAAAGTTATTGGCCCACTTTAACGGAGGGAGCAAACACTTCTCAGCCAACATCAGAGCATTTTTCTGCGGTGGCAGATGAATCTATACAGAATACAAAAATACACCAGTGCAGGAAGAAGAAGGAAGGGAGGAAGGGAAGGGGGAGAGAGGGAGGGAGGGAGGGAGGGAGGGAGAGGGTGGGGGTGAAAAAAGCGATTTTTCACAGAACAGAGACGACATGTCTCCATGGCTCTTTTTTCTTTTCCTGCGAAACAGAAGTGTGTGTGGTGGACTGCGGTCCCCACGGCTCGTGCATCAGCGGTGTGTGTCACTGCGAGGAAGGCTGGACAGGACCGGAGTGCGAGCAGAGGGACTGTCACCCACGCTGCATCGACCACGGAGTCTGCCGAGAGGGCAAGTGTGACTGCCACCAGGGCTGGACGGGTGAACACTGCACCATCGGTGAGCCACGGTGACACATGCAGCCACGCACACCTACACACTCGCACACACGCACACACACGCATGCACACGCTTGACAGACAGCCACGAACCACAGAGGAAACTCATTTATGGGCCGGATTTAAAGGGCAGCTTTGGAGTGTGAATGTCAGTATGTTCAGAGGAGCTTCGAGCGGCAATCGGAACGACGCAGAGCGCGATACTTCTGTTGCTGCCGGCAGAAAAAAAAGCAACTTTCATATGGAAAGCTACTAATACTTCTTCTTTGGTGATTGCGATCAGCGTTTACATGTTTTACAGAGCGATTACGCAAATCACTGAACTTCAAAACTGTCACCAGGATATTCACCCTTATTTCCTTGTTTTTCTTCTTTTTTTCTGTGCTATTATTTATTCTTTTCTTGCTTTTTCTTCTCTAATATTTTCATTAAATTATCCTAGCAATTCAATTTCTTTGTTTGTTAATTTTTTATTTTTTTAACTTAATAGATTCGTTTCACTTATTATTATTATTATTATTATTATTATTATTATTATTATTGTTGTTATTATTATTATTATTATTATTATTATTATTATTATTATTATTATTATTATTATTACATAACTTAATTAATTACATTCATGCTGCAGGTTTATTTGGATATTTGAGTCCAAATTTCAAAGTCAGCCCTGAAAAAACCCCAACATTTTTAATTATTTAATTTGATGAAAGTACCAAATGATTTTTGTGACATCTGTACTTCTGTAAACACTCGAATTTAGTAAAACCATCTGATGTTTGCTTCTAAATCAGAGAAAAGCTTTGAAAGTACACGTCATGGTGACTTTCTCTTGGGGATTTATTTTTTTTTCCTGTGAGTGAAAACCTTATTTAGAAATATTACTTTTGGCTCATCTTCCATCTGCAATCAAAAAGTATTTTGCAAGTATAAGAACTTGAGTCGTCTGCATACGAGATGAGGATTCGGTTGGCGCAACAAAAGAGAAAGCAAACAAAGAGCCAAATCTGTGTCACTTTCAGCTGCAAATCAACCTCCCGGATACATTTTTCAGCGGAAAAGTTGGGAAATGTTCTCGTTTTCCACTTTTTTCTCTTTCTCTTTCGAAACAAGACGAAGAGAGGTTCTTGTGACTCGGCGAGCTTTGCAATTCACGCCATCGATCTGGAGATTCCGCCACTCAAGTGATGCTCGTGTTGCAGCGGGGCGGAGGGGCAGGTATTTAGGGAGCCGGAGAGCCGCGGCGAGGCCTCCTCCGAGTATCGTTTTTGCCGAAAATGGCGGCGCTTCACCTGCCGTTAATGAGGATAATGACTTCTCAGGTGTCACTTCCGATTGACCTTTTCGCTCGACCTTCCCCCGCGCCGTCCCCGCCGCCGAAGGCCCCGTCGTTAAACCTTGACACGCGGCGTCAAACGGCATTCCCCCAAGTGTCATCTCCAACCCTTTCATGACAACCCCCCCCCCCCCCCCTGCGAAACAATGATCCGGCACTCCAAACTCTTGAACCCTAATTATGTATTTACAAGTTCTCTCACCAGCCACGTCTACGCCGCCGATCCATCTCGGGGGGGGGGGGACGGGGGGACGACGGCGCTCGCAGGGAGGGAGCAGTTGGAGAAGGGCGGGGTCACATTCCTGATCTTATCTTATTAATCTCCTCCACCTCAGGGGCCGAGCGTGCACCATCCATTTTCTCGCCTTCTCCCGGCGTCAAGGAAAGTAACTCCTCGCTTTCGGCCGCGGCGGCCATGAATAGGCGGCGCGCTACCGGGGAACCGGCAGCTTATTTTGTCTTTCAGGGCCCCCTGAATCACTGCCATTTGCACAAAGCGCCCTTTAATCACATTACATGGTCAGAGCCTGAATGGGGGACTTCCTCGGCCATTCTTTTGTCACGCGCATCGAGATCCTGTTTTATATGCAAGGCTAAACCCATTGTCGCTGCTTTCTCAGCACCGCCACTAACCGCTTAGGTGTTTCTGATTTGTCTGCGCGGAGCAGCCAGCCAGCCAGCCAGCCGGGCCGCTGCCGCGCCGGGGCGTTTGAGATCGCTGGAGTGGAGACGACGGAGGAATCGGAGGAAGAGCCCAAGAAAAAAAAAAAAATGAAAATTTTTATATAAATAGGTGTCGTGTTGCGCTTGGCGACGCATCGATATCAGGAAGAGGCTGCGCCCGTTGCGCCCCTGACAGTGAAGCCGGCGGTGGGAAATGTTTCGAGGCAGATGAAACCGCCGCTGCCGCCGAGGGCCCGGAAAAAAACAAAGCGCGTCACGACGCTCGGATATCAAGAGGAGCGGCGTGTTCGTCTTTGTGCTCGCCTGTCTTGCTTGGGCTGAGCAAAGCAGATGGAGGGAGTTAACGGCGAATATTTCCCTCTATGTCGCCTCCTATGTAACTCAAGGCTCTTCAGCCGAGAGAGAGAGAGAGAGAGAGAGGGAAAATAAAAAAGGATTTCTTTCAAGCGGATTCTGATTAATCAAGTTTTGATTCACTTCTGCACTCTGACTTTGTTAAATACTGGATTTTCCCCCCCCCCCCGTCTCGCTGCAGCTTGAAATCGTTAAAATATGCACCTTCTGTTTCCTTTCTCTCCCCTTTCTCAAACAAAATTTTCCACTTGTTATGTCTATTTGCATTTCCCTGCCTAACACCGACTTATATCCATTCTCTCTTCTATTCTGTGTCTGTACGCCTGTCTGCCTGCTCTGTCTGTCTCTTTCCGACTCCCTCTCGGCTTACATGTGTAGCCCTGGATTCTAGAGTATCAGGTAAAAAAACCCCAAACACAACTTCTTCCTCTTTTTTTTTTTGCTTGAGATTTATTCTCCTCATGCTAGATGTTTCTCTTTATGGTGTTTTTTTTTCCTTCTTCTAATCCAGCTGAACGCTTTTATTTCGCTGCAAAAAAAAAGACAGGAAAATTGTGACCTTTGTTGAGAGAAAAATGTGTGAGCTCGCAGCTTCTCGCTCTGTCAGTGATATCCTGTCACTCATGCTTTAGTTTTTTTTTTAACCTATTCAGCTCGAATCACCGTCACCGCTGTGATTTACGTCCACGGTGGAGAGATTGAAATTAGACCAGAAGCTAAAAAAAACCAAACAAACGATAATCTTGGAGTCAAGCTTCCAGCCAGCGTTTGTTTTTCTTTTTTTGGTTGTTTTTTTTTTCCTTTTGTACTCCCTGTAATAAGTAAAATGTGTTTGTCAGTCGTAGCGCTCTGCCACCACAGAGATAAGTAATTTTCTTTTTCCAAATGTTTCCCTTTCCTCGGTTGTGTAATAGGAGCAGTCAAGATAGGATATAAAGGTAAATTGAACCACTACCCCCCTCAAGGGAGATTGTCACCAACAATCCCTCCCTGCTCTCTGTCTTTCCTAGCACGGCGTATATACACCTGTTTTATGTCCCAGTCGATCATAATGTTTCTGCTGTGATCCTGCTCCCTCCGATATGTCCCCTCATCTCCTGTTCGTCTTTAACCGGTCCGCCCACCAGACTCCACGGTCCCCCCCCCCACTCCCCCTCCCCCCCCCCACCTCCTCCCCCCTCCCCACCTTGTCTTAATTCCCTGTGTCTGCCAGATTAAACGCCCCTGAACTGGTGTGGTTTAGTCATGTTTTCGGCTCCCTGTCTCTTCACCCCCCCCACCCCCCCACCCCCACTTGAAGGAATGCAATCCGGCAGCAAGTGCACTGTTTTCTGTAGATGTTGAGACTCAAGATCCTCCCTTTTTTTACACCACCCTATTTTACACATATACTTCCTCTTCCCTCCGATGTTGCCGTTACTTCACATGAGTGTCTCTTAACTCCGATTCCCACCTGATTTTCTTTTCTCTCAGGCAAAAGCAACAAACCTCCAACGACTCCCAGTGATTTCCCCCCCTCCATATATTTTGAGCCTCTTAAGTGGGATTTGTGCAACTTTGAAAAGAAGAAATAGAAAAAGATCCTTGAAAATTGTGATTCATAAAAAAAAAGAAAATAACCCCACTTGACTTGATTTTGCCATTCATTTAACTCCACATTGTGACGGTTCTTTGCAATCATGTAACAGCATCATTCAAACTTTGATTTATACTGGGGGGGGGGGGGGGGGGGGGGGGGGGGGGGGGGGGGGGGGGGGGGGGGGGGGGGG